>CM042838.1:98270386-98941710 GCA_023653725.1 Bungarus multicinctus | reverse complement strand
GCAAAAGCATTTAGCAATTTTTTTTGCTATCAGCTAAAATATGGTTGTATAACTATCTAAAAAACTTTTAAATTGATTTTGAAAAACAACTTACCTGGGACGGGGGAGAAGTAGAGAAAGAGGTTGTGCATACTTCTTGAGAATCTTCTACTGATGGATATGCCACTGCATTTTCTTCACCTGTTCTGTAAATATCACAAGGTACATTTTTAAAAAATGGAAATGTTTAATAATAGCCAAGCAAAGGCTCTACTAATAAAAACACTACAGATAACAATTAGAAGATTTGGGTGGAGTTGAAAGGAGAATTATGACAGAGCTCACTCTTTTCTTAAAAGAGTGGAACTGGTAGGGTGGATTTAATAATTTTGGATTTTATGTGCTCATAAATTTTCCCTGGAAAAGTATGATGTGTTTTCTTAGAAGTTTTGTTTTTTAAAAGGAAGCCTTTACTATTAAATTCATTTCAAGGCTATTAGTTGTACAGATGTACAAAATGTAGTTTCAGAGCTTCACAAAACACATTTCTAAACACTGCTGTTTTGGCCTATGAAGAAAATATTAATCTGGAAAAGGTTTTTAAAAATAGATCATTTATTAAAATATTTTTGAATTATGCATGCTTTACTTATACTATCATACAAATATTAAAATAGAAATTTGTAAAACAAGTGCCAACTTATTTGAATTTTTTTTTTTATTTTGCACTTTACTCTGGAAAAATATTTACAATCCTAAGATTTCTCACTGGCTAAGGTGTGATCTGAAATGAATGTGTCTTAAGTATTTTCTCATTTATCCATCCACTTCTAACAGTGTGAAAAAATCAGGCTTTTTCTGCATCCTACGCTTCAATTGAAGCAGTGAGCAAGACTCACATAATTTTCTCTACTCAGCCATGTAAACAGTAAAGCAGGACTGTCAAACTCCCAGCCCACGGGCTGGATGTGTCACGCATTGGCCACGCCATGCCCAGTTTAGCGAAGGAGAAAAAAATCCAGATACGTCACATGACGCTTGCCATGACAACGTGAGTTTAACACCCCTGCTGTAAAGGCTCTGTACCTGGGATAATTGCTTCCACTATTCATGATTCCTCTTTCCTCACCTGTAATTGCAGGGATGCATGGGTGAGGAGCTGGGGTAGGGACGGTCCACAAAGTGATCAATGATAATCCCCATGATAGGTGGGGTCCTCTCAAACTGCCTGCAAGGCAATAAGTAATAAGCAAAATGTATTATTCATAGGACTGTGGTTTCTATTCACAACTTGTTCTGACAGCCATCCTGCTCTTTTGGGTAAATTTATGGGGAGCAGAGCATGTTTAGAGTGACCCGCTCCCTGCTTGAGCCGAGAGCGTGGGAGAACCTCTTGCAGGGCAGGGCAGAGGAGTTTTCTCGATTTCTGCATGATAAAATCGCTCAGATTCAGGACGAGCTGGACTCCAGCTGGGTGGTCCCAGGGAAGGTGGCCGGGGCAAGTCTTGAGATGGTTATCTGGGAGGAGTTCGATCCTGTGACCGCTGAGGGCGTGGACAGGTTGCTGGCGCGGCTGAACACCACATGTTTGTTGAACCCGTGCCCCTCCTGGTTGGTTTTTACCTCCAGTGAGGTGACACGAGGCTGGCTCCAGGGGATTATCAACGCTTCGTTGAGGGGTCGCTCCCTACCGCCCTGAAAACGGCGGTGGTGCGGCCTCTCCTCAAGAAGCCTGCCCTGGACCCAGCGCTTTTGAATAACTATCATCCAGTCTCCAACCTCCCCTTTGTGGCGAAGGTTGTGGAGAGTGTGGTGGCGTCTCAGCTCCCTCAGTATGTGGAGGAAGCGACGTATTTTGATCCCTTCCAATCGGGCTTCAGACCCGGGCACAGTACTGAAACAGCACTGGTCGCATTAGTTGATGATCTCTGGAGGGCCCGTGACAGAGGTTATTCCTCTGTCCTGGTCCTATTAGATCTCTCGGCGGCTTTTGATACTATCGACCATAGTATCTTATTGTAGCGGTTGGAGGGGTTGGGAACTGGAGGTACTGTCTTGCGGTGGTTCTCCTCCTTCCTCTCTGACCGCTTGCAATTTGTGTTGACATGGAGAGGTCCACCTCTAGGCCCCTCATTTGTGGGGTGCCTCAGGGGTCGGTCCTCTTCCCTCTCTTGTTCAACATTTATGTGAAGCTGCTGGGGGAGATCATCCATGGTTTTGGGATAAAATGTCATCTTTATGCGGAGGACACTCAACTCTACATCTCTACCCCAAACCACCCCAACGATGCTGTGGAGGTTATGTCCCGATGCCTGGAGGCCGTGCGGAATTGGATGGGCAGGAATAGGCTTCGACTCAACCCTTCCAAGACTGAGTGGCTGTGGTTTCCAGCATCCCGATATGGTCAGCTGACTCCGTCACTGGCTATTGGGGGTGAGATCTTAGCCCCCCCAGAGAGGGCTCGCAATCTAGGCGTCCTCCTGGATGCACGGCTGTCAATGGAAGATCATATTACGGCCGTGTCCAGGGGGGCTTTTCATCAGGTTCGCCTGATACGCCAGTTGCGGCCCCTTCTCGATCGGGACGCCTTACGCACGGTCACTCATGCCCTGGTCACCTCCCGCCTGGATTACTGTAATGCCCTCTACATGGGGCTCCCTGTGGGGAGCACCCGGAGGTTGCAACTGGTGCAAAATGCGGCCGCACGGGTGGTTATGGGTGTATCTAGAAGCTCTCGTGTGATGCCTCTCCTGCGCGAGCTGCATTGGTTGCCAGTGGCCTTCCGGGTGCGCTTTAAGGTTCTGGTTTTGACCTTTAAAGCACTCCATGGCATCAGACCAGGTTATTTGCAAGACCGTGTTCTGCCAGTAGTCTCCCACCATCCAGTGTGCTCCCACAGGTACGGCCTCCTCCGGATTCCAACGGCCTCCATGTGCCGCCTGGTGACCCCGAGGAATAGGGCCTTCTCTGTGGGGGCACCTGCTCTCTGGAATGGGCTCCCCCCAGAGTTGAGAACGACCACTGACCTGAGGGTGTTCAGGCGTGATTTGAAGACCTGGCTCTTTAAGCAGGCCAGCCTGGGCTGATTTTAAATTGGGTTTTAATCATGGTTTTAGTATGGGGGTTTTAGATCTGGGAGCAGCCCATATTTAATTCTGTTTTAACTTTTTTATATGTATTGTTTTAGTTGGCTGTGCTTTGGGAGAAGGGCGGTATATAAATTGAATAAATAAATAAATAAACAAATTACCACAATTCAACCCTGCAACTCCACACATAAACAAGGAACTTGCTCAAAACTTAAAACTACTAATATCAATCTGCCAAATCCAAGTAACTCAGAATGTCAGGCTTTAAGGATACCCTAAGAAGAGTCTATTTATTTTGACTAAGAAGTCCTCACCTGGTAGACATGAATGCTAGGTTGATTCTGTAGGCACATGACAAAGTGATTGTGCCTAGTGGAGTCCCAACTGTCCCAACTCGGACTGTCTGAAATCCTACACAGGCAAAAGAGAAATGATAATTGTCCCAACTACTCTTTATGTTAATAACATCAATCACAAAAATAAAATAATTTGCTATTGCTCTATTTTTAGCTGAGCACACCAATAAAACGGAAGTCTCCAAAATGATGTCCATGCAGACCATCCTTTCTGTTCATCATCCCCTCCTGCTCCTCCTTTTTTAATTTTAATGCAATATTGTCTGTGGGAAACTAGCACAGTTACAAGAATATCTAGATTCTGTCTGAAATGGGTCCTGAAACCCAAAACTCCAGGTTTGAAAGAAGTATCTTGTTATTTGGAAATTACCACTACCTTGTACTTAGCTATAGATTTGAGAAGTTGCTTTTCTTTTAACCTTACCAATTTACTTTTTGAAAACTGAAGATAAAAGTAATATCACTATTATGCTTATGATACACTCAAAAGAGATTGATGCAAATGTTTATTCGTTTTCCTATTGAAAAGTCAGATGAATATATTATTTAGTTGAATCCCATATATCAGTTTCAATTCTTCATCAATCTCTTATAAACTCAAACATCCATCCATGCTTTCATGTTTCTTTTTTAAACTTGTGAATCTGTTAGTCTATAATTACTCATTTTTATTTTTTACAGTCTGTCAATAGTAAAAAAAAAAGCCTAGGTCTAATTATTTTTGATACTCAGTCATACCTTCTCCCAATCCATTCAGTTGCACTTCTCCAAAGTATACCCTACAACAGATAAGTAGAGACAAAAATTACATATGTCATATATGTTGTTTCAGGACACAAGGCAGAGATGTAAATTTGATTTTTTATTCTTAATGTACAATAACTGTATAATCCTTGATTTGGTCACTTTTTAATCTGGGAACAAGGAACATAAAATAACTATAAGATCTACTATTGTCAAAATCAAAAGAAGTAAGGAGCATGGTAAATGTTTAGATGCCAAAATTAGAATGTATGATATTATTATTGACACAGAAACGAGATAACAAAAAAAGGAATCGAAAAAAATATAAAATCAAATAAATTCCTTTAGTAAGGTTTTAGTCTAAAACCCCACTGATATATTGTCAGTTTTAATTGATAGACACAGGACATAACAATATCCAACAAAAATCCAAAATAGTAGCAGCAACCAATTAAATTTGAGGATAATAAGAAAAATTAGGAGGCAGCCAGATCATTTGTATTTGTCTGAAATGACAGTTTTATTGAGGCCATTCATTAAATACACATGTAGTTTGGAAATATAAATCATATAACAATATTTTACTAGTTGGACAAGGCAACTGGCAATAGGTACAGCAGATTAACTGGAAAATACTTAAATACACAATTGCATAATAATATCTGAGAAATATATGGAATTATGAAATGGTTTAGATTTGTTAAAATAATTTCCAAATATTTACAGAAATCTAGAATCCACTGCTACCACACTGGCTTGTTAATATTATCTAATGAGATTTTATAACATTGCACTAAAGACGACAGAGAATGAGGTGGCTGGATGGAGTCACTGAAGCAGACAGCGTGAGCTTAAATGGACTCTGGGGGACAGCAGAGGACAGGAAGGTCTGGAGGAACGTTGTCCATGGGGTTGCGATTGGTCAGACACGATTTCATGACTAACAACAATGCAAGCATGTTAAAAAATATGAGGCTGGAGAAAAATAATTAAAACGCAAAAACATGAAATATAAAACTTGATACAGACAATATAGAATGTATTAGAAGTTCTATTTATTTTTTGCTTCTGAGGATAATCAAAGCCAGTATTACCTGTACAATATGACATATTCATGACCTTGTTTCCTTGAGAGTCTATAGGCTGGTGTCACTCTTGTTATAGCAAGCAAAGATTTCAGCAGTAGAGACAGCCTATTGTACACAGTGTAGGAAACTTTGGTTTCTTTATCACATCTAAAAGCATACATAAAAATAATTAGTCCGACATTCCAAGTATTGATAAATTCTGAAATGAAGCAACTTTAAAATACAGCTAGTCCTCGACTTATGACCACAATTTAACCCAAAATTTCCATTGCTAAGCAAAGCAGTTATTAAGTGATTTTTATCCCATTTTTTAACCTTTTGGCCACACTTATTAAGTGAATCATTGCAGTTGTTAAATGAATCATGTGGTCATTAAGCGAATCTGGTCAGAATGCTGGTCAGAAGCCAGTAGAGAATGTTACAAATGGTGATCACGTGACTCCAGGATAGTGTCATAAATACATGCCAGTTGCCAAGTACCTGAATTTTGATCACGTGACTGTGACAATGCTGTAACAATTTTAAGGGTGAAAACTTTTTTTCAGTGCTGTTGTAACTTTGAACTGTCATTAAACAAATGATTGTAAGTCAAGGACTATCTGTACTGAATTATCACTGTAAAAAATAAAACTATAAGATTATACTTTTATAGAGTTCAAAGCAAATTAATATATCTACAAATTTTGTTATTTACCGTATTTTTTGCACTATAAGACGCTCTGGAACTTCAGACACACCTAGCTTTTGGGGAGGAAAACAAGAAAAAAAAATCTGCCTCTGCCTCCCAGCATCCATCCGGTATTCATGTGGTTAGCGTCCTTGAAGCAAATAGCAAACTTATCACAGCCCCAGCATGTGGCTTGTCAGGGCTCCGCTCTGTTGCGCCCATCACCAGTCAACTGAGATGAGCTGCTGGGACCACTGGGGAAAATTGGAGCCTTTGCTGTTGAGTAACTGACTGGCGGTTGGATCAGCCTCCCAGAATATCGTTGATCAGCTGTTCTAGGCGGCAGGGATTGCCACCACCACCTATTTCCGCCACCGCCTATTCTGTCACCTAGAACAGCTGATTGGCAGTATTAGGGAAGGCTGATCCAACCGCCAATCAGCTGCTCGGTAGCAAAGTTTCCAGTGTTCCCAGGCTGGACATGATGCGTCGTATAAAGTGAATATTGTGGCGGTGATCCCCCTGCCCCCACCGCAATATTCGCTGTATAAGATACAGACATTTCCACCCAATTTTTTTTTTGGGGGGGGAAGTGTGTCTTATAGTATGAAAAATATGGTAATTCTAATTCACATGAAGAAGTTTGCTTCTCAAATATCAGAGAGAAACAATATCTTAAGTAACAATTAATGCATTAATCCATGAATACTATAGAATAACTCGATGGACTTCATTTGCAGTGGGACAAAATTGTCACAGCAATTTAAATCATTTGCATCTGATGATATCATCACACCAATGTCTTTGATGCAAATGAAGTAATTTGCATTATTTGGTTAATGACATCATCATGCAAATAAAGATAATTTCTGCAATAACATATGAGTAGTTTTCATGTAATGACAACTGGACTTGGCAACTTGGTCACTAAGCAAAGTGGTTACTAAATGAAATCACAACTCATGACTTTATTATGAGAGATACTTTGCCATCACTATCTTAACTGCAAATGGTCACTAAATGAGGCAGCCGCTAAGCAAGGAATACCTCTACTTATGTTAGAACAAGCATTCCCCTCATCCCAATTAAAATAAAGTTCCATTTTATACTCATTTCCTGAACAGGAATGCAATATTAACTAATTACCTATAAAAATATTATTGTGGAATGAAACAAAGCCCATTGATGATAACAGATTTATCTAAATCCCATAGCTTTTTGCAATACATAAGTGTATTTAATGAAAAGGGAACTGTGAAATGAACATATTTCTATCTGGCTTCCTGACATATGAAAATATTTTAAATTGGATAATTTAGAATGCGCTGTGGGAGCTCTAGTAAAATGCCTGCACAAAATGCACACCATGAAAGATTTAGTGAAACTCAAAGCATACCAATGCTTTATTTCACCATGTCCAGCCCGTACCTCTTGCATTTCCCCCCATTTCTACCTTTGTCCATTTGCAGAACTAGCAGGCTCTATTCTGCATTATTATTTTTAGCTTCTACGAAAGCTTACTAAGCGCATTTTAGACATTCTTGAAAATAAAGATGCTTCTATAGACTGGCACCTTGAACTATATATGCCACCTTGCCACTTTTTAACTGAAATGTAAATTGAAATGTAAAGTCAAGCAAGCAGGTTTGGTACAACACTGAAGGCCTTCGTTTTAGGGTAATTATACATGATACTGTTATCAATTTATCAATGTTTGAAAATATGTAAATTGCAGGAAATATCTAAGCAGCTGTTAACAGAAGAGAAAAATATTTTATACATGAAACATTTCAGGATTGAAGCTGGCTCTACTAACCTTATTGGAAGAGTTCTGAGCTCAAAAGAACCATTTTTGAATTCAGAAAGCCCTTTTGAATTCAGAATGCCTCCACCAAGATTGGAACTGCACGGAAATATTTCATGCGAGTTGGAACAGCTTGTTTTTTTACCTAAGACTGGGGAATATTTGCATACTTTTATTTTGTAGCGTGCAAATGTTAACTCATAAATTAATTATGGACATGCTGGACGCAATTCATTTTTATTACTATTTAGCTCTATGCACATTTTAAAATGTAAAGAAAAAATGGGAACTAGTGTTTTGTTATTTAACTGAGTTTGTTATTTGCATTGTTTCTCTTCTCACTTCCCTTTTCTTTTACACTATGCGTTTTAGGCTTCCAAGCATCCTAGGGACAGGTAGTGTCCTCTCTGTTATTGGTGTGAGCCTTTCTGAGCCTTTCCTTCCCCACTAAAGGTAGAAATGAAAATACTTTAAACAGTCACTTACTTTTCATTCATTTCTAAACACCAGATTTCCAGCTCCATGGAATCTCCCTGCAGTGGGGGGGAAAAAGTATTTCAACCAAGCCTTTATAATGACAAAGCTTTTACTTGTCAAAAAAAGTACCTAGTACAGATGAGTCAGTCGGTGTTGCTGAAAGCGAGACAAATGAAACTTTAGGCAGACTTAACATTAGTATAGTTTTACCTTCATATACCTGAAAGAATGCTATACAAAAGAAGCTCAGGTTTTGTCACTACCAAATGCAGGACATATTATAATGGATTGATAAAATGTTTTATAAAGCTTGCTAAATTTCAATTACATGGGAAATCAATTCTAGATTTTGAATGCATTCTGTTAGTCCATTTTGGGTACCTTAGTTCAAAAATTGTTGCACCATTTCACCCAGTTAAAAGATTATTAGATGTTTTAGTAGTTGACAAAGTAGTTCTATCCACTATCTCATCATTTAAGGCAATTTCAAATAGAATTCCTAGAAGGAAGATCCTATGTGTAACAATATTTCAGTGACTAAACAGAGTAGTTTTTGTTTTTTATATAAAAATGAAAACTATAATGTTGCCAGCCGTGGTTTACTTGAACCCTCTCTTAATCTCATATTAATTTTCACATGATTTGAAGCCGTGTAACAAAATCTGAGATGAAAGTGAATAAGAAAAAAAGAATGGTTGGTTCAGTTTATACCTCAGAGGTTTTAAGGGAGATTTCCACACACATTGACCGCCCAACAGCAGGCAGCTGTCCTGCCAAAGCTTTTTTTGCTTCATGAGTAACTTCTGGTATGTCTTTGATTGCCAAGTTGAACTGTAAAATTAAGAACGCAGATTTTCATTTTCAGGAACCTAGTTTAGAAACCTATGGTCTACTGTACTGTAGGAATATGTATAATAAAACATAGCTCACAATACATTAATCTCACAACTATAAAGCAAAGTATCCTTTGCTGTCATACATTGCAGATTAATAAATGTTGATTTCCTCATGCTGTTGTAAAGCAGATAATATACAAACACACAGATATACACAAATCCCATTTGATTTCACTACCCCTCCTCAGAGATTTGGTATGTGACAAATACTCAATCAGAAAATCTAATAAGAACTTGCAAAGGAGGAGCGAATTGCTCTGATACATTCTATATTTATAAAACTACTTTACAAGAGAAGCAAAGTAGAAGCCACATGCATTTAATATGAATGTTATAAAAGACATAACAAAGGGATTGATCACAAAAATACTTTTTACCCAGTCAGAGCCTGTTGGTGAGGAGGATGAGCGAGTGCAGATTTTTTCTCCAAGTCGGGCTTGCACAATCACCTGTACAGTCTGTAAGACAAAACAGGTTTACTGCATTGGGAAAAAACAAATAATTAAAAAATGTTAAGTAGAGAACATCTACTGAATGGTACCATATTGAAACAAAATTAAAGGAGTTACAAAACTAGATTACTCAACTGTTTGATATCAGAAGTCAGAAATATATACATACATTATTAATCACTCAGTTCCTTGGCAGAACGCTTTAGGAAATGAAACTTTTCCTATACCTCTTAACCATTTTATCTATAATTTCTTTGATTTAGGGCTGTGCACACTTCAAAAAAGCTTTTTATTTATTTAATAAATTTATATGCTGCCCATCTCATATGCATGACTTTGGGTAAAACAGAGTAAAAATAGAATTAAAAATAACAGAGGTTTTGAAGAAGTTCTTCAGATTCTGAGCAAGTTTAAGAGCCCCTAATGTAGAATTCATGTTTTTATTACTTTATTGCTGAAGAAAAAGGGCTGCCTCTTTAGGGTTGTTTTTACTTTAGCACTAAAATTCAGTATTCCTATTTTAAAGGCTAAAATCCTAACTCTGAAAAGACATTTCTGAAATTCTGAATTTCTTCAAATTTCTTAGTTTTAAAAATGTTACAGAATTCAATTATACATTTTTGTGTAGCTGCCACTGAACAGTTGTGCAAAACTTTAGCTTTTCTTATGCTGTAGTCTAAACACAATGCATGTAGAAACAATCACCTTCAAAGCAAAAAATTTTATGAACTTGTCCAAGTCCTTCCTGTCCTGGGAGCTGAGGTCAGTATCCATTGCATAGGAAAGTCTGAAACAGGACAAAAAAAATTAATTTCACATTTCCAGTCTTAGAAGTTCTTTTACACAGTATTATTCAGCCAAACTAGTCTTAAATACCAACAAATAGATTTTAAATCAGCCACTATTTGTGAAATCAATTTGTTCAGTTAGATAAACAGAAATTAAGAAGATTTGGTGAGGATTACATTCTGAACTGTTTTAACTATCTGCTCTTTCAGAATCATCTAGTGATCATCTAGTGATTCTGAAAGAATAGATAGTAAAGAGCAAAATCCAGTAACTTTTTATTTAATATGATGAACTTGATAGAGATACGTAGTGAATAAGATTAATCATTTGTGAAATGAATTCTAGGTAATGTGATGTGAGACAATGAGTAAGTGCTGACATATCATTGTTCATGATATAAGTTTATTCAGAGTAGACCTGAAACTGAAGTCAGCAGTAGCTGATGTCACGTCCTTATATATTGTATGTGCTTAATACAATAGAATGCTGTTTTAATGAAAAGGAAGATTGTCACGTTGAAGGATAATAAACAAGCCTAAACCCATATATTTTGGACAGATGATGTGATCAGATAGTACAGTGAAAAAACAACAACTATGCTTGATAAAAGTTGAGAGAATCAGAAGACAAACGGATAAACTGGGATGATAGATCAAACATATTATTGGAGAGTCCTAAGAAATGCTGTGGACACAGATACACCACAAACCAGGATTAATGAAATCAGAAATATACCCTCTACATCAGAGGTCTCCAAGCTCGGCAACTTTAAGACTAGTGGACTTCAAATCCCAGAATTCTCCAGCTAGCTGGCTGGAGAATTCTGGGAGTTGAAGTTCACAAATCTTAAAGTTGCTGAGTTTGGGGACCCCTGCTCTACATGATATGTTTCAATGCACATTCCACAAAAAGAATAATTAGCCCCTTTTTAAAAGCACCTTAGAGTCTACTAACAAACCACCCTGGCTCTTTGGAATAAATATGGCACACACTCCAACATGTCCCTACCAGTGGTGTGTTTCAAATATTTTTACCACTGGGTCGATGGTTGTGGCTTGGTGGGCACACTTTGTGTGTGTGTACACACTTTGCGCATGCACACACCCCAAATGCACACTTTGCGCAGGCGCAGAGGCAGTTTGACTCACCTTCTGCAATCCTGCACTCTCTCTGATGGTTCAGCAGCTGCCGCACGGCAATTGCTACGTTGGACAAAGCAGCTGCACTTCAAAAGCAGGACATAAAGGTTAGTATGGGAGCCCGGGCGGGTGAGTGGGCCCAACACAAAGTATTGGAGAGAACCAGTTCAGTCTCCGCTGCTCATCGCCGCTACCGGCTCAGCCAAACCGAGCTGAACCGATAGAATACCACCACTGCTCCCTACCAAGAATAATGAGCATAATCCAAGACCTAATACCGAAGGAAAACAATACAAAATAAAATGCAAGGATTTTGAATTACAATATATAAAATAAACAACAGAAATCAGCAGACTGCATCCCCAAATATCAACTAACTCTCAAAAGGCATAATGTAACTTCATTAATCTTCCTCTGCAAAGATAGTATCAAGGATAACTTTAGATAGGAAACTGGAAATTTTAGAACAAGCCAGATTAAAAAATACACGAAGATTCTTGGAATTACTGCATTCTGAGCAAGTAGCAAGCAGCAGATGGTTTAACTTTATTATATTAAAAGGTTTCCACTTGAACCACTCCATCACAGTAGCAGATTATATAGGAAACAATCAATACAGATATGAGACAAAATCACCACCTTATCCACCAAGTAATTTACAAGGCTCAAGGCATTAATAACTTATAAGATGCTATCTGCCCACAGAGCCATTCCATTAAAGCATGAACAAAGCATGAACATAGCAGGAAAGGCAAAATATACAGTCTACCAATCAATAAACCTAATTTCTCTAAAATTCCTGCACTGAGAAAGAAGGGTGATGAAAGCATATTTGGAGAAGTCTAACAATTTAAACAGAGATTTTGTCAAAGAGATGGCATGTACATGCTGTCATCATGATGCATGTGACTATGCCATGCATTTGCCTCCTAATATCTAATGCAAGTACTAGCATTTTGTATATCATAATTTATTATTTGCAGACCACAAATATCCACGGCTATGGACTATGCTCAGAGACAAGTCAAGATGGTGAGCGTTTGTCTATATAGCCACTAGGGCTGAGCCAAACTTGATAGCACTAAATACCTAGGTTAGAGCATGTGAGGTACGAAATAGTTTTCATGTTTCAAGGATTAAAAAAAGCTCCTTTCCCTCCAATTTGAAAACACGAAAAACAAGTTGTTCAGATCTTTGTAATAGCTACTTTAAACAACTATAATGAATGATAATACAGTCTTAGCACTGTATGCTTATTTAGTGTTCATAGATCAAGAAAAATCCATTATTTTAATTAAGATCAGGGCAGGGCCAAACTTCCAAACACAACCTTGTTGGCATTTCACATTACAATCTCTCAATCTTTTTGTTCAAAAATGACAATTACTGGCATCAGAGATTAGCTAACTGGTTTTGAATTTTACATTAAGCAAAGATAAATGAAGTTTTTGACCTAATCAGCAAATATGAAATTGCTGCAGTACATTATCCTATAAAATGATCTCCATTAAGGAGGGCAGGATATAGTAGGCTCTGCCCTTTAATAAAGGTTGCTAGAATGGTTCTGGACAGCACATAGCACACCATTATACAAAGGAAAGCTGTTGAGGTTACTCCTCTTACAAAGTTTCTCATGATAGTTCCTATAACTGCAGCTTTCATTTTTCCTATGATATCAAAACACGTCAAATAAACCAATGCTTTATAGTTCCTAAGAATGCCTGCAATGCCCTTATGACACCAGAGATCTATTATTGGAAATAAAGATGCTACACGCCAGTGACTGCAGCATACAAGTTTCCATCAAGAAAAGGAAGGAATATGTTAAAATCATTTTTAGCATAATGAGGTAAATGAAAGGAGAAAGAATTAAAAGGTATATTATTATATACCAGACTAACTACTTTAGTATTACGGTGGATGAAAAGATCCTAGAAGCCTAAATTTAAGTACCAAGCATGTACACATAAATTGAAGTCATCCCTCAGACACTCTCTTCTATTTAAGGCTCTAAATATGGGGCGAGAAACAAGAAGACAAAGCAAGAAGTCCTTAACTTACGACAACAATTGAGTTCAAAATGTATGTTGCTCAGTGAAATAGTTGTTAAGTGAATTTTGCCCAATTTTACAATCTTTCTTGCCACAAGTAAATAACTGCAGTTATTAAGTTAGTAACATGATTGTTAAGTGACTCTGGCTTCGCCATTGACTTTGCTTGGCAGACTTTGCTTAGTCAAATTATCACAAGACCCAAGGACACTGCAAGTTTATAAATATGAGTCAATTGCCAAATGTCTGAATTTTTATCATGTGACCAGGGGATGCTTCAACAGTCGTGTGAAAAACTATTATAAGTCATTTTTTTCAGTGACTTGTATAATTCAGATATGAATCATTACAGTAGCGCTATGATTGTGAACACACATATCACAGTAAGCCATGTTTTTCTTTGATCAACATTAATTGAATTTACACATATTAATCCGCAATTTATTTAAAAGTCACAGTGGCTAAAAGTTCACTCACACAAACAATAAAGACATTAGATTTAATGAATGAATGAATGAAACGTGCAAACCCATCCCAAATACCAACTAGAAATATAAAGCCCAGGAAGATACATACCATGGTTGATAGTCTGCTAGAAGAATTAAGAGGTCAAACTGCCCTGCCCATTTTCTGGTATGACTCATCCATTGAGATGGTCATCCATCAACCCTTCTCAAAATCCAAAAGCTGGATTAGAGTGTGTAGACATCATAATTCTCTCTTTTTTTTCCTCTGCAGTTCAATATTCCACACATCATTTTTTGCCCCTTGTTTTATTGTAATTCAGGAAGAGCAGTATATTTATGAGCTGTAACCTATGAAGATCTATATCTATTTGAGATGCAGGAGGCAATCGTTACCTGCGCAAGAGAGGCTGAGGTGACAATTCGAGGTTTCATCCCGGGATTAACCCAAGAGGGTTCTCCTAGCCTCTTTGCTTGGCCATATTCGTTTGGCTTCTCTTACTCCCGACCTCTCCGTCTTGATACAGGATGGAAGATGCCTCTTTTTTTTCTTCTTCCTGTTGAGGACCTTCTCGGTTTCAGAGAGCAGAAAAACCAGTGTCTTTTGCAATGGGATCTTCTCTGTCCAACTAAGAAGGAAAAGCACTAAGGAACCTCCGTGTCCACTCGGTAGGCGACTGGCTACGCTGCCTAAATTTCTTCGTTGGATACAGCCAGGAAAGGCGCAAGAGAAGGAGTCTAAATTCTCAGCTTGGCTCTTGAGGTGAAGAGAGCGGTTGGAGCCGTTTAACCCCGAGCTAAAAACCAGAATTTGGCCTTGGGGAGATGGCAGCACCAACAGCTTCTCTTTCCAGGCTTGGTTCAGACAAATGCCTCCGGCTCGGCTACAAATAAACTGCGGTCCGAATGGCGCTTTTTTCCGGGAAGAGCCGTCCGAGAGACTTTTGTGCCCAAAGAAAACCGCGGGCTAATCGCCCCCCTAACCGGGTTTCTTTGCTGGATACTGCGAGGGGCCGTGACGGCGCCTCACGACCGCGGCCTCCCCCGGGATCCCGTCACCGCCGCCATTGCTGCTGTTTGTTTTCATCGGCTTGAGGCAAATGAGGCAATCGGAGCGGCACTTTTCACACGGAGTCCAGATTATTTCCCCCCACCCTTCTCCCGCAGTCTAATTTGTGCCTCCCTCCAGGAGAATTAGGCCGCAACGCTCATAAGTTGATGAATAAAGAGGCCCGGGTGCAAATATTTTAAAAAAGTATATATCCCAAAATCATACTTGTGAAGAATCTGCGTTTGGGAAACGGCAGCTTGTGCGTCGTGCGAGAGTGGAAAACTCCGCCTTGTTGCTTTCCCGGTACTGGGAAGAAAACCCGGAATCGATGTTTTTGGCTCCTTCGGACTAATCCTAGGATGGGGAGAAAGAGGTGAACGTGGAAGGCTGTTTCTTCTCCCCCACGACATACTTTTTTTTTTTTCCTGGATCACATATCCAGCACATCCTTCACAGCCTTAGACATTCTGGAGAAGGCAGTCCCTAACACCGACTTTCAGTCCTAAATTATTTCCAAGCAAATCCTTCCTTGACCCTGACGAGCCCCTAAGTAGGGGCTAAGGGCGATTGATGCAATGCTTCGTACTTTAAAGCGTTCTCTTACGCAACTTAGCTGATTGCTGTTTGGGCCGCTCATTTCAAAGTAAGTCTTAGTTTGTATCATAAATACATTAATATGGAATATAAGGTGCCCATAGTCAGCTGTAGGTTGTTTTGAAATGGGCGAATTCCATTTTTCTCTGCCCTTCTCCAGCTGTTTCCTTTGTCCTCAGGCCCCACTTATATATATGTATGTCTAATGCCCATTCTCTCTCTCTTTCATGCATCTTTACCACTATCCATTTTCAGTGCTTCCTGTTCTCTTTAATTAAAATTGGTTCTTGGTATCTTAAATCTAAGACAAAGTTCCTCAAAGTGATTAGTATTGACCTTCAAGGGTTGATGGGATTATCTGTTACTGTTTGTAGTACTAATTAGTTCAAGACTTGAAGTGTTATTTATTTTCATATAATATTGGGGGGTGGGGTGTCAATGAACAGTCTGAAATTTCATGAAGTGGTCAATGTGCTTAAGATTTGGGGACCCTTGGTTTAGGACCATAGCAAGTAACCTGCAATACATGCTAGGTCAGAATGTGGTTGGGTGATTTGTGGCTCAGTATGTCATACAAACAAGTTTTCTACCTTAATAAAACAGGCGTTGCCAGGATCATTATTGAAGGTTCCTTTGTTTTCCAAACAATTTGTAGCTTGAGAAATGTGTTTGGCTGCACAAATAAACCCCTCTAAATGTGCTGGTATCTAACAACAGGAATTCACAATAATGGATTATGCTATTTGTTTAAGCATATAAAGGTAAATGTTTCCCCTACCCAGTCATGTCTGACTTGAGGGGGCAGTGCTCATCTGTTTCTTAGCATGTCTATACATCGAGTCACCCAGAAGGCTGTTATGCTGTTACCTTCCCACCGAAGTGGTACCTATTAGTCTACTTGGGTTTGCATGCTTTCGAACTGCTAGGTGGGCAGGAGCTGGAGCGAGTAACAGGAGTTCACCCTGTCACTCAGAGCTAGGGTCTCGAACCCAGGCTGTGAGCTTTCCAGCTGACAAGCTCAGTGTTTTAAACCAGTGAGCCATTGTGCCCCTAGTTTTAAGAGGGTTTGTGTGTGTGTGTGTGTGTATACATACATACACTTTCCAATTATATTAATTATACTTTAATAGGCTAAGTATATTAAAATACTGGCTAAACATTAATTTCCAACCATAAGGCTTGACCTCTTATTTTGTTTGACACATATCATCATACCTGGAAGCAACAAATTGGAGATAAAGTTCAAAAATTGGGCTAAGCACCAGAAATAATACTTCTAACGTTAAAGACATATTTAGTTAGGGATATGAATATCCATGTATTTTTGCCTGTAGATGATGACCTGTTAGATGAAAACACATAATTGGCATTAAATGTTAGATTGTATAGATCTAGAAATTAATAAGATAGTTATATTTAATGAGGAAAATTGTGTAAATGATCACAAGTTATATGGTATATAAGTGGTACAAAACTGGAGAAAACAGATTAATGTTTAGGAAACGTTTTCCTAAACTTGTTTGACTGATTTTGATAATGTAAACATATTACCAATTTCTTATGAATTATATACACTTTGAGTTTTATATGTGACATTGAGTCAATAGTAATTGTATATTCTTTCATGCTAAAATATTCGCTAGCCCTGCAAATTTTTAACTTAAAAAAGTTATTAAAATTTTGCCAGAGAGATTGCTATAATTCATCATTAACTGAAGGTCAAGAGCAAAATCTCATGGAGACCTCATTTCCTTCTTTTCCAGTAAAATTTAATTGCTAGGCATTTGTTACATAATTCTATAGGAAATCTTTATTACATCTTTTGCTTGCATTCACAGAATATTATACAGTTCTTTGGTTTTACAGCAATAATATCAAATAAAATGAGAATTCCTATTTTTAAATGAATTTCCTGTCCTATTCAAAAATTGTGCTATTTAAGTCAATGTGATTTATGTTGAACTAAAATAGGAAGAAGAGAAGGAAAATTGTGCAATATGCTGTATTTTCTTTTTTGCTTTCTTTTGACTGCATTCTTTTCTAATGAAGGTCAATACAGAGAAGGAAGATAAATCTATTATGGCTATTCCCATAGCAGTTATTGATTGTGACCTCTTGCTATATGGACGTGGACATAGGACACTGGATCGCTTTAAGCTGGAGGATGTTACTGATGAATATCTTGTATCTATGTATGGATTTCCACGTCAGTTCATTTATCATTTGGTGGATCTTCTAGGTGCCAATCTTTCTCGTCCTACTCAACGATCCAGGGCTATCAGCCCAGAGACACAGATTCTCGCTGCATTAGGTTTTTATACTTCTGGCTCATTTCAGACACGCATGGGAGATGCTATTGGCATTAGCCAAGCATCTATGAGTCGCTGTGTTGCCAATGTTACTGATGCCTTGGTGGAAAGAGCCTCTCAGTTTATTCATTTCCCAGAGGATGAAGTGTCAATACAACACATGAAAGACGACTTTTATGAGCTGGCAGGTGTGCCAGGTGTACTAGGATTGGTTGATTGCAATCATGTAGCAATAAAGGCACCCAATGCTGAGGATTTATCGTATGTGAATCGAAAGGGCCTTCATTCTTTAAATTGCCTGATGGTGTGTAATGCCAGGGGAAAGCTGCTCAGCGCGGAAACACACTGGCCAGGAAGCCTGCAGGACTGCACTGTGCTTCAGCAGTCAGATCTAAGAAACCAATTTGAAGCTGGTATGCAGAAAGATGGCTGGCTACTTGGTAGGTTCCTGCTGATTACTAGTTCTCTAAAACTGTTTGAATAAAATTCTGATTGATTTATTGACATGTAAAGTAACCCAAACATAGTTGCATCATAAAATGCCTTTAACAAATATAAGTATAGCTTAACATGTATATTTTGTCCTCTTTGCTAGGATTTCAGATTCAAATATTGGTTGCTGAAAATAAAACTAGAACCTTTAGCTATTTACTAGGAATCTCATTTTTTTATTGATTTTACAGGTGATAGTTCTTTCTTTCTTCACACCTGGCTAATGACTCCTCTGCATATTCCTGAAACACCTGCCGAGTACAGATATAATGTGGCACATTCAGCAACTCATAATATTATTGAACGAACATTCAGAACACTCCAGGCTCGGTTCCGTTGTTTGGATGGATCAAAAGGGACATTACAGTATTCTCCAGAAAAAGCAGGTAACATCATCCTCGCTTGCTGCGTCCTTCATAACATCTCTCTGGAGCATGGGATGGATATATGTTCTTCCTCATATTTGGAACAAGTGGAACACCCAGAGGAAGAATTTGAGCACATGGAATCTCTTGACTCTGAAGCTGACAGAGTTCGCCAGGAATTATTGCTTACACATTTTAGCTAACCAAATTTGAGAATATCAAGTTGGTTTTAAGAAAAAAGATAGAAGGAAACATAGTTTGAGTTTGTTATAGAATTTGTCAACAGGATTATATTGTTTATCAGTACTTTGCAAAAATAACATATTGAATGTGTGCATCTCTTAAGTATTTTGATTTTATTGCACATGTTGTATCTATGAAATACATGACTGCCTTCAATGTCCATCTTGATTTAAAAAAACATGAAAGATATATAGTAACATACAATCTAATAGGTTTATTTTCCTGATAAAATGCTTTATTTTGAAGTTATCAACTGTATTTGTGTAAAATAATATTTGTGTTGAAGTATGGTAGAGTTCTCAAAAGATGTGTCGCTTCAAAATTCATATTCTCTTACACAACGGTAGCATCTTGGAATCACCCTCAAGAATGTAGATCACAAGAATTATATCAAGAAATATTTCATAACTTGCTTCTCCCACCATGTGACACCTGTAAGCAAATCTGAATATACTTTAAACTACTTTGATAATTGCCAAAAATCTTTGTGAACTTATGTAGTTCCAAAAAAGGCAAATTTAGATCTATTCGGCATAAAAAAAATATATAATTTTTGAAGCACATAGAGAAATCTCACTTTATTTTGCATTGGCCAGATCTCACCTTGACTATGTCCAGTTCTGGCAGTACATTTTAAGAAAAAATCCGAGAAATTGGAACGGTTAGAAGCATAACAAGAATGATCAGAGGACTAGAAATTAAATCCAATCTTTTGAATTTAAATGCAATTTTAAAAGTGGGAAATGTTATCCAAGACATGATTCAACCCTTAGACCTTGGGTGTCAAACTTGCAGCATCATGTTGTCATCATGTGATGTATTGCGACTTTCCCTTTGCTAAAACGGGTGGGCATAACCAGCACATGATGCATCTGGCCTGTGGGCCACAAGTTTGACCTTCCTTAGACATCTGTCACAGGTGCTTTAATTTAGATTCCTGACCTGCATACTTAACTATAAATGGTTTGTTTTAGTTCACTGATTCTGTAACTAATCTAGCAAATCCAGATCAAGTAACCAACTATTAAACTCAAAGCCTGTGGTTAATTGGGCTAAGAATGTGGATGGTCCTAATTTAACAATTACTCATTCAGCAATTGAACTTGCAACTAATAGATACAACTAATGCTCAAAGTTGTGGCTGTCAAAGTGTCCTTGTGCTGACTTGATTGTACTTCAAACATCAGATAATCAGCCTAGATTTCTGATCATCACAGCATTCCATGGACACGATTGTGATTTTTGATCTTCCCTGCCAACTCCTCACAAGCAAAGCCAATAGATACTAACAGGAATCTGGAAGTAGCAATCATATGCTTGCTTATTGATCCAGACGGCTCTTGCTAAATGATGGTAACAGGACTGCTGGAATTGCCATTGCTAAGTTGCCTGTATACATTATGCTTTATGATTGCATCTTTTAGTTACAAAAATTCCAGTCACAATACCTTTTTTGGGTGAGGACTGCCTGTACTAAATCAAGTAACTTCTTTATTAAATCAATTTATATGGCTACCTACTTTGTGAATATGACTCGGTAACTACAATATGTTAAAATAATTTAAATAATATTGGCAAAAAATAAACTGGTTCTCAAGGATAAATCCAAAGAAAGCAATTAACAGGCTACTTAACAAGCCCATCTAACCTCCTGATCCCCAGGCCCTGGAACTTACCCAGGTCTTCAATGCTTTACAAAATGTTAGTAGAGTCAAGGCCAATCTGATTTAAAGCTATATGGAATTCCAAAGAACAGGTGCTATAACAGAAAAGATATCCTTCCAAGGTCTCACATTATGACAACATTTACCTGAAGGAACCTGAAGCATGCCCTTCCTGTCGGACCTAGTGAGATGAGTAGAGACAACTGGGGAGAAATGGTCCTTCAAATAACCATGGAAGACCATGCCATGGAAGACTTTATTGGTTATGACAACCAACATCTTGAATTCTACCTGGAAGTATACTGAGTTAACTATATTTTGTGAAGCAGAGGTGAAATTGTATTTTGCAGCTGTTTTCTTGCAGACATTTCAATACCAAACTGAATAACATCAGCAATGCTACCATAAGAATATTCTATAAGAAATAATTTTATTCTACATTCTATAAGAAATATTTTTATTTCTCAAAATACATTTTAGTTTGATTATGAATTAGCTAAATCCCCACACAGAAATCTTTTAAAAGACAGGTGGACAGCCCCATAGCATAATATATTTTAAAATTACACGAGTGAGTTTTTAATCAGAAACTATGGATATGTCTTTGGAAAGATAGAGAGGAGATAGAAAGAAGGAAACGCGAAGGAGGAAGCATATTGTTATCTTCAGGCTTCCCCCCACAATGTTTGACGAGGATCAAACGACATCAAAACTGAAAGATCTACATTTCGCAAATCCCGCTTTTCTCCTTCCTTTCGAAGCCCACAGAATCTCCCTCTCGGAGTCCCCGCCCTTCAGCTCAGCTTTCCTTTCGACTCCTCCGTTCGATTGGCTCGGTGCTCGTTCGCGACGGCTCCAGACTCGACTTGCGAGGTGCTCGGCTAGGCGCACTGGCCTTGATAGTAACCCGGAGAGGCAACGACGAGAGAAAAGCTGCATTGGGAAGGAGAGGGCGGGGGAGATTGCCGCCGGATTTGGGTTCTTTTTACCCCCCTCCGTCCGCCCCCCGAAATCAGATCCCGGCCAGTTCGGTAGCCGTCGCCCCCCCACTCCCCAAGGAAAAAACAACAACGTCCGGCCGTTTTTGAGGGGCGTTTGAGTGCGCCGCCGGGCCTTGGTCGCTCCCTGCCCCAGGTAGGCTCCGGGCCTAGAGATTCTGGGCCTGCTTCTCCTCCTCCTGGGAGAGGCCAGAGGGGCGATTTTCGAGGGGATGGCGGGGAAGGTGGAGAGGGCCCAATGGGCGCCGGAGGTCGAGTCGCCTGGGCTACGAGGCGGTAAGGCCTAGCCTGGCGCCTTAAGTCCTCCAGCCCGCCCACCTTGAGCACCCGTCCTTCGGTCGAGGAACCTACCCTCGCATTTTCTCCCCCCTTTCCTCGGGCAGACTTTCAGGAATATCGGTGCCACGAACTGGTGGGGTGGGGTGGAGGGAGATTCCCAAGGCCCACCTGCGGATATTTTCGTGGGGGTCAGCCTCCCTCCGAGCAAGAGGCCTCTGTTGAAGAGGCAAAGCTTACCTGGCTTTGTTTCTTTTGAGGCATCTTCTGGCATATTTTAATTCCCCACCCCCACCCCGTGAGTTGTGTTTTTTTTGTTTTGCTTTTAGCACACGTAAATACACGTACGTAATCTTTCCTGCTTCCTTCTGTTTTCCTTTTCCTGCTTCTCTGCTTCTCTTTGAAGGCAGAGATGGATGGGGTTGTTGTTTTGCTCTGGTTCCCAAAGTGGAGAGGTAGTCTGGCCTGCTGCCTTCACTAGAAAAATTATCCCAGGCTTTCCCTGGTCTCTTACCAAGAGGTGGTTTTTGGGTTTGGTTTTTTGGGGGGGTTTGTTTTAATAGAGAGCAAATAGATAACCCTGTGAATGTTTATTTGAATGAGAAAGCACAATGAGACTTATAACCTGTGTAATGACAATTGCAGGGTATATCGACTGTTTGCCCATTAAAGAAGGGTTGCTGCTCATTGTGAGACAATAAATACAATCTCGCCCATCCCAGTCTCCCCAACATCATATGGTAAGTTACAATTATACCGATGCAGGTTTTTTTATATAAAAGGAAACTACATCATCTTTAATATCTATATTCCTGCCAGAATGTGTTCAAAGAAAACTAAAAAAATGGATCTTTTTGGAATAGTTCTAAAATAAGCTCTCTCCCCCCCCCCCGCAACCATCGTTTTATGATGTAATAATATATATGAGTTTCAAGGATCCCAGCACTATACCTCAATTGCAAACAACCCCCCGCCCCTCAAACCTCCCTCAATATGCTGCCAATAGAGAAACTCTTACTATTTTCCTATCTGTTTATACTTTTAATAACACCAGTAAATCTAATAAAACACCCTGAAGCATAAGGGTATGCTAATACTAACCCACAAGCAAGGAAGCTTTAATTCTTCTGCTTCCAGGTACTTCACCCATTATTTATAAAATCCATCAAAAATAAATATTATGTACTTTGAAAGATGATATAAATAAGCCTGGGGTTCAATCTAGCCTTGGCTTCTCCTGGATATTATGTAATGTAACATAGCTTGGGGAATTCAGTGGTAGTGATAAAAGATACAGTTTTTAATATTTTAGATAGATCAATTAAAGTACTTGCAAGTATATTTTTGAACACTCATTCCAGGTAGCCGCTTCTCAACTTTGAATATGCAAACAAAGTAGCGAGTCTTGTGTTCTATTCACCAAATGAATTTTTTAATAGAACTCTATCCAATCTGGTATTTGGTACCAATATTAGAATATAATTCTAGATATTTTCATTTTTTTGCAAATTTGATTTTAAGAGGCAGTGCAGTTGGTTTAAGATATTGGGCTTGTTGGCTGGAAAGCTGACAGTCCAGGTTCGAGGTCTGAGTGCCGCGAGATGGGATGGGACCATTCTTGCCCCAGCTCCTACCCACCTAGAATTTCTAAAGCAAGCACATGTGATTAGATAAATAGGTACCACTTTAATGGGAAGCTAACAGTGCTCTGTGATGTCATCATGGCCACATGGCCATGGAAACGTCTTCGAATATCACTGGCTCAATGGTTTCAAAATGTCGCCTGTAGTCTGCAATGACTAGCAAAGTAAAATATTCAGGGATCCTTTACCTTTTTTAAAAAAATGTTTGATTTGGTGTATTTTATGTTTCTGTTAGCCTACCTCTTAAAATCATCTTGAACAATCCCATATTCTCTTAAAATTTTGGAAAAAACCCACATCAATATCAGTTTTGTAAACTTGACAGGTTTCATGGAACAGAATTCCCACAGAGCCATAGAATACACCCAATCAAATTTGCAATATATTCTTCCAGTGGCATAGCAGGGAAAAGTTATATGCTAATATTGGTACCAACTACCAGACTAGATAGAGTTTTGTGAAAGAGGTTTTGTTCCATATTTGGCAAATAGAATTCAAAGTTGCTATCAAACAATTTTGTGTTTGAATATTGCAGAGTTGAGAGAAGAATACTTGGAAAGAGTATTCAAAAATAAACTTGCAAATACTTTACTGGCAATGTACAGTTTACTTTTATCTTCACTGAATTTCAATTTGTAATTAGTGCATACTTTTAAAAATTGAGTTAATTTAAAGAACTTTTAGCTTATCTTCCCTAGTATTTAATTTAGGTTAGTTATATATATCATCTTGAGATTTCATTAAGATGTGGCCAGATGCTTAATCCCATTTAAAAAATAATAATTTTGTATACTGTTTTTATCTTGTTTAAATATTATTAGCTGCCCAGAGTAATATATTTAATATTTTAGTGGTAATTTTATTAAATGTTATTAAAAAGATAAAAGTTAATATAAGCTTAAAAAAGATTAATAAAAAAAGTGCAGAAAATAAAAGAAAATAGAAAACAAGGAAAAAATAAGAATAAAGTAAAGGAATAGTAAAGGAAAAGAAATACCGTATGTAAAAAATGATTCTGCCTTTCATCACAACAAATATAAACAATTTTAGTAAATTATTACCTTTAAAACATAATAAATGATCTCTTCCCATAAATCCTTAAACCCTTGTTACAGTCCCAGTCAGCAGAAGTACATTAATGGTTATAAGAGATAACATATCTATTTTAACTTTGATAAAATAAATAAATTAATTTTGTATTCCTTCCTTTTACTTTTTAACAATCTTGACTTTAATCTTGACTTTAATAATGTGTCAGTAAGTCTAATTCAAATGCTCTCATTTAATTGTAGTCTTTAGTACCTTCTGGTTCCCTTTAGTGTGCAACCTTTAAAGTCCCCAGCCTATCATGTTTTTTAAGGAATTCAAAATAAAAATATTTTCTGATGGGAAGGATTCTTTATAATTTATTCCAAATTCTTATTTCAAATTTATCTGAATCCTTAGTCCATTTATAACTTTTATAATTTTTTAAAATCAAAGTTTTAATCGCCCTTTTGCTGTTTATTCCAGATTTTTTTTAAAAAAGTCCTCAAATTTGTACTTAAATCTTCTTTCACTAAGGATTGACAAAAACTCACTAGGTGCTAATAGTTCCAAAGATTCCAAGTAGCTGGAAAGCAATTAATAAGCAATGTCTGACAGTGATTAGAAAATGAAGTATGTGAACCTAATGCCCATAAAGGTGTCAACTATGGTTTGAGCAAAAATGACTTTCCCTCATTTCAGGAGCTTTGAATCTATCGGGGTCTTACAGTCTCCTCACGAGGAGTGATTTATGGAGCGCTTGTGGGGTCATCTCGAGTCTTCATTTTGTAGAGGTGTTACAAAGAGCCAATCAACTTGCTGGCTCTTCATTCCACTGCAGTCATCAGTTCCATTTTTTAATGTCTTCAGTCACATATTTGAGATGGATGGCCATATGAAATTGAATGAATGCTTATTTAACTATCATCATTGAAAGGGGTTAAAAAAAGTTATTAATTGCTGTAAATGATGGCCTCATGCAGCACTTAGAAAGAATCAGAAGATGAATAATTCAGAATTAAAACAAGTTATTGTTAAATGATGGAATTGAAAAGTTTAATTTGCAGAATTGTTTGTACAGGCTATTGATAAATGTATTATAGCTATGCCAGATCTATTGCAAGAACAAGGAATAGGCAAATGAATAATAAATCACTTTCAATAAAGTGAAAAAAAAAACCTTTGTACATTCTAGAACAGGGCTGTCAAACTAAGTTAGCAGCCCTTCTGAAAATATAACACCTGATTTTAGTAGGATATACTTCTAAATAAACATAGATACAGGTAGTCTTTATCTTACGGCCACAATTGACTCAACATTTCTGTTGCTAAGCAAGACAGTGGTTAAATGAGTTTTGCCCCAATTTACAATATTTTTTGCCACAGCTGTTAAGCAAATCACCACAGTTGTTAAGCAAATCTGTTTTCCCCCATTGACTTTGCTTGTTGGAAGCTGGCTGGGAAGATTACAAATGGTGATCATGTGGCACAATACAACTGTCATAAATACATGCCAGTTACCAAGTGCTCCAATTTTGATCATGTGACCATGGGATGTTGCTGCAACGATTGAAAATTAGAAAAACAATCATGTCACTTTTTTCAGTGCCACTGTAATTTTGAACGGTCACTAAACAAATGGTTGTAAGTCGAAGACTACCTGTATGCTTAAAAGTTGTTGTATGAAACTCTAGATATGTACTAAAAAGATTTTCTATGAATGCAAACCATCCACATAGACTATGGAAAAGTGAGACATCAGACATGAGATTCAGGTTACTCACTGTATTGGTTGAATTGTCAGCACTTAAATTGCTTATAAGAGAGGTCTGTTTCCAGGGATGATAGCCTTTTAGACTACGTATTTCATACCTTTCAATATTTTAATCTTTGAAGCATGTTCTATAGTTAGGTATCTTGTGTAATATATACTTAGCCTAGTATCTGTGTATTGGAATGTTCTTTCTGATTGGGAAAGTTTTATTTATTGCCTTCCTTAGTTTGTTCCAACAGAAGCTATTAATAAAAAACTTGTTTACAAAAATGCTGTCTTATGACTAATTTGTCATTTGTCACATTTTACAGTTATGAAGAATAGTAAAAAAAAGCTTAATTTTTTTCTACATGTCTGTCTTAGATTGTTTTGTTTATCATTCAGAAATGCATTAATTCCTGCTTTACTTGGAGGAGGAAGAGACTGTTAATTCCTAATGCCATTTTCTGTAACCAAAGGTTTTCTGTGAGCCTGATCTATGATGCAAAGGTTATATTCTGGACTGGAATGTTAAGGGTATTTTTCAATAGTAGGAATATTTAGCCACAATTTGCAATTTTAGTCGAAGTAAAGATTTAACGTTTATATTCAGTTGATAAATTAAGAAAGGACTTAACCATACCCATATTTGGCTAAGAACTCCTCCAAGACATGCCAAATATTTATTTCAAGAGCTTTTAAGTTGAAAGAACTTGTTTACTGATATAGAAATTAAATTAGCAACCATACTCTTTGAAATATATACACTGTATGCCACACCTCTATATTTGTATAAGCACTTAAAGTGACTGACACCAATTAAATATAAACATTGAACATTATGTTGATTACACAAGCTTTGTACAATTACTAGAATTCTTTGTTACTGGTTTAGGGACCTTGGTTAAAATTTATTTAGGATATAGAATCTGTAAAATGAAAGTTTTTTTGAATTTATTTTATCAGAGAACAGTGTAAATTGTGCAGAAGGTTCTTTTAAGAACTCCATCAAGTTTGTTTAACAAAGACAATTTCTCTTGTGGCTAATTAAAAATTCTGTCCTTCATAAACGGCTGATGTCTAGGTCAGTAGTTTGTAAGTCCTCAGTGAGATTAAGATGGTAATAAGAACTATCCAGTTTCCTTTGGTTGTTTATAAAATCAATACGATTATTTTTTCTGTAAGCTTTCATAAGCTAATTAAAGATTACATTTTACTTCCACTTGTTATGTGGCATCTGTTATATCACCTGATTCTATAGGCAAAACCTGCAGGAAAATTCTGGGAATGAATAATTGACCTTTTATAGAAACAGAAAGCATTATCATAATAGGGGATTACATTTTTCTGTGTGTATGGCTACATTGCTTATTGAGTGAGATAATTTTGAGGACAAACTCTAAATTTATCTGATTTCATTCTAGATAATACACTGTATGCAAATTATTTCCAAAAGAATACAAATTGATCTCTACTTTTATTGAAATGAAAGACTTAATTGGAATGCCCATATTTCAAAATTATCATGAAATATATATTAGATAAAAATCAGGGGTTTGATTCATTATGTATTTCCAATCTAACAATATGCTCTAGCATATCGAAATGTACTTATTTTATGTATTTATATCCTGCCTTTATTATTTTTTCAAATAACTCAAGGCGGCCAACATGTCCCACATGGACTTTCTCCTCCTATTTTCTCAAAGCAACCCTGTGAGGTGGGTTGGACTGAAAGAGTATGACTAGCGCAAAGTCAGACAACTGGCTTTCATGGCTAAGGTAGAACTAGAACTCACAGTCTCTTGGTTTTGGCTAAGATGGAAGTAGAACTCAGAGTCTCTTGATTTCTAGCCTGGTGCTTTAACTGCTAGACCATGCTTGGATGGAATTTGTATATACTTGATTGAAGCAAAAATGATTAGATTCTTCTGTATATTATTTTCAATCTCCTATGTGGTGGACTCAGAATGGAAATGAGAACCTGAGTTTCATCATTCTGCAATTTGAAATGTGTTTCTTTCAACAGATAGTACATTTAAATTGTCCTTTTTATAAAGGTGATAAAGAAATCTTAAAGTGATGACCAGTGTTAACGGTTAAATGAATGATAAACTCTTATGTATTTGTACTGACCCTAGGAAACTTTTGTCTTAGGCCCTGTTTTGAAATATCTCTTATCTAGATTTCCATGAAGATAGCCTTGCGAGATGTGGATGGCCCTTCTGTAGATCCTTGGCACTTGAGATTGAGTGTCCGTCAGTGACTCATTTTGTACACTAAAATCATGAAGGTTGTACCAGAAAAGAATGCTGTGCGAATCCTTTGGGGCCGAGAACGGGGAACACAAGCTTTGGGAGCACAGCGTCTTTTGCAGGAGCTGGTTGAAGACAAAACCCGTTGGATGAAATGGGAAGGCAAGGTAAGAAAAGCCATGTAGCACATATTGATTCATCTAGTGCAATATTGTCCACCATGATTGGCAGGAATTCTAAAGGGTTTTTAATGTTTTCCTGCTTTACATGGAGGCACATCAATGAAGATTCTCAGTCATCCAGGTAGAGTTGCCTGGAAATTGAGTCATGGCAACTGGACTTCTTGGTTCAAAACGTTTTGCTGCTCATCCAAGTAACTTCTTCAGTCAGCAAATTGGTTAGGGGGACCTCTTATATAGGGACATTTTGGATTGACAAATCCTTAATTATATAAAGAATCTAGTTTTCAGTGAGCTGTGGTGTATAAGTGCTTTGCTTGTATACAGTTCAATGTACTATACTTGCAGTTAATAGATTTGGATTAATTGATATTGTATATATGCTGGTTTTAAAGCCTTTATGACACAGAGTTCTCCAATGTTTCCGGCTTTGCGGACTGGTGGGAGGAGGAGGAGATGGTTCCACACGAGTGGCTGGCAAGCACACACACACACAAACACACACACGCAATTCCATTTACATGAGTGGTGTGCACACACACTTGTCAGCTGTTTCCTCAGCCCAGTTGCAAACCCCTCACAATCCACTGTTGGGCTGTGGCCCACAGATTGGGGACCCCTGATATAACGTGGGAATTTTAAGAACATATCTCATTTTCCCAATGTTGATTTCATAAAGCAAAAATGATAGTACATATAGAAAGTACTTTGAGCTTAGAAACTGTTCTATACTTTTTAACTTTCAGAAAGTTGAGTTACCGGATAGTCCACGCTCCACTTTTCTGCTAGCATTCAGTCCAGACAGGTAACATTTATTTGTTTTTTATTATGCTTAAAATATATTCTGTTTTGGAAAAGATACATTTGGCAAAATAATCAGACTTGTCCAGACTTTGAAAATTTGATGTGTATTATGCCTTTCTACCAAAGAAATAACATTTAGGGTGACTAAAATGAAGAATGAAATTCTAAAATAATATAACACTATTAACATAGTCATAAAATAAGGAGTTCAGTATCCAAATTGGTTATTCACTAAGTGCTTGCCTGAATTAAAAAAGATGGCTTACTATTAGAAGTACAACTGAGCCCAGAATTTATGTTGCTAAATGAGACATTTGTTAAGTGAGTTTTGCCCTATTTTACAACTTTTCTTGCCACAGTTATTAAGTGAATCTGGCTTCCCCATTGACTTTGCTTGTCAGAGGTCACAAAAGGGGATCAGATGATCCTGGGACACTGCAACTGTCATAAGTCTGATCCAGTTTGCCAAGCATTTGAATTTTAATCACATGACCACAGGGATGCTGCAACGGTTGCACGTGTGAAAAATGGTCGTAAGTCACTTTTTTCAGTGCTGTTGTAAGTTTGAACGGTCACTAAATGAATTGTTGTAAGTCAAGGATTACCTGTACTACCTTGAAAAATTTTACAATTCCAGTTTGTGAATCATCCTCATTTAAATTAAAAAGCGGGTTAGTTTATTATTGTCTTTCTCAAGTTGAGGTCGCTTTTGGAAGTGTCAGGTTGGGAATGACTAATTTGGTTAGAGTTATTGCTCTGGTGTTTCTCCTGCTTCCCTCCTCAGTTAACTGCTTATTGTATCTTCCCCCCTGCCCCAGGACTCTCATGGCATCAACTCATGTGAACCATAATATTTATATCACAGAGGTGAAAACGGGCAAGTGCGTCCATTCGCTAGTTGGACATCGACGCACACCGTGGTGTGTAACTTTTCATCCCACTATCCCAGGGCTTATTGCTTCAGGGTGCCTCGATGGAGAAGTTAGAATCTGGGATTTGCATGTAAGTTCTTTCTAGCATACATTTATTTCTGCTTTTATGCATGGATGATTGGTCAGGGGGAAGTTACTACTTTAAAAATACATCTCTTTCCACTCTAAATCTGCAAAGGAACACCAGGTGGGTTCTGGATTAGTTTTATATATTTAAAAAGTCTTCCCATAAAACTCTGTGGCATGAATGGGTATTTTTCATGATTATTTTTCCTTAGTGCAGAAGAGCTGAAATGTTTGTGTTGACTCATCTTTTTCTCATTTCTCTGGAATGTGTGATAATTCCTAGGTAACTTCAACAGACAATGTATTGCAATGTGCTTGTGGTAAATGAGGTAAAGAATCCTAGTTTCACTATGCAGGATGGGGGCCTGTGTGATAAAAAAAAGAAAGGATATGTGCTGATCCTTATTATTCAATTCTAGTTCTAGCTAAAGGTGAGAATAGAAACATGTTTTGGACAGGTTACTTTCTTTTGACTTTTTTATGTTTCAAAACCTTTGGTGACTCTACACTGACTTGCTCTCAGGGTGGAAGTGAGAGCTGGTTTACAGATAGCAACAATGCCATTGCATCCTTGGCTTTTCATCCAACGGCTCAACTTCTGCTAATTGCAACAGCCAATGAGATTCATTTCTGGGACTGGAGTCGCCGGGAGCCTTTTGCAGTTGTGAAAACAGCTAGTGAAATGGAGCGAGTCCGGTGAGTAATCCTGGGAGTGTATCTAGTTAACAAGGAAAGTAGAGGAGTAACTGTTGTTAGAAGAAATCCTCAGATAAAATCACTTGAGGTATATTTATAGATCAAAAATGAGAAGGAATAACTGATAAACAGAATGTACTATGGGAGATCATTATATTGGCTTTGGTGTTAAATTTGATATTAGCACATGATGATGGTTAGCTGTTTGGAAATTACCAGGGATGATACAAAAGTTCTAAGTTTTCCAAAGGAAGAGCTTATTCAAAAGTGGTGTTAAGTACTTCAGTTTGAGATTTAGCAATAGTTGTATTCAAATGCATAGCTGCAACCACCTACTGTTACGTTTCTTTATCTGAACTTTATGTAAAGTGAGACTCTGAGATAGTATTGCTTATCTAGATCAGAGATGTATGCCATTTTTAATGAGTTTCAACTCAGCTTTCCTGTTACACTTCATTAACAACTATAGCCTGTCACAAGTAATAAAGCAAAGTAGTTGGGCAATAGTATGTGATATGTTGAGTGACATAGAAGAAACTAAGACTTATAGAATATGCAGGTGGGCATGAATATTTATTAAATGAAAATATATTAAACTATAAAAAGGCAGTTGCTTTAATGATTAATATTACTCTGGATATTTTGTTAGCCAGAGGCATCAAAAGCCCAACTATCTGGTTGATAGGATCAAATTGCAACATAAGTCTTGGTGAACCTGAAAACTAAAGACTGCTTGAAATTGCCCTGCAAAGATTGTGCTTACCTAGGAATTAGTGTTTGAAAGGCGACAAATAAGTGAATGAAATGGGTTATTCTTTTGAAGGCTGTCCTTTAGGTTAAGCTAATAAAAGCCGGAAAATAATAGATGATCCCAATAACAATCCTACAATTACTCAATGCACAAAAGATATAAATGCATCATGTTGAATGAAATTAACATTAACTTTTGAAATTATAATTTACTTTAAATAACTTCTATATAATATGTATAACCTGAAACTATTCTAATTAAAATCAGAAGCATTGCTAAAATATAGGAGTGTGTGTGTGCGCGCATGCATGTGTACAGCTGATTCTGAAACAATAACTAAAAATAATATTTGAAGAACTGTTGCTGCTTAGAGAATTAGATGCAGCCTAACTTCCAAAATCAGGCACTTTTTCTTTCAAAAGCTAGAAATGTGGCAAGTTTGTTAGAACTTGTAGATATTATTGGCTTGAACAGCTTGAATTAAAATTAAATCTTCCTTTCTATTTCAGACTAGTACGATTTGATCCCCTTGGGCATTATTTACTCACAGCAATTGTTAACCCTTCCAACCAGCAGGTAATTATTTTGTGAATCATTCAGAAGACATTATTCTGTCTGTGAGAAACTTGAGGTTTTGGATGTAGCATGAAGATGCTTCATAATATAGTTTTCTGTGTTATTAATTTAGCTACTATATATAAGTTATATTTTTAAACAAGACTGGTCTGGAATAGCATGATCCAGAATCATTAAAATTCTAGGTTGTAATCTGAAAGCATTTGAATGGATGGCTACTGGATAACCCATTTTAGTCTTTGATACAGAATGGGAGGACACAATAGTAGACAAACTTATACATAACTAATGCATGAAATGTAAGGCTGAGCTAATAGGAATATTTACATTACCATATTGCAATGTTTGTTAGCTTTCTTTGTGCTGATCATTTTTGAGCCGTACTGCTCTTTGAAAGAACTGTACTGTATCTTTGTGGGAATTTAAAACATTATTACATGGACATTTCTGAATCTAACCTGACCATTCTAATAAAAGATTGTTAGTAATTCTATCCAACTCAAGAAAAGCATTTTCTGCTTTATCTTTCTAATTATTCCTCCCCTATGAGTTGATTGATTGTGTGCACTTTATTCTGCAGAATGATGAAGAGGTGGAAATACCTGTGGATAGTACAGAAATACCACATTACCGTCAACGTTCCATTCTCCAATCTCAACCAGTGAGACGCACACCACTCCTTCATAATTTCCTGCATATGCTGTCATCACGCTCTTCTGGTATCCAGGTGGGAGAGCAAAACGCCATGCAAGACTCTGCTACTCCCTCCCCTCCTCCTCCTCCTCCTCCTCCCCCACCACCTCCACCTCCTCCTCCTCCTCCACCACCACCTCCAGCTAGTGAAACCTCTAGAGCATCTGCCTATAATGGCCTCAGTGAGCCTGTCAATTACCCCTCAGTAAAATGTTGCCAGCATCTGGGGGTTTTGTGCCTTTGCAGGCGATGTTCTAGTGCAAGACTTCCATCTTCTCTCTTCCCATCCCAGGACAACGCCCCTTCCACATCCTCTGGGTCCACTGGCACTTCCTTTTCTTCTGTGCAAATGGAACCTTACCAACCCCAGGAGCAGGCATCTTCAGCACAGCAGGAGCAGGGACTCCTTAATCGACCATCTGCTTTCAGCACTGTTCAGAGCAGTACTGCTGGCAACACCCTGCGCAACTTTAGCCTGGGCCCCACTCGTAGATCCCTTACTGGGTCTTTGTCAGGCCATCCGTCCAGGATCCACCCAAGACAGATGGCCTCAGGGTTGGAGGGTTCTGAGTGGACTCGAACAGTGTTGAATATGGGCCCTCGCTCTGAGTTGGAAGGTATGCCTCCTCCTAGAACCAGTGCCTCTTCAGTGAGTTTGTTGTCGGTACTGAGACAGCAGGAAGGAAGTTCCCAATCCTCTGTATATACTTCAGCTACAGAAGGGAGGGGTTTCCCAGCTCCTGAAGCTGAAGCAGAAAGCACCAGTAGTACTGGCCCAAGCAACCCAGCCAGCCTTCGCAATGAGCTTCAATGTGACTTGAGGCGGTTCTTCTTGGAATATGATAGGCTTCAAGAACTAGATCAGGGGATAAGTGGTGAACCTAGTCAGTCACATCAGGCCCAGGAAATGCTTAATAACAACATTGAGCCTGATAGGCCTGGTCCTTCTCATCAACAGACCCCACATAGCAGTGAAAACAATTCCAATTTGTCACGGGGGCATCTGAACCGCTGTCGCGCCTGTCACAACCTGCTGACTTTTAACAATGACACACTTCGCTGGGAAAGAAGCACACCCAGCTATGCACCAGGGCAGTCCCAAAGCACATTTGAGGGGGTGCCATCCAGCAGTAGCCAGCTACCACCTTCTGAGAGAATGGAAAGCCGAACTTCTCCCTCTAGCAGGCTGCCCCTGAGAAGATCTTCTAATCCTCAAGAGGAAAGGACTGTGAGAGGGGTCTTTAATCAAGAGACCGGGCACTGGGAAAGAATTTACAGCCAATCTGCTTCAAATAGACCTGAGAATGTATCACAGGACGCCTTAAACCAGGAAATGCCTGAGGAAATTTCAGAGGAGGATTCACTCAGGAGGTAAGAACGCTAGATTTTTCTAGCTAGATTCCACCTTGATTTGTCTTTGAAGCCCCACCAAGTCTGACCTATTCTAAGTGTTTTAATATAAAAGTGAAAATGCTCTTATCAAAAAAGCTAATTCCAAAAATAATTTGGTATTTGCATTACGGACTATTTTTAAAGGCTTTGAAATGTAAGAAATTAAAATGGTGCAAGGAAAAAGAAAGATGAAACTTTCTAGGAGAAAGTGACTTTTCTATTAAAATCTTAAGTTGCTGAGAGATTTTGCTTGCATCAACTTATTTTTTTTACAATAATTCCCATGTTCTTATGTTATGTGATAATTATTTTAATTGTAGATTTAACAGTAGAGTTAAGAAAATACGTTGAACTAGTACAAGTTTGAACATTTTTAAAGGAAGGAAAATAGCTATCTTGGTACCCTCTGTATTAATGAAAAATATTGTTTTTGCTTTCCTTTTTCTGTGGAATTGGGCACTCCATTTAATATTTTATACTTGCACTTTTAGTATTGATAATAAAATAACCAGATACTCTAAAATTTACATCTCAGTAATTTCCCACTCTGCTTCTTTAATTTTTGGCTAATAGAGAAATGAGGGTGGGGTTTTTTTGCCCTAAATTTATCTAATGTTAATGTGCTTTGTTTTACATGAGTAACTAATCTTAACTCTAGATCAATTTCTGTAAATTGTACATTGGTCTTCTCTCTACCTCATATTTGGCCTGTAATATTACACCAGTGCCAAACAATTGCTTAATAGATAAGAGCTGTTCCCCTCAGACAGAACTATTGATGTATTCTGAAAAGGACTAGGTAAGGACAGTGATTGTATCATAGAACTGATCTGGAAGTGTTTGCTTTGTGTATCAAGGCTGAAAAATAATCACAGTTCTATTTTTTATATCTAAATCTACATGACCTACTGAGGGGTATATGAAGGAAACCAGTAGAATTTAATCAGATTATTGAATAATTACATCCTGTAGGATTTTATAATATTTATGATAAATAATGCCTTCATTGTGTTTTGTTACATGCTCCACCTTATGGAAGGAAATGATCACAGTTTTTTTAAATGGGGAGAGGAAAGTTTTCAGGTTCTACAGGACTTCATTTAATTCTTGATATTATTTAACAACAATAGTAAACTTCTGAGCAAGCTCATTAAAATAACAGGCTTAAAAGTCTCTCAATCTGTTTATTTTACAAAGCTACTAAGGTGAGGTAGTGGAAACATTTAATTAGCTTGCTAGCCAGCTGGAAAAGTAAAACTGCAGCTTTTGTCTACATGGAAGTTGCCAACCCCTGTGGTAGTGAGCTGTTAATCTTTCCCAGCCTTGACCTTCTTTGCCAGATGCTACATTCTCCCTAAATGATCAAATGCATGGTTAGTGAACCCTTGTGGAGCAGTCTTTTTAAAGTGTGAAGTTTCAGATACCCTTTTATGATGATATCAAATTAGGCTCATACATCTACAACAGGACTCTTCAAATTTGACAGTTTTAAGACTTGTGGACTTCAACTCCCAGAATTCCTCCTCCGGTCATGTTAGTTCAGGAATTCTGGGAGTTGAAGTCCACAAGTCTTAAACTTGCCAAGTTTGGAGAGTTCTGGTCTACAATAATATATTCTAATTGGATAGAAATAACCAGACTGTAGGATCCATATTGTGATAACTTTCAATTTACATATATAGAGGCAATAGGTTGTATGTTCTGTCGAAGTACATCTTGAATATTGAGATATACCATGAATTTATGGTAGGAAGAATAAAGTATCCTGGCATCTGTTATTATATACAAAGATAACTCTTACTTTGTAAGATATTAACTTGGTAATATTTATTGGGGAAATAAAATAGCTGGCAGGAGAGAGAATTCAACCTTTAAGATTTATTTCATTCTATAATAGATCATTTTCCAGAATTACTGTACATTCTGCCAAATATGAAAAAGATATCTGATCTTATTTCATCTCTAGCAGTTTTTATTTATTTCAGCAACCGGCACTAGAGCAATATACTAACACTGAAGCACCTTATACTACTGTTTTTAAGTGTAATGTTCACAATAGATTTAATATTTGTCTTCCATTGATATTCCCATTGTTGCTATCAGTTGTACTGCTTACATTTTACATTCATTTCATCATGCAATCTTTTAATGTGTGTGGTTTCTGAATCATAACTAAGCCTCCACAGACCCTCTGTTTTTAAAAATCATTCAAATTTCTTAAGTGCTCACTTGTTCTCTCTCTCTCCCTCCCTTCCCCCTTTCTCCCTCCCTCCCTTCCCCCTTTCTCCCTCCCTCTCTCTCTTTCATCTCTTTCCCTCCCCCTTTCTTCCTTTCTCTCTCTTTCTTTCTCTTTCTTTCCCTCCCTCTTTTCCCCCTTTCTCTTTCTCTCTTTCTCTCCCTTTTGCCTCTCCTCTCTTTCCCTCCCTCCCTTTCTCCCTCTTTCCTTCCCTCTCTCTCCCCCTCTCTCCCTCTTTCTCTTTCTCCCTTTCTTCCTCTTTCTCTTTCCCTCCCTCTCTTTCTCCCTCTTTTTCTCTTTCCCTTCCTCTCTCTTTTTCCCTTTCTCCCCCCCCTCTCTCTCCCCCCCCTCTATCCTCGGGATGGGGGTGGGGGGAAAGAAACTTCTGAACTGGTGCTGGGTGGTAAGAATCTGATGTTCAGAGATGACAAGCCATATGCTGAAGATCAGATGGCTGGCTGGGAGGTGGGGCAATGGGGTGATACCTGTGGCAGATGGACTGATATGCACGGGAGATCACAGCATTAGAGGCCTTCCTGGGTATTCCGTGGCCTGTGAGGGGGTGGGGTTGGGGGGAAAAGGAACCTTTGAACTGGTGTTACCTCCTGCCTCCACACATCGAGAAGATTGAACGGCTGCCAGCAATGCCCTCAGATGAAGATGGTGCTAGGGGGACACTCGACTCCCCCCCCCAGGAGCTTCTCTTCCTCCTTGCCAGAAGTGCTCACATGCAAAGTGCTCACTGCCCCTCTGGCACCTGCCAAGCCTCCTCCTTCCCACTGGGCATGTGAGCGCTTCTGGCGAGGAGGAAGAGGGGATCGAGCCTTCCCTCGCAACATCTTCACCTGAGGCCATCACTGGCAGCTGCTTCCTGCAGCTCAGGAGGTCTGCGCTCTTCCCGCTGCTGCTCGGCCTCCTCGAAGCGCTGAGGCAGGAGGCAGCAGCCACGAGGTTTGCTAGGGAGACTGCAGGATTGCCCCACCTCCCCACCAGCCATCTGGTCTTCAGAACGTGGCTCGTCGACCTCCAGATATCAAATTCCCACCACCCAGCACCAGTTCAGAGGTTCCTTTCCCCCACTCCTTTGCAGGCCAGGGAACACCCGGGAAGGTCTCCGATGCCGCGATCTCCAGTGCACTACCCTCCCTCCCCACGCGCATCAGTCCATCTGCTGCTAGTATCACCCCTGTGCAGACTTGGGCGCACTGCGGCCCACCAAAATTTTCTCGCGGACCACCAGTTGGTGACCACTGTTCCAGAGAGTCTTGAGAGCTTTCATGTTTGTTTTATTAAAACTTAAATCATGCAGGATATACAATTTCCACAGATCTTTTTTTTAACTTCACCTTAATGAAAATAATTAATGTTAAAGCAAGGAGTGATACATCTGGACTTATTTTTTCTGTTTTTATCCCATACATTTATGTACTGTTTATAATTAATGATCTCTTACAGATAGTACATTTCTGTTTTATTCCAAGTTATTTATGCAAATCTTCTAGGAATCCTGCTCTTTCAAGAGAAGTAATATAGCCATAAGTGATACAATCCAGTGTTTAATCCACGTTAGACAGCTATCTTGCTAGTATTGTTTAGCAAGTGGTATTGCTAGTCCATTTTGTTCTTTATTAGTTGCAAATATCTTCAAGCCCTAGCCTTTTATTTGACCAAATAAAATAAATTAATTGTCTTTGCCACTCATTGTATAGTTTGTTTCCAGTTCTATTTGGGCTCTTTTGAAATAAATTGGTTCTTGGCAAAGCATTTATTACTGATATTCCTGCTATATTTTCCTTTACTATCTCTAAAGCCAGTAAAAATAAAAATGAGAGGACAATCTTGTCCTGGTCTTTTTATTATAATGCATTGTAATAAATTCCATTTACCATTATCATAGCTTCTTGCCCTTTGTTTATATAAAAAATTCAAATTATGGTCCACCTTCTTCAAAGTCATATTTGTTAAGAGCCATTTCAATTTATCAAAATCTTTTTGTGTCATATTTTTCTGATTTATATTCTCAGTGGTGTTCAAAATATGTCTTATATATTTCTTTAGAGCAAAATTAGTTAGGTCAGACTGTATTGGATCAGTTAAAAAAAGCCATTTAATTTCTCTGCAAATATAGTCTATAGATCTATACTCCACATTCACTCAAGAAATAGGCCTATAAGATTTTGGGTGTGTTGGAGCATTTCCTATTTTGTAAATGTAAAAAAGAACCTCTTGCCACAAAGAAGGGACATTGTTGTATCTCATTCATAATCTAGGTACAGATTTCATCAAGATTTCTTGGAAGATTCTGTGATATATTGCAGGAATATAGTGATATATAGAGGATTTATTCAATTTCAGTTTCTATATTGCTTCTTTTTCATGATCTGTAATTTGTTTATTAAGTAATGCATTATTGGAATGGTAACAGCAAGTTTATTTAGATAAACTAAATAATGAAAACAAGTTGTGTTTGGTATCTCTTTGGGTCTGGTTTCCCTGAGCTGATTTGTCAGTTTAAGAATGTATGTTTGGCAAACATGTCTTCACAGGTGAATGGAATTAATGATGGTTAAATGAAGGCTGTGTGCTGTATCATGTTTTACAGAGTAGCCATGTGTGAAGAAAATTCTGATCTTTGAGAGATCTTGTTTAATTATCTTAGGCTAATCACATAGTGTTTAATAATCTCCTAATTGGTTTTCATGATTGACTTCTTGGTCTTATTTTTTTAACTGGAGGATATAACTTAGGACCTTGTTAAAAAGAGCATATGTACCCATCCACAGAGTTTAATTTGAAAGCAGCTGGACTGTATGCATATAACTTCTCATTTAGCCTTGGGATTTTGACCCACAGGCACATGTATTATGCAAGATTTTGAGGATGCATACACATTAAGATGAAATAAGGCCATATGTTTGCTTTCGTGCAATAAGGGTGTGAAATTTTAATTTTCTCCAGTGATCTTCAGACTGATGGTGCTTGAAAGATAGGACTATTTGGTTACAGATGTTTTCACCATCTGTCTCTCTATATCTGTCGGACCCAAGGGTGATTGTGTTATGGAAATATTTCTCTATTACTGTGTAGAGTATTTGAGGGGGATGATAGTGGACCAGAGGAAAATAATTGAGTAGCTTACATGAACAAGAAATCTTTCAGCCTTAGTTCTCATCTACACATTTTTTGCTTAGATGAATCTTTCATTGTGTTCTGTAGGATTTACTTCTATGCATGTAAAGCTAGGATTGCAGACTTAGTAGAGCAAAGAACAAAGCCTATAATTAACTATAATATAGTATAGAAATTCTAATGTTGAGTTATAGATACTTGCAGATTTGACTGACAGTTTGCAGATCCTTTTAACTTAAAGTAGTAATGTCTAATTCACATTTCCAGATTATTTATAACTATATTTTATATCCAGCTCCAACCAATGGGGACCCAAGGTGGGTTAAAATAAATAAAAAATATAACATTAAAATAAACAACAGCTAAACAATAGTTGCATTCTGAAAGACAGCCACAACATCTAAACGCATAATGGGAGCCCTCCCCCTGCCCAACAGTTTATTCCCAAAACTTTTCCCAAAAGCAAGATTTTAATTTCATTCTGAAAAACCAGTGGACTAGGAATGCTTTTCCAAGAATGGGAGTCTCTGTTGAGAGGGGTCTGAAGATGACATTCTCTAAGAGAAGGGACTGAGACAAGGCACATTTTCCCCTATCCCCCAGTTCATTGGGAAAAGGTGGTCACATAGATATAAAGGTTCTAAGTAATATTGGGCTTTAAAGATGATAGCCAGAACTTTGAATTGCACATAGTAAAAGATTCCAAAGATTGGGAGATTTTCCATTCATCTGAGATGATAATATTGCTGAACCTGTGGCCAGCTTTCTTGAATAAGTTAATATTCAAATACTAGGTCTCCACTGAAACAGAAAACAAGGTAATCTGAGGAAAAGTTGGAGAAGAAAGGAAAAATAAATGATAACACGTTAGACTTTTGCTGTCCAAGTTTAATCATGAATTCTGAACAAGACATGCAGAAAAGGAATATTAAAGGAATTTATATTTCTTGTTTCTTTCCTGTCTGTTCCTGAATTTTATGTTGCTCATCTAGAAACACTATTTATGGAAAGAAAAACATGAATATCAATATGCTCAAAACTAAGAGGCGCTGGCAAAGAATCAATAAAATGGTGATAAAGGAAACTCCTGTATTAAAGTGAGGACCAGAATCTTGTCCTTGGACCACTACTTAAATATGAACCAGCAATGTACTGCAGCTATCAAAAAGCTAAGGCAGTCATAAGCTGTATCAGCATATCAGGATAGCATCAATATCACTCTATAGTGCACTAGTGTGGCCATGCTTGGAATACCATGTCCAGTTGCCATGATATAAAAAAGATGTTGAGACCCTAGAAAGTGTGCAGACAAGAGCAACAAAGTTGATAAAGAGTCCAAGAGTTCAACTGTATGATGAACTAGGTATGTCTAACCTAATGAAGAGAAGGATTAGGGGTGACATGTTAGCTGTCTTTCAGGATTTGAGGGGAATCACAAAGAAGAGGGAATCGACTTATTCCCTATAAGGACCTGAGGGCAGGACAAAAAGCAATAGGTGGAAACTCATTAAAAAGAGATCCAAGCTGGAACTTGTTGTGGGTGCTCCATTGCAGAAGGTTTTCAAGAAAAGATTGTCCAGGATGGAATAAGGTCTCCTGCCTTGGGGAGGGATTGGACTGGAAGATCTCCAAGGTCTCTTCCAGCCTTATGATTCCAAATTCTGATGTGAATCATTTTCAAAACAATTATATCAGTATCCAATGTCAATTTTGTATTAACATACTACTGAGGTCCCTTTTCTCTTTTCTTTTTCCATAGGAGCATTTCTTAGACTGGCAAATCTGCCGACTATATTTCACAAATGTTATCAGTATCATTTTCCATATGTTCCTCGTTCAGATTCAGAAATATTGCCAAGACATTAATAAACCTGTCTTTAATATTTTCATCAGGAACCTCTAGAATAGATCTAAATAGCAGGCAAACTTCTTTTCCTCTCAATTCTAGTAGAGCCAGTTTTTCAATTTTCTTTCCAACTCTCTGCCTTGGACTCCTGATTTCCTCTCTAAATTTTCCACTTTGTTATTAATTTGTTTTATCTTTCCAGATGTTTTATTAACATCTTTCATTACTTGTCTTAGTTTTACAAATGTTTCATCTGTTTTTCAAAATATCACTTTCCCTCCATCTAACCAAATTTATTTATCATTTACTGAAATTTTGAAGTGTATCTTGGATAATTGCAGGTTACTCTGGTGAATCTCTTCTACCCTGTTTTGTCATTTTTCTAATATGTCATTTTAAAATCTTAAAAGCAAAACTGTCCCAGGTAGACAAGATAGAAAAATACAAGTCTTCCTTCCTTCAAATAGAAATGTCTCCATAGTAACTCAACCTCACATCTGAGTTTTTTCTTATCTTTTGTTATGCAGAACTTTAGAGATGATTAAGAAATATTCTTATGCACTGCTATTATCTTTAATTAACTTAGTAATGGCCTAAGTAATGTTAACTAATTTATACATGCAGGTAATGTCCTTGAATTATGACAATTGGAACAAGAATTTCCATCATAAGTAGGTGGGGTCATAAAGTGAATAATTATGTGACTGAACCAATTTTACAGTTGTTAAGTGAATCCAGATATCCCAACTGATATTTTTTTTTCAGAAATTGGCTCAGAAGGTTGCAAATCAGCCATAGGTTATAAATGTGAGCCAGTTGCAAAGAATCCAATTGCAATCTTGTAGGAAGAGTAACAGAACCTGGGCTCAGAGTTAAAAGAAGGATCAGCATAGAATCCCTATGTAGCGACAAGCAAACTAAGTCCAACCTTCCCGGAATTCCATTGTCCCTTATCTAATCCCAAGCAGCTTCTCATAGTTGGGAACATTCCTATGCATAGCATGATTAATGAGAAATCAATTTAATTGGGCTTGATTTTTCACACCTGATATCATGTGACCATAGAGATGGTGCAATGCTTATAAGTGCGAGGATGGTTTGTAAATAATTTTTTTTGAGGCTATCCTAACTTTGAACTATTGGTAAATGACTGGTTGTAAGTTGAGAAAAACCTGTAGTGAAAATAAAAACAGCAGAATAAAAAATAGAGACTTTCCTTAGCCCTTGAAAATTCTCTGATCCTCTCTTAATTGAGCTTTTTGCCAATAAATCTTAAACCTTTAAACCAAAGTCTATCTTGTATTTTTTTTTTGTAGTTTCGAAAAATAGTTTAACTCACTGCAAGGAGTCTTCGCTGCAAAAGGAAATCTCTCTCTAGCTGTAATTAATTACTTCTTAAAGTGATTAAGAGATTGGGATAGTAAAGATGTAAAATCTGTAATGACTGCTGCAGTTAGGATTTCAGATAAAAGTCCAAAGTTTCTGATTTCTCTCCAAAATCTTTTCCATTTCTGCAGTTATCAGAATGAACTGTGAATTGCCTCCAGAACATATATGGTTAATCTCTCAATCTTTCTTTGATTCAGGGAGATAAAAGCCCACCTTAATTCAGCTTCCAGCTGGCTTTTAAAGTTGCAGCAGCTCTCCCTACTTTTAGAAAGCTTTCCCCACTGGAAGTAACTCCATTGTTCTAGGTACATATTCAGAGTGGGCATTTTCATAGTATTTTAGAATGGATTTAAACAACTCAATCAATGACTTGCTTTATCAGGAGGGACGGTCAGGTAATAGGTTAATGGCAATAGCACTTAGACTTACATACCGCGTTATAGTGCTTTACAGCAGGGGTCTCCAACCTTGGCCACTTTTAAGACTTGTGGACTTCAACTCCCAGAATTCCTCAGCCAGCAAAGCAAAGCTGGCTGAGGAATTCTGGGAGTTAAAATCCACAAGTCTTGAAGTGGCCAAGGTTGGAGACCCCTGCTTTACAGCACTCTAAGCGGTTTGAAAAATTAAAAAAAAAATCAAGTAGGTCTACAGGCTGTACAATTGATTTTAGGCACAAGTAAGCACTTACGACCACAATTGAGCCCGAAATTTCTGTTGCTAAGCAAAGCAGTTAAGTGGGTTTTGCCCTGTTTTATCACTATTTTGCCACAGTGAATTGCTGCAGTGAATCGCTGCAGTTGTTAAGTGAATCATATCATTAAGCGAATATGGCTCTCACTCCCGCCTCCATTGACATCATTTGTCAGAAGTTGGCTGGAAAGGTTATAAATGGTGGTGACATGATCCCCGGGACAGTGCCGGTGTCATAAGTACATGCCAGTTGCCAAGCAACTCAATTTTGATCATGTGACCATGAAGCTGTTGCAATGGTCACAATGTGAAAATCGGTCATATGTCACTTTTTCTAGTGCCTTTCTAACTTTGAACAGTCACTAAATACTGTACCTGTACCTGGTATTCTGTACCTTTTTCTTGTAAAATATCTCAGTAAAATGGGATTTGAAAATACAGCTAAGTATTATGTGTTTATAATTTAACATTGGGATCAAAGTAATTTCAGACTTCAACAGTTTCATTCATTTGAATCCAGTTGAATTTGATTTCATCCATTTCCAAATTGGCCATTTAAGGCTTACTGAATTTCTTCATCCTTTTCACAAGGGTATGATCATACAATGCGAATGTAAGGATTTAATTGGTTGAATTAACTGATCTTGAAATCCTCAGTCATACCTATCATGTCCATACTCCTAAACCATGTTTTACCTATCTTCTCTGGCACCAATCATTTGCCAAATTACTTTTAAATTTTGTTCAGTTACATTCAGGCGAAAGTTTTAGGAAAGTTTTAAGTTTACCTAAATCTCCAAAGCATTCCTGTGAAATACTTAGTCTCTACCTTGCAACTTTCACTGTGGCCATTCTGGTTGAGGATTATTAGAATTATCATTCAGGATGGTAGTGGGCTGGCCCAGATTTTCTGGAACATTCAGATACAATAATTGTGTACATAATTTAGTAGGGCAGCATGAACTGCATTGGAAGGTTGAAATGTGATTAGGGGTGAACTAGGTATATATATAGAGGTGATTAGGTGTGAATAGTATAAGAACTTCCTATGTTCACAACATCTTTCCTTGAAAGAGACATATTTGGTTTAAGTTCTTGACGAGTGCCACATGCATGCCCACATACAACTCAAATTACATTCTTTCATCCGCTGCCTATCCCTATTATTTTATATATTAGAATGTTTTTCTCCTTTCAAACCAGCAGAGGGCACATTTCTCAAACTTTAAACAGTAAGTCAATAAAAGTTTCCTCTAATTATGGTATCACAGTACTGCTGCAAAACAGAATTTAAGGACTAAAGCATTCTGCTTTTTCTTCAGCAAATATACTTTGAGTATTTTTCTTCATTGTCTCTTTCATAGAAAGAGAAATTTAGTCTGACATGATTTCTTCTTAACGAACACATATATTGTATTTTCTCTACATCTGTAATAGCAGCTTGTCTATTACATGAATTTACAAATTTCCTAGCCCTTTCCTTTTTGACTGCTGTCATGGGTATGTAAAAAAATCATTCTGATCAGAGATAGTTAATATAAAAACATGATTGTAAAACAGGCAAGTAAGATTGGGAATTCTCATGACTGCAAAATATTCTACATGATTTTAAAAAATGACTAAGAATAGTAAAATAAGGGAAATGGCATTTTGTCTATTCCCAGTGACGCTAACATACTGCTGGTAGAGGAAACAGAAGCTTGAATTATTTCAGTTATTTCATCTTTTTGCGAATCCTATGAGCAAACTTTTTTCACCATTGTAGCTTCCTATTTTAAAAATCTTACGGCTACTATTTCATTTCGTTATTTCAGTTCTTTTTATTGTTCAGGTTTGGTGGGAATATGTATGGTTCACTTTCATAAAGGATAGTAGAAGGCATCATGTTACCATTTGCATCGTTTGGGAGTGGCAGATTAAAATCTGAGCAGCTGTTTTTCTAGATTTAGTCATTTTGTCAAGCCTAAGGAAGTGTTACACAGCTACTCTAATCATAGCTTGTTGTCCAGATTAAATGATCCGTGTCATTCTAAACTAAGCTTCTGTAGATTCCAAGGTGCAAAAACTTCCTAAAAGAAAACAAGTGTTTCTTTTATTTATTTAGTTATATGTGAACCACCTTTCAGGATAAAAAGTAGCTTACAAGCAATGTCAGCATTCAGTAAAACCATAAAAATACTTACAGTTATTGTTATAGGAGTCTTCTCTCTTCAGGGATTTTTCACTCATAAAGTTGGTGTTAAAAGCCTATTTTGGGAAGGAGGATAATTTTTTAGAATTGTCAGGAACATTTTCCTTATTTTGTCATCATCAACAGATATATGAATCAGATTTATGCAACTTGGATAAGCAAGCAAGAAATAGTTCAGGTGTGAATTTCCCTGTGTTACATGCTATCCTTGCCTTTTGACTACAGTTGAGTATCCAAATTCCATTGCTAAGCAAGACTGTTATTAAGTGAGTTTTGCCCCCAGCGTTTCTTGCCACAGTTATTAAATGAATCCTAGCAGTTGTTAAGTTAGTAATAGGGTGGTTAAGTAAATCTGGCTTTCCCATTGACTGCTTGTCCAAAGGTCACATGACTCTGGGATGCTGCAATCATCATAAATACATGCTAATTGCCAAGCATCTGAGCACGTAACCATGGTGATGCTGCATCAGTCGTAAGTGTGAAAAATGGTCATAAGTCACTTTTTTCACCACTGTTATTAACTTTGAACAATCATTAAATGAATGGTTGTAGGTCAAGGACTACCTGTATCAGTAGCAGATGATGAAGAGCATGGATACATAAGTTCTACTAAATACATACTACAAAAGTTGTGGCATGAAACAATAACCAGTAGTTATATATTATAAATGTGTATGAATTTTATTTGGAATGTGTATGAATAAAATGGTGTAATACGCCAGATAGCCCGTCTTTTCAGACTTTCTCTTCTGATTGTTCAGAAGAGAAAGTCCCTGAATATCATGGAAGTAGAAAATATATGTAATCAGTAGTTTTTGATGGTCTTTAAATAGAATCATCAGTTAAAAGCAAAAGTTTTATGAAGGCCAGTGGCGAGGGAGAGAAATCTTTTTCTTCCTTACTATTTGCCTTCAGTCCTTTGCTAATGGTGGGTGGAGGGATAACATGCAAGCTCTTCTTTTAGAGTAAACTTCCTTTAGAGGCTCATCGGTCTCCCAACGAACACACATGCAACTAACAGTTGCGGGGAGTGAAGGGAAAATATGTGTCATACCACTGTCATATCACTCCCCATGGACACACCATCACAAATTGGATGCTTGGCAAGTGGTTTGCATTTACAACAGTTGCTGTGCGAGCAAGAAGGAGATAGCAAGGAGCCTGTGGCTTAGCTCACCTGTTCTGTACTAAAGCTGCTTGGTGCTGTGAAACTAAAACTGAAACTGAAACTCCTGTGTGTTTTGCATTTGGAACAGATTTGTTTTAAGATGGGGAGGGGGAGTTGAACGCCTTAGCATCAGAGCATGTTAATAATAATATACAAAGTACTAATGCTTTGATGATCATTTCGAAAAATCCTTTCTTAGTGAGCACCTAGAAGCCAAGAGGAACATAGGTGCCAAATTTCAAGTTTATAGGCTTTACAGTTTTGGAGATTTTGTGATGATGTGTGAGTGGTATTTTGCTTTGATATATATATAATATATATATATTAAGATTATGTATATTTTATTTAACCAGTATGTGTTTCTTAGGAGATAAGTATTATTAATATTTTAAAAACTCACTAAAATGTTAAAAAACTGTCTTCAGAGAGGAGAATTAAATTAACTGAAAAATCCAATCTATTTTGTTTAAAATATAAATGGTTTAAAAAGGTAGTAAAACAGTTTCACGTTGGAATGGAGCCTTTTTCATAGACAATAATTTCAATGTACTGTGGTTTTGAATGTCTGTCTTCTTACTTTAGTAGATGTGTTAGTTCTCTTCTTCCCCTGAATTTGGTGAAAGAGCTTTTAAATGAACCTGTAACCTACCAGTTACCTGTTGTGCTAATTTTGTATTTTGTAATAACACAAAGGTGCTTTTATCTGTAAAATCTATTTTAGGGTATGTTAGACGCTGTTATTGGCACCAAGTTAATTTAGCTACTTGCAGATCATAATAACAGTTTCAGAAGAAAGTTATGATTTCAGATCCATTCTCCGGGGAACTCGGTACAGCAATAATTTAAATGGAAAATAATAATTTTTGCTTTGTCCAATGTAGTCATATTGCTCTGTTGAGTAATGTGCGTTCTAATTATTATTTTGTGTATGTTCACTTAACTGACTATTCCAGTAGCTTTGAATTGCCTCAGATTTAGTTATATGGCTGATTTCATTAAAGAAAAAGATTTTTTTTAAAAAAAGCCTGATAGAAAAGATTATCTTCCAAAGATGCACCAAAATTGTCCTCCTGTTTCAAGATAATTGTTGATTTGGGATATAGAATACTAAACTAGAAGAACAATTATATGAAAAATGCCAACTGAAGCGAAAGACTGATGTTCTGTTCTGATAGAAACTTCTTATGTGTAAGAAATATGTGTTTTATTTTTTCTGAATTAAAATGTGCAGATATAGTTAGATAATTCCAAGGTATGAATTATCATCTGGATGATACATCTCCTTCAGCAATAATTGTTTTTTAAGTGTGTCTCCTCTTTGAAAAAGTCTGGACCTGTGACTCAGTTAGAGGCACGATAGGGACATAGTCTCCTTTGAAAACTGCAAATAAACGTTGAAATTGCTGTCCATATAAAGATAAAACGATTATTTGCTTCCAGTAGAGTTTGACTGGAACAGTGTAAAGTTAGAACAGTGGGTAAGTGAGTGAGTCCTGTGGGTTTGTAGAAGATTTTAAATTGCATATTTTAGTACCATAAGGTGTTAGGATAGAGATTTGGAATAGGTGACATTTTAAAAGCATGTGTGAAACAGATTTCTGATGTAGAAATCTTATGTATAACAAAATGGGAACTTGCTGTTACCTCTGTGTAGTTGTCATGGTTTTGTGATTAAAACAAATTGAGCTAACTTTCTATTAGAAAAAAAGGTAAAGTCTACTTAAACAATCACTCCTTATCAATACTGTGATTTAGTCTGTCTTTACAGTTGCAGAGGTTGGCATTAGGGCTCCATGGTTTTTAACTACCTTATTTAGCTTACTTAGCTTGTTTATATTTAGCAGAAGAGTATGTATGATGGTTATAGGAAACTAAGTTTTTTGAAGGAGTTCAGCTCCAATTCCCCCTTTTCATTTGATTGCTTATGAATGATAGAAGTATAAATGGTTTGAAAAATGGGAAAATGTTGATATATACATTAAACTCTGCAGTCATGAACATTGGCCCTTTTACAGTCTCAGTTATAGGGTTTCTATAGGATTTCAGGTACAACTTGCAAGTGTCTCTTGCATTTTTTAAAATCTTTTTTAAAATTATCAGATAATTATAATAAAGCAAAACAAGCATTTAATTTCATTCTTAAACTTCATACTTTGTAGCTGCTCACTCCAAGGTTCCATCTTCCATGTCACCAATAATAGTGCCCTAATAACAATTATAATAATTAAAAATTTATTCATACAGGTATTTTTGACCGCTTTCTCTAAAGGCAAAGTAAAGTTTTTTGCATCTGGTTAATTCTTACCTTATTTTGCATGTAATCTATCACACTGATTAAATAGGTTGCATTGTTGCTCGTATATTCTATTCATACTTTAAGATAAATAAAGGTAATTAAGCTAGCTTGCAGTCTTTGTCTCTTGCTGTCAGTCTCTGGCTGCTGGAATATGGTCTCTCCTATCTTTATCTTCAACTTCTGAGATAACCTAACCCAACTTTTGAAGATCTCAGAAACTTGCCCTGGTTCACTCTAGGGTACCTAAACTTTCTTGAATCTGTGCCCTTTCAGCAGTTCCAAATCTTAAGTCTTTACTAGAATCCTCAGCCAATATTGCTTTCTTAAAACCAACCACAGCTTTTTAGTCTAAATTTGTCATAGGCACCCAGCTCTAATTTCTGAGTTTCATGAATTTTCCAGAGTTTTGTCTCCAGAGCCCTTTTTTAAGTCTGTACCTTATTTACCAGTGCAGGAATAGTTTCCCTTTCTTCTATGGAAAAATAGTACCAAAAGAAAGGTTTTGTTTTGTATTCAAACATTTTGAATTATTTAGATGTTTGACTGTATACATGACAAGATGCTACAGAGCCATGGGTGATAACACATTATTACAGACTGCCTATGATCTGTCAAACAGAAATATAATATTATTGTAGTATTTGCCCGTTAGTCTTTTTTTTGGGGGGAGGGTGTTTCTGTAATGGCTATAAGCAGCCTCCAGATGTCACGGATGAAGAAAAACGGTAGAGGCAACTTGGTTAGAAATGGGAGATAAAATGATGGAATTTAGTAGAGCCTGGATTTTTTTTCTCATTGAGCCACTCTCTAATTTCTCTTGTTTGGGCTGAACCTTTTTAGTTAACACTGTCTTGGCTCTTCTACCACCACCTTCTCCCCCTCCTGCACATACTCAGAATGTGGGGGAGGGGTGCTAACTGCTTTGATTTTTGATTTCACAAAAACATTAAGTGACTAAAAGTTCAAAATATAACTCTGTGTTTGCTTTTACAGTTCTATAGAGCAAGTGGCCCCCGACCTTTTCGGCACCAGGGACAACTTCCGTAGAGAGATGTTTTTCTCTGAACTGAGAGGTTGTGGTTTCGCATGCTGGCTACATCTTGTGGATGGGGCTTCGCTTGTTTGCGTAGCCCAGTTTCTGGCATGCTGCAGTCCAGTGCCAGTCCACAGACCGGGGGTTGGGAACCCCTGCTATAGAGTGATCAGAAAAGCAACAAGGCATCATCTTTTTCCAAATTAGTCAGAGTGTCCTGTAATCAGAATCCTATTATATGGATGCTTTGTCTATTCTGACATGTTGTCTTTACCTGTAGATTAATTTTCCACTTTCTGAGACTAAACAAAATCATAGAATTGGGAAGCTTTGTTTAATCCAGACCCTGGTGGTGCAGGAATCTATATTAAGACATTGGACATAATACCTGGTTGGAATATGCTTGAACCTATGCAGTGAAGATGAGCCCAGTGCTGTTTTCAGTAATTACTTTCAACTTAGGAAGGAAGGAAATTTTTTTTAGTATTCTGTTGGAATCTTTATTTAACTTAAATCCTCATTTCAAGTCCTACACTCAACTTCTGTTAATGTAATCCTATCCTATAATGTAATGCTACGATATTCTCCTAAGTTATTTTTCCTCAATATTAAGTTTACCCAGTTCTATTCCATCTCTTTTCGTAGGAATAGTTTATAGTATCCTAATTATCCTTATTGCTAGTCTAGGATAGTTTATTTAAGGTGGGGGTCTGGCCAATTTTAGTCTAGGATCAGTGGTGGTATTCAGCCAGTTCGCACTGGATCGGGTGAACTGGTAGCAAGAATTTGGTGTGGGTCGCTGAACCAGTAGTAAGTTCTGGCTGGCCATGCCCCTCACCCGGTCACTCTCCTGCCCGATGCCCTCCTGCCTGACATTCGCCTAAGGTATTTCTTTTTTTCCCTCCCGACAATCAGCTGTAGATACGATCAGCTGTGCAGGGATTCCCCTTGCTGAGGGCCAGGAAGGCAAAAAATGGACGGTGGAGCTCAGCCCCCTCCTCCTTTTTTGTCTTCCAGAGCCCCAGAGGAGCCTTAAGGGAGCAAAAATGCCCCCCCCCCCCCTCGAGGCTCCTCTGAAGCTAGGAAGCTCCCAAAACAGAGTTTGGAGGGGTGCTGCGTGCCCCCCGCATGCTCGGTTCCTTTTCTTCCTGAGACTTAGAGGAGCCTTAGGGGAGCAAAAATGCACCCCCCAGAGGCTCCTCTAAGGCTATGAAGTTCCCAAAAACGGGTGGGGGCTGAAAAAAGCCATGCCCACCCAGTCACATGGCCACGCCCACAGAACCGATACTAAAAGTTTTTGAATCCCACCACTGTCTTAAAATAGTTTATTTAAGGTGTGGGTCTGGCCAAAGTATAATGTATAAATTGCTAAATTTTATAGAAAATTCATCTGTAACTTTGCAGAATTGTAAGTAAGGCTGCTGTCTTGACTGTTAGGTTCAAGATGAAGCAGAAATAAATTGAATAAATTTCGCAGGCATTGCTCAAGCATCCAGACCTGCTCTTTTGTGGTGCAAATATACACCTCAGATACTGAATTGGAGACATTTTCTTCCAGACAGAGAGTGGATGGGAGACGATGTTTTAGTCCAGATTCCTCCTCCCACCTGTATGAATTATGACTATAGCTAAACCTCATTTAACTTCATTTAGTGACTGTTCAAAAGTGCTGAAAAAATAACCTTGTACTAACGCTTGCAGATATTACCTTAACAGCATCCTTTGTCATGTGATCACCATTACCATGTTATCCTGTTCCTGACCCATTTTTTTTCTCCCCTGCACACTGGCAATAGAGACAAATTCTTGAAGATGCAATCCATCCTTTCCACAGGAGGTACAAACAGGATTTGGAAAATCCTGCAAATATCCTACTTTGGCAGATCAAATGGGCACAATTTTTCCCCCTGTTACCACCTATATACCTGGCACCAGCTAATAGATACACTGTCGTATAAATCCTTCCATGCTCACATCTCTTCCTATGCAATATTGCAACCAAGATGCCTTGTGCTTCTCCAAGAATGGCACTTCTGGAAAGTTTGGAGGCAGGGAGATCAACTGTAGATCTGCAAGTTCAGGTTCAGTGCAACTATAGCAGGCTGCATATGCCTAGGCTTGAATAGAAAGTGCTCAGACTGGTTTTTCACCTTGTACACTGAATGATGTGCAGTTGATTTACTCATTTATACAGTCCCCTCCTTTTAAGGGGAAAAATATTGCAACTCTGCCATGACAATAGAACTGCAAACACAAAGGCATGTTTAAAATTCTGTGTCAGCTACTCAGATTCTGGTGGCTGAGAGTGAGAGCAGGAATCAAAGATTATATTTCATTTTGTTTTTGAAACTGGGCTAAATCTGTTCCTGGAAAACTGGCTGGCTTTAGCCCTTTTCACTCTTGTGACTGTTGGATCATGGAATTTATTACAGATTTTCCTGCTGTTGAGGGTTATATGACTATTTTTGTGGTGGTGGCTTGTGTGGAAAGATGGCTCATCTCATTCCTTGCAAATGCATTCCATAGGCTCAGGAAACTGCAACCTTTTCTAGACCTTGTTTTTAAGTACAAGAGCTTAGTCGTTGTGATTTCATATTGTAAATCTCAATTTACATCCAAGTTTTGGAAAGCTCTTTTCCAGCTATTAAGCATTAAGATTCATTTGTGATCCTTGACTCATCCAGGCTCTAATGGGTAAGTAGCAAAAGTGAATCAATTATTGGAACATTACCTAATGTTTTTTACCAGCAGGACAATTGGTCTGAGCTGTTGCCTCTTGCAGAATTTTGTCTTCCGATGAACCCTCCGATAAACTGGACTCAATATTCTTAGTCCCTTCCCAGTTATCCAACAAATTAATGCAGAGCCCTATCATCTACATTGCTTGCTTCAAAGATGATTCATCCTATTTTCCTTTGGTTGTTAGTTGTATTAGCTGTCCCTTGCTGTTCTATTTAAAGCTGTTCCTCTGTCCCCCTTTTTTCTGGTGGATGGCGAAGAAGAAGAAATGTATTCTCGAATCTAGACCCGGGAAAAATGATTGGAATATATATAGATATATTCTGAATCTGGGTAATTGTAGGAAAGCCCTACAGATGTTCACATCCCATGCTTCTTACCACAAACTAAGACCTGTTGGCATGAGTGACTTTCTGGTAGAATATACTATCACCAGCATATTTCTCAACCTCACCGGAGCATCGCAAGTGTCTTTCCCACGACAAGGGGGATGGAGCGGGTATATATTATAATTATTGTGGTATATATTGTGGAATATAATGCAGAGTAAGCAGATATTTAGACTGGATTTGACATTTTTATTCACCTATCAAGTCCTTCTCAAGGACCTGGGATCGGCAGATGTTGATATTCAATGGTGTTAAAGATATCATTGCAGGATATTCTATTTGAGCAAAGCTGCCTTTTGCAATTGACATTATTGCTCATCACACAGTCAGCCAAATGTTCAAATTGGATTTAGCATTTTTATCCATCTAGTGAATACTTCACCTGGGGTAGGCATATGAGGATATTTGATGGTGTTACAGATATTGTGGGATGTAAGCTGTTCCACATGAAGCTGCCTTTTGCAATAAATTTGCCAACACGGATGGTGTTCAAGTTGTTTTGGGATTGCACCCAAGGTGGCAGTTACCACTAGTACTCCCTTTGCTTTCTTATTCTTATTACTATTATTATCACCATTGTTAAAATTGAGGTGCTGTCTAATAGTCACAAATAAAACTTATTTAAAATAAGAAAAAATAATGCCATGCTGTTACAATAGCAGATCTGGCTGTGATTTATTTAATCATTCTAAATAATATTCATACCAAGCTGTGGTTACTATATAATTTTTACAGAATTGTACTAAAATAGAAATAATATGATACAGAATATTGTTCAGATCTTTGACTGTAATCAGTATACTAGTCTAACAAAATCTTAGCCTACTCAGCAAACCTCAGTGGCATTTTAAATATAAAAAGGTTGTGTAAAAAGGTTTTTAATATTATACTGATGCTTTTTCTGAATTATCCTTTATATATTCTACTTTGTCAAATTAGAAAATCATTTTATTCTACATAGTATTGTCCCTAGATATCTCTAGTGAGTTTCATATTGTAAAGCTTCTTGGAGTGGAAATACTGTAAACACTTCTTTTAGGGACATTCTCAAGAATGAAGCATTCTTATTAAAGCAAACACTTCCTCCTTTGTCAAGTGAGCAGAGTTTCAGAATGGAATTCCATTTGGATTTAGCATTTAATCTTGTTAAAAAATTCTAGTTAAGTATTTTATGAAATTTTATGAAATCCGGTTAAGTATTTGATGAATTTTATGAAACTGAGTGAGAATAGCAGTGGCTTTGTGATAATTTACACCTTCATACAGGTAATCCTCTAGTTACAAATGTTATGGAGTCTGCCAATTACATTCATAACTTGAGGATTCTTAGAAATGAATCACATAACTTGAACGTGATCACTCCCTGCTTTCGCCCATGCATTCGCTAATCAAATATGAGGGTTGTTAAGTGCACACGGTATCTCAGGGAGGGGAAGGCTAGAGGGGTGGGGTAATGATAGAACAGGCCACCCAAGGCCTCCCTGACCCACTGAGATAATTCATGCTTCTCCACTCCCATCCTGCCACACCGGACTTGCCTTGCAAAGATCTGTCACGGTTTCTTTGCCTTTGAGGGAGAGGAGAGCAGGACAATTTCCCTTCCAGCATCCTGTCAGCTAGCAAATGTTTTTCACGCCAAGAGTGAAATGTTCTCGGGGTCATGATCTTGCACAATTTCAGGCACGCATCTGCTTTGCAGAGAATGGATACCTGAAGTCATGCGAGATCATGGTCTCCAGAACATTTCACTCTTGGCGCAAAAAACATTTGCAAGCCAACCGGATGCTGGAAGGGAAATCGTCCTGCTCTTCTCTTTCAAAGATTAAGAAATTGTGGCAGAGGGGAGGCAGATATTTGCAAGGTAAGTGAATCCGGTATGACATGATGAGATGTGGTATCTCAGTCGAGGAGGCTTGCAAATGTTCCATCACTAGGCCTCCCCCATGGTCTCCCCCACCCTGAGATGCACTTAATGACTCATGCATTTGATTAGTGAATGCATAGGCGAAAGCAGGGTGTGATCATATTCAAGTTACGTGATTCATTCCTACGAATCTTCAAGTTACGAATGTAATTGACAGGCTCCATTACATTTGTAACTCGAGGATTACCTGTATTGCATAGGGAATATAATGCATTTTAAAATTTAAGCACCATCCATACTGTAGCAGAAAAATCTAAAAAGTTCTTGCAGGATACAATCTGGGTCAGTCACTAAGACCAGAGATTTAGTCTTCCAAACTTTTGGATTTATGCTGGTGCTCATCCTCAGGGAGTTTCTTTCTAGCAGAATGAATGCTAGATAGAAGCTCCCTGAGCATGGGCTCCAGCACAAGTCCAAAAGCTCATTATCCAGTAACATTATCCCCTAAACTCACCTTCATTTGTAAAAAGTTCTTCTTCAAAAATATTGCTTCATTCAAATATAAAAATTGATATGTGAATTTATATTGTTCACTTTAAAAATAAATATCGAGATGTGCCTGCAAACTTAAGATAAAATTAATTGCAAATTGCTAATTAATAGTTTGAATGATAAGCAGCATATTATCTGAAAAGGGAGAAGCACCTAAGTTTAAGGCAATGCCTCCAAAAGAAATATTAAAATAGAAAATAATTATCTGCCAGTACCATTATATTTTTTGTTATTCTAAGATGATCCTCTCATTTTTAAGGCCAAGTTGGTGAAAAATAATTTCCTTTCAATAACTACTAGAGGTGTAAAGATCAGCATCAATTTGGTTTGACAATTTGATTCAAAATGTCAAGTAGGGCCCAATCCTCCGAACTTTTTAAAAAATTTGGTCTATTCCTAAAATTCTTCTGAATTGTTGAACTGATTTAGAAGCATCTGCTTCAAGTTCATGATTTCCTCTTCCAGATTATATTGCAGCAGGAAGAAAGGAATTAAAGAAAGAGAGATTGTAGAGGTACAAGTAGAAGCATAAGACTAAGGCAGGGGTGTCAAACTCACGTCACGACGTTGTCACGTGACGTATCGGGACTTTTTTCCTTTTTGCTAAACTGGGCGTGGGTGTGGCCAGAGTGATGCATCCAGTTCATGGGCCAAGAGTTTGATAGCCCTGGTCTAAGGAATGCTCAAAGACCAACCCTGAGAATAGCTCCTACTACCTGAAATACAAGGTCGAGATAATATTAGGATTAAGATTAGCTAGTATTGATGGGAGATACATAGTATACAGGTAATCCTCAACTTATGACCATAATTGAGCCCGAAATCTATATTGCTAAGTGAGAAATTGTTAAGTGAATTTTGCTCCAGTTTAGGACTTCTCTTGCTACATTTGTTAGGTGAATCACTCGGTTGTTAAATTATAACACATTTGTCAAGTGAATTTGGTTTTCCCCTTTGACTTTGCTTGTCAGAAGATCGTAAAAGGAGATCACGTGACTCTGGGACACTGCAATTGTCATAAATGTGAGTTAGTTGTAAATTGTGACCATAGGGTGTGCAGCAATGGTCATAAGTAAATTGTGACCATAGGGGTGCAGCAATGGTCATAAGTGTGAAAAATAGTCAGAAGTCACTTTTTTTAGTGCCGTTGTAACTTTGAACGGTCACTAAACAAACTGTTGTAAGTCAAGGACTACCTGCACATAATTTGCACAGATATGAACTTAAAAAAAAAACTATTATGTTTCTTTTTATAAAAATCATTTTGCTCCTTGCTATGCTGTGCTATGCTACACCATTTTTCACTTACCGTATTTTCCGGCGTATAAGACGACCGGGCGTATAAGACGACCCCCGATTTTTGGTTGACTTTTTTCAAAGTCATCTTATACACCAGAAAATACGGGTATTCAAAATTAAGCTGCAAGGATTTGTAAATGCTTCTCCTTCCTTCGCGCTCGCATCAGCCGACCGTACAACCTTCCTCCTCCGGCCCCAGGGCGGCTCTCTCGGTCTCTCTCCCACACACACGGAAGACGACCAGGCCTCCCGCGGAGCATGATGGGCCAGCAGAGCGGCCGCCATCTTGTTTTCTTTGGGAAGGGGAGGAGCGTCTCCCGGCGACGCCCGTAATATTTTCCGGCGTATAAGACGACCCGGCGTATAAGACGACCCCGGAATTTCGGTTGTCTTTTTTTGGTTTCAAAAGTCGTCTTATACGCCGGAAAATACGGTATTACTTTACCTTAGAGATTTAATTCATTTTTGCATGTTTAAAGTAGGTTAGTTCAGCCCCATTAGGGTAGACCAACCAGGAAATCAACTTTATAGGAAAGCCAACCCTACTTTTATGGAGGTTGGCTGTTAAAAACAGAATTTATAAATTTGATTGTGCTGTTCCTCCTCCTTATAGTTAAGCAAATTAGGGAAGCATATATCTGAGCCAGTTCCAAATGTTATCTCATTTTGGACTTCAAAAAATGCTTCAGTTTCTTTTGCCCAGGTAACAGGTCTTGCATGTCTCCATCAATGTGATTTTCATGTACTCTTTACAGTTAGTGACAGAAGAAGAATAAAAGGATAATAATTGGGGGGGGGACGGAAGGAGGGGGGTGTATGACACAGCCCTAAAAATCATTAAATTCTTTGTGATTTTCTTCCATTTAATGTTCCTACAGAGAAATTACACTGAAGTTCAAAATACTTTTCTATGTAATTGCAGCCAGCCATGCTGTGCCATGATTCATCAAGCTTCCACATTCCCAACAGCAGTGATTCAAATGAGAGGATATAAGATGAGAACTGATCTTGTTTTGATTATAGAATTTTGTGTACTTTTATTCATATTAATGGACATATATTCTGTATTTTTATACTTGTGTTTAAACTTAAGATTTCTTTTGTTAAATAATTTTAATATTACTTTGTTTATTCTGAACATTTATATGATGTTTTTGTGTTTTAGTTTTAACGTAAGAGTAAGGAATTCCTTTACAATATATTTATACTTATATACTGAAGAAAATTAGAAGACAATTCCCTCTTCTTTCTTGTAACTTTTTAACTTTTTTTTCCTTGTTGATATTTTGTATTTTATACTATTTTGAAATTTAATAAAGCTGATTAAAGAAAAACAAGATGAGAATTGATGGAAGCATGTCTAGGAAAAATGGGTTATTAACTCTAAAATTCATAGTTCAAGAATACACTGCATGGCCAAGAACATTGGATTTCAGACTCAAGATTGCAGGTAAAAGTCATGCCTTTAAAATGAAGATAAGTTTCTCCATAACAGTATGGAGAAGAGATCTTCTGGAAGCTTCAGGTGTGATTTCAAGCCATTACTGGCTTTTTCTGTGAGGTGAGATTCTGAGGAATGAAGATCACTTTAGAAAAATCTCTGCTGGAAAAAATAAATGCCTATCCCTTGGAGGAGCAATACTTCCCTGGGATTTGTGGAATTAGGTACAAAAATAAAAAATAGGAAGGAATGTCCTACTTGAATATGGTTCTGATTCCTTCTAGGAGCAGATGCTGTCAGACAAGTTACTTTGTGCACGTTTTTGGCCGTGACATGACAGCAGTTTTCAGAATATTTTAATCCATTCTCTGATTTTCTATTCTGGAAGTGCTAGAGGCTGAACAGATTTTCTAATTACATCTCAGTAGTCCATTCTGTTTGCTGTTTTTAATCCCAGCTTCTTATGCTATAATTTTGGTGATGATAATTCTTAAAGGAAAAAGAAGATCAGAAAAAACTTGCTTCTAAAAGGCCTTATTAATAAAAGTAGGTCCTTCCCATCCTTTCTTCAGCTCCCAATAGCAGCACATGTTTACAATCCATGAATAATACTGAGCAGAACAGTCGCAGTTTTCTACAGGTGCTAATATCTGGAAGGCAGGCAATCTGTTGCAAGCACAACAGAGAGCACTGTTGAACAGATGGCAATTTTATACCTCAGATATTAAAAGAAAAAGAATTAAATGTAGACATGGGCTAATTTAGCAAGGGAGGTCTACAGCATCACTCATTGTTCCAAGTTGATCTTAATCACCGAAGCATTGATTAACAATCTGGAGGATGTAAGGTGCCATTCTTCTAGTGAGCCGAAAAACAGGATGGAAATTATAATTTCTCAGTTAATTGTGCTTAGATGGCATTTGTGACAATGTTCATAATGTCTAGACAGCTTGTAAAGCAACCGCCTCAAGTGCCTAGTGTTGCCTTCATGCAGATCTGGAAAGCATTTGCTGAAAATAAAATAGTGTTATTGGGTGGGGATACCCCCGATGGTTCTTAGACTTGAATATACCAAGATAACTGATTTTGGAAGAGAAAACATCAATGAAGCCTGCTGCTTTGATTCTTCATTTTATTCCTTAAATTCTTCCTGTCTGCCAAAAATCCCAGTTCATGTTTATAGACCAACACAGACTCAATTCTCATGTATAGCTGGCCAACATACTGACTGATTATAAGATGGGTAGCTATATAAATATTATAAACAAAGAAACAGACAAAAACTGATCTGCAGTTTTTGATTAGGGCCTGGACAGTTTGGAATCAACTCAAGCTTTAGATATGGAATTGATTAGGCAAGTAGCAAGTTACTCTTTGATTTTTCCCTACCTCAAAAGTCACGGGTGGGATAAATTAGAGGATAATCCTCATGTGAGCTGTCTTGAACTCCTGGAGAGAAGGCAAAATAAATACTAACAAGTAAAGAAAAATAAATCCACCTCCTGTTCTGCTGATCAGAGCCTTGCCTTTTCCTCTTGGATGCTAATGCCAGTTGCAAATCCACATGTCTTGAAATGTGTATTACTAATTTAAATGGAAGAGGAAGGCATTGATGTTGAGCTAGGCAATAGCAGTGACTGACAGGCTAGGCCAGGTCTTCTAACCTTGAAGGTGGTTTATTAATTTGCATGAACATTGTAAGGTTGGCTGCTTATGAAGCCCCAGAGGGTTTGACAGTAATGCTCTAGTGAGTTGAGTGGAGATACATTTTTTTGGGAATATGTCAAAGTTGTATCAGCATATCTCTGCAAGTTTTCTGACTTTCAAGTATTCCAATAATTTTTGCGCATCAGCATTTTTATGGCTTTTAGATTTGTGATTGAAAGAACATACATTTTCATAAGGCAAAAGTTTGGAGTTCCTTGAAGACTTTGGATAACTTTATTAGCATTACATGCAGGGGTGGGTTTCTACCGGTTCTGTCCATCTCTGTAGAATCAGTAGCTCTGAAGAGCGGCAGATATGGAACGGGTTCTATGTCTGCTGATGTTTTTGCCCACCCGCTCACCCGGGCTCTTACCTGACCTTTATTTCCTGATTTATTCAACTTCAGCTGCAGTTTAAAAAGCAGGAAAAGTGGGCTGTTTCAAAGGCTGCTTCTCTGCACGCAGCATGCTGATGATGATTTACAGGCAACAATTTACAGATTTACAGGCGGCCGCTCACAGTGTGCAGGAAAGCACATAATAAATCACCGAACCTCGTAAATCCCGAACCGGTAGTTAACTCTATTGTATCCCACCCCTGATTACATGTCATGGTTTTTTACATCTAGTCCTTGACTTAAAGCTATTCGTTCTATGACTGAAATTACAACAGTGCCGAACAAAAGAATGTACGATCTGTATCCAAAGTCATAGCTGCTTCAGTGCCCCTGCAGTCATATGATCACAATTTGGGCACTTGGCAATGTGTCCCCCTTATGATCAACTGCAGCAACACTGCATCACTCCCTTATCCCTTATCTCCCCCCACCCACTCTCAATCCCTTCCTGCTGCAAGTTTCTTGAGCTTCTTTATCTAGGTGCCCACAGACCTTGGGCCTCCACCCTACCCCATTTATCTTGTTCCATTTATCTCTTCTAAAGATCATCCTTCTAAAAGAATGACAGGTCAATGTGATGTGAAGCTTTCTTGCAGAGGCCGCCACATGCCATACTGAAAGTGAACGTCATTGTGAAAAATCACATCCTTCCAAGAGATTATATGAATGGCAGTGTATAGCTTCTAGTTGTCTCATCAGTGAGACAACTGATAATTGGCTAGCAGATTGTGCTTTGCTCTTCAAATAACTCTTCCATATCAGCTAGCATTTTAGAATACGGGTAAGCTTCTAGGGACTTGTAATCAGAATCACTGATCAGAAGAGCAAATAGGAATGGGATATTTTGTGAGGGGGTTTAATGGTAGAAATAAGAGTCTGTCTTCAGATTCTGCCAAAAGGTTAGACATTGAAGGAAGGAAGGAGCAGCAGTGTGATTTGCCAGGTGTGTTCAGATGTTTATTGTCATACCAGAAGAATATACTAACTATACTTATTGCTAATTTTGCCCTTGCTGAAGAAGAAGAAAGAGAAAGGACTTGAGGCCAGGATTTACCTGGGCAGGGGATGGTTGAAGAACAAAGATTACACAGAGAATTATCTATGAAGGCCAGGAGAACAATATTGTAGAGAAGGATAGAGGAAAATAAAGTTGTCCAGAAACAAGAGGAGACAAGAGGTAAATCCAAAGGGGAAGATGTTAGTTCAATGAAAGGAATGAACATATGGCAAACGTAGAAACATATAGCAAGAAATGAACAAGAGGAAAAAGGTTAAAAATAAAGTTGGAGTTGACCAACAAATATTGAAGATTGAAGATCCACCAACATTAGTTTTAATTCTTGGAAAAAAATTTAAACTCTGCAAGGATTAGAAAAATCAAAGCTTTCCATTGAGAGCAGAAAGTAGAATAACGTTATAGGATAGTAACTCCAACCTTTTGGGCATCAGGGACAAGTTTTTCTGTGGACTGGAGGGGTGTGTGGTTTTGCGTGCGTCCTGCAAAAGGGCTTCTCTTGTTTGCATGGCTCAGTTTCTGGCATGCGGACTGGGGGTTGGGGACCTCTGTTATGCACAACCGTGAGCGAAGTACTGTTTTTCTAATGCATCAATTCAAGACAAAGGATTACAAAGGGTCATCAAACTGAATAATTAGTATCCATTTCTAGTTGTTTGTGCGGAAATAAAAAGCATTGCAAGAAGAGAATGAATGCCACAGGTGATCTTAAAGCCTGGTGTTTTCAGACAGAAAATAGGTCGTATAATATGATTTGAAATCCTAAAGTTTTTGTTTTTTTTAAGTGATAAAATCTTTGAAAAAGTCTCCATGAGAAGGAAAAAATGGAAATGTTTAAAAGTCTTGTGTGGATGATATTAGTGAATTCATTGACAAGCTGAGATGCAAAAAGGAAATGTATAAGAAATGGAAACCAGGTCTTATAACTAAGAAGTGTAGATGGTTAAATGAAAGAATAATGCCACTAAAAGAGGAATGTACAATTGAAAAATTAAGTTATATAGGAGCACTTAAAAACAATGTGATCAATGTATGGGCTAGTGTGAATTTGTTAAAGTAAGATTCTACTGCTAGGATTAACCTGACACAATTTATGACAGAGTAACTAGGTTGGTAGAGCAAAGGAATGCTGTGAAGATGGTTCAGCTTTATTTATTTATTTAGTACATATTATCTGCAATCCTAATAAAGGACTGGGTGTATAATTTATGTAAAATGCTTAATCTCTATAAAGTATTTAATAAATTCCGGTTGAAAATTGGGATTTTCTTGATGGCAAGAGCTTTTAAGGAAGGCAGTGATCTGACCTAGAACTAGGGCAGGTTTTACATTCCTAAAGGTTTCAAGCAGGTTTGGATGTTTTAGTGGATTTCTGTACCTGGGAGGGATTGAACCAATTAATCTATATACTGGGTCTGGAAGCCTATTTCTAACAACCTCAACATAGGTGTCATACTATGGACATACATCCTCCTGTAAGCAGTCAGCCACTGCATTTTGAATCAATTGCAGCTTCTGAAACATCTTCAAGGGCAGCCATGTGCATGTATATTGCACTAATTTAATTCTGAGATAGTAAAGTCATAAGTTACTGTTGCAGAAAGATCTGCAATTGGCCTATGATGTGTAGTAATTGTGACTTCCTGCACTTGGCTGTGGGGGGAGGTTTGTAGTGAATTTTTAAAATATTATTTATGGAGTAAACATGGGTAGCTCAAATGTATTCAAAGACAGCACATAAATTCCTACTTTTAGAAATTAAACCTGCTCCTCACATGATTATATTCCAATATTGAAAATACTGTTGTACAGAGTGGAAAAAAACTTGAAAACTATATGCTGAAAACTTTGCATAAGAATTTCACAGGCACTTCTTTTGACATTGCTGTATGCTGTATATGTGATAAAAAATGTTTCTTACAGGATATCTAGATTTTGTACTGGGAAAATGTTGACTGCTAAGGGTAACTGTATATGTATTTTAATTTCTGTAATGCCCTGGTAATTCCATAGTCTATTACATTTACATTTTTGTAATAATATATAAAACAAAATTTTGTAAGAACTTAACAGTAGTTAAAACAAGAGGTCTATCTGGGAATTGCATATCATTTGCAGGTTCCTAATCTGTAGAATTAGAGATATTTTCCCCCTCTTGGTAGGTAATTAATGTAACACACAAATGCTGATTTTTCTTTTGGATCATATGGTGATTACATCATAAATGGTACCATTTTTAGCCAAACCCTTATTAAAATATGCGGGGAAGGAGAAAGCAAGCAATATTTTAATAGAATTGAAATACGTGCTGTGCATGGGGTGACTGTTGAGCCAAAATAAGCCCCCCCCCCCAAAAAAAAAAATCAAAACAAAATGTTGGTATACAAGATGTTCAGAATTTTCATTTTGTAGGAGACAAGAAACCAAAGAGGTGGAATAATGAATACTTAATTTTTTTTTTGCTTTGTTTTCTAGAAGGCTGTTGGAATCTTCACTCATTTCACTCTCACGTTATGATGGGGCAGGATCCCGCGAACATCCTATCTATCCTGATCCAGCTAGGTGAGAACATAATTGGATTCTTTTAAAAGCAACTTTAAAGCCTGGTGTGTAATGGTCCTGATAGGGCAATAATTGTAGGATCAGACTTGTACTCATTTTTGTATATAGGAAGAACAATGGAATTAACACAGTGTTTTGGAATCTAGAAAGAATTATCTATGGCAGTGAAGAGAGGGAGTAATGAAAATGCTTACCTGATGGAATGGGATTTTAGGAATTGGAGTAAAACTCTGTCTTTGTTTTGAGCTTTAATATTTTTCAGTTGACAAATTAGTTTCTGTAGTTCTGTCTGAGGCAAAATAGAAGGATCTACATATATATTGACCAGGTTTTAAGTGTTTTTAAACATAAACAATTATTTGTTGGAAATATTTCATGAGTGTTACTAGCCATACTTCTGCACCTTTTCAGATGATTGAGTTCTGGGGCTTCAAAGAATTGTCTCCTAGCCTCAGACTTCTTCTTAGACTATATTGGTTGGAAATAATTGTCAGTAACAACAGAGTCAGTTTGTAAAGGCTGGTTCTGCTTCACTAGTTTAATAGTGAAGGATCCTATCAGGAGATCCTTCTATCAGGGGTTAGTGGCTGTTTCACAGATGGAAAGTAATGTGGAAATACAGTGAAGGGTAAAGTAATTAGATATTAAACTATAATCTAATGTTGAGACTTCTCCTGTTAAGGACTCTTAAAAGATTAGCTTGTCTCTGGACTTAGCTCTAATAAGGATCTTCAGATCAAATTTTAATGTCATTTCTCACAACCTCAACTCTGCTATATTAAACTCAGGGCATCTTTTGATTTTCGCAAAGAAAAAATGGTAACTGAGGAATATGAGAGAGTTAAGATGGCGACCGGAGGTCAGCTGGAAGAGCTCCTCCGCGATATCCGAACGGGGCATTGAGTTCCCCCCCCCCGGGTCCTCCTCACCTGTGGCAGGGGTGGCGAGGGGACCCGTGGGGGGGTGGGCAGCCCCCGCGGTCAAGACGCGATGCTGAGGGACTGCGCTCGGCGCCCAGCGGCTCGGCGTTCGGCGAGGGACTGCGCTCGGCGCCCAGCGGCTCGGCGTTCGGCGAGGGACTGCGCTCGGCGCCCAGCGGCTCGGCGTTCGGCGGCGCAGTGTTCAGCGGCCCATATTCGGCGTCCGGCGGCCTGACTCCTGGCGGTTTTAGTGGCTTGAGCTCGGTACTTGATGGCCCGGCGTTCGGCGGCTCGCTGAGTTTTCCCCCCCCGGATCCTCCCCACCTGTGGCAGGGGTGGAGAGGGGTCCCGTGGGGGTGTGGGCAGCGTTCGGACCATGACGTGACGGGTCCGGCGCTGCGTCCAGCGGATTGTATTCGCCGCCGGACCGCTTGGCGTTGGGAGGCTGGCGCTGTGCCCAGTGGACTGCGTTTGCCACCTGGCGGCTTGGCGTTTGGCGGCTCAGCGTCTGATGGCCTATGTTCCACCTCTATGTTGGCCTCCAGCAATTCTATCAATTTCATCAGCTCGAGCCTGGCGCCTGATGACCTGGCGTTTGGCGGCCCGTTGGGTTTCCCCTCCCCCGGGTCCCACCTGTGGCAGGGGTGGTGAGAGGACCCGTGGGGGGGGGGGCAGTGTCCGGGCTATGGCTTGGCAGGTCTGGCGCTGCGCCCAGTGGTTGTCGGCTGGCGCCTCAGGAGATGGCGTTTGGCGATCTGGAGGGGGCTTGGAGTTCCCCCCCCTTTGGGTCCTCCCCGCCTGTGGCAGGGGTGGTGTGGGGACCCGGGGGGGGATGGGCAGCCCCCGTTGTAAAGGCCCCAGCTGAAATTAGATTTGCCGCTGCGTTTCGGGCGGCTGGAACTGGACTCGAGGGACAGCTGCCGGGGCGGCCGGAGGACTGTCGCTGTGGCGGCTGGAGGACTGCCGCTGGAGCTGGGGCTGGGGCCATTGTAAGGGCCCCAGCTGAAGTTAGAGTCATCTCCGTGGTCCGGGCGGCTGGAGTTGAGGCCGGAAAATGGCCGCCACAGTTGGAGCCGGGACGACTGGTGAACTGTAGCTGTTGCCGGAGCTGGGGCCGGAGAGCTGCCCCTATAGCTGGAGCCGAGGATGGAGGATTGCCCTCACTATTTTCACCCGTTTGGAGGCGGCAGGGGCGGCCTGGACTTGGAATTGGCCAACGAAAAGAGAAGACCCAGCCCGGGACATCTTATTCTATGAGTGATCTATGGGCCCTGAGACATGTCCCCCTGTCTCGGGAATGGCCCTCTACTCTCTCGAGGGCCCATCTCAAGGACGGATTATGGAATCCGGAGAGATGGTGGGCTTTTAAGAAACGTGGGAGGGGGGGGTGTTTGATTAAATTTTTAGTTAGGTTTTTAAGGGGGTTAGGTAGGTCCGGGCGGGTGTTGGGGGACAACTCGCCGGAGGCTGGGACCAGGCCGGGGGTTGAGCGTGGCCGGGAGAGTCATAATCCGGACAGGACTGTATTAAGGATGGGGGGGGTCATTGGGGAGGGTGGAATTAAATCGATTGATACGGTGAGCGGGAGGGGCAGATTTGGCGGTTGTAGGGGGCCACATTCTGTGTTGGGAGCGCGCCCCCGCTGTTTACTTGCTGTGGCGCGCTCCGACCCCCTTGTCATCTCCCGTTCCCCAGGGGGTTTGAGCAATCGGGCCCTGGGCCTTCGGCTGATGCTGTGTAACGCCAGGTCCGTCGTTAATAAAGCCCCCCTCATCCATGATTTGATCTGTGAGGGGGGCGCGGACCTGGTGGGAGTTACCGAGACCTGGCTGGGCCAAGAGGGGGGAGTCCCTCTGGTGGAGATGTGCCCAGCCGGGTTTCGGGTTTTTCATCGGCCGAGGGCCCAGGGGAGGGGAGGGGGGGTCGCGGTAGTTATTAAGGAGGATCTGTGTCCGAGGGAGGCCACTGTATCTCAGACGACCGAGTGTGAGCTCCTTTTCGTGAAGTTCGGTTCCACGGTTCAGGTGGGCTTGCTGGTCGCATACCTGGCTCCCTGCTATGCGGCAGCGGCCCTGCTTGAGCTCCTTGAGGTTATAGCTGGCGTGGCGGTTGGGACCCCCAGGCTTATGGTCATGGGGGATTTCAACCTGCCATCTGCCGGCGGTACCTCGGGGATTGCCCAGGAGTTCATGGCTTCCATGACGGCCATGGGCCTGACCCAGTTAATTCGGGACCCTACTCACGTGGGAGGTCACACCTTGGATTTGGTTTTTGTCTCTGATCAGTGGCAGAGTGATCTGGGTATAGGGGATATAGTTGTGGAACCCCTGTCATGGACGGATCACTCGCTCCTGAAGCTCGACTTCCGTTCCGCGCCCCCTGACCGCAGGGAGGCGGGGCCATTAAAATGGTACCGCCCCAGGCGCCTGATGGACCCTGATAGGTTCCTGACGGAGCTTGGGCCATTTCCCGAAGCTCATTCACACGACTCGGTTGAGGGCTTGGTCGCCACCTGGGATAGGGTGGCTGCTGGGGCCCTTGACCGAGTTGTGCCCTTGCGGCCTCTGACCCGGTGCCGATCCCATCTGGCTCCCTGGTTTTCTGAGGAGCTAAGGGAAATGAAGCGCCGGAAAAGACGCCTAGAGAGCAGTTGGAGGTCCAGCCGCTCTGGGTCTGACCGAACACTACTGCGTTCTTATATTAAGACGTATCTAGTGGCAATAAGGATGGCGAGGAGGTCTTACCTCTCCACCCTTATCGCGTCCGCGGAAAACCGCCCAGCCGCCCTGTTTAGGGTGACCCGCTCCCTCCTGGAGGTGGGAGCGCGGGAGGACCCCTTACAGGGACGGGCTGAGGAGTTTTCTAGGTTTCTGCAGGACAAAATCGCTCAGATCCGGAGCGAACTGGACTCCGACTGGCTATCTCCGGGTGGGGGGGTGGGGGTGGATATCGGTGGAGTTGGTTGGGTTGAGTTCGACCCTGTTACTTTAGAGGATGTGGACAGGATACTGGGGGGGCTTAATGCCACCACCTGTTTGTTGGACCCGTGTCCCTCCTGGCTGGTTTTGGCCACTCGGGAGGTGACACGAGGCTGGTTCCAGGGTATTATAAACGCTTCCTTGAGAGAGGGGCTGCTACCTGCTGCCTTGAAAGAGGCGGTGGTGCGGCCCCTCCTCAAGAAACCGTCCCTGGACCCAGCACTGTTATCTAATTATCGTCCCGTCTCCAACCTTCGTTTTGTTGCGAAGGTTGTTGAGAGTGTGGTGGCACGTCAGCTCCCGCAGTGCCTGGATGAAGCGAGTTATCTTGACCCCCTCCAATCGGGTTTCAGGCCCGGGCACAGCACGGAGACGGCTTTGGTCGCGTTGGTTGATGATCTCTGGAGGGCTCGGGACAGGGGTTGTTCCTCTGTCCTGGTCCTATTAGATCTCTCAGCGGCTTTTGATACTGTCGACCACAGTATCCTATTGCGGCGGTTGGAGGGGTTAGGAGTGGGGGGCACCGTGTTATGGTGGTTCACCTCCTTCCTCTCCGACCGTTCGCAATTTGTGTTGACAGGGGGGCAGAGGTCGGCCCCGAGGCCCCTACTATATGGGGTTCCTCAGGGGTCGGTGCTCTCGCCCCTGCTGTTCAACATTTATGTGAAGCCGCTGGGTGAGATCATCCGTGGCTTCGGGGTGGAGTTCCATCAGTACGCTGATGATACTCAGCTGTACATCTCCACCCCGGGCCACCCCAACGAAGCTGTCGAAGTGATGTCCCGGTGCCTGGAGGCCGTGCGGAGTTGGATGGGTCGTAACAGGCTCTGGCTCAACCCAACTAAAACCGAGTGGCTGTGGTTTCCTGCGCCCAGATACAGCCAGCTGGTTCCTTCACTGGCCGTGCGGGGAGAGGTTTTGACCCCCGTGGAAAGGGCGCGCAATCTGGGTGTCCTCCTGGATGTGCGGCTGTCTTTAGAAGAGCATATTGCAGCCGTCGCCAGGGGGGCTTTTTATCAGATACGTCTGATTTACCAGTTGCGGCCCTTTCTGGATCTGGGCGCACTTCGCACAGTCACGTCCGCCCTCGTCATTTCCCGCCTGGATTATTGCAATGCTCTCTACATGGGGCTCCCCTTGAAGAGTCTCCGGAGGTTACAGCTGGTCCAGAATGCAGCCGCGCGAGTGCTTGTGGGTGCCCCTCGGAGCTCCCACGTTACACCGCTGCTTCGCAGGCTGCACTGGCTTCCTGTGGCCTACCAGATTCGATTCAAGGTGGTACTGATGGTATTTAAAGCGCTCCATGGCTCGGGACCTGGGTACTTACGGGACCGCCTGCTGCCATCGTCAACCTCCCGCCGCCCAGTACGCTCCCACAGGGTTGCCCTGCTTGGGGTACCGCCGTCTGGCCGTTGTCGGCTGACGGCTCCGAGAGTTCGGGCTTTCTCTGTGGGGGCTCCCTCCCTATGGAATGATCTTCCCCCGGAGATACGGTCTATGACGGATATCCTGACCTTCCGGCGCGCGGTGAAAACTTTATTTTTTAATCAGGCCGGCCTGGCCCAGTAACTGTGTTTTAGGTTTTTAATTAAATTTTAATTGGGGTTTTTAGTTTTTAACTTTTAAATTGAATCTGAATTAGATAGCCGGATTAAATTATTTAATTTATTTTTAATTGTATTTATTGTATATCTTGTACGTTTTAGTAGGCTGTACTCCGCCCCGAGTCCCTTTTTTGGGAGAGGGGGCGGTATAGAAGTTTAAACAAATAAATAAATAAATAAATAAATAAATATGGATGTTATAATATGGAAATAACCTTGTCATTAGATCCCATCATAGCATTAAATTCATTGGCAAATATGACTGTAGTTTGAAATTTTAATTGTTAAATCTAAGAATCAGAATTCAAATGATTCCAACTACTGTTAATTTGGGAAGTATTATTATGAAATGGAAAGTAAACATTTAAAAGAAGGAGTGATAGGGCCAATTTTTAGAGGGAGCAAAAGAGGTAATTGGTCACAAAAAAACCTCCACAGGTAGATATCTTTCTGACTAGACCTAACAGAGAGGGTGAGTGACCATTAAATAAATAGCAATAGCACTTAGATTTATATACCCCTTTATAATGCTTTACAGCGCTCTCTCAAGTGGTTTCCAGGATCAGCATATTGCCCCTAACAATTTGGGTCCTCATTTTACCCACCTCGGAAGGATGGAAGGCAGAATTAACCTTGAGCCTGGTGAGCCTCCTGTAGCACCCTGCCGACCAAAACAGGGCATGGGGTTCCATGTGCAGCCCCCCTACTTCTCATTTTCTCCCTCCATGGCCTCCTGCAGCACTCTGCTGGCTGAAAATTGGCTGTATGGCCTGTTTTCAGGCTATTTTGAGGGCACTTTCAGGTCATTTTTTTGCCTGTTTTCAGCTGTTTTGGGCCCGGTTTCATCCAGCAGAATGCTGCAGGAGGCCATGGAGAGTGAAAATGAGGTGTGGGGGGGCTGCATGCAGCCTGTTTTAGCTACCAGAGGCACCGCAGGCTGGTCCTTTGATATTTGCAGGCCGGCCCCATGGGCCGGATTTAAGCACCCCACGGACTGGATCCAGACTGCAGGCCTTGAATTTGACACCCCTGCTTTAAAACAAAGCTCTTAATATTCTTCAAAAAAGTGTTTCAAGTCCTTAGCTGGAAGATCAATAGTGAACTTACAGAGCAAGTTACAACCTTTAAGCACATAGACATTCAATAATTTATTCAATAGATTAATTAAACAAGGGACTTCCTTATGAGATCTTCCAAAGCATCCTTTGCAGTTATTAAATATACATGCCATACGCATGTAGCGGCAGCTGTCAATTATTCAGAGTTAAAGTGCTGGGCTCAGTTTTATATGACACACAATTATATTTTTAGAACGATGTTTCTAGGTAAAAAACTAACCCGTCCAGATTTTAAGAAATTATTACCTATATTTTTTATTGTGTCCTTAATTATGCAGTTAGAATTAAATTGCATCTCCTTAAGGACCCATTTGAAACTCTGTTTCCTCAGATACTGGCTGAAGTAAATTCTTACCTCATTATGTAGATTTGAATCTTCCTTAAAATCAAAAAATCAATCTCAATCTGGTTTATGGTGGCTTTCCCCCCCAGCATTAGCTGGTTTCATCCCCAATAAAACTATAGTCAGCCTTTAGTGGAAGATCTGGGATCTAAATCTCCAAACAGTTTCCAACCTCCACTCAGTAAACATCCTTCCCTGCTCTATTCCGAGATATTTTTATAGCATTCCTCATACGTCACATCTTGGCCCAAATTGGCAAATTATTTATAGGGTCAACAACTGGCAGATAGATCAATATTCCCTATGAAAATTGCATTTTTACATGTTCTGATGCAGAAGCAGGGTCTGTTTCACATTTACTACCTGAATGCCTTCTGAACAATAAATGAAAGCTGGAACTCATAACATCAATTGTTAGCAATCTTTTGCTCCTCTGAATAGAAGGTTATTGTTTTTCTCCTAGATAAATGTTACAAACAAGGCTGCTAAATTTTTAACAATAATCATGGCATGTTGAAATCATCACTGTAAAATTTTTGCATACATTTTATTTTATTGCTATTTTATAGGATTGCTTTTATATTTGATATTTTATAATATTACCTTCTTTTAAATACTGATCGTACTCATAAAATAAAAATAAGCTTCTCTTGAGAACTATAAAAGAATATACTAAATGGGTTTCTGGTTGAGTTCCAACTATAATAATAAACATGTAGAAAAGAGGAGATAACAATATAATAGAATTTCCTTTCTTGTCTTTATTCCTAGAAATGTATCCCAGAAACCTATTCCCTATATAATTTCTTTTGTCAACAAGCAGTTTCTCCCATAAAGCCTTTGCTTAAGACCTTTGTCCTCACAGTCTTCCAAAAAGAGAGATGAAACTATATAATGGAACTTACTCATTTCATTGTTACTTAAATAAATAAATTACACCATAAACTTGATTTGACAAAGGATTGTCCCTATTGTTAATGGTCATTCTATAAATGATCCTGCATATTAGTACCTGCATTAAAATAATTTGAAATTGAGTTTAAGTATTCCTTAATATATATGTTTAGAAATCTTGTGACCTCGGCAGTTCAATGTCTGTTTTAGATAGTGAAACATGACAAGTTTTACATGACTTCACAGATTCTATAAGCAACATGGAATATAAGGCTGTGATGGGAAAATTAGAATAGAACTTAGATGTGCTGCTACATTATTAATAGGGTTTCATAAAGAGTAAATTAGGAAAATAGATAATTGTGCTTTTTGTTGTGGTCTATGTTTTATTTTTTGTATGTTCTAAGAGTTAAAGATGAACAGCCATATATTTTTTAAAAAATTATAATGGTAAAAGAGGAAAATATTTATTAACTTATTTGGATTTGAGTAAAATTGAGATTAAAAGAAGTCAGTGATATTTATTGAAAGTACTTTTGAAAAATTAGAAAATAGTGCAATAATAGGAAATAATACAAAAATATTTTAGATTAAGATTCTACTGTTGATAAGAACTTTTTAAAAACATGAATAAAACATAATTTGAAGAAATGTGAACTCCATGTCTGCTCACTCAAATACTAGAATCCTAAAATATGTCTTCATCGAAGCAAGACAAGTAATATAGCAAAAAGGTATACAGATTGTCCTCAACCTGTAACCACAATTGGGATTGGACCTTCCATTGCTAAGCAGTGCAGTCATTAAGTGAGTCATGCTCAATTTTATGACTTTTTTTCATGTTCATTAAGCCAATCTGGCTTTCCCCATTGACTTTGCTTGTTGAAAGCCAGCTGGGAACATTGCAAATAGCGATCAGATGACATCGCGGCCATCGTAAATTCATGCCAGTTGCAAGCACTTGAATTTTGGCTACATACTGTGGTAGTGGTATGATGATCATAAGTGTGGATGTAAGTTACTGTTTTCAGTGCTGTGGTAACTTAAAACAGTTGTTAAATAAATGATTGTAGTCAGGGACTGCCTGCATAGCTAAAACAATGAGAATGATGCTACTAATGGAACAATAAGCAGTTAGAGAAAGATTGATGAAGAAGGGAAACATTGTAGGAAAAGTAGGGTGATCAGTACATTGTAGAGATTAAATCAATCACTTACATGATTCATATACGCTCCCTTTAAAGAAGCTAAAGCAACAGTGACCTTTTTGGAAATAATGAGATGTTTTGAAAATATCTATTGAATCAAGGAAGAATATTGAAAAATGAGGTATATATGAAAAGTTAGAAAAATCAAGGTGATAGAGTTATCGGTAAACAAAATTGATGACAATTTCTGAAATGTCACAGTTCACAGAGGTTTGCAGTTGAAATATTTGAGACCTAGTCTTACCAAGCTCCAGGAACGTTTTCTTAAAAATTGTCATATCAGCTTGCTTTATACATAAACCTTAGCTTTGTGATAAATGGGAGTTTTGCGAACAAGGTTCAATCCCTTGCTTTTCTGTTTAATTATGAAAATTGTTATTACAGACGAAATGCCATTAGTGATGCTACTGCTGTAAAGGTTGCTGTCAACCTTTTTGTAAAAACTGTTTTATTTTTGTATCAAGATGTTGGTGTTAATACATTTAAAGCTATCAACCACCCAATTCACATGTATCTGTATTTAAATAGTTTTATATTATGCCTTTTTACAGTCTCAGATGTGTTTTTACATAACTTTTTCCAACCTCATTTATTATATACCACAGCTACTTGTTAAACTTTGTCAAAAAAGTAATTACCCCTTAAGTGAAAATGTAAAAGCTTGAATCCAAAGGCCTACTTAATTCAACATCCAGTTTCTATACTGGACAACTACAATTGTCCCCAACATATTGTCCCCAACAATCTGGGGCCTCATTTTATTAAGGATGAAAGGCTGAGTCAACTTTGAGTCAGTGAGAATCAAACTGCAGGCAGCAAGTAGTTAGTAGAAGTAGCATGCAGTACTGCATTCTAATCACTGCACCACCTGGCTCATTATCCTCTCAGGAAGAAAATGCATACCAAAAATTAGTAAAAAAATATAAGCAGATAATGGTAGTGTTCTATACTTTCTTCCACTACTAACAGATGCTTCTTATTTCTTTTTTTTTACACAGTTGAGGAATATGGGATTTAAATAAGCCTCTTCCTATATTAAATATCTTTTATGTCTAGTAATTCTCCATTAGACTGCTGTGAGAGTAGTACACAGTTGGCTGTGCCTCTTCACGTGACTAAGTCTGCCAATTGTTAACCTTGCCTCCATTGCCATGGTTACCCTAGCTTTTTGACTCAGTCCATTCTTCGACTTGGTCCTGTTTTCTTCCTTCTCTTGCTGAGAAGTCTGAAAAGCAAGTTTTATCTTAGACAAGCTGATTGCAATTAATAGAGAAGAAGATCAGAAGAAGCTCCCGATGATCCAGTGGAGCCAGCAACACCACAAGGGGCAGGGAAGGTTCTTCCCCCCTTCGGAGTGATTCCAGGGCCAGGAATTTCTCTCCCGGCACTGAGGGTACTCAGCTGCAACTGGAAGATCGTGAGTGATTATGGAGAGCGGGCAAGGCAGCGATAGGGGTTACATTGCCTCCTGCAGGGCCAATTCCCCTCCATTCAGCTGCAGGTTGCTCCTGTGTCGCTAAAACAGGCCCCAGTCGATCTGCGCCGAACAGCTGATTGGCACTAATGGCTAGGCATAGTAGACAGTCCCCTGACTGTCTCAAAGGCCTCACAGCTCGCTGTGGGCTCGTTTGGCCTTGGAAGGGAGAGCAAAGAATTGGAGAAATGGAGAACTAGTGCCTATAAAAGGAATATGGAATCCAATAAATCCCTTCCCACTTACTGTTTGACAGCAAAGAGTTAACCTGCCAAGCTCGCTTGACCTCACATATCCAGTGATAAAAGCCAGGTCTTGGAGGGTATGCAGTTCCATAGGGAAGGTAGCACAATAAAGAAAAGTCTTATACTTGCTCAGTGAAGGAACCTGGAACCTACCCATTCTATCACATCTGGTGGGGTGAGCGGAAACCATCAGAAATAGATGATTCTGAAAATAACCTGACCTTCTGCCATGTAGGACTAGTAACTGCTAGCACCTTGACTTTCATCTAGAGCCTTACTGGGACCAAGTGCAGCTCACAGAGCAGTAACCTTATATAAACATATATTGACCTTCCCCAAACTTCCAGTATTGCTGCATCCTAGTTCAGTTGCAGCTTTTCATGGACAGCTCTGCATAGAAAATATTACAGCAATTCAAACTCAGCCAATCTGCTCAAATTATGGAATATTGGAGTAAAGAATTGATATTTAAATTTTATTGTATAAAATTTAAATGTCAATATTTTATATAACATATATTGACATTCCCCAAACTGCCAGTATTGCTACTTCCTAGATCAATTGCAGTTTCTGAATTCTTTGCATGGGCAGCCCCACACAGAGAACATTCAGTGGTTCAGGATCAGCCAATCTGCACAAATTATGGCATATTGGAATAAAGTATTGATGCAATAAAGTGTTATTGTATAAAACTTATTAAAAGGACTCCATTGTTTCTATAGATGTTCTTTGTTTTAATCTGGAAGAACACAGAAACATATTCTGCTATCAGTTTTGATGGCATGTAGTTGATGTTGGCCAGCAATATAGGAAAGATAAAGGACAGGATAGTTTATTATGTTCCCTTTCAACTTCTCTGACTGAACTAATTTTAGAAGTGGGTCTTGATTGATCATCTTGGATGATTTCAGCATCCATGGTGGGACCCCCATAACGTAGATGGAAAAGACTGGGCCATGAGCAGAAAGAGTGATTTTTAGAAAGTAGTTAAAAGGTTGGATTAGGAGCAGGGTAACCCAGATCCAGTTTGCCCTAAGCCAAACAAGCTCACTGTGTGATTTGGGCCAGGACTTTGAACAATGGACAACATCCCTGAAAATAATCTGAAGTTAACCTATCTCATTTCCAAGGAGAATTATGTTTAAGTAATTTTGTGAATGCTACTTTTTATCTTGACTTCACAATATCAGTTTAATTCTAGAAGTGTGTAAACAATATTTAAACTCTATGACAGTGAATTTATTTCCTAAAATAAACTTGCAGAAAGGCAGATATATTCTACTTTAACATGTCACATCGGTTTGTCCTTCTCCCAGTCTACTATTTTGATTTGTCTTGAATCATATTTTGGAATATCTCCTTGTATGCCACTCAGAGTCCAAGTGCAAGAAACGGATGAAAAAAATGCTTTCTTTTGAAGGACATTTTTCATTTCAAATTAATGGGAAGAATGTAGTGTAAAATATTTTTGAAAAAATAAGTAACCTTAATAACTTGACATAATAGTAAAATGTTGTACCAACTGTTCCCCCATTCTTTATTTTATTGCTTTCAAGGGAAAAGACAGGGAGAGGAAAAAAAGAACAAACACGAAGACATAAAGACAAAAAAATAAAATAAAATAAAAAATACACAGATATTCAGCTAGCTTTTTAATCCCTTCGTTAAACCTTGATAGCATGGGCTAATGTTAATCAGCCTTCCTAATATTCTGGTCATTTTTTAACCTGTTATATAGTGAATTTGAAACCTCATTAACAAAACACAAAGGATTTTAGATAAAGTTGTTCAAGCAGAAATCTCCTGCTCATAATCCAATCCATATTAAAAAAACTAGAGCAAGTCCTCTATTTCCGACATAGATTTAGGTAATAGTAATATCGCATTATAATCCTACAACATCAAGAAGCAAGTGGGATTTGTTTTTGAGCTAACAACAGTATTTTAATTTTTCAGGTTGTCACCTGCTGCTTATTATGCCCAAAGAATGATCCAGTATCTTTCACGCAGAGATAGCATTCGCCAGCGCTCTATGCGGTATCAGCAAAATCGCCTTCGCTCTTCCTCATCTTCTGCTTCCGCTTCTGAAAATGCAGGCCCCTCTGTAGAAGGAAATGACCTGGAATTTGAAGACTTTGAGTAAGTTTTTTATTCCAGCACAATGCATTAATTATTCTGTCCTTTGCTTTCTATTTTTTAAAATGCTTTGCACATGTTAAAAAGAAAGTAGGTTGAATACACTTTTTCTCAAAATTAAAGTTTACAATACTGATTAATTTGTCCTTTTTAAATGCATGGAAGACAAATTGTACCCACTGCTGCCCTCTCTGACTTTTCAAGCTGTTTATCCTTTAGATGACAAATTAAGTAAGCGGAATACTGGGAATCTGTTCAGCTGTCAAAATCAAAATATCAGTCCAAAGAGTCACATTTCTGTAGTTTCAATGAATAAAAAAAAATGGGCATTAAAATATGTAACATATACTGAGTCAATATTAATATATTTGTTCCTTCCTACTTTTTTTAGTTTCTAAGGGTGCTCGCTCATCAGGTGACATTGAGAGGCTTACAAAAGGATTAAAAACATCAAATAGAAAGAAACAAAAGAACCACAAGAGTAAAACCATCTGTGCCAGGATGCCTATTACACAAATGTAGTAGGTTCACACTATAGCAATAGCAGACTTACATACTGCTTCACAGTGCTTTACTAAGCAGTTTACAGAGTCAGCCTATTGCCCCCAACAGTCGGGGTCCTCATTTTACCCACCTCGGAGAGATGGAAGGCTGAGTCAACCTTGAGCTAGCCAGGATCAAACTAAGCTTTTGTTAGTAGAGGCATCTTCTATACTGCTGATCTAGAGTTATGTAAAACGGCATTTGCCCCCTTTTGGTTTTTTTTTTTAATTGCCTTATCTTTTCAATAAACAAAGTCATCAACATGCAATGTATCATGTGAAAAAATAATCACTTCCCTTAGTTTAACTGAGCTAGTTAAAATAATAATTAGGCCCAGTTATCCAATTATTTCATTAAATTATCAAGCAATTAGACCTTACTTTCTATGATTTTGATAAACTTTGGATCAAATTTCTTAAACCTGGGATCTGCCAGTCCACAGTCAGAATCTTAGGGCTGAAAGAAACTTTGGGACAGAATTAATCCATAGTCATATCGTATTTACTCTGAGAGCACAGCATAAAATCATCCCAAGGTGTCACAAAGAAACCCAGAATAACATTTTAAGTTTGCCAAAAAGTGCTTGGAGGCTCCCCTGACAGCTGGAGGGATACTATATGGACAGATAATCCAGGAGTAAAACTTTTTAGGCTATATAGGTATTGTTATGACCTACAGAAACATAAAACTGCATTTTAAAATAGGAATCTCATATTGGCTGTCAAGTAAGGAGGCATAATGTCATGGTTTCAAAATGAAAAACAACTGGGTGACTTTGAGCCAGTCACTCATTACTGCGTTCACAGAATGATGGTTGTGTGTAAGTGACGAGAACATGATATATGCCTTCTTAATAAATACAGAAGAAGAATAAATTAATAAATAAATACAGAATAAATTTGAGATATTACACATAATAATGATAATGATAATAATGTTTTGCTGCCTCATTAACATACCATTATTGAAAGAAGCATAAATCCCACAGAAGATTACCAAGCCATATCTACACCGGTTGAAGTTGAAGCACAAGCAGGTATCATAGCAAGACAAAGACCCCAAACCTAGAAGCACATCTACTAGGAAACACATCACATTTAATTGACTTTACATGCAAAATAAGTGAAAGAAGCATCAAACTTTAATGTAATTTGTAAATCCCAGGAAATCATTTATTCAGTGACTGCTCAAAGTTATTATGACTATTGCAGCATCCCTATGGTCATGTGGTCAAAATTTGGGTGCTTGATGCCCACCTCCACTTTTGATTACAGGGCACTTCAATTCCCCCTACCCAACTATTTCACCCCACCTTCACCATCTATTTGCTCCTGCTGCTGCTGAGGTATGCCTGATCTGTTGCTGAGCTGGGCTTGGGCTGGGTTTTGTGCTGTAAAACAAACAAAGCCCAAAGCAACACACACATACACACACAAAGGCCTATTGCAAAGTGTTTCTAGGTGTGTCTGGGCTTTATGTTCCCCCCATCCCCCCAAAAGCTAAAGACAAAGGGTTTTTTTTTTCAGGAGACACATTGTTGCTCTGAGGTTGTTCTTAGCTATTTCCCCTCCCCCCCCCCCCCCCCCCAAAAAAAAAAAAAATAGTATAAAGTCCAGCCTGGTGCAGCACCTTTTTGCAAAGGAGTTTTTTGGTGCAACGTGGTTCTGGGTCTGTTTTTGACTGCCCCCTCCCCCCAAATCCAAGCCTGGCTAGCAGCCTGGGCCAGGCATACTGCAGGAGCAAGAACATAGCGGGCCAGCTAGGATGAGGAGCACAGGGCCGCAAGAGGTTTGGGGTCTAGGGTAAGGGGTGACTGGGACTGAATAGGGGCAGTTTCAGCTTTCCATAGCATAGCAAGCAGCCCCAGAGCCACATGATTCTGGGGCTGCTTGCCACTCTGCACATGAGAGTGCAGGATAGGCTAAAAGAACAGAGATGGAAAGGAGATAGAAGATGGGGCTTAGTCAGAGTGGCTTGGATAGAGATAGCTACTCACTTCTCAGTCAATGACAGCAACAAGGATTGCCAAGATTATAGTTGCTAAGCGATGCAGTTACATGACATCTAGCTTCAAAGCTGCATGATTTATCGTGGAAAGTCCAGTCCCAATGGTGGTCATAAGTTACAGGAATACCTGTACTTTCCCCCAGAACTATAACTGGGCATTTTTTCTAATAGGAGAAGAAATTCTTAGCTCTTGTTCTTTGTTTGATGATGAACAATTCTTTGTTCATTATCCTTGCTACAATTTCTGAATTTAAAATAGAGAATTACAGAGCTGTTTTAATTGCGCTTCTGAATATGACCTGTAAAGGATGAACCTCAAAAAGACAGTCTTCAGCTGAGTTTTGGAAGATAGAGGCTCCTTTGCAATCTGTGCTCATTTTGTAATGCTACCAGTTGGGATAGAAATGCCAGCCCTTCGTACTCTTCTATTGCTGTTAAATACCTCTTGAACTTGATCATCTGAGCTTGTACCTTCTCCTAAAACAGCAGGGAGTGATCTTCAGAAAAGAGAATTCATGGTAAAAGCAAACTCCTTGTTCTTTGGAGCTGTCATTTTCATGCGCCAGCAATTAACCACTCGGAAGCACAAGGGAATGAATGTATCTTCCCCTTTTCATTGTAGTTTGTTTGTGTAAAATGTAAATGAGGGGACAGATGTAGAAGCATCAGCCTCCTAATAGCTTTCCCTAAACAACACCACAGGCTGCTGAAGTAGGAGTGAGGCAGTCTGCTGGAGCCTATTGTGATGGAGAGAGTTCAGCGAGAACAATCCTCAGTTATTTCCATTACTGCCTCTTATTTGTCTTCTAGGGAAAGAAATTTGACTGCTCAAAGGCATCATGCAATCTTCATTCACAGAGCTAGGTAGATACCTGTGGGGAAATGTGTTCCCCTGCAGATAATATTCACAGATGGAAGGATTCCTTTCAGGAGAGTGATTCAGTCAGCCGCACTAAGGCTGCTTTTGCTTTCATGCTGAGTGGGGGTAAAAAAAGGTGCTTCTGTTGTATTCCTTAGCTCGGCTTTTTGGTAACATTCTATTGTGATCTTGCCTCTCTGTGCATTTGTAATATTGTATTCATTCTATGCACTTTGCTTCTGTGGCTAATAGAGAATCTGGTAGAGCATTTCTCCTCTGAGATTTCACAGAAATCTGTTGATGATTTCCTTCCTTCCTTTCTTTGCATATATTTACATGTATAATAACCCTTTCCTAGATGGAAAAGCAGTGCAAGAGTCCTTCTTCTTCTTCTTCTTCTTCTTCTTCTTCTTCTTCTTCTTCTTCTTCTTCTTCTTCTTCTTCTTCTTCTTCTTCTTCTTCTTCTTCTTCTTCTTCTTCTTCTTCTTCTTCTTCTTCTTCTTCTTCTTCTTCTTCTTCTTCTTCTTCTTCTTCTTCTTCTTCTTCTTCTCTTCTCCTTCTCCTTCTCCTTCTCCTTCTCCTCCTCCTCCTCCTCCTCCTCCTCCTCCTCCTCCTATTTTTTAACTCTTTCAGGATAGAGTGTCTGTCCTTTTCTCTCTGTTTTTTAGATGTCATAATGTCTAAATATCCGTCTTAGGCCCAGTACTCTTCAATATCTTCGTAAATTACTTAGATGAGGGAATAGAAGGGGGGAACTCATCAAATTTGCAGATGTCACTAAGCTGGCAGGAATAGCCAATACCCCAGAAGACAAGTTCAGGATCCAAAAAGATCTTGACAGACTTGAATAGTGGGCCCTATCCAACATTATGAAATTTAATGTGGAAAAAAGCAAGGTTACACCTAAGCAGGAAAAACCAAAGATACAAGTACAGATTTGGTGAAATCTGGCTCAAAAACAGTAACTCTGAAAGGGGCCTTGGAGTCCTAATGGACAATCATTTAAACAATTAGTGTGTGGCAGCAGCTAAAAAAATTAATATCCTTGATTATATAACCAGAGGCATAGAACCGAAATCACATGAAATATTAGTACCGCTTATAAATCTTTAGTAATGACTATGCCTGGAATACTACATCCAGTTTTGGTTACCACATTGCAAAAAAGATGTTGAAACTTTGGAAAAAGTGCAAAGAAGAGCAACTAAGATGATTAAGAGCCTAGAGACAAAAACATGAAGAACGGTTGCAGGAATTAGGTATGACCAGTCTAGATAAAAGAAGGACTAGATAAAAGAATGATAGCAGTATCCCAGTATTTGAGGGGCTGCCACAAAGAAGAGGGGGTCAACTTATTTTCCAAAGCACCAGAAGGTAAGACAAGAAACAAAGGATGGAAACTAATTGAAGAGAGAAGTAATGTGGAATTAAAGAGAAACTTCCTAAGTGGGGACAATTAACCAGTGGAACAGCTTGCCTTTGGAGGTTGTGGCTGCTTCACCACTGGAGGTTTTTAAGAAGAACCTAGACAGCCACTTGTCTGAAATGGTATAGGCTCTCCTTGAGCAGGAGGTTGGACTAGAAGACCTCCAAGGTCCCTTCCAGTTCTGTCAAAAATAATTAGAAGTAAATAATGCATAGCACAAAATTGTCAATAGTTGTTTTGAAAGCGTAGACTGGGTTGCTTTTATGGTCCTGGGCTCAATCATTTGGTGTTTCTTTCATGTGACATGCTTTAAAACTTTGACTGCTTTATTCTATTTCTTGGGTTATGTGGAAACATTCTTTACTTTAATAATTCAGCCAATCTACCCAGCTGTCTAGATGGATATATAGCTTTGGGCTCTCTCCACCCCAAAGGAGAGATTCTTTTTAACTGGTGCCAGTTTTGAGGAGGAAAACATATTCTATTTAAACTACATTTTACTTCTTTTTGCAAGGGAATTGTCCTAACAAACTAATTACCGAGTTCATATGTTGTTTCAAAATTTTCTAGATGTAAAAACATCTATTATTATATACATGGATGCAAAGTACTAGGTTTGATCTGTCTGACGCATCTCATGGTCTTTTGAAATATTTCTACATTTGTAGGATACCTTGCTTGGTTCTGCCATCTGTCTTCAGCAAGTCATGAAGAATATGTAGATTTTATTCTTTGGCACCAACTGATGCACAATATATAGGACTATTGTTTTATAGTCTGAAAATCTTCTCTGATATTGTTCATCACTTTTTCATTAACTCTTGACAGCCTGCCCACCTTTAAGAATTAGCTACTTAATATAGATAAAAGCTGTTCAGTATAAAATTCCTTGTTTAAAATCCATCCTTTCTTTCATTCTGCAGGCCCTCTTTTTATTTTAACTATTGCAGGATAACTTAGCTCATTAACAGGAACATGTTTTATATCTCATCTGAGTTAATATATGATTTTCCCCCGTCTCCCTTGAAACACAATTGTGTGACTGAACTCTTTCTTTGTTCTTATTTGTTTGAAGAATGTAATATAGGAGGATTTTGTTATTAGCACATATCAGACAAATGAACTGCATGTAATTATTATAGAACGCTTATATTATTTATATCAGGAAAAGATATATACCATAATATCAGGCTTATAATGTCTGAAACAACAAACAATTATCCAGATAATCAGTTTAATAATGCCAAATACACTTGATTGTCAAACTATGAAAGAATGCTTAACAATGTAACTCCATTGAGGAGAGGAAAAGAATTATCTCATTGTATATGCATAAAATTCAGAAATATGAACAAAAATATTTTTCTAATGGTGAAAGTGCACCTTTTGCATTGAGTCTATTCTGATGACAAAGAACTGATAGAGAATGATTTAGTTTATAAGTCTGAAATTGATTTTTTTTTCTGAAAAAAAACTTCAAATGCCATTTGGAAACTTTGCCAGTTCTTTTTTTCCACTTTTTTTAAATGTAAGAAACCAGACGATAAGAGTAGGCTACCTTTTGAGGATTGGAAGTTCTTAAGGATCTCTTGACTTATAATGGACAAGAGAGAGATAAAAGAGAGAATGTCACTCTGTGTATTGAAATAGTAAAGAAATTAAAGAGATGGTGGAAATAGATACAGGCTGAAACCAAAGTGTTCTAGTTGGTATTGTGTCAAGTGATTGTAGAAAAACATGAGCAGCATGGGCAGCAATATTGAGGAAAAGCAAGAAATTGTTTTCCCTAGAACCATAAAACCTAAGCTAGCATAGAGTAGTGAATGAGTGAATTCAGTAGACCAGATTCCAGCAGCTACCACAAAAGCAGTAGAAGGTAAAACTGCAGACTTGAAGAAAAAATAAGCTCTGAATGGTTGCCATCAGACTCCAAAAAGTTGTTTAGGGAAAAGGATGACCGTCCCCCAAAAAAACCCCAACCAAAAAACCGCAATGAGGAATTGGTGTCATATGTTTTCATAATATTATTATATTGAATATATGTTGGTAGTCTTTGATATATTTAATAATTTTTGTAATGTTTGAATTGTGGTTTACTATATATGCTAGTGATTAACCTTTTCGGCACTGAGAGCTGAAACGGGAGTGCATGCATCCACACTGGAAACAGGAAGAGCAGCTTCCCGATGCATATGTGCACACCAAGAACTGGAAGCTTAGCCACCTGATCTACCGGTGTCTAATGCACATGCGTGTGTCAAGACCAGCTGGCCAGCACGCGCATGCACTCATAGGAGCTGTTCTTCTGGTTTCTGGCACTCTGCAGCAACTGGCCAGCGCCAGTTGGAACTTGGAAGAGCAACAGGCGATGGCTAACATGCCCAGAGAGATAGCTCTGCGTACCACTTCCGGCACGCGTGGCATAGGTTTGCCATCACGGATATATGGGGATCAGCAACCATTTTTTGATCCTGCTTATCTTCTGCCTTTACAGTTGATAGGTCTGTAGGTCAAGAAATGCAGCGCAGATGTTGGATGGTGCTGGCCTGCCAGCAAGGAGGTATCTTATAAGACACCACTATTGCCCAGGATGCCTGCCTCATATCCATTCCTTACTCTGGGAGTTTGACTGCCCCTGACTCCTTTTTAACTTGCATGGTCGTGTAAAACCAGATGGGCCAGGCTTGGCTCATAGGCAACAGTTTGCTGATCTCTGGTATATTCTGTATGTTTTGTTACAAGATGGTTGGAGTCACATAAAATTATTTGTAATAAATAAACAAACAAACTGCAAAAGTTAGACTATTATAGTGGAGCAGGGCAGGAAGAAAAGATTCAAGACATGCAAAACATATGCAACACTTTGGAACCATCTGGATTTAATAAAAGCTCTATTCTTTATAGAAAAGGTGCTTGGAGATTATTATTTATTTGAAAGATATAAAACAATTTCATTTCTTACTGTCATGCAGGAGATTTAGACTACCGTAGAGGGGATACATTTAGGACTGCTGGAATCAGATCCTTCATAACTGGATTCCTAGTTATTAAAAGCAATAGCTCTGCTTACCATCTGTCCTATTTTAAAATATTTTTTCTTAATCCACTTTTCTTTTGATTACATTTAATGATATGCAGTATGTTAGGCTAGGCTGCCTATTTATTTTGTGCAGCTCTGTCTTGGAATAAAATGAATATACCCACGGAAGCAAAGTAATAAACGAAAGTTAAGAATCATTTTTTAAAAAAATGAGTTTGGGAAGAATTGATAAACGGCTGTCCTACTCATTCCCATAAAAATTTAAATGTGAAATACAGTTAATTTTAAAGCAGAAAAATGCTAATACATGTTAGCAGTTAAATTATGAAGAAGTTGCTCAGTTTTTGCTTTGGTCATCTGGTATCTTGCTCTACTTCTTTTGTGAGTGGATCACCTGCTATTTATATGGGAAATTGAATGGCTGACCTTCAAATGTTAGCTCTTGCTCCTGCAACAGATTGAAAGTCACCAGTTAAGAGAACTTAAGCCTCAGAAACACACCTCAAGTATCATGACTGTTACACACACACACATACACACACAGAGAGAATAAAGATAGCATTCTACAATAAATGCATTTTTAAAACTTACTTAAAACGTGTATAGCATCTCATCTTAATATTGAATTCTGGGCAGTTCCCAATCAACAATTAAAACAATATCAATAAAACACGTTACATACACCTATTAAATCTGTAAACATTAAAATTCTTTTGTTGTTGTTGTTAGTCGCAAAGTCGTGTCCGACCCATCGCAACTCCATGGGCAACATTTCTCCAGGCGTTCCTGTCCTCTACCATCCCCCGGAGTCCATTTAAGCTCACACTGTTTGCTTCAGTAACTTCATCCAGCCACCTAATTCTCTGTCCCATTCTTCTTTTGCCCTCAATCGTTCCCAGCCTTAGGCTCTTCTCCAATGAGTCCTTCCTTCTCATTAGGTGGCCAAAATATTTGAGTTTCATCTTCAGGATCTGACCTAAAGAGCAGTCAGGGCTGATCTCCTCCAGGACTGACTGGTGTGATCACTTTGCAGTCCAAGGAGTCTTTCTCCAGCACCATAGTTCAAAGGCCTCAATTCTTTGGCGCTCAGCCTTCCTTATGGTCCAACTTTCACAGCCATACATTGCAACTGGAAAAACCATAGCCTTGACTATACACACTTTTATTGGCAGGGTGATGTCTCTGCGTTTTAGTATGCTGTCTAGATTTGCTGTAGCTTTCCTCCCCAGGAGTAACCGTCTTTTAATTTCTTAGCTGTAGCCCCCATCTGCAGTGCTCTTGGAGCCCAGGAAAATAAAATCTGTCACTACCTCCATTTCTTCCCCATCTATTTGCCAGGAATTGAGAAGGCCAGATGCCATGATCTTAGTTTTCTTAATGTTGAGTTTCAAGCCAACTTTTGTATTCTCCTCCTTCATCCGCATCAAGAGGTTCTTTAGTTCCTTTTCACTGTCTGCCATTAGAATGGTATCATCTGTATATCTGAGGTTGTTGATATTTCTCCCGGCAATCTTAATTCCAAATTGTGATTCATCCCCACAAGTTGGAATTAAGATTGCCGGGAGAAATAACCCCACCATTCTCATGATGTGCTCTGCATATAACTTAAATAGGCAGGACGACAGCAGCCTTGCCAGCAGCCTTGCCAGACTCCTTTCTCAATTTTGAACCAATCAATGGTTCGTATCCAGTTCTCACTGTTGCTTCTTGACCTGCATTTAGGCAAGAGACAAATAAGATGGTCTGGTACTCCCATCTCTCTAAGAACTTGCCACAATTTGTTGTGATCCACACAATCAAAGGCTTTAGCATAGTCAATAAAATTCTTTTGTTGTTGTTGTTAGTCGCAAAGTCGTGTCCGACCCATCGCAACTCCATGGGCAACATTTCTCCAGGCGTTCCCTATGAGAAGCTGAATTATTTTTAAAGAGACAAATATTGGAATAAGTTACTCCATTGCTATTCTATTGTGGACATTATAGCTAGGACACAGAGCAATGGAATATGGATAATCTCCCTATTCTGGATACCAGCTTTTCTTAGTTTCTGCCAGCATGGCCAAAGTTTCGGAACATGGAATTTATAACATAGCTATTGTAGATAGCATCAACTTAACTTATCCCTCTGATTTAAAATAAATCAAATCTGTGAACAAGAAGGAGTAAGTGATACAGGTTGTTGTCACTTATTAGCTGCTCATTCAATTAAATTTACAACAATGAGAAATGAGACTTATGGGTTCCTCCAAGTTGCAACCATTGCAGCATCCCTGCAGTGACATGATTGCAATTTGAGTCCTTGGCGCCTGGTGAACATTCACATAATAGCAGATAACAGATTAACAGAGTTGGAAGGGACCTTGTAGGTCATCTAATCCAACAACCCACTCCCACTCCCCCCGGGGCTCAAGCAGGATATCCTCATTTGCAACTTTCACTGCCAGCTTTTGACAAGCAAAATCAATGAGCAAGCTGCCAAGTCACAAGTTGTGAGCACATCATATTGCACATAATAACCCATGGTGAGTTGCTTAACAGCTGCAGATGGAACTTAACGCAAGTCACAACAACTGCGCTGATGGAACTGCTGGTTCCAGTTGCGGTTGATAAGTAAAGGTTACTTGTATAGCTAATAACCACATTCATTCCAATACTAAGATCGTAGACTTTATATGGATAGCCTTAAAAATATTTCACTCTTGTACTGATAATGCTTTAACATATTAGTTATCAACATCCCAACTTATTTAAATGTCTGTCTAGTATTCCCCTGAAATGGTGAATGGTGAATCTTTTTAATGTCCTGTTTCAGCTGTTAATATGCAATCATTAAATATTGGATTGGCAGTTTTTTAACGATGTGTCATTGAAGACTTACTTAGTTTGTAGGACAGAATTATAGATTTGTGATATAATTCTTTGGAATTGATTTTCAAATAGTAGTTCATTGTTAGCAATTAGCAGGGTTCTACTGCAATATGCAGCAAACAGTCGGGTGATGAATTCTTTTATATTTCATACTTAAAAGTCTTTTGATTTTATGAAGCGCATTCTGTGTAGTAGAATCTTCAATGATGATGATGATATCCATTCAGTTGTGTCTGAATTTTGGCATTTCTAGGGACCAGGTCTCTCCACATCTTCCAATCTTGAGAGAATTCTTTTTATTCTTCTTTAAATGCAGATAGCTCTCACATCCACAATTGGAATTGAATTTCCATCATACATTGTTGTGGTCGAAGATGGAATCAGACCTGTTTTTACAATGATTTTTCTGGCAGTTAGCAAATCATATGTTGCTAACAGAATCCAGCTTTCCCAAATGGGTGGTTTTCACTGGAAATTGGCAGAAAGGTTACAAGTCATGATCACATGACCACAGGGTGCTGCAGCCTATCCTAAATATGAGCCAATTGTCCAGTGATTGAATTGCAATCGTGACTGTCAGGATGGAGCAATAGTCATAAGTGCAAGTACAGGTGGTCCTCAACTTATGACCACAATTGAGCCCAAAATTTTTGTTAAGTGAGTTTTGCCCATTTTAAGACCTTTCTTGGCCATATTTGTTAAATTACTGAATTACTGCAGTTGTTAAATTAGTGTCTTGGTTGTTAAGTGAATCTGTCCTCCCCATTGACTTTGCTTGTTAGAAGGGCTCAAAAGGAGATCACATGCCTCTGGGACACTGCAACTGTTATAAATGTGAGTCGTTTGTCAAGCATCTGAATGTAATAATCACATGACCCTGGGAATGTTACAGTGAACATAAGTGTGAAAAATTGTCATAAGTCACTTTTTCCAGTGCCTTTGTAACTTCCAACTGTCACTAAATGAACTGTTGTAAGTCGAGGACTACCAGTACAGATTGTAAGTCACTTTTTCTAGGATTGTCATAACTTTCAGTCATTGTTAAATGGTTGTAAGGTGGGGACTATCTGCATCCTGTGAGAGGTTATCAAAGCTGACTTTATTTTATTATTGCTATATCCCTTTTGGAGACTGTATTTATAGTTTAATACATACAAAAGAAGACTTTTGTGTAGTTTGAATGCTTTTTAAAGCATTCAGCACATTTCTCCCTTTTTATGATAATCCAGTAAGAATACATTTCTTGGTGCTAATGGAGTTCTTCAAAATATTAAAATTGTTCCATTTTAGTGTAAAATATTTTTGGGGTTAGCTAATCTGAACAGCATTATTTTAAGATTTGATTTTAAGAAAGCATTTGGTGTTCTTTTTTTCTTTAAATGTCTCTCCGTTATTCTTAATGCCATTTATTTTTTGTGATGATTTGATCCCTATATATATAGCAGTTATATTTATTGGGTTATGGTATAAATAACATATTCATCCTCCTTTTGCTTTCAGAGGGAACCTAATAAGAATGTCTTATTTATTTGTATTGAAGATAGTGACCCAGTTATCTGTTTACATTTGCCTAGTCAGACTGTTAACTAGTAGTATGTAGTAAATATTGGAGTTAGCTTATCTTTAAAAGAATAATCCATTAATGGGATTATTAAGAATTAGGAAAGTTGTATTTGCACAGTTCTACTACCTATCAAGATGCATATTTTTGTGTTTTCTATGAGAATAGCTTTGAGCTATTAAACTTTCAGTAAGCTGTCATCTATCATTTTTCTTATCTTAGTATTTAAATTTTTAAAGTACTGAAATGAAAAAACTTAAATTCTAAATAAGCCTTTTTTCTTTTTCTGAAAAAAGGATGTGTGTGTCTGTGTGTGTGTGTGTGTCTGGAATAGGTAGGTAGGTAGGTAGATAGATAGAGAGAGAGAGAGAGAGAGAGAGATGGAGATGGATAATATTTTTATTCTATTGCATACTTATAAAGGCAATGTAAAATAATTATAATTATTTTTTTAAAGATTAACCTGCCAGTTACGTTAAAAATCTGCCACTTATCCTGGCTCTTGAAGGAACAGTACAATTCTTATTTCTGTGTTGTAAGGCTTTGATAATTCCATGTGAATATTTTAGTTTTCCACACAGTATTACCAACTGCTCTGAAAGAAAGGATATCAGTGAAACAGATGCTGAGGAATTTTGCCTCATGAGTCAGCTCTAACTAGACTGTGCTAAAACTATACAACCCTCCCCTTTAGCCTTCAGACCTGCCCCTTCAGCAGCTAAACTGAAGCTTGGGCCTGGCAATCATCCACCTGGCCATCCCTTTTTAGCTAGCAGACCATACAAAAGTTTGTTAACTCCTGATCTAAAATAAAAAGTACACAATTCCTTAATATTACACATGTACAGTTCTCACCAATAGGTTAGAAGCTTGTGATATATTTATTTTGAAATAAGCTCCCTGGAATGCTGTAAGAATAAAAAAAATATTATTTTAACCTTAATATAGTTGGTTTGTTTTGAAAACTTCAAACTTAGTAGAGTTATTTTTTTTATAGTATAGACTTAACTTTCTTCACTGTCTTGCTATACTCTGTTAAGGAAGGAAAAACACTATCCATCCATCTTTATGTACTAATAAGGTTTCTTGAGTTTTTATTTCTGAACAGCGTGCAGTGACCTTGGTTTGTTAATATAGTCACACCAACTTCTTTGGGTAGATTTTCTCATAGCTTAGAACAACTATGCTAAACATAAATAGATTGCTGGATCAGACCTATCTACTCTCCACAGCAGGGGTGTCAAACTCAAGACCAGGGGCTGAATCTGACCATGAGGTGCTTAAATCTGGCCCACGGGGCTGCCCTGGAAATAGTGAAGGACCGACCCGCAGTGCCTCTGCCAGCAAAGGATTGCAGGAGGCCATCCAGCTGAAAACGGAGCTCAGGAGCCCATTTTTGCTGGCAGAGCGCTCGGGCCACAATAGCCCCCCGATACAAGTGACGTCATCCTGGTCAGCCCCACCAGTCAAATACAACCCTGATGCAGCCCTCAATGAAAACAAGTTTCAAACCCCTTGTTCTACAGCAAATTCTCTTGAAAACAAAGACAAGCTTCATTTTGCATCTGTTGTAGAATTTGAAAAACGAGATGAGGCAGAGAGATAGGATTTTCATATTACATGTGAATCTTAACCAGCAGTTACTAATGCAGAATGTTAGATAATGTAAAGGAAAAAACTGCTTTGCCTCAAAATTATTGTGTTTATGTTTTTTTTTTTTATTTCTAGTTGCCTTATTCTTACTTTAGATCTGTTTTAGATCTCAAATACAGAAACATACAAGAAACTGTTTGTAGTTCTGCTCACTTGAAAATTAGCTTCTAACTTAACTAGGCATTGAAATGTGTGACTAAGGCAAATCAGTATAACAGAAGATCTATTTTTGCAATAACCTTACCTTTTCCATTATTATTAGGGTCATGTTTTCTTAGCTCAAACCATTAATAGTGACTTTAATAAGCATTTTAGATTTTTTAAAAATCTAGTTTCCAATGTTAGAGAGAAATGTGAATCTCTGCTGCAAATGTTAATTATAGAAGAATAAATAACGAATAATAAACATTGAAATAAAGTAGTGCTATTAAAATAATCTAGTACTGAAGTTTTGGCCTAGCTTCTTTCAGGTGTGTATTTTGATGCACCTAGTTACCTACCATGGTATTACTTTTTGGAGTAAACTGATATGTAAAGCAAAAAAATTAAAAAAATAATATAAATAAATTAAAGATAGGGGATCAAAGAAAAAAATCCTAACCAAATTTAGTTTATACATATACTATTCTGTATACCACTCCATATTTTTATATTCTTGCAAACTATCTACCACATCCATTAATCCATATATTTCATTTTATTGTTAAACGTCTTACCTCTTCCTTTGCAAGGTCTGATAAACTCTGCAAAGCTTGTGAATAATTTTTTTAAATTCTATATTGCAGTTTATTTTTAAATTGTATTTTTGAAGTTTGTAATGCTTTGATCCTTTCTCCCTCTGAGCAAAGGAAGTGAAAAGTTGCAAAATGATAAGAAAGGATCATATAATTCATGTAAAACTGCATGAGGCATGCTTCAGATATCTTGCTTGCAGGAAGTCTTAAAGTGTGTACTATTGATCTAGTACCTAACGATCTGAAGAGAAAAAGAGTATGAAGAATGAAGAGCAGCCTGTTTCTCTCTGTCGATCTGTGTACTTTTGTTGCCAATGTATACTTGCTGGCTTGTACAAACTACTATCTCAGATTCTGGTGAATCTAAGTGAGAGAAAATGTTTTGGTTCCTTCTATAAATTCAGTAAATTCTGGCTATTGTATAAACATAATATGAAGCGAAGAAGCATTTCACATAATGTTAAATATAATATTGTGTTAGTGTTTTTATCAAATTGTGTCCTAAGTCTTTGAGGAAAGTTTCAAAGGTGAAAAGACAACCCAACAATTAATTAAGTTATAAGGAAGTTGTTTCAGTATTTACCCTGATTAGTTTAGGAGGAAGAATCCTGAATCTGACCTTGCTGTGAAGAATTAATAATTAAAATGTCCTCCTTTTTCCCCACTGAAGGGACAATGGAGATAGGTCAAGACACCGAGCCCCTCGGAATGCCCGTATGTCTGCACCATCCCTTGGACGCTTCGTCCCTAGGTAAGTGCTATATAACTAATAATGCATGTAAGAAATGGACTATCTATTACTAAGGTTATTCAGGTTCACAGCAGTTTTAACAGTATTCTACTCTCCTTTTTAGACGCTTCTTGTTGCCTGAGTATTTGCCTTATGCTGGGATTTTCCATGAACGTGGACAGCCTGGGTTGGCCACTCACTCCTCTGTCAATAGAGTTTTGGCAGGTAAGTATTATATTTTCCCTATTTTTGACTGTAATATTGAAATACAATCAGGCATAATATGAAAACCAAACTCTGCAATGGTTCTATTGTCTGTTCAAACTAGAATATATTTCAGTGTGAGTGACTAAATCCACACGGATACAATTTTTTGTATGTGCTATGAAATAAGATACAAGTGATGGATTTCTAGAACGGAATCCAAAAAGAGGATAGGCAGATATTTTAAAGCCTCCATTTCTAAGTGGTCCTGTTCCTTCCTTCCTTTTTAAAATTAACATTCTGACAAGTTAATGATTAGTTTGTTCCAGGTTCCTTTAATTCAATTATAGGGTGCCTTGTTCATGTTCTGGTTTGCAAAGTTTCATAAGAACAGTTCAGATTCAATTAGGATTCTAATAGATGCATATTCAAATTTTGGCAGCATCTGCTTATGGTGTTCAGGAAATTGTAGAGTTTTAAGTGAGTGGGAAGGAGGCAAATAAAATAAGACCCTGCCTGGAAATTAAATTTTCTTATGACAGATTTTTTAAGAGGTGATTTCAGGAACATAAGTTGACCTTTGTTCAATACCAGATGTGAAGATGATTTAATAGTTTTTGTGCCCTTGTATTTTAAAAGCACTTTGTTCAAGCATATACAGTATATGTATTACACTTTCTGAAATGTGTTAATGTAAAAAGTTGAGAAAAATCTATTGTAAGTTGAACAATAGAAGAATATGTGGTTAATGTGAATTATGTGAATATTCATGTACCAAATTAAATCTGGAAAAGATTTAGAACAGTGATAATTGTCTCCAATGTAATTATTATATATGATCACAAAATATGATATTATTAAGTCTTCATCAACAGACATTGGTGATGGCTAAAAACTATTGACTTCACAATCTCTTTGGCACTAAGACTTCATATTCTGTAAGTCTTGTGTTCTTGAACAAAAAAAAAATGTCTTATTTGGAAAAATCGTGATAAAGCCCTTTCAGATTCCATTTGTTTTAATATTTTTAGTATTGAAAAGCATTGGATAATCTGCATTATTCCTTAGACATTTAACTTGTTCTGGAACATTTTGAAAATTAGACTTAGCTCATGTGGTCTGTCTTTTCAAGTTCCACAATCTTAAGTTCAGTGTATATGCTTGTCTGAATCCACAAAGAGATAGGATAGTATTCATTGTCACAAGCCAGGAATCAATGACTCTGAATGTGAAGAAGTTGCTCCTGCATGACATGTGGAATGTTCAATCTCAGGAGACATAAAAACATAGGCACCACCTGAGCATCTGGAAAAAATCAGGTGATGATCATGATCATGTCAGGTTTCCCAGCCTGCCTGCCCCCCAGCCCAGCAACTAGAAAGGAGAGGAGAGAACTGATGTTCTGAGATAAATAAATCTCTGATTAGAGACAGCTGACTGAATCCTGGTTTAAGGGGCAACCCTGATCTTTGATCCCTCAGAAGCAACTGTCTGGTCTCTGAATCTTGCATGATAGTTGTTTGGACTTCCTCCTTGTGGAATTCTGACCTCTGGATTGGCTGACAATCCTGATTTGACTTTCAGAATCTTGGACTGGATTTCAACTATTCTTCTGTGTGCTTTTCCGAAAAGCAACCATTCATGCCAACTATTTTCAGATGCTCTGTTTTGGTTTGCATTCTTTTTATCTGTTACCTTCTTGTAAACAGAAAACTATGAATTATCATAGCAACTGTGTCTGTGTGCATGTGCATTTGAAATCAGAAGTAGGATAGCCATTATCGATTAGTAGGCAAGAGATAATCACTGATACATTCTCCACCCCTACTCTCCAAATACTTTAGTTCTACTTTAAGTCATTTGCTAGAGATATGCGCCCCCCCCCCCATTATGTAACTTCCTACATCATATCAACCTTTGTTGATCATCAGAAAAAACTTAATTAGTCTCTGAGATGCTAAGGACCTCTAAGCCAGTGCTCTCTGAAGGAGAGGCCTGTAGTTTTTAGTGAGATGCATCCTTTACTTTTCTGTGTTGGATTCTGAGTTATGTGGAAATAGCTCACTGGGAGGTGATAATTTGCTGCCAGGCAACACAGCAGATTCTTTTCCAGTTCTGCTTTGTTGGTTTACATCTGATTTTACTCTCCATTCTGAATACTATTGCTCCTTTTGTAGGTAGCCATTTTTGTTACTTCTTTTTAAAGCAGTCTTTTATCTTTAGTATGCATTCTCGTAAAGAAGAACATTTTTTAAAAAAAATTAATACAACGAAATTGTAGCACATAGGTACAGATTGATTTACTGGGCAAAATTATGATAGACATCCCCAAATATAAAAAGATTGCTATGAAACACAATAACAAAGCTATTGATCAATATGATCCCTGATTTTATATTGTTAAATTTAAACTAGATGGGACACAGCCGGACCAACGTGTTTAATATATTTTTAAATCGTATTTATAGTGTATTTATTATATGTTTTTAGTAGGCTGTACACCGCCCCGAGTCCCTTTTTGGGAGAGGGAGCGGTATAAAAATATGATAAATAAAATAAAATAAATAAATAAATCATTAGACCTCGCTTAAAGAACTTGACTTCTTCAATTTTATATCTAAGCATGGAAAAATGACTTTGGGGCTCTGAATGTAATCTTGGTTTTAGGTTGCAGCTATATTCTTTTCAGTAATTTGGAATTTTAGCAATTGCTTTATATTTAATTCTGATCAATTTAGAACTTTCATTATATTTTATTTAGTTTATTTTAATTTTTGAATTTCTAGAATAATTGAATTGCATTTTTAAGTACTTGTATGCATTTATTTTTTTCATCTCTTTTCTTGATTTCATCTTTTAAATTATTATAACACAGGCATTAACTTATGGTGGCAAAGTAATGAGTAATGCCACTTTTTAAAAAGTCCTATTATGTTTTGTGTTCATCTTGTGAAAAAGTTATTTTGTGATTTCCTGAGTATTCTTTTACAAAGGTCATCATAATACATTAATGTTCATAATGGAAACCCAAAATGTAATGTATAGCAGTCTGAAGGTGATTTTGTTAATCTTAGAACATACCTCTCTCTAAATATTATATGAACTGCTTTAGCTGTCTTTCATCCAGTGAATATATTCATGTGGGTTCTATATTACACATTAAGATTTGACTTGATTAGATGAAGATGTTTAACAGTTAACCATTATGGAAAAAACTAACAGAATAGATTTTTTGAGTGTACGTATGTGGAATATATTGACCTTGAAACCATGGTTTGCCTTAACATTTGAAACCAGAAAATCTCATCTAGGATTTGATTTGATTTGAATGCATATGGCCACTCATTTTGAGCATTTTATCAATGTAATGCAGTTGCATATACAGCATTGTTATCACAATCATGGGCAATACACAAAATAGTAAAAACACCCCCATCCCAACAACCAGGAAAACTTTATAAAAATCTTATATCACCCTGGGGCATCAGTCTCTTCCTATATTCGTGGTGGTGTAGTGGTTAGAATGCAGTGCTGCAGGCCAACTCTGTTCATTCCAGGAGTTCGATTCTGTACAGCTCAAGGTTAACTTAGCCTTCCATCCTTCCAAGGTCGGTAAAATGAGGACCCAGTATGCTGGCTCTGACTGCTTAGAGAGGGCTGTAAAGCACTATGAAGCGAGGGGTCCTTGGTGCTTTCTGAACTTGCTTGTTTTCTTGCAGATGTTTCATTACCCTAACTAGGTAACATCATCAGTGCTAGTAAGGAGTGCTGTTTGCTGTCAGTTTATATTCTGGTATTTTGCCTGTCTGTGTGGGTGGGGGCAGTTTTAGAGATTCTGTGGTCAGGCATTTTGCTGATGGCTCTTTGGCAGTTTCTTGATTGGCATATTGCTTACTTGACAGATGGTCTGAAGTTAACCTTGGAGTTAATCTATGCTGATCTGAGGGATGATTACTGGTGGAGAGGTGCTGAAGTCCTTTTCTCTTTGGGCAGGTTGATTGTCTCTTTTGCATAGTCTATAGATGTTGTTAATGTCTCTGTGTTTATTGATGGCTGATTTGTCAGAGTGCCAGGCTTCTAGAAATTCCCTGGCATTTTTGGACTTCACCCGGTCTAGGATTGTAACTTTTTCACAATTGAAAATGCCAAGGAATTTCTAGAAGCCTGGCATTGACAAGCAAACAGCACTCCTTCCTAGCATTGATGATGTTATCTATTTAGGATAATGAAACATCTTCAAGAAAGCAAGCAAACTCAGAGACCATCAAGGACCCCTCATTTCAATCCTAAGCTACAAATATTCTTCCCTATTGGCACAGTGAAGTGATATATAAGTCTAAGTGCTATTGCTATTCCATCTTATTAAATTCCAGCCTCATTTTATCTTCAAGACCTTCTGAAAGTGGTGGAGGGCTCCCAGATATTTGGGGAAAGGTGTTTCACAGGGCAGAGGCAGCTATGGAGAAGATGCACTTCCTCGGGCCCACTAGATGTAAAAAGCAAAGGAAATTACAATTAGCGTTACAATCATTATGATGGAAATTACAATCATTATGATGGCAAAAAGGCTAGGATCCCGCCCCCCGCCCTCCCAGCATTCCTTGGAATCTTATTTAATTGTACCCAAGACTGGGAAGATTTCTGTATTATAGGCAGAACATAATAAAGTAGTTAGCTTAAATTCTGCATATGTGAATCTAGTTGTCTGTGCCTGACAAGAAAGAAGAGCTTCTACCAAGGCAGTGGTCAGATAAAAGGGATCTGAATTCCAAGCAATAATGTAATGTGAGTAAATGTTTCAGATAACCCCCTACCTAGTTTACACAAAGAGGAAGGGAGAAAGTACATTCACATTTACAAGATTCTGTTACTGGAGTTTTAATAATAAAAAGTAGTAACAGACCTTTGTTTCCTAGGCTGACTTGCTTTGGAGAATTTACACTGAATGATGACATTTTAGGGAAGGGATCTGGGCAGGGGGGTATCCTATTTGACTTGGAGGGATGGTTAGATATCTACAGGGAGAAATGCTCCCACAAGCAGCATGATTGATTCCATGCTATTTAGAACCTTAAAAGTGATAACCATCATCTTGAATTGTACCCAGTGCAGCTTACACACCAATGTTGTAAAATGGACAATTCTGTGGGGAAACCAGAAGAGTGTGTGCTGCTGCATTCTAGACCAGTCCTGGATCACCCAAATAATTTTGGGAGACTAACATTAATGTAGACCAATAAAAACAAATGTACAACTTAAAAATTAGCTATAGTAAATACAAAAAACAAAACTTGGGGCACCCCATACTCCGGTGGCCCAATGGTTAGAGTACAGTACTGCAGGCTACTTCTGCTGACAGACGGCTGCCTGCAATTTGGCAGTTCAAATCTTACCAGGCTCAAGGTTGACTTAGCCTTCCATTTTTTACGAGGTGGGTAAAATGAGGACCCAAATTGGGGGCAATATGCTGACTCTGTAAACTGCTTAGAGAGTGTTGTAAAGCATCGTAAAGTGGTATATAAGTCTAAGTGCTATTGCTATTCTTATTCCCAAATTTGCCTGTGGAGGGTTTTGCTAACAACCTTACCGCTAACATTTGATGGCAAAAGCCATTAGAGTAGGGGTTTTGGTGGGAGGCTGTTACTGAGGGCTGGTATCACATCATATAATATTGACATCATTTTCTGTTATGTAATACCAGCTAGGAATATTTATTAGGAATACTAGGTTTAAACTTAACTTCTCTGAAAATGTAAAAAGACAATTGCTTGCCTTTTATGTAAGCTACTCATGTAGACAAAAGGCTTATAAATCATTCTACCTTGATAGCAATTAGAACTGGTTTTTAAACACCTTAGGTAAATGGACAATTAGTGGCAGTATGCTGGCTTTTGCTTCAGTAATTAACCCAATTACCTTTCACATTTTTCTTTAATGAAGGAAGTGAACATGTTAACATGCTGGTTGAGTTGCCTTGGAAACCATATTCCAAGCTGTTATTCAGACCTGAATTGAATAATGTTTTTCCTGCATACAGTTCCCTTTGAGACCTTTTTTATTTTTTATTTGGAGAATGTATAATAGACATGGCATTTAGAAGGTAATCTCCTGTGTTGGGTATCCTAAAGGAAACTTGTTCTAGTCAGGCACATTCCACTTTGGCAATATGTTTCTCCATTGCTTTCAGGAGAATATTGACAATTGGAACATGTTCAAGAGAGTAACATGGCAGGGGACCTCAGAGTGACATTCTCAACATTTGGGCTGGATTTGTTTGAGCTGGATAATGAACTGCTGAGAAATGATACTTCACTTTGTGCAGATACTTTGAAGGTAGCCCATATTATAGATATAGATCAAATTTGTTTATTGTTGTTTCAGAGGAATGAATAGAAGGAAGAGTTTATGTAAACTTTAGAGGCAATTGTCAAATAGAATCAATTGTTTGGCATTGGACCATATTCTCAGACTTTCTGAAAACTTTCTTATATGTTATTAAGCAGAGGCTGGATGGCACTTATTAGGGATACTGGATTTGTAAATCACTAGAGATGTGCTATGTTCCTTTTTGCCTCCAGTGCTCTACTATCATTCCAGTGCCAAAGAAGCCCTCCATTAAGGAACTGAATGACTACAGACCAGTTGCTCTAACATCTGTAGTTATGAAAACCTTTGAAAGGCTAGTGCTGTCCCACCTGAAAACAATCACGGATCTGCTGTTAGATCCCATGCAGTTTGCATACCGAGCAAATAGATCAACAGATGATGCTGTTAATATGGCTCTGCACTACATCCTACAACACCTTGAATCTCCAAATACCTACGCAAGGGTCCTCTTTGTAGACTTCAGTTCAATACCATCATTCCAGACATTCTTCTAACTAAATTAAACCAGCTAGCGGTACCTGGACACACTTGTAAGTGGATCATAAGCTTCTTAACAGACAGGAAGCAGCAGGTGAAGTTAGGCAGAATCACCTCTGACACTTGTACAATTAGCACAGAGCCCCCCCAAAGCTGTGTGCTTTCTCCACTTCTCTTCTTCCTATATACCCGTGTTGGCGAACCTATACCACACGTGCCGGGAATTGTGTGAGGGGGGATTGCGCGAGAATACGCAGAGATGCATGGCACATGAGAGGGGGCATGGGTGGGCCAGCGCACATTGCCTACTGGGTGCTGGCATGCAAGCGAGCGAGCGAGCAAGTGCACAATTATCGGCATGCACGGGAGCCGAAAAGGGTTAGCCATCACTGCTATATACCAATGACTGCATCTCAAACGATCCATCTGTTAAAATACTGAAGTTTGCAGATGACACAACAGTGATTGGTCTCATTCGAGACAACGACGAATCTGCATACAGACAGGAGGTTGTACAACTTGCCTCGTGGTGTAACTGGAACAATCTGGAACTGAGCACACTGAAATGGGGGTAGACTTTAGAAAAAACCCTCCCATACTACCACTTCTTATAATACTAGACAACACAGTATCAACAGTAGAGAACTTCAAATTTCTAGGTTCTATTATATCTAAAATGGACACTTAACATCAAAAACATCATCAAAAAAGTACAACAAAGGATGTTCTTTCTGCGTCAACTCAGAAAGCTCAAACTGCCCAAGGATCTGCTGATAAAGTTCTATAGAGAAATTATTGAGTCTATCATCTGCACCTCTATAACTGTCTGGTTTGGTTCTGCAACCCAACACGACAGACACAGACTTCAGAGGATAATTAGGATTGCAGAAAAACAATTACTACCAACCTGCCTTCAATCGAGGACCTGTATACTGCCGAGTCAAAAAGAAGGCTGTGAAAATATTTACAGACCCCTCACATCCTGGACATAAACTGTTTCAACTCCTACCCTCAAAACAACACTGAGCACTGCACACCAGAACAACTAGACACAAGAACAGTTTTTTCCCAAATGCCATCACTCTGCTAAACAAATAATTCCCTCAACACTGTCCAACTATTTACAAACTCTGCACTACTATTACTATTAACCTTCTCATCACTTCTTATCACCCATCCCCTCCCACTTGTGACTGTATGACTGTAACTTTGTTGCTTGTGTCCTTACAATCTATATTGACTGTTTCTTAGTATGATTGCTTATTGTACCCCATGACTATTATTAAGTGTTGTACCTTATGATTCTTGACTCTTGACGAATGTATCTTTTCTTGTATGTACACTGAGAGCATTTGCACCAAGACAAATTCCTTGTGTGTCCAATCATACTTGGCCAATAAAGAATTCTATTCTGTTCTATTCTCTTCTCTTCTCTTCTTGCTTGCCACAGCCATTGGACTGGATGAATCTCTTTCTGATTCTGATTTTATGTAATTCTGTAAGTAATATAAACTTCTATCAGCTGCATTAATCTAGATGGCATTTTTGAAATAATCTTTGGAAAACAAATCTCAAACTATTTTTCTGTAGTAATGTTGACATATCAGTAACTTTAATACTAGTATTCCTATGTTTTACAAAATTGGTCCTACTGTTCCTTTTTAAAATGATCGATTTGGGTGATGAACCAGTTTTATATTTGTGAAGAAATAAGAGAAGCCATTTCCAATGGATTAGAAATATTTTTAATAAATAAGTGCTATCAAGTCTATTGAATGACAGTTTAAGGATTGAGGGTTTTGGAGGGGCAAATGAAATTATTACCTTAGATGGCTTCACAGCTCTAAATTTAAATAGAACTTTAGTAATTCACCACCCCCACAAGGTGATGCTAGATAATGATGCAACTATTGCTTTTTTAAAAAAATGTTGTTTGTGTCAGCTTTCCAGAAAACCTCAACTCCAATCAATAATTCTGAGACAGACATCTTCTCAAAGGTTCCTTTTGTTAGAGTAGTAAACTGGCACATCTGGGGAAATCCCAAATCTGAAAATTCTGGGTTTCCCTTCAATATTCCGGGTATTTACGGGACCGCCTACTGCCAACATCTGCCTCCCGCCGGCCAGTGCGCTCCCACAGGGTGGGCCTCCTTGGGATGCCGCCGGCTGGGCGATGTCGGCTGGCGGCTCCGAGGGTACGGCCTTCTCTGCGGGGGCACCCTCCCTCAAGAATGAGCTTCCTACAGAGATACGGGCCATCACTGACCTATGGGCCTTCCGGCACGCACTGAAGTCCCACCTTTTTCAGCAAGCCGGTCTGGCCTAGTCCCATTAGTAGGGTTTTAATTAATTTTTAAATCTTCATTTTTAATGGGGTTTTATTGGTCTTACTTTTTAATTTCAGCCGTTTATTTAATTCTCTTTTAACTCATTTTAAAATTTATATCGATTGTATTTTATTATAGCTGTTCACCACCCCGAGTCCCTGTTAGGGAGAGGGAACGGTATAAAAGTAGTAGTAGTAGTAGTAATAATAATAATAATAATAATAATAACTAGAGCAGTTTGATAGCATTCTTTTGGATCAGGAAACATACTAAAACTAAACCTTTAGCTTTGTGCAAATGAAATTGTGCCCTATGTTGAGGCTTATTAACTGGATATCAGTTTAAATGTTGATCTTTATTCATTAGAAGCTGATTAAATTTTTTAATCTATAATAGAATATTGGCCATTTTATTCATATCAGTGTATTATTGCTTGGTACCTGTAAATAAAATATTATTTAAGGATGAACAATCAGCTTGTTTCCAAAGCCGTTTTCCAACCAGTTGTACCTCCAGTTTGCTGAGGTTTCTCCAAGTTTATAATCTTAATTTCAGTCTGCATGCTAGCAGTGATCAACCATCTGAGAAAACTATTGTTTTAATATTCAGAAAGTTCATATCAAGAGATATAAGAAAATGTATTGTATCAGCATGTCTCTTTTATGTAGAAAATAGAATAATAGGAAGGGATACATTTGCTGTTTGATAAGTAATTATCAAGAGCCAGTTTGATACAGTGATTAAGGCATCAGACTAGAAACTGGAAGATCATGAAAGCTAGTTCTGCCTTGGACACAAAGTCCAAGTGTCTGATGTTGGGCAAATTATTGATTTTTGCCCCTAACGAGGCAGGGGCAAGCTGCTACTAAAAACCGTTTTAAGAAAATGGCAGGAACTTGTATGGACAGTCTTCAAGAATTGGACATGATTGAACAGAAAGGATAAAAAATATTATATTTGTCATAAAATCCTTAGTGGGGCCAGTTTGGTAGGGAAAAAATCCCCCTTGTAAGGTCATCCCAATTTCTAGAATCCCCATTCTAGAAAGCCTTACATAATCTCTTTCTTATGTAACTCAAAAATTGGATCAATGGTCTTTCAAATCAGTGCAATTAAGAGTAAAATAACATTGAAAAATGTGAGATAAAGCAGATTTCTGCATAATAATTATTGCAATATATAACTTAGAAAGTCTTTGCCTTGTGACAGATGTGCCCAAACTTAGTTTCACTTCATTGTATTCATGTTATCTTGCATTGTTTGCATAACAATTTTGTTATTATCATGCACATTTAGATATGATTTAAAAACATTTGGATAGTTCCTTATTTGAATACTTGTAACTTACTATCATGATATCTACAGTAATTTGGAACTTCAGTTGTACTGCTGTTGAAGATTTCTGGTTCTGTTGAGTAAGTTATTTCACCAAGTGCGTTTCATGAACAATCTTCCTCCCCTCCTATTTTTAATCACACATAAACTTACAAAATACAATTAGAATATAATATCTTGTTCAGCTAAAAGTACAAAAAAACTAAAAGCATCAACAACAGAATCATAATGTTGTGATAAAATGGTTTAAGAATGTCAAAACATGAAACATTGGAGGATCATGATAGGGATGAGTGCATGCATGTGTGTTCACAAGATACTAAAAAAGGTACTAGCAAAGTATTTAAAGGGGTAAACCTTTTATAATTATAATTTGTGCATTGATTGGTTATGTGCTGTCAAATCAGTGTTGACAGTGACTACATGGCTAGACCTTCTCCAAGATGATCTACAAAGACTTGACCTTTCAGGTCTCCCAGTGGTGCAGTTATCACCAATGTAATTAAGTATTTCTTCTATCCTTTTCCATACTACAGATTTCTCAAGTGTTTGCATAATGTATTTAAAATATAATAATTTGTGCCTGATCATTTATGTCTTAAGTGAGAAATCTAGATTTATTTGTTCTATAATCCCTTTGTTTCTTTTCTTGGGTGCCTATAGTATGCTCAGGAGTCTTCTTCAACATCAGAGTTCAAGCATATCAATAGTCTATCTATTTTCAGAGTCAACTTTTGTTTCCATTAAAGAATGTGTTTGCTATTAGGAAAATCTCTCTGGCATTAGAAAACAAAAAGAGCTACAAATAGGCCTTTTAAAGCAAATCATAATTAAATAGGCAGAAGGACAAATAGAAGATAATTGCTTAGATCATCATTTAATTTAAAAGCCAAATGCTCTGTTGGGATTATCTATAGTTATAATATAAAAATGAAATTACTAGAATCCTGGAACATGTGTTTTTCATTTAATTCTAAATGTAGTTGGAGTTTAAATTATTTTAAAAATACAATTTGTTAGACATGAATGATTGTTACATCAGAAAGTGAGTTTAATCACACTAACTGAAAAAAATAATTGGAGTTTCAGCCAAGACTATACTTTTATTTTGAAAAATATATTTACAGTACCCAAATCAATATGAGACAATAATTAAACAAACTCTTGTAAAGGGGTTGGTCATAAACAGGTTTTTTTCTTCAAGGATGAATAATAAAAATCCATTGGAATATGGTTCAAATCTTTTCAGTAATGAATGTGCTATTGAACAGAATTCTGAATGAAACTGAAATTAACTGACTTTAAAAGCCGTGTACTTAATATGTAGAGCATATTAAATATAAATAGAACCCTATAAATATATAGGGATTGATAAACATATTTTGTCCATAAAAATGTAGAGCAGGTGTGACAAATGTGTAATGTAACTCTGCCAGTTCCCTTTTAAGGATCTTTACCCTTCTACTTCCTCAGTCTAAGTTCTGGGTGTACAAGATGGGGTTGAATAGCAAATCCTACTTTTTACAATACTAAACTTAAAAAAATATTCTCAATTTTCCTCCATTTAAAAGATAATGATGTTGATGATGTTATCCATTCTTGGTGGTTCTGTGGGCCAAGTTTCTCCACATCTTCTGATCTTGCACTTCTTTGAGTTTTTCTATGCTCTGGCTGGTGTCAACTCTGATGGTGTCTAGTTTGCCAGGATACGTACAAACAAGCAGTTTAGAATTACTTGGGACTAGTACAAAAAACAACAGCAAAGTAACAGTATATAAAGGATTTTTATTGTAATGTATTAATTAATTGGGGAATGAGATAATTGAACCAAATTATAGAAGGCAAGATCTGTATTCCAATCATTGAGCAGCAAACAGATACCTAAAGGTACACAAAATGTGAACACAGCTATTTATTTTTTTGTAAAATTTATTGGCCACTCTTTTTATCACAGGGTAACTCTGGATGGCTTACAATATTAAAAAAATAAAACTGTACAAAACGTAGATTATATAAATAAAATACTATAAAAATCCAATTACTTTGATCCAGCACCTTTTTTTCCATTTTCCTCTTCTATCCCAAGTGTTCTCTACTTCCCTTTTTTTCTTTCTCTAGTTTTCCATTATTTTTATTTTCCTTTGTATTTTATATTCTTATAAACTAATAAAAATTATAAACCAAAGTTCCAATTACTAAACCTTGACTAAAAGATGGGAGGGAGGGAGTAGGAGTAGGAGATGGGATCTGTTATTAAATCTATCAAGCACCCCCCAATGTGAAACTCTTCCATTGGCACTCCAAGCCACCTGGCAAAGCCAGGTCTTTAAGCTCTTCTGGAAGATCTGGAGGGTTGTAACCAACCTCACTCTGGGAGCCAAGATGTTCCCAAGGGCAGGCACAACAGCAGAGAAGTCTCTTCTCCTTAACCCCACCAGCCGGAATACCCTGGTCGAAGGGGCAACGTGCCTCCTCTGCTGATACAGCTGGGGTGGGGGAGACATGTGGAGAACTGTCTCTGTGAGCAAACCATGCAGAAAAGGAGTAAAATGTTTCTACCTAAATTTTCCAGATAATCACTAGATCATAAAAGACAAATAAAGCACCCAACTGGGTTTTGGGGGGATTGTGTGTTTTTGTTTGTTTCTATTTTTGGCCTAGCACAACTATCGCATTGCCCTTGTCATGATCAAAATTTGAGGCAGCACAGCAAGGCCATAGGTCTCTCCCTCCCCCTCCCCCTTTTTACTTATTTCTTAACCAAGAATGCTTGGGCAGTAGCAGTTCATTTGAAAACAAGTTTATGTACTTTTCCTTCATGTGAGGACTTTCTCTGTCCTATGTTGCCCAGCTGCTTGCCAGATTCTTTTCACACAACTTATTTTCTTGCCTGCTCATTAAGCTGTCTATCAATGATAGTGCCAGCAATTTTTCAATTTGGAAAGGTAGATAAATTATGTCTTTATATCAAATTTTGATACTTGTTGAATATTCATATTTATTTTAACATTGATTCATTCAACGTGTTTTCTGTTTCGTCCTGGTCATCAAATCTTTTGCTATGCCCATATGTTATTGTGTTCCCACTGATTTTACTAGTGTACTGTTCCTAGGAAATTTAATTCTTTTAATTCTTTTCACAGCCTAGTGAGAGACCTGCCTAGGCTCCTTCGTATCAGATTTAAGAAAGAATAATGAATTATTCCCTTAATCATTGTTCTTCAGCTTCATATGTTTCAAGAAGGGAAAATGATACTACTCTTAGGCACAGTGGCTGGCTTGGAAGTCATTATCATTGGTGGTGACCCTTAATGAGTATGGTGTGCTCCATACTCATCTCCATAGGCATGATCTGCCATCATTTATTATATTGTGGGTGCCTTTACAAAAAGGGTTTTATTTAGGTTGTCAAGGTCTTCATTTATATTAATGAAGTTCTAGTTCCCATATGAATACAGGACTAGCTTTAATATCTGCTTGCATTAATATGAAGTCAGATCAGGTAAATAGTAGTTGAGCTGAGCCACTTAACTGTAGAAAATTGCAACTGTCGAAAGCCAGTTCTTCTGTAGTTTATGGCTTTAGTGAAGATCTTTTTAATTTCACATGTTTTATTGTCTGTGTTGAACTAAAAAAATTCTTTTTCTTATTGAGAAAAAGATTAAGTGGCTTTTTTGTTGAAGTGTCTTAATATAGTTAAGATAGAAAATAGTGAAATGAAGCTGATAGCATTTAAGTAAATAGCTAAGAAACTTTATGTGTTTCTGCAGAAAATGGCGACTTGCTTTCTGTCTGAAAAAGTACATTACCAAAGCAGCTCTAATATCTTTGTGACATCTTAGTATAGTCTAAACACATTTCTCAATTCTCTTATACATCTACTTAAGAAGACAGTAATTTATTAAATGAATCTGGTTGAGACACAGAGAATAAGAGTAGTAGAAATACAAGGTAGAACTTTTAAAGACTTTTTAAAATAGATAACCATTCCCCATTTCCTTGATTTGGCTTGATTAAGGCAGCATAGAATTTTATGAATTGTTCAAAAATTATGAAGGTGGTCAGCATAAAGAAAGAAGTAAAGGAAAGGCAGTTTATTAATATAATAATGAGAAGGATTGCAGCCGGAGCGATCGCGGGGTGTTTCTGACGCCTTTTAAAAGATCGCGCTGATAAAGCAGCTCTCCTAGGCTTAACTACTCACATTACTTACAGCCGCTTTTTTTTTTTTCTTGCCTGACTGTTAATGCTCCCTTTGACTAGCCATTTCACAGAACTGGACAATGATTTCCTTTGATTCCTCCCCAGAGTCTAGGGGTGGGAGCGTTGAAGCCATCCCCCCCCCCCAATTAGGCATCGCAGAAGCGCGCCTTCTGCAGCCGTTAAATTTGGCGCCAATTGGCTCTGCGCCAAACAACGTTGGGGACATTCCGCCATTGTTGGCGCGCGTTTCCCCTGCTACTGGTCTCCCTGACTATCACGAGAGGCTTCTCCACTTGATCCTGCAGATCACTTCAAAGTGATCTGCAGCCTTCTTCTCTCGCTCTGGCTGAGGGAAGGAATTGATCTCTTTGCATTGTGCTCAGGCACCCTTTTCCAGGCTGCCTCTTGTAAAGTGGATTGCCATGGCTCAGGCCTGTGGGATTCCCAAGTTCAACACAACCCTTGACAAGTGGAGTTGTTTTTCCAGTTTGGCTGTATATAGTTTTCATAAACTTATTTTTTTAAAAAATACATATTTAAAAAAAAACTTTTTTTAAAAATTAAAATAAAAACAATAATACAGGGGAGAGGTTATTATTCAGGTCACCTGTCACCGTGCGGGTGCAGGGACCTGACTGCCTTCTGACAACACAATCCTCATATATATCTATATAGATCTTCTCTGCTCAGTTCCCCAAACAAAGTTTTGCTGAAATGGCAGGCAAAGGGGGAGCCAATCTTAGGACCAAAGATAGGTCCCAAAATCCCGGCAAACCTTCCAGGGCCGCGGACAAAGACGCCTCCAGGCACCAAAAAGCAATAGAGAGGCAGATTGCCAGACACATTAGAGAAAGAGAGGAAGCCTCTCTACCACGCAATTCATCCCCTCGAGCTCAGACCCAGGATACTCAGGCACCTCTAGACTTGTCTTTACCATCTCGCCCATCTAGCTTCACCAGACCAGGTACCTCTAACCAGTCCAGGAGTGCCCCAGAAGCTACTTTCACGCCCACAGCAGCTGGCTTGAGACAACGAGGTTCTCCCAGAGGAGGTACCTCAAGCGCTGAGGTCCTGGATGGAACTGGCTATTAGTAGGGGTATTGCAGCCGGCCTTCATCAATCCGACAAAACCAGACAGGTAACGCTGGCCGACGGTGACAACCAATCACTCGGCTCCTTAGATAGGTCGGAATATCACTAACCGCAGGTTCTTTCTCCAACGGGGCCTTCCTTAGTATCTCAGGTTCCTCCTCTTGCTGAGGGTTGTGACGACTTCAATGTGGACCCTCTGGACTCAATTTCCATGCAAGGCAGTAACCTTCCACTGGATACTGAAAACCCAGAAGGGGGCATATCACATGATGAAGAGATTCGTCCCGACCAGCCTGTCTTCACGGGACTCTTCCACCCCCAACTCTTTAAATCCCTGCTTTACAAGGCAAGAGCCACAGCCCGCCTTGACAAGCCTCCTCCTACCCAGCTCCAGGAACCTCAAGAGCAGGTTGACGACCTCATCTTCTTGCAACTTTCCACCACGGTTGAGGTTATCCCTGTCCCCAAAATGTTTTCCGACTTACTCCAAAAACAATGGTCCTCTGCCTCAACTCATCCCCCGCCTACAAATTTTGACAAAAAATTTTTTAATCTAGACCCAGAATTTTCCGACCATCTCACCACTCCAGCGGTGGATGACCCTATCATTTCCTTGGCTTCCCCTTTCTCTGTTCACACGGAATCAGAGGATGCCCTCAGAGCTGAGGACAAAAAAATTGAACTCACACTCAGGAGGGCGCATCTCTCAGATGGCTTCGCCACCTGAAGGACACCATTCCCAGCTCCAATCTCAGAGCCCATCAGGAAATTGCCAAGTTGATGGCGGCCGCAGAGTTCTCTGCTGATGCCACCTTCAACTTGGTAAAATTCTCGGCTCGCGCGATGGCCTCGCAAACGACAGCCCGCCGGTTGTTATGGCTCAAGAATTGGCAGCAGATTCCAAAAATAAGTGGAAGCTTGCTTCTGCCCCAATTTCCGGAAATAAACTGTTTGGCGCTGCTTTGGATCCCTTGTTAATCGAAACAAGGAATAAGAAGAAGATTCTCCCCTCCCTTCTCTGCCGCCCCGACCCAAGACCCTTTCAGCCCTTTCGGAGGAGTTCCTTTCGTCCCGTCTAAAGGGGATTGTACACCAATAGGTTTCAAAGGGCTTCAGACTTCAGAGAGATCCGACAGCCAGAGGGCCCCGACTTTGGAGATAGATCCCGCCGCGGAGTACAGGGGAGGAGATCCTACAGGGGGCCTGGAGGAAAAGGGTTCAGGCGTCCAAGATAGCTGTGGTCAATCCCTTCCCATTGGCGGTCGATTGAGAGGGTTTGCAGACAGCTGGGACTCCATTACTTCGGATGCCTGGGTCCGTGATACGGTTAGATTTGGCCTGGCACTGGAATTCTCCTCTATCCCCCCCAATTTTTTTATGAGATGCCCTATCTCCACCGATCCCATTAAAACGAACCTAATGGAGACGGCGATTACTCATCTTCTTGAAATCAAAGCCATCCAACCTATCCCTCCAGATCAGCAAGGCCAGGGTTTTTACTCCCTTCTTTTTGTCGTTCCCAAGAGTTCGGGGGGATGGAGGGCCATATTAGACCTAAAGCAATTGAACCGTTCCTTGGTTTATCGCAAATTTAAAATGAACACGTTGCAGTCCATTCTTCTTGGAGTAAGGGAAGGAGATTTTTTATCCTCCATAGACTTGACAGAAGCATACCTACACATTCCAATTCGGCCTTCTCATTTCAAATTTCTCCGGTTTTGTTACAATAACAGGCATTTTGAGTACGTAGCCTTACCATTTGGTTTATCATCTGCCCCGAGGACTTTTACAAAGGTCTTGGCTGTTGTGGCCGCTCACTTACGAAGTCTCTCTGTCGGGCTACATTGTTATTTGGATGATATTTTACTGTTATCCTCTTCCGTTGATCAGGCGGAATTGGATTTGCAACTAATTCTCCAGCGGCAAGGTTTTTCAATCAATTGGGCGAAGAGCCATTTGGTTCCTTCTACACGATTACCCCACTTGGGAGCCATAATTGACACAGTTCAGGGACGAGTTTTCCTCTCTCCTGAGAGACTGGAAAGCATCTGCTCCTTAGCCCACAATGTCAGAACTCAGAAACGAGTTCCTCTTGCTGATTTGTCCAAACTCTTAGGGAAAATGATCTCCTCCATCTCTATCATTCCTTGGGCTTGGTTCCATACCAGATCGCTACAATGGTTTTTACTTCCTTACCAAAGATCAGGGCGAAGCAGTTCCAGGCTCAAGGTGCTGGTCCCGACAAGTGTTTGTCTCTCCCTTTATTGGTGGACCGTTCCGACTATCAACAAAGGCTTCCTTCTGAAAGACCCCCACAGACTCACCATTACTACAGACGCCAATCTGTCCGGCTGGGGCGCCCACTTCCAGAACGTATCGACCCAAGGACTCTGGTCAGTATCCGACCAACTACGCAACATCAACTGGTTGGAGCTCAGATCAGTTCATTTGGCGCTTCGCAACCTCCTCCCCCACGTGCGCATGGTTCATATTCTCATTCTCACGGACAATGTCACAACCAAGGCCCACATCAACAGGCAAGGGGGCACACGTTCCAGACTGCTAATGCAAGAATCAGAGAGGTTGTTCCGTTGGGCGGAAAGGAATTTGAGCTCTATCGTAGCGGAACACATTTCCGGGACGGCAAACACGACAGCCGACTGGCTGAGCAGGGCCACGGTCGACCAGTAGGAGTGGCGCCTGCATCCAGATCTCTTCCAGGAGATAGTTTGCAGGTTCGGTCTCCCGCTGGTGGATCTGTTTGCCTCTCCCCAAAATACACAACTCGCCAGGTTCATTTCGAGGTATCCAACTCAGGGGGCGGAGAACTTCGACGCTCTCCATTGCCGATGGCCCCAGGGCCTTCTTTACGCATTTCCACCAATTCCTCTGATACCCAAAGTAATCCGCAAGCTGTTAGAGGAGAGATCGGAGTTCATCTTGCTAGCTCCGCACTGGCCCAGGAGAAACGTAGTTTGCGGAACTCAAGAAACTGTCCGTAGCCGATCCTTGGAGAATCCCACCTCGCAAGGTTCACCTTACACAGGGACCAGTCCAGCACCCCAAACCTCAATGGTTACAACTAACCGCCTGGAGGTTGAGCGGCATCATCTAACCCAAGAAGATTTTTCTGACCGAGTGATTGCCACCATTCAAGCGGCCAGATGTCCGTCCACGAATCGCATATACAATGCTACATGGACCATTTTCCACAAATGGTGCACCAAACTCAGGATAAATCCGTGCTCGGCATCCCCAGCGCAGGTTTTGGAATTTCTGCAGGACGGACTAGATAGGGGGCTGTCCGCAAACATCTTGAAGAGACAAGTGGCAGCCATTGCTTCAGTAGTAAGGTGGCCTGGTCTTTCCTCTATCTCTCATCACCCAAGGATAAAGTTTCCTGAAGGGAGCAATAAATCTCCGCCCTCCCACAATCCACCGCTATCCCACCTGGGATCTCAATAAGGTACTCTTCGCCCTCACTGGCAGCCCATTTGAACCCCTCAGAATGACGAGCCTCTGTCATCTCACCTACAAGGTGGTATTTTTAGTAGCAGTCACATCAGCCCGACGCATCTCAGAAATAGCAGCATTGTCGGTCCGCAAGGACCTCTGTATTTTCCATGCGGACAGAGTGGTGCTTCGACCCGATCTGACGTTCACTCCTAAAGTAAACTCGACCTTTCATAGAGTGCAGGAGCTAATTCTCCCGAATTTCTGTCCCAACCCTTCTCGGGGCCAGGAGCACTAATGGCACCGCCTGGACGTCCTCAGGGCCATCTGCATCTACATTCACAGAACGGCTTCCTTCCGAAAGACGGAGGCCTTGTTCGTATCCTTTCAACCGTCCACTCAAGGCCAAAAGGTCTCACCATCAACTATTGGCAGATGGTTGAGAGCCACGATCGCCAAGGCGTATGAATCCAGCTCATTACAGGTGCCAAAAGGTACCACCGCACATTCCACTAGGAGTGCGGCAACTTCGGCAGCGTGGGCCACACAGGCTCCTATTACTGAAATTTGTAGGGCAGCTACATGGGCTTCTCCCTCGCCCTGTATTCGGCATTACAAAATCGATACATTTGCCTCAGCTGAGGCCTCCTTTGGCAGGAGGGTGTTGCAACAAGTCCATTCTGACAGAGAGAGAGTTCCAAATCAGACGGACTCCCTCCCGTAGGACAGCCAAGCTTTGGTATGTCCCAACCTACGGATGCTCAGGAGCAGCTCAATGGAGAAAGGGCGTTGGTACTTACCTGATACGCCCGTTTTCGGTGAGCTGCGATGAGCATCCGTTCCCTCCCAATGTCCGTCTGTTTGTTCCTGCTCCGACCAACAAGATAGTTGTGGTTGAATTATCATTTAAAGTAAACTTACATCCTGTGGGAGGGTTCACCTCCTCGGCTTCGTCAAAAAACTGGGGACGCTGGCAAGCAGACAGGGGAGGAGCCAGCGTCCTATTAATCAAGCTCAGCCTATCGTGAAGGAGACTAAGCACTTCCCAACCTATGCTCGTCGCAGCTCACCGAGAACGGGCGTATCAGGTAAGTACTAACGCCCTTTCTATAGATTACCTATTTTATACCATAGCTGTGTGAGCTTTCTGAGCTACATTAGCCTCCAGTTTTTTTTTCCCTAAGTGAATTCAAGAAGTTGGTTATTATCTTTGAAGCTCTAAAATGGTATGGAACATGTTATTTTCTTTCCCGGAGTGTATTTTGCCTATCCACTTAAGTCTGATAGAGTAAGTTCGTTTCCTTTAATGTTGCTCTCCACGGGACCTAAGAAATCTGCTTTCTCCATTGCTGCTCATCCCATTAGACATCCTTCTCCTAGAAATCCACTATGAGCCTTCTTTCCTCATCTTCCAGAAGATCTTGAAGAGCTGACTCTTATTGTGTGCACTATGGTAGAATAAAATTAGAAAGCAGTACAATGATATGTGGATGTATAGGGAAGTATTATCCTGGGATACTTGGGTTTGTTACTGTGGCTGGTGTGCTTTTTTGATACTTTTATATGGGTGGATATATAAATCTTATAAATAAATAAACTACACTTGTATTTATTTTTTCCTCTATGTATAAATATGTTTTATATTCATAGACATTCCTGTTGAAATCCTGGAGAACATCTATCACTATACATACACTAACTGCATATGCAGAAAGACTTAGGTATATTGGGTTAAAGCTTCAGGCTAAAAAAACTGGGAGATCCTGAGTTCTAGTTTCTTTTTGGCACAAAGCCAGCTGGGTTTTCTTTGGCCAGTCATTCTCTCTCAGTCCAGGAAGAAAGCAATGGCAAACCATTAATGAAAATGCCAAGAAAACTTCATGGACTTGTTTAGGAAGTTGTCAGGAATCAGTAGTGAGTTGAAGGCATACATGGATTTATCCACAAACACACATGAATGTGTACAATTATAAAGTTCTTTAAGCTTATGAAAAAAGACAAATCTGTATCAATTATGAGAGGTGGATAAATGATAGTAATTGAAAGGTGCATTTGGTGACACATGGCACCAAAGAATAATTGAAAAATACTGTTTTATCGTGTGTTCTAATTGTTGCTTGGCAAATGCTGTTGAAAACCAAAATGTCACTTTCATCATCCAGTCAAGACTTAAGTGGTTATACCAAATCCTCATTCCCATTGCATGCTTGAATTTGAATGTTTGCACAGTGTATACAAAGAGTTACACTTAATGGAACAAGACAATTGTAAATAACTTCACAAATGCACCAGAGTGAATCATAAAGACCTCAGCAGGTTTTTGCAATTGAATAACCATGTCTGGGCTTAGAAGCTTGAGATCATTCTTATTAATCACTGTACAACAAGCTGTGTGTAAATCAAAGTAAAAAAATGGTAGAAATGCACACTCTTTTTGATTACCCTCTATTTTCCTAAGCAGCAGGAAAGAGGAGGGGGAATAATTCTTGTCAGAAAACTGAACTGATTCTTGTAGAAGAGCAATCTGCTTTCTGTACACAGATTATCAGTCTGTGCTATCAGATCTTCGTCTCATATGCATATTATGTTTTTCTTTAGAATAATAATGTTATTGTCACTTTGAATGTACAGTAATTGGCATGCATTAAAATGAAATTTCATTGCATATAGCTGTCATACAGCAAGCCCATAAGAAATGCAATTCAAGTACAGTTTATACAACAAAATCCAGGTGCCAGTGAAAAAGTTGTCATTTATATGATGTTTTGATATTAAATTAAGATAAATTCATTAGCCACAGAGAGCAAAACTAAAGCTTTTATTTATTTTCTTTAAAAAACTAACTATACTGCAGTGTTTATTTTGAAACTCAGAGCAATTTTGGATATTTTATTTTACTACATATAGCAAATAATGAAGCCCACAGAATAGAAGGGTGAGGACTGTGGAAGCCATCTACTTTAAATAGCCTGTCTCTGTCTTCTTTCTCTGCCTTTCAGTTTCATTCTCTTGCAAAGAGAAAAAACTTTTTTATATCCAGCAAAGACAGGATCTCATTTAATTTGTTTCAATATCCATGTGCACAACAGTGAGCTAATTCTATTGCATTGGAATATGAACTTTGAGTCTCTGCCCCTGCATTCTAACAGGCAGGTTGCACAACACCATTTTTAATTCATATGAACCAGCTACATAAACCACAGTTTGAAACAGGTTTCTAAACGCTGTTTAAGATGAACTACAATTGTATGGCTTGCATATGCCACAGTAGCACAGTAGTTAGAGTGCAGTATTGCAGGCTACTTCTGCTGCCTGCCAGCTGCCTGCAATTTAGCAGTTCAAATCTCCCCAGGCTCAAGGTTGACGCAGTTTTCCATCCTTCCAAGGTGGGTAAAATTGTTGGGGGCAATATGCTGAATCTGTAAACCATTTAGAGAGGGCTGTAAAGCACTATGAAGCGGTATATAAGTCTTATTGCTATTGCATATGCTGTTAATTTCAGTCAATTGAAAATGGAAATAAACATTTCTACTTTCCTATTCATCGGATGCACTGGAAAAAACATTGAACATATGAGCTCATGATGTTTTTAGATTATCCTAGATTATAGTTCAAATCTACACACCTAGTGATTCATAGGCTGCCCATCTCATATCATATTGCATATTGTAACTCTTACAGTTTCTATTGTTGCATAATACGGCAACAGTAAATTGTCATTGAAAATTGGAGGGCAAGTTAACAAAAGAAGTAATTCTCTTTTGTCTGCTTCATTTTTCTATTGTGGCAGACTTGTGGCAGAGAACAAAAATGGATTTGATAGACTAACAGAATCCTGAATGGAAAGTCAAAGTATGGAAGATTTGATTACACAAGAACTAGAGCTCCCTGCATCATGATCACTTCACTCTTGTAGCACATTCTAATATATGCCAATGTGAAAGTGACATAATTCATACAAATGTTTAATTATGTTTAGAGAGAGGGATTTTATGAATGATTAATATTTAGAGGCATTTAAATTATAGGAAAACATCCTGTAACTTCCAGTGGTGGGAGAATATTGCCCTATTTTTGGTTGAAAGATTGTTTTCACCCCTTCATTCTTCTGTCATATATTGATAGGGTTGGTGGTTGGAGCAGGGTGGAGGGGGTGAGCTGTAAAAAGAAATTATCTTCATTTCTGTCATCACCCACTGTTCTATTATCCAGTGATAGACAGATGCAGGAAAGTTGCCAATCAAACCCACGTTTACAGCATTTCAATTGCCCTTCAGCATGTTGAAATCTAAAAAACCTTTGAAGAGAGGTTGTGATGTCTCTCCTGTTGTGGTGGCAAGCACCAGGCTATTGAATAGCTGCTTTTCATCACCTTTCAGTCTTCCAGGCAATAGAAGCTACAGAGGTCTCTCAAACAGTTTTGTCAAACGATTTCTAGGACTGGCTTCTGAAAGAGTTGGATTTGCATGTCTAACCCTTTACTGATGTAGCCATTGCTTAGTAAGCTGCCACATATATCAGTTTACTTTCTTGTCATTTTTTTTACACATAGGGAATTAAAATGATACTTAATACAAGGTGCTATGCTGGTCTTCAATTTCTCAATCTATTTAAAATGAGATAAAATGTTAACTTCTAATCTATCTGCCACTAAATGTGCTTTACCATAACATACTTCTGATTTGATGATGCATAGGAAATCTTGACTTATATAAGTAATGTACCATGGTGTGACATTTTATTAAATACAACCGGATGGAGCTTAATAACTACAATTACAGGTAACCATTCATTTAGTGACTGTTTGACAACAGGACTGAAAAAAGTGACTCCTGACCGTTTTTCACACTTACATGCATTTGCAGTATCTTATGATCATGTGAAAAAAGCCCATTATTTCTACCTTTTCCTTTACCAGTTAACAGTTTATAAAATGACAGATCTTATTCCATGATTGCTAAGCTTACACAAGAATCTTTGATGAACACTTTTGTCAAATGTTTGCCAAAAATCCAAATATATACTGTACTATCAACAAGGTCAGCTCCATACACATGCCTATTTGTGCTAAAACGTATTTAGCAGCTTGGTTAGACAGGATTACTTCATCATCTTGATGTTGATTTTTATTCAACTTTTGCTCTGTGTCCTCAGGTACTTTTTTAAACAGGGTTAAGGCACTAGGGCTATAATTTCTCAGTTCCTCCTTGTGACTTTATGTAGTAGAAATTTTTGTAGTATTCTTTCTTTGCAAAAATTATAGATGTGGATAGCGGAGATGTGAGTTGTTTTGTTGCTTTGAGTTGACGATGATTGTTGACCATGGATTGATTAATTCTTTTTCAACATCTAAATTCCTTCTCTTGCACCAATAGAGTTATTTTGAATAGGGTTAATATGTGCTATCTGTTACACATTTTTTATTCATATTCCTGTGCCATAGTTCCTTGAATATCACTGATGATTCATTGTTTTAACATTTGTGTTGCTGCTTGTTACTATTCTTAATCTAATTAATATCCTAAATTGACATATTTATTTAAAGGTTTTTTTTTTAATCAAAAAATGGTGTATGATATTTTAAAATCTAAAAACTTTAGTATATTAAAGTCATTTTGAATAAAGGACTTCTATTGATCTAATAGTTTGATATCATTTGATATGCCTTTTTTTCTTGGCTTCAAATTTCATGAGTTTTTGGGTACAAACCAATAAAATTAGTCATTGGGCATTGACTTCTGAGTTTTGAAGTTGTTAATGTGTTTTAGGTGTATTTTCTTTGAATTTGAAAGTTTCATTGACTGTTCTGTTCTCCTTTTTGTTCCTAGGGGCTGTAATTGGAGATGGACAATCTGCTGTGGCAAGCAATATTGCGAACACCACATACCGTCTCCAGTGGTGGGATTTCACTAAATTTGACTTACCAGAAATAAGCAATGGTAAGTGGGAGACAGAACTACTAACCTCTGAAGAACTTCTGTAATTAAAAATAAGTAGGGATGTTCACAGAAGGAGAAGCTTATTGTTCCTCAAAAGATAACAAATATGTTGAAACTGATTTTTATTTATATTTATGTGTGTAACAGAGACAGAGACCAGGTCCATACATGAAAGTTCAATTAAACAGATTTATTGCTAAAAGCCTATAGGAATCTTTTCAACTAACAGTTGGCATCTCTGTGGTAGTCAAGGGGGTGTCGAACTTAATTTTCTTGTGGCTATGTGGGGACTCTACTTTGATTCCCTTTTTTGCTCCATCTCCAGTTCTGCCGTCCCTTCTATAATTATTTGTATTAAAATATCCACAAACCTCATAAATTAGGAATTCTATGTCATATGTACCACAAATATTATAAATTGAATTCAGAATTGTTTGTCATATCTATCCATGACAACAGCCTACTCACCCAAAATATTTGGGCAATATATTAATCTCTGTATGTCACCTAACTCTGATATAGAACTAAGAGGAAGAATATGGAGGTTAATGCAAATTAAAAGATCTAAGGTCAAATTGTTTTTTTTTTAATTGAATTGCACACAAGAAATGATATTCTAAATGCACTAATGTTCAAATGAAGTGATAGTAAAGATAACAATATTCTCCTTATCCAATTTCTCATTACCACTTGCAGATATAACTAGTAAATGAACTGTTTGGAAATATAGTTATATATATATAGTTATTATCAGGGCACCAACAAATCCCTCTCATTCAAAGCAAAAGTCTCTAGTTGCATCTCAGAAAACATAAATTGGTTTATTAGAACTTGCCATGTTGGTGCGTTGCTGAATGCAGCCAGTACTAAATCACATCATACATTTCCCCCTTGACCCTGGTCTTTCCCCCTACCCCCTGGATGTGACTTCTCCAATAGGACACACCAGTCTCCAAGAATCATCCATCATGCTTTCCAATAACCTTCTTATGCTCTGACAACCTTGGGCTGCTGAGTTGATCTCTAGGCATTTCAAGAATGCCTTGTTTTCCCCCACTCCCTATCTCTGGCAGCTAAAAAGACCAAAGGAGTATCTTTTTAGTTGACATTTATATTATTGAACAAATAATATAATGTGGGCTACCTAGTTTGATATAACAGAGAGAAACTATCCATTTATCCTTACAGGAAAGCTTAATAAAATTATATTCCGTTGGAAACTGTACAAGATTTAACTGCACAAATTTAACCTAACTGTTGCTTTGTTGCCAATTTAGAGGGGTGGGGCATCACTAAAAATACTCTACTGGATAGAGAGATGTTCCTTGCAATGCCTTAAACTGAAATAATCGTTATTTTTCATTTAGAATCAACATAGCAGTATAGTATTTGAGAAAATCTGCTGCTTCTGGGAAGAAGATAACAAAGTCAGCTTCAGTTTGAACTTGCATAGAACATCTTTCTGCTCTTTCATACTGCTTTGATAATAGAAAGCTTGACAGCCAGAATTTAAACAGTTTTCACTTTGGAAAGCCATATTTGTTTCTCTCATAATAACAGGAAAAAAATTTTCTCAGTTAAAGAGTTAGTAAAGCCAGGTAACCTGGAATTATGTTAAAAAGCTATTGACCAAGCATTATTTAATTCAAAAGTAAGGAACATTTAGATCTTCCAACTTTTTAATATGATGTGCAGCAAACACTGACAGTAAAATTATTGAAAGTGGAAACTGCAAATTCTGTATCAGATGTTGCTGACCTTCATAAGAAAAAAGAATATATTTTCTGCTGTGCCTGGAAAATAAGTGAAATGTGTGATAAAAGGCATTTTATCTAGCTTATGATGAAACTTATAATAATGAAACTACTATAAGACTCCTAACGTAAAAAGTATAAATAAAATAATGTTTAAGGATCTTTCTTTAAAATGGTATGACTTTTAGCTTTAAATACCCTTTTCCCCCAAAAATATGATCTACCCTGAAAGTAAGTCCTAGCTTGATTTTTCCATGTGCCCCCAATATAAGCCCTACTCCCCAATAAGCCGTGATTAAGATCCCACCCATTCCAGAGTGGACGGGTAAAATTAAGCTAGGGTGGGTATGGGAGGGTGGAGTTACCCTACTACTTACCTTTGGACAGTTGTAGCCAGGCCCGACACCTGCCTTGCTGGCCCATTTCTTCTGCAGCTGGCAAAGCTTTCCTAAAGACCTCTGTAGCTGATCCAGAGCTCTGTTATCCGCTTCAAGGAAAGCCTTGCCGGCCATAGAAGTTCCCAGACCTCTGACAGCAAAAAGGAGGCCAGGGCACAAGTAAGGTTAGTCAGTGGATGACATCCCCTGAAAATAAGACCTGGTGCCTTTTTTGGTAGCAAAAAATATAAGACAGGGTCTTATTTTCAGGGAAACATGGTATTGAATCAAACTGTCTTCAATATATTCTATATGTTCTTGAAAGTTGTCAATGTTATTCCCAGACAGGACAATTCATTCATGCATGCATGCACACACACACACACACACACACACACATCATGACTGAGAATTGATTTTAAAATATGATTTGTTTGCAAGAATTCAGTAATGTCCTAGTCATTTAAGTGTTAATGAGAACTAAATCATGCATACTATGTGTATAATTTGATTTATTAAATCAAGTTGGGGAGTTTAACATGCTGCTCCCCAAATGTATATACATTATTTGATCATCTTAATTGTTCAAACATAATTACAAAATTCTATTTAAAAAATAACCATTTGATATTTGTGGATAACCCTATTTTTTATTACTAGGGCACACTTTTGTAAAAGAAACCATAATTAATATTGGAGTCAAGTAGTAAACTAGGAGATGGGTAATACAAAACCTTCATCTTTCCCCTTTACAGATCCTGTAAATTTCTGAAAGTTTAATTCATTAATGGAGGAAATGCCATAGATTTTCTGCTTTCTTTGACAGCCTATATATGTTTAGTTAGTTTTAGGAGTCAAGTACAGTAGAGCAATAGCACTTAGATTTATATATCGCTTCACCATGCTTTATAGCACTCTCTAAGCTGTTTACAAAATCAGCATATTGCCCTCAACAATCTGTCTCCTCATTTAACTCAAGTCAACCTTGAGCCGCTCAGGATCAAAGGAATCAAACTCCTGGCAATGTGAGCAGAGTTAGCCTACAATACTGCATTCTAACCACTGCGACACCTCCTCCTTCCTTTATAAATTAATTAACCAGGCTTTCTTTTAAACAACAGCAACAAAAAAGATTGCTTTCTAAACTCCTGAAATCCTTAGAATTCCTTAAATATTTGGATTTCCAGAATCCTTTCACAGTATCGAATATGGCAGTAGAATAAAAAGTATAAGGCAGTAAGATTGGCTTTTGTAGTGGGCTTCATAAAGTGATGTCAACTGATATTCGTTCCAATGGTTAAATTAAACATTTTTGGAATTGAATATTTCCGAACTGAATTTCAATAGACATTTTTTGACATATCTACTTAGTCATTTTGGGATGTAGAAAAATGAACTAACTGAATCTTCTGTTTGATCCAATAATATGTTGCATAATCATCCAACAGTCAATTTAGGCTAGGGGGGAGAGAAAAGGTAAGGGAAGCAAGCAAGCATTGGATTTGAAAGTCAAAAGTCTTGCTCCCTAGATTTCTGTGCTTTTAAGAACTTTTTGACTAGTCCCATTAAAGTGGATGGTTCCAAAGGACTATCCAGTCCAGTGTTTCCATATCAGCTAGTTAGATTCTGAAGAAACCCCCATGGGCATTTCTCTCTCTTTAATTTAAATCAGAATAAATGTAAACAGATTCTCCAAGCTGATCGGCCTTAGCTTTAATCTTGTTCAGTCTGTTGTCCTAAGAAACAAATCCTGGAATATATATGCATAATATCTAAAAGCTAGTAGCAAACACATGTAACAGACAGAATTACTTGAAAATGAATTGAGCAAGAAAATCTATGCAGATGGTTAGCAATATTGAAACCATAGCACAAAGCTTTGGAAAGACCATTGATATGGTAAAGTGATAACTGTTCAAGACAGGTGTAGGCGTACTAAAGTTTTGGTGGGGTAGCACATGATTCCTTCTGAAAAGAGTTTCTTACTGGCTTAATTCAGAACAGATACTTTCTGCTTACTTGCATGAGACAAATAAAAGAAGGTTCTAGAAAGGTTTTCAGGTAATTTGAAAACATATATGCATAGTGGAAAGATCATTAATAGTTGTAGAATCTGGATTTAAATGTAACTGCATTTAAATTGCATTTAAGCAAATATGCATAAATTTAATGTGGCTTTGATCTAAAGTGTTATAATATTTGCTGTCTGCATTGTCTGCTTATCCAGATTATAGATCTGATAAGGGTCATATTACATGTGGCTATAAATACATTATATTGGATGTTTGAGGTAAAAATGTATCAATAGTAGTTCACAGCCATCATATGACAGCTAGTCAGACATCTTGTCGCCATATTATCATAGGCCAAATTTTAATAATGATAGTGATTTTGTAAATGCTCCTTTTGCATGCTGCTCAACAGGGAATGAGGTGCATAACTATAAACCACCAATTAAAAAAGTGAGTTGTTAAGAATAATTAGTGTTGTTGCTATTGTTAATTTCTGTGTTAGCTAAGGAATGCAAGGTACTAAGTGTATTTTTTATTGACAGTTCTGAACGTCTTCAGTATTATGCATAAGTGTTTGATAAAAGAGAATTAAAGCTGAATAGTGCTATTGCAGCACTTTTCCTGTTGTTGAAAACTCTTTATTTTCAGAAATGCTCATGTTAGTGGATATTATACAATTAGTCCCCATTTAACATCCACTTGTTCAGTGACCATTTGAAGTTATGATAGTGCTGAACAAGGGATACTTACAATGGGTCCACATAGTTGTGGCCATTGCAGTGTCTTTGGAGTCATGTGATCATGATTTGGTGCTTGGCGACTGGCCCACAATTACAATATTGCAGCATCCCGAGATCATGTGATCACTATTGTAACCTTTACTGCCAGCTTCCAACAAGCAAAGTTAATGGACAGAAGGTCACAAAACACATGACTCTGGGATCCTGTGATTGTGTGGTATTGCCCTATGATGGCAACTGGGATTGCCAGACCTGCTGTCATAGGATGGTGTGGTTATATAATATGCTTATGACCAGCTTACTTAGCAGTGAAGTTCCCGATTCCAATTACTATTGGTAAGGGAGAACTGCTGGTAATAATTCACAATTTTAATTTATCTAGCTAAAACAAGCATTTGAAGACCGCTGATCATTGTAAACTTGAAACTGAAGTCTATAATATAGTGTTATGTAAGTAACAACAAAAAGAGTGAATGTTAGGAAAAATTAAATTGGCAGAACAGAATGCTTGAAGATAGATTGTGAATACAACGAGAAATCAGCTTCATTGAGACAAAGTCATCTACTGATATAGGATTGGTAGGTGTAGTGAGTGCATAGTAGGGAAACTGAACTGATACAGATAGTTGTCCACTTACAAACACAAGGAATCAAGAATTTCTATCATAAGTTATGGTTGAAAGTCGAGGCACTACATGACTGGACCCAATTTTACAGCTGCTTTTACAATAGTTGTAAAGTGAGTCACTGAGTTCGAATCACAACTGCCAAGGGGAGTTTTGCAGTCATAATTTTGAGGACAGGTCCTAAGTAGCTTTTAAAAGTCTGAATGAATTAATGAATGGTCATTAAATGACCACTTATAAGTCAAGATCTGTATAGGATTTCTTTAGGAAGTGGAAATTAAAGGGCAAATAGAGTAGATTGCTGACTAAGAGGACATCACCAGTAAATATGACTACTGATCTATGACATAAAAAGTGTAGCTAAGGAAAAGATTGGGGAAAAAAGAAAAGCAGAAGTAAGTATACAAAAGGCAGTAATGAAAACCAAACAGCTATAGAAAAAGGTTCCTCTATATAATTATGAAAGAAGTGGGAAAAAGAAAACTTCAGGAAACAAAGAATTCTGACTAGGAATTCAAGGAGCCAAATAAAGCAAGACTGTTAGAAGGAAAATTAAAAATAGGGTGCTACGAAAACAGTGGATAGGTGCACAGATACAAACTCCTGTTTTGAGGACATTGACTTAGCACAATATTTAAACCCACCAACTATAATTCAGCTTTATTTATAAATTGGACTAGTTTGGTTTACTCAATAACCATGGTTAAATATCTTGACTCAACATGACATATGAATTCATCAATGAATGGTGGAACCATGTTATGAAAACTCAAAGTCCTGTAAGTTGGATGGAGAGCTACTTGTAGACAGCCCACCTAAAAGAGGATATCTGGATTGTTAACAGGAAATTGAATGTTTAAGATTGCTTTTGAAGCAACTAGGCTTTGTTCCAAATAACAAAAGGACAAATACGAGTGCCAGGATTTTCTTACAGAAATGATGTGTATCTAGAAAGCACGTATGGAGACTGAAACTTCTCCAACTCTTCTCACTATGATGGGAGAAAATCTACTTTAATACTATATAACAGGGGTCCCAAACCCCCGGTCTGCAGACCGGCATTGGTCTGTGGCATGCCAGCCACCCCGGGCCACACAAATGAAGCCTCATCCATGAGATGCAGGCAGCATTCAAAAACATGCCCCCTCCAGTCCACAAAAAAATCTTCCTCCATGAAACCGGTCCCTGGTGCCCAAAAGATTGGGGCCACTGCTATATAAGATTCATGTTCATTAATATGTTCTGTTACTAGCTATGGTTTATTATGTTAAAGTCCCAAGACTTCAAAATGAGAGTTTGTTAACTTCTATAGCATTTGTTGCCGATATCTTCAGATGCTCATATTCTAGAATTTACAGTCAGCTGGTGGATATTCCCATTCATTAATGCCGAGCATTGTTGTAATAGTGAATTACAGGTGAATTACAAGTTAATTCTAAGCTACTACTTCTTTTCTTGGAAATTGAAAGAATTAAAGTACAAATATTGAAGCTAAAATAATATATTAATAAAAAAGAAAAAACAACTGGGAATATATAAATAAATTCAATTGCCATCTTAAGGGGAAAAGGTTTTATTCAGCTGAATTCTGCATTACTGGCTCACACATTTATACAGATAACAAATAATCTTTTAGATTAGAAAAATATATAAATGATTCAAGATTTTGCTGCTGTTCTGAATTAAATTCTAGACTCTTCTCTTTTTCCCCCCTGTGCAGCTTCTGTGAATGTGCTTGTTCAAAACTGCAAGATATACAATGATGCCAGCTGTGATATTTCTGCAGATGGGCAACTTTTAGCAGCTTTCATTCCTAGCAGTCAGCGGGGATTTCCTGATGAGGGGATACTCGCAGTCTATTCCCTTGCACCGCACAACTTGGGTGAAATGCTGTACACGAAGCGATTTGGTAAGAGATTATGTGTCAAAGATTTGGGGAAGCTATCAAGACCTTTAACAGTATCTTAGAAAGTACATTTTTCCCCTGACATCAAACTGATAAATGTAATAATTGCAAGGGAAATGTAATCCCAGCTGTAGATTGATTTGGTAGCAACAGAGTAGTGAAATAGGAATATATATCATGTGATTCCTATGATGCATTTGCTGAACTGCTATTAGTTGACAAAGAGGATATAAGCAAAGTATTTTTTTTTAAAGATTAATAGCAATCTACATAAGGGAAATGGAAAAGGAAGGAGAATCAGAGGCAAGAATTCATTAATTATGTTTATTATGCTTTGCTTTATGCCTAGGTCCCAATGCCATTTCTGTGAGCTTGTCCCCAATGGGCAGGTATGTCATGGTAGGATTGGCATCTCGTCGCATCTTGTTGCACCCGTCTACAGAACATATGGTGGCTCAGGTTTTCAGGCTTCAGCAACCACATGGAGGAGAAACTTCAATGAGGGTAAGTGGTATTACCTGTTTAACTACCTGAGTATATTTATTTAGAAACAGATTGGTATATTAATGAAGCAAAGCTCTTTAACAGATTGTGGAAGCTAACTGTCACTGATTTTGGGGGTTATTAGAATAAATAGACAAGTAGCAGGAATTACTATGGAACATTATTGTTGATAGAAATAGTATAAGAATGAAATATTACCACCAGATGAATGTTTATGGAGTATGTTGTTTAATAGAAATATGCCTCTTTATATTAGTGAGGCAGAAGGGTCTGTGTTAGATAGGGGTAAATAAAGAGCAGACATCCTGTCCAAACAGGATTAATTGGTTTAATTTAAAATAACATTTGTCAGTTATTCATTTAACATTGGTTGATGTTAATGTTAGATGTTAATGTTTGGAAATGAAGTGCTTCTTCAGAAAACAATGTTCCTCTGATAAACTTAAATCACAGAGTATTATTAGCCTTCAAACCCTACATTTATTAAAAAGTTTTTATCAGAGAATATGTACCCTTTAGATCATATTTTTGTATAATTGATCCTTCCTCTATCCATACTTTTAAAGATAAAGAAAGCTGTAAATATTAAGTTAAAGTTCTTGCTCAAGCAGGCAATTTATTTAATTGGAAATCACCCCAAATCTTACTAACTACTGTTCTGAATGAAGTTTCTTATTTTATTTGTGCACTTATAATTTTATACTTTTTTGGACCTTGAGAATTTTATCAAATAGCTTCTGAAAGAATAATGATGTACTAAATCAGAATGAAAATTTATTGTTAGCAAAATAAATGTTAATTTATGTGTTATTACTCCTCAGTACTAAATAATTATCAATATTTTAAAAAATGAACTTGTTTAAGAATGGTTGATTTCTTTTGGGATTGTGAAAAGCCTACAAGGGAGTTCATAGCAGCGAGTTAGAATATACTGCTTTTATCGTCTTGATGGCAACATTACTTGTTGCATACTACCTCAAAGACTACTTTGAAGTATGCAGGGCTGTAGCAACTTTTCAAAATTATTGTTTTAATTTTGTTATTTATTATACTGTGATGTGTTTTATAGTGTTACTTTGTTTTGTTTTATAAGTTCTTGGGTATTTTTGTAATAACAGCACTAAAACAAAGCCTTACAGCTTTATTTTTTGTCAGTTGACAGTGATAAAACACTGAAATTCAACAGCCATAGCTCCATCTACTGATAAAACAACAGTGTTTAATTTTCAAAATGAGCTACAGTTGGCAGCAAACGTGGGAAAATAAAGTTGAGTAAAACAAAGAGAGTTAGAGAGAAAGCAAATAAAAAAACAGTCAAGCAGAAATTGTAAAAGATACAGAAGGAGGAAGGGCGTTATGGAGAGTTAGGAGAGCGTTTGAATAAATTGGGGTTGAATTGGAGGCAGCTTTGATGAAAAACAGTTGGGATTGTGGGATTTTATCCAGGCTTCCTCTGTTCTAATGGAATTCCCTTTATATAGAAAAATACTATTATCCCTTCAGTAAAACTACCCCACTAAATTTTCATTCAAAAACAGGAAAGTGCTCAGGTTTTTCTTTGTTTGTGGATTTAATCACTTACAATAATATTTATTTCAAATATTGTAATCTGCAGTTCAAGAAATTGTTATCCAGGTTGTCCATTCAAAATATAATAATGCTACTTCAAACTTGTTTGCATTGAATTTTCATTGATTGGCTTTTCCTAGCTACAGACAAGATGATATAGAATTATGGGAATGCAGAACTTAAAAGGAAATGGCACAGAATAAAAAAAATAAATTCCAATTACTGTTTGAATTGAAATAAAGGCAGACCTCTCGGGGAAGGAGCCCAATATTTGGATTTTAGGGCTTAAACTTAAGATGGTGATAGGAATGAAATATTTCTGGGAAAAATACTTTTCTTCTGAGAAAGCCTGTTAATTGTACAAAAATAATGTCAAAATGATACATATTAACCTGATTTTAGTATATGTTGATGTTATTGAAAGCAAACAGAAGTGTTTGAAAACAAGAGCAGTGCTTCTTGGTCTGATCCTAACCCAATAATGAACATTCTGGGCTCAACATGTTAAAATTTGGGAAATGTCTAACTTGACTCTGATGGCAGATCACCCCTCCATGAAAGAGAAACAATTCTTTGTACGTTCATTTCTTTTTAAAAAATATAGTCTAAACATGGGGTGCTATGTGTTGTATGAAGAAACACATAATTACAAAAGCAGTTTACACCAATAAAACATCAAATGGATATTTGGTTGTTATTAGTCTATTTCTAACACAGGTTGAATTGAAACCAAAACAGGTAGTTCTTGCATAATGACCAATCACTGGCCATACAAAATTGTGATGGCACTGAATTAAGGGAGTTGCAACTCCTGCCTGAAATTACGATTGTTGCAGCACCCCTGCTGTCATCTAAACTCGATTGCTAGGCAGCATGCCTTCTCTTACGACTATGGAGACACTGCCCCAATCTATCTACCACCATCTAGACCAGGGAAGTCAAACTCCTAGCCAGACGCGTCATGCGGTGGCCATGGCCACCCCCATTTTAGCAAAGGGGGAAAAGTCGCAATATGCCATGTGACAACAATATGACGCCACGAGTTTGACACCCCTGATCTAGGCTATCAGTGATAGTGCTGAGGTTGGGCCTCGACTTCAGCCCTAGCCCCACTTCTGCCATTCAAATATAGAATAACAGAGTTGGAAGGGACCTTGGAGGTCTTCTAGTCCAGCCCCCTGCTTAGCCAGGAAACCCTATACCAGGGGTAGGGAACCTTGGCTCTTTTATCACTTATGGACTTCAGCTCCCAAAATTCCTGAGTGAGCCATAAAAGATTCCCCATCCCTGGCCTACTGGTTTTTCAGTTGTGGGGGAAATCAATTTTTGACTGGAATGGGACTGTTTAATATACAAATGTAGGACATATTCTTTATATATTCTTTATACGTCCTACATTTGTATATTAAACAGTCCCATTCCAGTCAAAAATTGATTTCCCCCACAACTGAAAAACCAGTAGGCCAGGGATGGGGAACCTTTTATGGCTCACTCAGGAATTCTGGGAGTTGAAGTCCATAAGTGATAAAAGAGCCAAGGTTCCCTACCCCTACCCTATACCATTTCAAAAAAAATAGTCCAGTCTCTTCTTAAACCTTCAGTGTTGGAGCACCCACAACTTCTGGAGGCAAGTTGTTCCACTGATTAATTGTTCTAACTGTCAGGGAAATTCTCCTTAGTTCTAAGTTGCTTCTCTCCTTGATTAGTTTCCACCCATTGCTTATTTTCCTGCCCTCAGGTGCTTTGGAGAATAGCTTGACTCCCTCTTCTTTGTGGCATCCCTAGTCCTTCTTTTCATCAAACTAGAAATACCTAGTTCCAGCAACCGTCATATTGGGTTTTTTTACAGGCTCCCCATTAACTTGTGGGAATCTGTCAGGGAATGTTGAAAATGAGGATCACATAAGTACAGCACTGGTGCCGAACAGCAGTAGGTCAGCGGTGCTGAAGTAGCAATAAAATCCCTAAATTTCATTTCCTTGGGGGTACTAGATCCGGACAGCATGTCCTAGGATGGTTACAAAGTATCTGGCACAAGAGTTTAGTGGTATGTAGGTGAAGGGGGCAAAGAGGAATCTGACTAGTGGCTGGACATTTTGGAAAACATTCTAGAATTATAACTACAAGACCAATATAACAAGAAACCATGCCCTTTCTACTTACCATAATCTTCTGAAGTTTTCATTTACTTTGACAGCAATTGTTCCCACCATAAATTTAGTACTGCTGAGAACATACCAATATCTTCTGTTACTCTCCTAGATTTCATTCATTCTTTATTCTATTATTAGACTGTAAACTGTTGGGAAGGAAAAGAAATTGGTACCTTAGAGCTGTTTGTTTCATCATTTAACATTTGGAGCAGCCAGGCAAGGAATTCCTGTTGGTGATTGTTCTTTAATGCTAGATCTAATATTCCAGCATGCAATTAATTATATTTCATTAGAAATTAAATCTAGATACAGTTTGGTAGATAAGATTATTCCTTATTTGATTTATTTTATAATGATACATATTTTATAATTGTAGGGATGGATAGGAATATTTTATCATTATAGTTTAAAACCTTCTGAAATAAAAATAGTTCTAGAAAATCTGTCACAAATAGAGACGAATATATGTGTTCCAGGATAACGTTGCAGGATCCAATCTGAGTAGGTCACCAGGACCAGAGGTTTTGTCTTTTGAGCTTTTGGACTCATGCTGGAGCTCATTTTCAGGAAACTTCTGTCTAGCAGAATGTGTGCTTTGGGCTGTTCTGTGTGCGCACATTGAAATAGCACATTGGCATATGTATTCAGACCCTTCACTCAGTACTTTGTTGAAGCACCCTTGGCAGCAATTACAGCCTTGAGTCTTTGGGTATGACTTGACCCACCTGGATTGGGGGATTTTCTGCCATTCTTCTTTGCAAATCCTCTCAAGTTCAGACAGTTTGGATGGTAACTGTCCGTGGATAGCCATTTTCAGGTCCCTCCAGAGATGGTTAATAGGGTTCAAGTCAGGGTTCTGGCTGGGCCATTCTAGGACATTTATAGAGTTGTCCCTAAGCCACTCCTGTGTCGCCTTGGCTGTGTGCTTAGGATTGTTATGTTGGAAAGTGAACCTTTGGCCTAATCTGAGGTCCTAAGCACTGTGGAACAGGTTTTCATTGAGGATACCCCTGTACTTTGTTCCATTCAGCTTTCTTTCTGACCAGTCTTCCTATCCCTGCTGCTGAAAAACACCCCCACAGCATGATGCTGCCACCAGCATGCTTCACTGTTGGGATGATATTGGTCAGGTGATGAGCGGTGCCTGGTTTCCTCCAGACATAACATTTAGAATTGAGATCAAACAATTCAATCTTGATTTCATCAGATCAGAGAATCTTGTTCCTCACAGTCTGAGAGTCCTTCAAGTGCTTTTTTGCAAACTCCCAAGTAGGCTTTCATAGGTTTTGCACTAAGGAGAGGCTTCCGTCTAGCCACTCTGCCACAAGGCCCAGATCAGTGGAGGGTTGCAGTGATGGTTCTCCTTCTGGAACTCTGTCCCATCTCCCCACAGGATCTTTGGAGCTCAGTCAAAGTGACCATTGGGTTCTTGGTCACCTCTCTTACTAAGGCCCTTCTCTCCCGATTGCTCAGTTTTGACTGGATGGCCTGCTCTTGGAAGAGTCCTGGTTGTGCCAAATATCTTCCATTTGAGAATTACGGGGACCACTGTGTTGTTTAGGAACCTTCAGTGCAGCAAACATTTTATTGTAGCTTTCCCCAAATCTGTGCCTTGCAGTAATCCTGTCTCTGAGCTCTGCAGGCAGTTCCTTTGACCTCATGGCTTTTGCTCTGCTACAGTATGCATTGCCAGCTATGAGGCCTTCTGTAGAGAGGTGTATGCTTTTCCAAATCATGATTTAATTTATCACAGGTTGACTCCAATCAAGGTGTTAGAAGCATGTCAGCAATAGTCAAGACAAATAGGGGGCACCTGAGCTAAATTTCAAGTGTTGTTGCAAAGGGTCTAACGACATGCCAATGTAATATTTTAGTTTTTTTCTTTTTAATCAATGTACAGACATTCTAAAATTCCATTTTCACTTAGTCATTATGGAGTACTGAATGTAGATTAGCGAGAAAAAATGAAATTCAACAACTACAGAATAAGGCTGCAGCATACCAAAATAAATGGAGTCTGAATACTTTCTGAATGCACTATAAACATTATGGGTAGATTTCTGAGTTCATCTGAAGTTTTTCATTTAGCATTTCAGTAATTTGAAGAGCTAGGTCTAGATAGACAGTTGGTTTTCACCCATGTTCTTACTTCTCTGTCTTAAGGTGACCATGATATGAAACTATAGGATTTTACCAACATTAAAAAAATGAAGTCACATGATTCTCTGTATTTTGAGTCAGATGAGATTATAGCCATCTTTTATATATCTTCATTCCAAAACCAGAAAAATATTCACAATAAGCAGCAAAACTGTTCAAGACTGTTATTGTCCATTATTTAAAAGTTTGAGCAGTATGTTTTCTTTCATTAATATTCTGTTCTCCTTCCCTTCTCCCTTCTAAATGATTAAACAATGTGTTATGTAAAAGTGGTATGAAATGCAAAGTCTCTGCTTGATTAGCCTGTAAAAATGTCAATTCTAGACTAGTTAAATGGCTTCTTTAGATTTCATGTGTTCTATTTTCAAGTCTTCTTCCAAAGTTTTACTCTGCTTCATTAACCTTTCATCTGTTCATTGCCATTGCTAATCAGAAGTTTGACAAACAAGAACACAATAACATTTCATTTTGGTTTTAATGATGCTCTTTCAACTCAAAATTAAAAATCATGCATAACTTCTTAAGTGACAAATTTCAGTGTAACCCTTACAAGTATTTATTTTATTATGGACCCCAACCAAAATACAATATTTGCAGAGAAACAAAACAAAAGAGTGTAGTTTACAGCAGGATTCTGGATGCATTCAGAGCATCTCTGGTTTTAAAATGTACTGCAAAATTTGGGTACATTCATAGAAACTAAATCATATTGGTCTGATAATAGCAACTGTAGATAGAATAAATCAGAATTGCCTGGATGCATTGTAGAATAGGAAGCTTTGCATCCTTACAAAAAAGTCAAAATATTAGGATACGGGCTATGGATTCAATCAGTAGTTTTCGTAAGGGCACAATGTTAACTCATAGGTGATTTTTTTTATATCTGCCTTTTATACTTTTAAGTATTGCTGTAAGGAGACTATTAAAACATGCTAAGGCTGGTACTTTCAAGAGTTTATGGACAATTTTATAGTATAAATACTTCCTGGCCTTAAAAATGGGGGGGGGGGGGGGGGCGCGGCTGCTGCTCAGAAAGTCATTCCTGGATAGGGTAGATTGATCCAGTTGAGCTTCTAAATCTCAGGTACATTTCTTAAATGTGATGATTGCTCAGTCATAGCCCATCATTAAAAAGGCCTCCCTGGAGAAGCCCAATATTGTAGGTTTTGCAAATGACCTATTCCATATTGATTCATAATAGTTTGCAATAGGAGAAGAAAACCAGACATTCAGAAAAGATTATAGTTTAAACAGTATGCTATAATACAAACCCTTTTGTCAGTTTCAAGTTTAATCAGTCCTGCCTGCCTCTTAATACTGTGTTAGGAATGTATGAAGCCACTTGACACTTGGCCCTTAGAAATTTGAACTGAACCTTTTTTAACGGAGTAGAAGAGCTCTCCTTTCCTCTTGGCTCCCAAGAATATTCCTACATACTGTATTAATAAATAGTTGTAAACTGAGCATACTTCTATTGCAGGCATGCTACCCAAATGAAAATCTGTAGAGAACATAGGGTTTTGAGTAAGGAGGGGTACTGACCATTGGATTTAATTTAGGACTGATTCAACTAAAAGAAAAAAAAACTATGCAGCGAGGAGATGTCCTACTTAAGATATTTGTACAACTTCAGAAGGAAAATAAGAGTGATCCTTGGGGGGGGGGAAACATTCAAGTTTGAGGGAGTAAACAATTTCATTTTTGTTATGGTTTTATAAATAAATTTGGATAAAAAAGGAATTTATCATGAAAAAAATCCTAAGCAACGTTTTCAAAAAATGAGAAGAATAGGAAATAAATAAAAGTGTAAACAAAAATGATTCAAGAATGTTTGATGATCTGTTCCAAACTTGCAGAAAGTGCAGTAGAACAGGGGTCTCCAACCTTGACAACTTTAAGACTTGTGGACTGCAACTCCCAGAATTTTCCAGCCAGAATGGCTGGCTGGGGAAATCTGGGAGTTGAAGTTCACAAGTCTTAGAGTTGCCAAGGTTGGAGACTCCTGCAGTAGAAGACAGATGGTTAGTACATGTGAAACCATCACAGATATAGACAAAAGAAATTGAACATTCAACTAATGCTATAGTCTTCCACATCTCATTAACAACAAAATGGAAAAATAACCCCATCCCCCTATCAACTCTTTTAAAAATATAAAATAATTTTCCAATATATTACTTCAGTACCTTTCCCTTGAGAAAACTGCAGTTCAGGGGTCTGATAAAATTATCCAGTTTGAATAGATCCCTCTCCACCCCAGAATTTGCTTAAACTGTGAGCTTTGGGAGAAATTACAGATTTTTGGAAGCACATTTTGCCTTCAACCCGATACATTTTTAAACACTAATGAGGCATCAGATGGCAGACATTAATTATCCTAACATAATTCAAAATCAGATTCTGCCAAACATGATCCTATTGGAATTTCTTGTCTTCCTTAGTTGACCAGCTATACAATAGAAAAGGACTTAATTGAAGAAGTAGTATGAACATTTGATAATAGCAATCAAGATATGTTGGAATTTTTTTTATTTTAATAAACATTTATTTGACATACATTTAAAACAAACAAATCAACACACACACACACATATATACATATATATGCAGGTCTTGGTGTGTTCGGGTCTTTTCCCATGTAAGATTGAGACTATCTGGGCAACATTTCGACGAGATCCCACTTGCCATCTTCAGGCTGGTACTTTTGGCTTTGTGCGAGCAAAGCGTGATCTGAGCTGCTGTTTCCCTATATATACTGGTGGGGAGGTTGGCTATATTGTCATTTCTTGATTGGTTGATGGAGTTGACGTTTGCAGATTGGCTGGCTTTTTCTTAAGAACACATGTGGCTGAGGTATTGGCTGTGTGTCTATCCGCCTCCTGTGTTTAGATTAGAATTAGATTAGAACTCAGAAGGTCATCACACAGCCCATTACCCAAGTCATTACAACACAGGAGGCGGATAGACACACAGCCAATACCTCAGCCACACGTGTTCTTAAGAAAAAGCCAGCCAATCTGCAAACATCAACTCCATCAACCAATCAAGAAATGACAACACAGCCAACCTCCCCACCAATATATATAGGGAGACAGCAGCTCAGATCACGCTTTGCTCGCAAAGCCGAAAGTACCAGCCTGAAGATGGCGAGGGGGATCTCATCGAAACGTTGCCCAGATAGTCTCAATCTTACATGGGAAAAGACCCGAACACACGAAGACCTGCATACCTGTACCCGTGAAAATCTACGAAAACAAACATATACATATACATATATACATACATACATACATACATACATACATACATACATACATATATATATACACACACTCACACACACACACACACACAGTGGGGCAGAAAAATATTCAGTCAGCCACCAATTGTGCAAGTTCTCCCACTTAAAAAGATGAGAGAGGCCTGTAATTGTCATCATAGGTATACCTCACCTATGAGAGACAAAATGTGAACACAAATCCAGACAATCACATTGTCTGGTTTGAAAAGAATTTATTTGCAAATTATGGTGGAAAATAAGTATTTGGTCAATATCAAAAGTTCATCTCAATACTTTGTTATATATCCTTTGTTGGCAATGACAGAGGTCAAATGTTTTCTGTAAGTCTTCACAAGGTTGTCACACACTGTTGCTGGTATGTTGGCCCATTCCTCCATGCAGAACTCCTCTAGAGCAGTGATGTTTTGGGGCTGTCGCTGAGCAACATGGACTTTCAACTCCCTCCAAAGGTTTTCTATGGGGTTGAGATCCGGAGATTTCCAGGACCTTGAAATGCTTCTTACGAAGCCACTCCTTCGTTGCCCGGGCGGTGTGTTTGGGATCATTGCCATGCTGAAAGACTCAGCCACGTTTCATCTTCAATGCCTTTGCTGATGGAAGGAGGTTTGCACTCAAAATCTCATGATATATGGACCCATTCATTCTTTCCTGTACATAGATCAGTCGTCCTGTTCCCTTTGTAGAGAAACAGATCAGATAGCTGACATAAAATGGAGAATGGAGTCAGCAAGAAAACAATAAAGGGGGTTACTTTTGCTTTAATGGAGTAGACAGACCCTTCATTATGCAGACCATGTCAGAACATAGTATATTAAGAACCACATGTTTGCCAAAACATCTGAGGATTTTTGAGGACCAAACTGAATTTGGAAAACTATTGCTTATGATAGTGTGAGAAAATACAATATTGTTCCCATGGGATGGCAACTGGAATCAAATTCAGAAATTAATATTTAAAAATATTAAAAATGACATCACATTGTTAGCTGAAAATACTGTAGATTTAGAGCTCATTGTGAAAGCAACAACTGTGGGATGATATTAAATGTTAAGACAAAGATAACGTCACTAAACACTGGCAAAAAATATTTCCTTACAATGCAGCTCAGCAGTGGAATCAGTTATCAAGACTGGGCTCTCCTTCATTATATTGCTCAGTTTTCAAGCAGATCTTAATTAGGATTTTTCTATTCTGCAGTGTCTTGGAATTGATATCCGTGTATCTTCAATAGATCATTCCAATTCTATGATTCTAGGGTTCAGATACAGTTTTCAAGAGCCCCATCTCAGTAGCGTCATTCTCTTAATTTGGATCAGCATTGGCAAAATCTGAAGCCCAGGCTGGTATGGTGCATCCAGAGAAATGCAGCAAATGATGTTACAGCTAGACTGATATGTAGAAATTAATCTTGTACTTTGAAAGCTTATTTTGAATGAACTACATTAACTACCAGGAAACACCACATGATTGTTTCATCCTAATTGGGACTTCAGATAGGGTGTGGAGGGAATAAGGAATGGTCTTGCAGGGTTGGAGGAAGAGCTGCTATCAAGTCAACAGTCAGATAAGAGGGGCTTGAGCCCAGGTCAAGAAAATACCTTGAGAAGAATCTATCTCAAAGAATACCCTTACCCAATTCAATAAAGATAAGATGAGAGTAAAGAAAACAGCATTCCGATGTGCAAGGTTCTGTTACAACAGCTATTCTGATAAAAGTACTCATAATTTATATAGTGTTGTTTCTTATCTGGCCTATCTTGATGGACTGACGTATTGATAGCTAGATGTAGTTCTGTGGAACTCAAATCCTCCTCTAGGAATTGAATTCATTGCTGTTTCGATGACTCTATACAGTGCTTTAGGAGTTATCCAAGGCTTGGTGTTCAGCATTTATAAGAAGGTACATTTGAAAGTGTTAAGAGAAATAGTTCTATAGTCCACTTTCCCTCAAAATTCCCAGAAAAGACAGAGATACAGCAACTGTTATGTTGTGTCCACATATATGGGGGTTTGTATGACTTCCATGAACCCTTTTTGAAGGAGAGGGATGTCTCTATTTTAATTGTTTTGAATGAGATGGACTTTGAACCTGAATTTTAGTAAGATCAAGCAAAGTTCAAACAGAAAAGAGTTGCATTATTTGTCCCAAGCCATCAATTGAAACAATATCTCCATGACAATGTTAATATCTACTTAAGTACATTCTAAAGGTAGGCTTAGAAAGCAGCTAAAGTATTATCATTTCTGAGTGGTTGATTTGTAAATTGTCATTCATTGCTTATCTACCAACTATTGAATCTCACATTAAGTAATCTGGCAGTGTTCTGGTGAGAACGATCTTATATCCCTTCTCAGGAACAGACCAGATAATTATGTAGAAAATGCTTTTAAGTGACTGTCAACTATCAGCTAGTTAGAAGAAAATTAATAATTGCTTTTTGAGAGTTACACAATGTAACTCTCACTGGGATTCATGCTTATTTTGAAAAACCTAGAATTTCAGTTCACTAGCCTTCCTGTTTAGGTTGGTGACATGTTACAACAGTTTTCTCTACATTTCAGATTATTGGAGAGTAATGTTATTGGTTCCAGAGAGTACAATCATATTGGTTAGAGATTATGGAAGTTATATATCTGAAGGGTGCTTTGCAGTCTAAGAACTGGCAAATTGTGAAATCAAAAGATGTATAGCTCTAGGAAAAATCAAGAAACAGTTACTCCATTTATATTTCTTCAACTAATTTAAAATGTTTTGTATATCGGAACTGGATAAGAAAGCTTTTTGAAGGGCCAGCACCTATCTTCTTACAAAATATTTTTTTCATATTCAATTTCAATTTCTTATAATAAAAAAGACAGCCAACTTAATGTTCCATATTGTTGATCATTTTAATCCTATCAAGAGTTTTTTTTTTTTAAAGAATTCTCAGTGAAAAATAATCTCATAATATTCAACTTGTGGATAAAACACTAATTTTAACATCATGTAAGTACATATACATATCATTGTAGTTGTTCCATTCCCGATTTCTTTCCCTTTGTATCCACTTCTTTTTGTTACATTACACTATCCCTATAGCCACCATCCAATTGTTAGGTTTTGTTTTGCTTTTCCTGTTGCTTTATTATCTATAATTCTCCTTCAACTCTATCTGATGTGGAATTCTGTCAGGTTTCGGACAATGGCTTTATCTTGTCCTCCTTAATACCAATATCAAAAAGAGTCTGTTTTAACTTTTGTGCACTGTTAAAAACAGTACACAAGCATAATATATAATACATGTGGTAGAGGTTTACTACACATTCATTCTGTTATTCAGTGTATCTTTGCTGCTTCAACATTATTTTCAGTTATTTATTCTGGTTTTGAGCAAGAATATGAAGAACTAGTTTGACTGCTTCTTTGCTTTGGAATCAGTTCAGCTGAGAATGGACTTAAGTTTATACATTTATGAGCTGAAATATGGCAAATATATAAAATAAGACTGTTGTGGATTGTTTTTTCTGTCTATGAAACTATGAAATTTAGAGAAGATTTAAACACTTTAAAAGACATTGGGGAGATATTTTGTGAAGGGAAAAAAATTAAATGAGAGACATTATTATTCCTAGCTCTCAATGTCATCTGCTTCACTTTGAGTCATAGGATACCATCTCCTGTACTTGATGGAACAATCAGGTTATGACTGCTTTACTGAAACCAGAGAGAAAAAGAGTAGACCAGGGAAGCAATTCCATAGGATATGTACAATTATATAAAGAGAAGACCTGAAAAGAGTTGACAATATTTGATCTGATCAGATGGGCAGATGAATATAGGTCTCCCAATAACTTGATACAGAACCATAAAAACCAGCAGCATGGGTTATCTGTAAATCAACCAGTAACCAGTGCAATTTCCAGGGAGGGAGGGACGTTTGCAGATTGGCTGGCTTTTTTCTTAAGAACACATGTGGCTGAGGTATTGGCTGTGTGTCTATCCGCCTCTTGTGTTTAGATTAGAATTAGATTAGAACTCAGAAGGTCATCACAGAGCCCATTACCCAAGTCATTACAACACAGGAGGCGGATAGACACACAGCCAATACCTCAACCACACGTGTTCTTAAGAGAGAGAGAGACGCAGAAAGGGGGGGGGAGAGAGAGAGACGCACAGAGAGAGAGAAGCACACACAGAGAGAGAGAGAGAGAGACGCAGAAAGAGAGAGAGAGAGACGAAGAAAGAGAGACGCAGAGAGAGAGATGCAGAAAGAGAGAGAGACGTAGAGAGAGAGAGAGAGATGCAGAGAGAGAGAGAGAGAGAGAGAGAGAGAGAGACGCAGAAATAGAGACCCAGAAACAGAGAGAGAGGGAGAGAGAGAGCAGAGAGAGAGAGAGAGAGACGCAGAAAGAGAGAGAGACGCAGAGAGAGAGAGAGAGAGAGAGAGACTTGGAAGAAGAGATTTGGAAGAAAAACAAAAGACAAAAAAAGGAGTGAAAGTCATTTTTAGTTTTAGAAAATCAATAGAAAGGCATTGTGTCTTTCTTGATGGGTTAATCTCATAATAGCAAGATAGACAAAATACAGAAGACCTTACTCAGGAGCACTCTGCACAAGAGTAAACTCTGTGTTCTGCAGCAGTGTTCTTGTGAGGAACAAGTCAACTCTACCAAGAAGACAGCTTATGTTGCTATTACTGTTGAACTGACAAAGTAAATTGACAAGGAGATGAAATTAGGATATCATTTGGTGATGTGATATTTGACAGAAAATTTTCTCTAGAATAAGAGAGGAAATGTTATCCATACTGTAAGTATGGATTGATACATCCTAAATCAGGCCTTTTTTCCTACTTGGAGTATTTGTATAGTGGGAATTAAACAAATATACCCCATCATTGAACAGTAAATAAAGCTGCTTTTTAAAAAACTTTTTAAAATGTACTTGTGCCATCTTGATTCTCACAACAAGTATATTAAAAAAGTGAAGTTATAGTTTTGTTTCTATTTATCTGATAATGATAGATATATCAGGGGAAATTAATTTTGGGTTTGTTTTTGTTTTTCTGGAAAGATTAGGAATAGGAGGAGAAATTCACTCTTCAAAACAGTGCAGTAGAATTGAGATTTTCCCCTAATCCTGCATGGAGGTTTGGCTACCATGGTAGTAGGAACCATCCTCCTTCCAATAATTCATAATATTAAGCATCCCTGGCATGGATGATTTAGGCCATATGAAGCTATGCTCTCATAGACAATTGATGTTTGTGAAGAAGTTGAGTTATTCTGATAGATGCAGACAGATTAAGATTTCCCAATGGAAATGAACAGTAAGTGTAGTATAACAATTGCTAGATCCAAGGAGTCATTTCCAGCCACATTTCTTAGCAAGAAGCAGTTGCCTGAGATAAATGGTTTATTCATAAAGCAAGTTTGCATTATGATCCCCTTGTGAATTTTTTCCCCTTTACATCTCAAAATAGTGCTTATTTTTCTGAATAAATGCTACTTTGCTCTTATAAAAGGTTTCTTGGTATCATAGTCCCATTAAAACTGGAGTCATACCATAATCTCCATGGCAACAGATACAACCAGTATATATTGGATTCTTTGTTACACAGTCAAGAGAATAGGACAGATATGCTGAAATCATGTAGGTATTAACGATAACACCAAAGAGTTGACAGCCTTAAATTATACTGAAGTTTTCCAAATGCCATTTACTTTTGGGGAAGATAAAATGCCCCAAAACAGTTATTTATATGTTTTTTTAAAGTGGGCAAAGTCATTATGTATTCCACTAACATTCCTTTTATTGATGTAAAAGTTTATTACTATTAACTTCTTTGTAGCTATCATTATCCACTATTTTTTTAACACACACAGCTATACACAAATACATGAGAGCACTTTGATGTAGTGGGTAAGGTGCTGGACCAGGAGTAAGAAGAGCTACGTTCTAGGTATAGAGGCTAGTCAAGTAACTTGGATCATTCATCTCAGTCCTAGACTGGAAAGAACTAATCTACCAACCTGCTCTGGACTGGTAGATTACAGTTTCAGTTCATAACCTTGAAGGAAGAGACTTTTCCCATGCCATGGATTGATTGGGCTGATAATGTGTGCATACATACATGTATCAAAAATATCCTCATATCCTTAAGTGATCAAAGGAGAAAGAAGTAAGAGTCAATAAATTAAGAAATAACATAACTTTAAACATAAGTATTTAGTAAGCTTGATTCCTTCTCCCCTCTCCATTCTCCCTTTTTAAATTCTGGTTTACAACATTCTCTGCTATTTCAACTTTGATACATACCAGTTTTGTGTTTTTCTGCAATAGGGAACAGCAGCACCTATATTTTACTAATATATGAATCTTTGTGTCTATGATATTTGACAGTGTTTGTAGAGAGGCTAAATAAAATTCTAATGTCCAGCCCAGTAGTAGATTACACAGTCCCAAGATTTGTTAATACTTGGAGTTATTTTGCTGAAAAGAATGATATCTAGTTTTTTAATGTTGAAGTTGATTGATACTAAATTGTACACTTTCTTGTTTCATATTATTTATTTTATTTGCAGGATGTAAAAAAAGTAGCTTGATCTTCTTCCAAACTTAGTTTTTGCTTGTTTGAATCATTGTTAATTCTATTTTGTTTCTCTTGTTTTAGAGAGTGTTCAATGTCTTGTACCCAATGCCTGCCGATCAAAGGAGACACGTCAGCATAAATTCTGCTCGCTGGTTACCTGAGCCAGGTTTAGGATTAGCTTATGGCACTAATAAAGGGGATCTGGTGATTTGCCGACCAGAGTAAGTGGCATGGTTTACAACTTGAAGATTATAATAAACTTCAATTTTACTAGAAACTTTTTAACCATTTGTTCATTTTCAGTAATTTATTTGGAATTAAATTTTAAGAGTTACATTTTTTTAATGCTGAATTTTTTTTACTTAAATTATTACTAAAGTTAAATGGTTTTGAGGTGTATTTGGAGATTGTGAAAAGAGAAGAAAATCCGAGTAACTTTGCTTATAAATCTGTGTCATTGTTGCAAGAAAAGGGAAGATCCTCATTTCAGAGATTGACCTGAATTCTAGAGGTAATAAAAACTTTTAGATGTTTCTTTTGGGTGTAACTGAAGTTCAGGATAGAATCAGAGACCTTATAATTCATTTTTCTCCTCTTGTATAGCACAAAAACGAGGCACATCATCTTCAACTGCTTTGTGGTGGAAATATATATTGAATAAGAATAATTAAAATCAAAGATACAAATCTGACTCATAATACTGTGGAGCCAGCCAATTTCGTTTCTTCTCCTCTTCTGGGTTTCCAGTGGGGTTTCAGTTGACATTTTCAGTTGAATATACCATGACTCAAGTCTCCCGTTGCTTCAATCCTTTATATTGGTTTTTTAAGTTCTGGTAAAAATTAGAAATTTTGGTAGAAGTAGGAAAGCTGTGGCTTTCCATGTATTGCTGAATTACAGCTATACTGAAAGAGCTAGGCATAACTCAATTAGTAAAGATTTCCCTAACAGCATAGTACCAGAAAGGTAGCTTCACCTCTTATGTCTTATAATTTTTAAATTTTATTTCAATGTTGAGGCCATCCAACTCCAGAGCAGATCTAGGCCACTCACAATTAATAAGATTTCTAAAAAGCAACATATATCAATTAAAAAAAACAGAATGGAGCTGACCAGTAGACAGAATCAATAGTTTTTAAAATTCGTAAAGCAAAAACAGTTGCAGAAGGGAGCATAGGGCAGTGGACAAAGAATAGGTGAGATTAAAAGAATATTATTAACACATCCTAGGCAAAACATAAGACTGCATTAGACTTAAATTTAGGCTTTGGTTGTTGATTAGATTTTTTCATTTATTCTACATAAGGGGTTGCTATCTTCAAAAAAATAAGGATGCCCCCTAGTGAAATCCCATCCCTTGGTTCCAGCTACTTCCTTGCTCTATTTACAGATTTATTTTCCATGTCAGCTGAAATATGCTTTGCAATAAAAGTCTAAACTGATTTTCCAGTTGTACGTAGAGGTGCACAAAATTTACGGTTGAATAAATCCATTGGGAGGAATAGCAATTATTAATTTGAAAGTAACACATTTTTGTCAGTGCCAGATTTCCTAATATGTAATAACTTCAACAAAGAACAATCCTAATATGCAGACTTAAAGCTTTACAGTTTGGTGTAATCATTAATTAATCTATTAAAATGCATTATAAAGTATTTGTAGTTTCTGTGAAGCACTTTCATCTTCTGTGAGGCACTTTTTTAAATCAGAATTTTTAGTCATACTAGCTACATAGCTTCAGCCTTATCATGCATTTCTGGATGCTGACCCAATTTCTTTGCCAGACCGTTCAATCGGTAGAAGAGATGCCTCCCAGCAAGAGAGTCCCTAGTGCATCATTTTCCTTTTAAAAATAATAAGCCGTGGCTCAGGACACTTTGTAACGAGAAGATGGACAGGATTGTATTGATCTCTACTCTTAGATTCGTTCTCTGACTTAAAGTTCATATAGATACCATCTGTGAACTAAAGCCACAACAGATTGGGTAGTTTCGGGAAAAAAAAATATTTTTAAAAAAATTTTTTGGCTGTAGGAGACCTAAAGCTGATACTATTCTGGAATTTATTTGTAATTATTGGAGCAATAAGCCCCCCACCCCACCCCCCCGTTCCCCCCACCCCAGATTATAATGTCATCCAAAACAATATTATCTTTGTTAAGATTAAAGATTTTATTGATATCTTTACGATATACTTTTCTGAAGATGGAGTCAAGCATATGTATATATTATTTTTAAAAGTTTTGCTTTTACCTTTTTGCAATTTAAAATGTTTTTATCAAATTAAGGAGAAATTTGTTTAATGACTGTTCCTTCTGGTACGCTAAGTATATGACTTAACTTTGTATGTTTTTCCTCTGCCTTTGAGATATGTTAAAGCATTAATTGATCTAATGCAGCTTGCTTGCAGCTAGAAGATTCAGGCATTCACTGTAGAATACCTGGACAAGTGTGAGCAATATTGTGAATAAAACTTAAACCTACATACATTTTAAATAATTTTAGTAAGTTGAAGACCAGTCACATGCTATAGTTTTTATGCTAATCCACCTGGTTGTTTGTTTTTATTTTAGATGATAAAATGAGGGAGGGCAATTTTCCCAGGATCACAGACTCCCCAATCAGCTGGAGGTGATACTGGAAAATTCCAATCCCTTTCAATGTTTTTTCTGAGGGCTTATGGTGGAAAGGTGATTGAAGTGTCTGGTTTTGAGGGATAAAAGGTAGAAATGAGAATGGCTTGCTTCTCAATGCCTTGTGTCTCTATTTTTCCCTTATAGGTTTCTAACTAGGTTTCAAAGTCATTTTTATGGTTATCTCAGGGAACTGAATATGCTTTGCAAGTAAAACCATGAAGGAACACAAAATCTAGAGCGTGACTAGTTACACATTTTGGGCTAGTCTGGATAACCTCATGTTAGTTGTGGTGGCTATGAAGTTTTAGGCTGCTCTGACCATGGATGGTTTTAGTATGGTTGCTTAAATAACTCAGAATTCAGTGAATTCTCAGCCCCAAATATGTGGTTCATGTTTTATCAGTTCAGACAAAAAGACAACTGGGCGTTGAAGTGGAAAGGACATCAACAAAATCTCTAAATCTGTCATAAATACTCAATCCACCTTGGCTTTTAGTTTCATAGAAAGCTAGAATGGCAAAGACATTTCCTGCAAATTGTACCAACTTCCAAAGGTGCTTTTTCAAGATGCAACTGAAGTCCAGTATCTCTTGAAAAAGCACCTTTGGGACAACCATGACCTGGATGACTGAGAATCTCCATAGACATGTAGCAACTTCCCTTTCTTATCTAATCTGGTGCAAAATTTCCATCTCTTAGTTTTTCGGTCCACATTTTAACTGTAAACACATCCGGTTGTCCTTGTATTACTCATTGACCTGGTATTTAACAACAGTACCAGCAGATGAAAGAGTAACCTGCAATTACTCTGAGTGAGGTGTATAGTAGCTAGAAGGTAGGCACAAACTATGTAACTAACCTCCATTATTCTTATCTGACCAGTTATCATACTTCCTTCCTGCCATAATCCCAGTTAGACTTCCCTCATCCTAGCCCAGGTTACATTTACAAAAAAATTCTCCCAGATTCTTATCTTTGTTTCACAACTGAAATGTTTTTCCCACATTTTTAAAGGGTTCTCCTCCCTTTAAGAACAGTTATTTTGGGGATAACCCTTTACCTGCATTAGGCCTTAGAAAAACATGTATTTGGCTAATACAGCATACATTACATGTTTTTCAACATATTTATCAATTAAGCAATTTGTCTTAATCAGTAAGATTTACTTCTTGACTCTTTAAATTCTTCTAGGAATTCTATCATAGTTGTTTATCCACATGTTTCTTAACTTTGAATTTGGAATACCGATTCAAACATTTTGAAACACAAATAATATCCTTAAATTAACATAAAGTCATTTTATTGGGGTCATTATAAACCACATTTAATAGAGGAAAGTAAATAAATATGTAACATACCTTAATGAGAGTACAAAATTAAAAACATGATTCTGTTCTAACCAGGAATCAAACATACTGTGTTTTGGAAGTTCAGCCAGAACCATTTGGAGATCTCAGTCTGGTTGAATTGAAATTGGGAAGCTTTTGATTGTTCTGGATTTTAACTGAGACACAGTCTGGAGAGGGGGGGTCTTACAAGTTAAGTAGGGCAAGGCCATGTTTATTTCACTTATTTTGTTTTATTTTATTTATTTAACTTATATGCTACCCATCTCACCAAAGGCAACTCTAGACAGCTTATGCTCATTCAATAAATGTGCCATATAAAATATTAAAACAATAAATAGAGATCTTAAATTTAAAATTGTTAAAATTAAATGTTACCCTATCCCTCTCCTACAAACTCCTGTGTTTTCCCAGCAGCTGAGTGTCCTTTATTTCCACCTAGCTGCCACATTTAAGGCCCTGGCCCTTTCTTGCTCTCCACACATTCAAACACTTCTGCCCAGAAGACGTGTATTTTGATCCAGAGATGGACCACCCAGAACTGGCACTTTGGACTAAGAAGGATCTTCTTTTCCAAAGCCTTGAAAATACGTCCTTGTACCAAACTACGAAAATAAAGAAGACTGGAGAAATCAAAGAAAGTATGATATACACCTAACATCAAAAACGTCATCAAAAAAGCACAACAAAGTATGTTCTTTCTGCGCCAACTCAGAAAGCTCAAAGTGCCCAAGGAGCTGCTGATCCAGTTCTACATAGGAATTATTGAGTCTATCATCTGCACCTCTATAACTGTCTGGTTTGGTTCTCTAACCCAATAGGACAGACATAGACTTCAGAGGATAATTAGGACTGCAGAAAAAACAATTATCACCCACCTGCCTTCAATTGAGGACCTGTATACTGCACGAGTCAAAAAGAGGGCTGTGAAAATATTTACAGACCCCTCACATCCTGGACATAAACTGTTTCAACTCCTTCCCTCAAAACGACGCTATAGGGCACTGCACACCAGAACAACTAGGCACAAGAACAGTTTTTTCCCGAAAGCCATCACTCTGCTAAACAAATAATTCCCTCAACACTGTTCAACTCTTTACAAAGTGTACACTACTATTACTGTTAATCTTCTCATCACTCCTTATCACCCATCCCCTCCCACTTGTGACTATAACTTTGTTGCTTTGTATCCTCTGTTTCCTAGTATGATTTGATGTTGATTGTACCCTATGACTATCATTAAGTGTTGTACATTATGATTCTTGATTCTTAATGAATGTTCCTTCTTTATGTATACTGAGAGTATTTACACTAAGACAAATTCCTTGTGTGTCCAATCACACTTGGCCAATAAAGTATTCTGTTCTATTCTATGTATTTTCTTATACAACTGTAAACACTCTGAATTGAATATATTTTAAAACATTAATTACATTGGTATATTATGTAAATTATAAATGGATTTACTATTTTTTTATGAGAAAACTTTCACTCCACACTCACTTTTAAGTCAGATGTTAACCGCACTTGAAATTTAACATAAAATTTTTTTATGAGCAAACCTATTAATCACAATACATTTTACATTCCTACAATAAAGTATTACCCTTAAATGTTTCAATAGTGCTAATTACCCTACCAAATGTTTGTGTGGGTTTTGAATAAATGGGGAGGCTCCTCCTCCTCCATTTCATTCTTCAAATTTTTACATCTCTAACTACAGCAATTAATACTCTCTTAAAAATCATCTTTTAACATGATTTAATTTTCTAATCTGAGCCTTTTTAGTTAAGCTATTACACATTACGCAGAATGCCTATTTTGCAGCAGAAGCAATATTTTGTTCTTAAAACAGTTGTAAAATGTCACAGGTCATATATACAAGTGCAAACATATCATTCTCATCTTCTTAAATAGTATGCATTTGAACAGAGTCCACTCAGCTATATTTTTGATTTGCTTTAGAATATTTATGCAGTGAGTTAGTACTGTGTCAATTATCTCAACAGTATTGATATCATCACTAAAAAAGAAAGAGAAATTACCAAAGCTGCAGAATTTCCTTTCTCTTTGTGCTTCAGCTCATATATTTGTCATAAAACAATGTCTTCCTGGGATGAGGTGGTTGAAGGTTGTATTTTTATTAACCTGTTTTTTCTTTCCTTATTCTGATGGTTTCTTTGTACTTCAATAGAGATCAAACATTTGGTACCTAAGGAGTAGAACTTTATTTCCTATAATATATTAAAAAATATTCCTATTTTATGCATAATTGTGATTGGAATCTCCACTTATACCTGAAACTAAATATATTCCCTGATATTATTAACATGAGGCTTTTAGCTGCAGTGTGAAAGACTTCCACATATGGAATACAGCTGAAAATAAATGGATTGTGTATATGCTAGTGCACCGCAGCAACAGATTCAGCTTTCTTGAAGGAAGCATCTTGAACAATCTCTGGAGTCATAACTCTTACTTTGCTATTCAATGTATCCAAGAATGACTAGAAAAATGTAGATGACCAATAACGGATTTATTCTGGATATTTATTTAGAATTTTTGGTTTTGGGGAAAAATAGTTTTTTGCTCTAGGATGATTAAACCACACATTAATATAAAAGTTCTGGATTTTCTCATGACACTTCATACTTAAAGTGAAAATACTTCCAAGTAAATAAAGTTCTTTAATCCTTCCCTAACTGTTAGAAGTAAATAGCTGTCTGACTCTGTACTCTACAAGCACGCAATTAATTTGAGTGAGGGTGAAAGAAAAATTGCTTTCCTTGGCATCTGAAATTACTGGAAAAATCTGAAAGCATTGACAGTAAGCAAAGGATGTATAGGAAAAAAAGACAGAATTGGTAGCACTACTCATATTCATTGTATAGAAGTATCTGACTATAGATCATGCCATAAATTGTCACACTACAAACAACTATAATCCTGTGTTCCTGGCCGGTATTTAGTAAAAATGTGGGTAGATTATCAAATGCCACAAAGATCTTATTTCATGTTGTGGAAAGATTGTCGTTTCTGGTAGAAGAACATCAGTAACAAAGACAACCCTTTCCCACATTTACTTTATTCAGCACTTATCAGTTTTCCATTGCAGTGTGTGAGAATGATTTTAATGTGTTAATAATCACTTTCAGTCCTTACTGAGACTCCATGCCTTGGACAACACGTAGAGCGAATTTAGTGTGCAGCTAAATAGAGTGGGTGTATCTAGAGTTTCAGCAGGAGTGCTAACCACACCAGACAGAAAATCCCTAGGAATCTATTAGCCCTGCGATCACTTTACCAATAACTTTACCAATAAGTAAAGCCACTGAGAGGCAAAATCACAGGAAGTGACTTGACTAGGTAATTCTGTCTTTTTTAAAAAAGATAAATTCTTTTTATTATTTTAAAAATTAACACGTTCTTCAAAACTGATTTTTCTGGGCTCACTTGCAAAACGCTAAGATCACACTATTAAAATGTTTCAAATCTTTAAAAAAATCAATTACAATTATCAATGTTAGGGAAAATTGCCACTATCAAAATGAACATCTTGTCAAGAATACTGTTTCTCTTTCAAACCATTCCAGTTAAATTAGATTAAAAATTCTTTAATGAATTGAATAAAATTACCATGAAATTTATTTGGTCAGGGGAAAAAACGAGAATAAAATTAAGTTCACTACAAGATAATAGATCCAGAGTGGATTTGGACTCCCTGCCTGGGAAATATACTATAAAGCAGTAGTTTTAACATGGATTAAAGAAAGGGCCAATCTGAGAAATAAAAGAATTTTAACCCTAGAAGGGCACCATCTAGAGATGCCTTCATGTGGAACCCTGGAAATAAGAGATATACATACCTTAATAGACATGTAATTCGAAGCTCATTATTAAAAGTATGGAAAGAGATTAAACAAACATTATATGAACATTCCAGGATGGGTTTCCATCATGGAGGCATTGATCCACCCCCATGCCTTAGAAACTAGAAGAAAGATTAGGTGGTATGATGTCCTAAATTCCCAAGGAGAATTAAAGATGAACCAAGAACTCAAGAGAACAAGGGATGAAAATAGAGTGGTGGCCATATTTACAACTCAAGATGAGATATAAAAAAGATATAGAAGAATTTGGAATTGAGGTAAAACCAAACCAATTAGATAAAATATTAGAGGGGATGGATGAAAAATTAATTTCTAAAATGTATAATTATCTATTAGAATTTGAAATCGCGGAAGAAATAGTTAAAGGCCCAATGATTGCATGGGCAAGGAATGTAGGGCACAATATTAATTTGGAAGATTGGGAAAAAGTCTGGAAACAAAATTACAAAATAACAAAATCTGTTCTTTATAAAGAAAACCAATACAAAATGTGTTATCAGTGGTATTTGGCACCTTCAAGGTTAGCGAATATATACCCAAATTTAAATCCGACTTGTTGGAAATGTAAGCAAATGAGGGGTACCTTCTTTCACGCTTGGTGGCTTTGTCCAAAAAGTAAAAGGTACTGGAAAAAATTAGAATTTGGATAAAATAAATTATAAATATGCAACTAGAATTTAAGGCCAAAATATTTTTGTTGGAAATGTTAAAAGGGGACTATGCAAAAGAAATGAAATACTTAATTCTCCATATAATCACGGCAGCAAGAATTGTGTTGGCACAATGCCGGAAGGGTGACCAAATGCCAACAAATAATTTGATAATTCAGAAAGTTCTTGACTGCGCTGAAATGGACCTACTTACATAAAAACTTAGAGATAAGGTATACTTAAAATATACTACAGCTTGGGGAAAATGGTACAATTGGATGAAGGAGAAAAACTAGGAAATTATAAAAGGTAAGGATTTGAAAAATGAAATGGTTAAACTAAGAGCATATATCAAAAATAGAAAATGAATATTAATAAAATTGTTTTCAATAAATGATCACACCATCTTAGCAGATAAGAAATATATATGTTTTATGTCAGTATTTGTATATTGGTTTCATTTGTAACAAAATGTATATATATTTTTCTCTTTATATATTATATAACTATATATTTTTCTTTTTAATCTTTAATAAGGTTTATTTTAAAATTAAAAAAAAACACCAACCACCCCTCAAATAACAATAAGTAAAATGCAATTCTTTAGCAAGGCAAACATAACAGAAAAATTAAATGGTTTCATTCAACATATTTAAAGTCTTAATTATTAAAAGACACAGGAAACGAATCAGGTATTTGCCTGATAACTTGAAATATAACCAAGTAGGTGCCAAGAATTCCCTAAGTAGGAAACAGTGGAATGCCCTCACTCAAGAAGGGCATTCTGCTGTTGGTGGTCAAGGGGTGTCACTGAGAAGGCCTGTTCCCAAGTAGCTTCTTGTCCCACCATAGCTTGAAAAAGCACCCAGGGGAGGATTCTGAGGATAACCTGAAGTACAGAATGAGGTTTCTATGTACAGGATTAAAAAAAACCCTTCAGATGCTTTGGACCCATGACTTAAAATGCTGTATAGGTTGATACTAGCAACCTCCTTCTAACCATCTGAGATAAAATAATCCTGGGAGTAAATATTATAGGAATCCTTCAGTTTGGTTTTCATTACCACTTGCTTCAGACTGTTAACAAATATTAAAGTTTAAATTTTCATGCCGTGAACTGAAAGCCAACTAAAATAAGAATACTTTGGCTCTTGTTCCATGCACAGCTGTTAGTTTTACTTTAGTTATTGGCAACTTCTCTTTTGTTCGTGCTGGAAAATATAAATTTAATTAAAAGCATGGAAACTACCAACTCAGATACTGCCGGTTTCTTTTTATGAAGAATATTTTTATTAAGAATACAACTCAACCCATTCTTGGGGTGACTCTCACCTTGTAGATTTTTAATATATTATGGTTCATTTCCCAATTATCCAGATACTTATTTGATAGTTTTATCCATCTATCAAGTCCTTCTCAAAGACCTTAGATGGACAGATGGTCTTATTTGATGGTGTTAAAGGTATTGTTGCAGGATATAAGCTGTTCCAAATAAAATTGTCTTTTGCAGTTCACTGGTGGTAATTTTTGACAATATATGGTTTAGGATACATTCAGGTATTTTTAATTTGCAACTTCTTTAGACATTCCTAAGAGTTGGCAAAACTGTTCATTAAATCCTGCCAAATCACCTCAATTTTCAAATTGTTGTATTATGGCTGTGAATATGCCAGCTATTTTACAAGACAGGAGTTCCAAATTATACTTAAGATGGAAGGCTTAGAGTCATCACTAAACTTGGACTCATTTAAAGAGTATTTTAAAACACTTTCGATTTTCTAAGTATTATGCTGTATGATAATTTTAAATGTCATATCACAATCGCTCACACAGTTGCTAAACTGCTTTACAACTAAACTGTTCTTTGTTCTTTGTTAAAATAGAATTAGTGCTTGTATGAAATCACGTGATAGTCTACTGTACATATTATTTGCATACTTTATTCTGTAATATTACATGCTTCTAATATAACATGATATGTATTGCATAGTTAGATATGCAATTTAAATATGCTATACGTTTGAAATATTTCTTAAGCTGTGAAAGGCAGTTGAGTAACCTTGGGTCAGTCACTCTCAGCCCAACTCATCTCACAGAATTGTTGTTATGGGAAAAGTAGAAGGAAGAAAGATATATTAGACATGTTTATCCTCTTGTGTTGTTTATAAAAAATAATAAAGATGGGAAATTAATAAATAATAATAATGTATCTTAAATTGTGATGTATGCATGAGAGCTGTGCAAGCTCCATGATGACTTAACTGAATTCAGGAGATGTGCTACTGAGTTTAAACTTTGAATCATGCATAGAAGTACTATGGGCCAACTATCTGATGCATACCCTTGGGAAAGGCTAAGAAAAAATGTTTTAGCTCCACCTGGTCTGGGAGCTTTCTCAAGTCAACTAGGCTTCATTAACACAGAACTTTCATTTTCAACTGTCAAGTGTTCTCTTGGTATTCTTTCCTAAAGTGCTTTGAAAAGCATTTCTGAGCTTGGCATTCATTCCTTTTCCTTTTGCTAGGAAATCTCACCTGGATATAAAGCTTTTTAAATTTGGAAGACATATATAAAAACATAGGGCAAGTGGGATAAGAATTTGTAATTCACCCTAAAGTAAAATGTATAAAATGAAATCTAATGTATTGATCATCAGATACTTCCAGTGCAGTTTTAACACCTATTTTTTAAAAAATCTGACATTTGCTTTGGCTAATTCTATTTGAATAATATCATTCTTCATAAGAAAATCACACTATTTTTTTTAAAAAAAGAATATCTTCTGGAATGATTAACAAGATTATAAAAGAAGCAATAGCATATATAATAAACTGCCACTAGTTTGCATCTTCAGTGATTCACATATCGTTAAGTATCCTTAAATAATTTATCCTTAACTTACTCTACCACTGAATGTTTTCACTGAGCTAGTATATGTGTTATAGATATCAGATGGCAGCTGTTTTAATTTAATAGTAGCTGTTCGTTCAGATCAGATGTTTATCTTCTAAGTATTAGGGGTAATGTAATGAAAATTATTGGACTGGGCATTGTTTCAGAATGCCTCGGGCAGATAGGATAGGATATAGGGTAGGATAGGAAACGAAATGAAATGAAACCTTTATTGTTGTCTGCTTCATGTACAATGATGTTCCGATGCCTTGTTCTCAAAAGAAGGAATATCACCCATTGAACAATATCTCCATCCCAAGGATATCAAAAATGACACCAAAAACTTACATTAATCTTCTTTTCAGCATCTTGAGAATTAACAAGGTTGATACTAAATCTGGTTGTTCTGCTACAGATACTATGGAGTCTCCTCCCAGAAGGCAATAATAAAAGCCAGTCATGGACAGGATGTAATATTGTCCCTGACAATATTATGGACCCTGGTCAAGCAGCGCTTATATGCCATTTCCTGGATAGAAGGAAGTGAACATAAGAGTATGATCCTAGCACCTCTCTCCAAGTCTTGAAAGCAACTGCTTTTGAGATCTAGAAAATAACCTTATCCAGATGGAAACTCAATATGTCAGCCATTATCTATATATTGACTTTCATCTTTTGGAGCCATTTGAAATTATGTACATTACATTCCTATAAAAATAGTAGTTATTTGGGGAAAGGTCAACTTGGATGCTTTCAGTTTGAGACCAGGACATATCTAATTTAGGTTTAGGTATTGAAATATCTACCCCATTAATGATGAAATGCCATGATTTTTGAAGATCTTATATGTTACATATGTTTTGTCCTGTATCGAGACCTCATCAAATAAGTGTTCAGAGTTATAACAGTAGGTTTCTATGTTGCAGTAACATAGATAAGTTATAGGCTAGGTCAGCAGTCCCCAATCTTTCTGGCTTTGCGGCCCAGTGGAGGAGGGAGAGGGGATAGTTCTTTGTGAGTGGTAGGTGCACACACAAACTCCATTTGTGCAAATCGTGGATGTGAGCACCCAGTTCTCGCAAAGTGGAGCCTGTACACCACTCATGGGACTCAGTTCCAAATGGACTGAAGCACAGTAGTGGGCCATGACCCGGAGGTTGGGAACTCCTAGGCCAGGGGTAGGGAACCTTGGCTCTTTTATCACTTATGGACTTCAACTCCCAGAATTCCTGAGTGAGCCATAAAAGGTTCCCCATCCCTGGCCTACTGGTTTTTCAGTTGTGGGGGAAATCAATTTTTGACTGGAATGGGATTGTTTGATATACAAATGTAGGACATATAAAGAATATGTCCTACATTTGTATATCAAACAGTCCCATTCCAGTCAAAAATTGATTTCCCCCACAACTGAAAAACCAGTAGGCCAGGGATGGGGAACCTTTTATGGCTCACTCAGGGATTCTGGGAGTTGAAGTCCATAAGTGATAAAAGAGCCAAGGTTCCCTACCCCTGCCCTAGGCTAAGTCAGTGGCTCTCAGCTTTTTCTTTATCATGGACTCCCTTAAATACCTTTTGTGGCCATATATTATCACCATGGACCACCAAGACTTAACTCAAGATTTAAAGAATTAGATTGCATCAGGCCTTCATAGACCATTGTGACAACATCGTAGCCATAAGAATAGCCTATGTTTATATTACTGTCAATAATATATATTCAGTACTAAATTTTGAAATCAAGTTCATGTATCTTAAGTTTGGTGTATGCTAGAAATATTTTAAATTGAAAGTAGAAAAAGTCACATCTACATATATTGAAATTTAATACAGTGCAAAGCTTTTGTAACAATTTTAGAATTAAATTTACATTTAAAACTGGATTCTTTAGAAATTACAGGCTTTTTAGTTTATATCTTAAGACTGGACAGAAAATGAAATACTTGTAATATTTCCACAGTAACAGTTGATATTATCTGCTGATGATTTTGAATGTTATTTTGAAAAGGGAGATTTGGTGCATTGGGAATGATAATCTTATTAATATGGACAAGGCTGGTTTCATTTATCTCTTGACTTATTGCTTGTGGATTGCAGGGCGTTAAACTCTGGTGTAGAATACTACTGGGACCAGCTGAATGAAACTGTCTTCACTGTGCATTCCAGCAGCAGAAGCACTGAACGCCCAGGGTGAGTCTGGAGAATGAGTGTGGAGGCAACCAGTCTTACATAGAAATATGTGTATTGTTGTTGTCAAGGTCTGGATGTAATTGTGTTGCTTACCCTTGCGTGTTATTATGATGGCAACTCTAAAATTTTAAAACTAATTTTTCCCCTTGGCACTTGAATTACTCCAGATGGCATAATACCTACTGCTTATACTTGGTTAACTCACTAATGCAAAGTGAAATGTTCAGATAAATCTGTCAACCACAGTCCTTCCAGCTGTCAATACCGCACCTTCCTAAGTCAGTTGGTAGCCATTTATCTTATGGGAATTGAAAACTTAGAAAAAAGTACTATAAAAGTAATGACTAGTTCCAACTTTAAAACAATTATGGGATCCAATATCGTTTCTAACTGTAGGACTAGGATTATCATTTTAATCAAAATCAGATGTGAAAATATAATCTAGATAAGCCAAGAAGCTTATAAAATTTTGACTACCTTCTAAATCATTTTTTTTTTCATTAAAATTCTCAATGGATGCCTGTTGAAATGATAAGGAATAGCTGTGTGTTTCAGGGGCATACAGGCATTTCTGTATTCGCTCTATACTAGCTAAATATATTCTGTTGTGCGTCTCTTCAGAACCAGCAGAGCCACCTGGAGGACAGACCGGGATTTGGGTTTAATGAACGCCATTGGCCTGCAGCCACGGAACCCAACCACCTCTGTGACTTCGCAGGGCACACAGACTCTGGCACCTCAGCTACAGAATGCAGAAACACAAACCGAGAGAGAAGTTCAGGAACCAGGAAGTCTTACTTCAGGGGTTAATGAAGGTAAGAAATACTGGGGCCAAATATGTATTATCCTGGACATTACTTAAGAAAAACCAGGGACATGATATTTTTACAAACAGAATGGGCCTATACATAGGAATTGCATTATCTTCACATGAATTAGTTACCATGAGCTCATTTGTTTTTGCCATTTTAAAAAAATGAAAGAATATTGTTTGTTTTGCTATTGCCCTTTATATCTCTTGTGCATCCTGAGATGTAAGTTTGCTTCTAAAATATTTTTTTTTAACATCAGATTGTTGCTGCTTCTCAAGTGTGAAAACAAATAAAAAACAAAAGAATCTAGCAAAGAAAAAAACAACCCACTTCTTTGTGAAGTATGCTCTTCCAGTGGTTAAATAAACTTACACAAAAGTGATCTTAAATACTATAGACTGGATAAATTAACCAATACTGGGGACTTGACTTGGTAGAAATTGAAGACAAATATTGATCAATAGTAGCATATCTTTATACATAGCTTTATTCAACTTTTTCACCTGCTGCTGTGTTTTTTTAGCTGATGTTCTGACTTATGCCCAGGTCGGTCATTCTACTGTTTCCAAAATAACAATATAACCTGAATTTTAAAAATGATCCTTAGTTATTGTATTGAGTTCAAAAATAAACAGCAATTTAACATTGCCTTGATTATAATTAGTTTAACAGTGGCTTAGGACAATAATTGAATTTTGTATAGTATATTTAAGCCAGGAAAATGGCTTGTTTTAATTACTTGTATTAAGCTTAAATTTGCTGCAGTTGGGCATGATGATAAAATGTGATTATTTACAAAAACAAAACATTGATGATGATGTACTGTTATACATGAAAATGGTGCTAAATCTCAGTAACCAGCCACAACAATGATGTGTTGAATGCACTGATTCTTACTCATAACAATAACAATAATAATAATAGAAATCTGACAATTAGACAGGGAGGAAACAAATCTGACAATTAGTTAGAAAGGAGGATACATTTCTTAAAACCTACCATACAAAAGCATCTTTACTTAAAGGAAGTTTCTTTAGGAAACTAGGTTCTGCTTCCTGTTCTCAAAAAGAGTTACTCTCAGCATATGAAAAAAGAAAGATTATTAACAATTATACTTAGTTTACAGTACTATTATCCATTGGATTATGGTGACCTACTGTAACTTATTAGCACAATATATGTTAGTATTTATATATCTAGGATGTATGAGAGTAAACAATGAATACAGCAAATATTTGCAAATGAGCATACACTGAGAAACCTGCATAATAAATACATAATTAGAAGGGTATAAAAATGTAGAAATGGTGATTTGGAAAACAATCTGAGGAATTAGCACCAGGTCTTTCTTGTCTCCAATCTATCTTTCCAAAGTTTGCTTCTAAGTAAGATAGGAGGGTTAAAATTGACAAAGCTAGTATAGAGGTTTTATAGCCATTAAAATCTTAAGACCTTGGTAATTCCTTTAAACATGCTCAGCATGTGGTTAGGAAATGGGCTTTATTTTTCACCTTAATCTATTAACCTAAAAGGAATTAAGAATTTGGGTTCCTGAATTCTTAGCATTCTCAACCAGCATCTAGGCTTTACAGAGAAGTATGGAAAATGGCTTATATTAGGATTCCCCCCCCTCCCCTAAGTGTTCCTCTACCTAGAATAAAAAAACAAGAAGTGACTTCCAACTGAGTTGGATTTTTTCCTAGCTTGTTAAAAAAAACACTAGAGAAAAGCACATTTTTTAAAGTGAGTTTTCCACCAGAAATTCAGCAAATCACATCAGTTACAAGGCAAGACAGGTTGTGAAGTTAGGCTGAATCATGACTATTACAGGGAAACAGCATTGTCTGTGGATTAAATAATATTGTTGATATTAAATTGATATTCCAATTCTTCTACAAATATTGTACAAAGATTTTGAAACGCTTATATGTTGAAAATAAGCTGAAACAACTCTTTTCAGTAACTTCCCAGCAGGGTTGTGAATTAATTAGTATTTCTTGATACAAATAATTATGAAACTGAGTAGTATCAGTAGCACTGGGCAAGCTCTTTATTGAAAAATATATTTTCTTCTTTGCTACAATGGACAGAAGAATGTTGCCATATGGAAAAATCTGAAAATAATCCTCAATAAATCTCCCCAGACTTTTTTTTAATTATTTTTTTATTTTTAATATAATAATTCCATCTTCAGTCGAACAGTGTGTTGTCTGAGTACAAGTATCTTTGTTGAACAGTAATCAAAATTTGCAACATTCATTACAATATTAAATATCTATAATATTAAAATAGTAATATTCCACATATTCTACAATATTAAAATAGTAGAACATACCAATTATAATATTTGCTTATCTCTTTTAACATATCTTCTTTATTTTGTTTTCCTGTTTCTAATTTGCATTTTTGTTGTTTAACCATTGATAAAATAAATCCCATGTCATATAATATTCAGTTTGCTCTTTCTCCTTAATTGCAAGCATTAGTCTGTTCATTTCTGCACGTTCTAATATTTTCCTAACTACATTCTCATCTCTTCACTCTTCCAGCTTTGTGCAAATACAATTCTAGCAGTAGTTAATATATTAATAACTAAATGCATTTTCCTTACTATATTTTTGGGGTAGAATCCCCAATAGAAATATTTCTGGCTTCAAATCAATATGCTGTTTTATCATTTTTTCCAACCATATACGTATTTTTGTCCAATTTTTTTTTGTTTTTGGGCAAGTCCAGCACATATGATAATATGACCCAGGTATCTGGTGGCTATCAGCCTTTAGCCAACTTAACTTTAAACATCTTTGCCAACCACACTGTGACAAAATGCCATTTATAAAACATCTTCTACAGATTTTCTTTGTATGCAGTTGACATTGTTAATTAATAGTTCTGTTCCACAGTTTTTGTCATTTATCTAATTCAATTGTATAACCAAAGTTTTTTGCCCATAATATCATTGTTTCCTTTACTTGTTCATCTTCCAATTTAATGTGTAATAGGAAGATGTACGTTTTTTATCCATTTTTCTTCTGCCACTGTTAGCATCTTGTTTAGTTTTGTTAGTTCTTTATAAAAATCATATAGTTTTGCATCTTTCTCGAATGTATCTGCATTTGTGAATACCATGTCATATCAATCCCTTATTGCTCAATTCTTGTTTATTTTTGAGTTCCCCTTTCTCATTAAAAATAACTTTATATCTAACAATATTTTCTATATTAACGACATTTGGGTGAACCAGTGCTTCCATTGTCGAAAGCCAAACTGGTGTCCTGAAATAGTCTTGTTCTCTGACTTTCTCCCATACTATGCATTCCTAATATAATACCTTTGAAAGTAACGATGCATTTTATTTTTCCCATACCACAAGAAGCATGCCAGCCCAATTGCAAATCATGCCCTTCCAAAGTCAATAGTCTTTTGTTTCTCAGTGCAATCCATTCTTTCATCCAAGTGAAGTACCGCATCTCCCCAGGTTTTTGTCTGTTAGTAAATACAGACTATCCTTCATCTTTGCAGGCTCTGTAAAAATTACCTTTCTGAAAATCATTGAATTTTTGAAAAAATGATAATGTTAGTAAACTTAATATCAGTGAATCCTTCCAATTCCTTTTTGACTCATAATTGCTGCTTTTTGTATATTATTGTTTGTGAAGACTGCATCAGTCAAAGGAAAGTAAGTTTCAGACTAAAAAAAATCTGAAAATCACAGAAGTAAATGTTAGGCTCAGAAATATATTTTGCTATTGAAAAAAAAAATAATATAAGGTGCTTAATCAAGCTGAACTTTACCTTCTAATGAAAGGAGATACAAACACTTATTTCTTTGGTCCATTTAAATAAATGTAATGCAAAATACTCAAATTGGTTGGAAAGACACATCCATTAATTGTTCTGAGTCCTAAACTCTCAGCTCACTAACACAGAAATATGAATTGATTTGCAGAATAATGAAGCCTAATTAGAATAACCCTTTTGAACAACACTCCTAAATATGCCAGTATTAAAAATAATTTTTTAATGTCTCTAGTTTCTGTTGTGGTGGGAATCTGGGGCCAAATCATTATCTGATTGTGAAAAAAAACATCTATGTGCTATCATTATTGGTTAGTATCTCATCTCAAAGTATAATCATGCAGATTCCAATTGCATGTCTGGGTCCTGCTTCCAAAATAGTTTCATCAAAATACTTCCCAAGATTGTCACCAGGTTAGAAAGCAGGAGACTGTGAGTTCTAGCCCCACCTTAAGGCATGGAAAACCTGCTGGGTGACTATCAGCCAGTCACTCACTCTCAGCCGAAATCACTTCATGGGGTTATTGTTGTGGGGAAAATAAGGGGGGGAAAGATTAGTAGGCATGCCAGCTGCCCTGAGTTATCTATAAAAAGATAATTAAGGTGGGATAATGAACTGTATTCAAGCCTCTGTATACAGTGCAAATGTAATCAAACTGGGGGGAAATCTAAATATCGAGGAACTTGTTTATTATATATTTGGATCTAGATTCAATTTATTATTGTTGTAAAAGGCCTGGGAGTTGCTTCCTCATTTATACTGCTTCAATAAATAGGTGCCAATTTGTGGTTCCCTCCCAAATTATAATTTCCTTTCTCAATGTCTATTGCATCTCCATTAAAAAAAAGTGTAGTTCATCCTGCCCATGATCAAATGCTTATTTGAAATAACAAAAATGCCATTGGAAAGTTGCACTTCATGTGCTGTTGCTAATATGTGTAAACTGAGCTTTATTTAATGGTAAAGCAGCAAGATTGTTGTGATAATACACCAATAAATTGTTGTGAATGACATTCTTTTATGCTTTTGCATCCAGCCCAGAATATGTTTCCATCAAATCAACTACTACCCAAACACATTGCAACTAAATACACAAAGCAAAGGTATCTGGCCTATGGTTGAAAAAGGAGAGAAATCCCATAATGTGCAAAGCATAGGTCTCACCTTCTCTAATTTTTTAAAATCTAATATTCAGTTAACATTATTGAGGATGGTGGAACTTACTAATTTATTTATTATTTATTTATTAAATAATTTTATATATCGCCCTTCTCCCGAAGGACTCAGAGCGGTGAACAGCCAACTAAAATATATATAAATTACAAATATAAATACAATTAAAAAAGAATTAAATTATAGGCTGCCATTTAAAAATTTAAAACCCCCGATTAAGCTAAAATTTTCATACCCCAACCAATCAATTCTAAAGCCCCTTATTTAAAATCCCATTTGAAGTCAGCTCAGGCCGGCCTGCTCAAAGAGCCAGGTTTTCAGATCACGTCTGAACGCCCTCAGGTCAGTGGTTGTTCGTAGCCCTGGGGGCAGCCCATTCCAAAGGGTGGCTGCCCCCACAGAGAAGGCCCTATTCCTCGGGGTCACCAGGCGGCACATAGATTCCGTCGGGACCCGAAGGAGACCCTCTCTGTGGGAGCGCACCGGTCGGTGGGAGACTACTGGCAGAATGCGGTCTTGTAAATATCTTGGTCTGATGCCATGGAGCGCTTTAAAGGCCAAAACCAATACTTTAAAGCGAACCCGGAAGGCTACTGGCAACCAATGCAGCTCGCGCAGGAGAGGCATCACATGGGAATATCTCGATGCCCCCATAACCACCCGCACAGCTGCATTTTGTACCAGTTGGAGCCTCCGGGTGCTCCCCACAAGGAGCCCCATGTAGAGGGCATTATAGTAGTCCAGGTGGGAGGTGACCAGGGCGTGGGTGACCGTACATAAGGCGTCCTGATCAAGAAAGGACCGCATCTGGCGTATCAGGCGAACCTGATAAAAAGTCCCCCTGAAGACGGCCATGATGTGATCTTCCAAAGACAGCCGTACATCCAGGAGGACACCAAGATTGCGAGCCCTTTCTGTGAGGGTCAGGATCTCATCCCCAATAGCCAGCGACTGGAGTCAGCTGACTATATCGGGCCACCGGAAACCACAGCCACTCAGTCTTGGAAGGGTTGAGTCAAAGCCTGTTCCCGCCCATCCAGTTCCGCACAGCCTCCAGGCAGCGGGACATGACCTCCACAGCATCGTTGGGATGGTTTGGGGTGGAGATGTAAAGCTGAGTGTCATCAGCATAGAGATGACATTTCACCCCAAAACCACGGATGATCTCTCCCAGCGGCTTCACATAAATGTTGAACAGAAGAGGGGAGAGGACCGACCCCTGAGGCACCCCACAAATGAGGGGCCTAGGGGTGGACTTCTCCCCCCCGTCAACACAAATTGCGAGCGGTCCGAGAGGAAGGAAGAGAACCACCGCAAAACGGTACCCCCAATTCCCAACCCCTCTAACCGCTGCAATAGGATACTATGATCGATAGTATCAAAAGGCGCTGATAGATCTAATAGGACCAGGACAGAGGAATAACTTCTGTCACGGGCCCTCCAGAGATCATCAACCAACGCGACCAATGCTGTTTTGGTACTGTACCCGGGCCTGAAGCCTGATTGGAACGGATCTAGGTAGACTGCTTCCTCCAGGTACTGAGGGAGCTGACACGCCACCACACTCTCAACAATCTTCGCCAGAAAGGGGAGGTTGGAGACAGGACGATAGTTATTTAAAAGAGCCGGATCCAGGGAAGGCTTCTTGAGGAGGGGTCGCACCACCGCCATTTTCAGGGCGATAGGAAGAGCCCCCTCCGTCAACGAAGCGTTGACAATCCCCTGGAGCCAGCCTCGTGTCACCTCCCTGAAGGTAGAAACCAATCAGGAAGGGCATGGATCCAATAAACATGTGGTGGCATTCAGCCTCCCCAGTAATCTGTCCACACCCTCGGCAGTCACAGGATCGAACTCCTCCCAGATAACCGTCTCAAGACCTGCCCAGGACACCTCCCCCGGGACCACCCAACTGGAGTCCAGCCCATCCCGAATCTGAGCGATTTTATCGTGCAGGAATCGGGAAAACTCTTCTGCCCTACCCTGCAAGAGGTCCTCCCGCGCTCTCGGCTCAAGCAGAGAGCGGGTTACTCTAAGAGTGGCAGGCTGATTTTCTGCCGATGCAATAAGGGCGGAGAAATGTGAACATTTCGCCGCCTCTATTGCCACTAGGTAGATCCTAATATAGGACCTCACCTGTGTCCGGTCAGACTCAGCACGATTGGTCCTCCAGATGCCCTCCAGACATCTTTCAGACGTACTTCAGATGTTAGGATCTGCCTAACGTATTTTACCAACCCTAGTAGTTGTGATATGCAATGAGAAAAATGCATATCTGCTCCAGGATCCTTGACTGCAGAGATGCCAGATGTAAATCTAACTCTGGAATCTGTAGAATAGAACTTCAATTAAATAGCCAGTATCCCCCAATGTTATGCCCTTTGGATTATTCACAGCATCCTTTTTCATTCACACAAAGAAATAAGTCTATTTTTGTTACAAGTATAATTATTTTATTATTATCTGGGAGGTCATTGATGTGTTTGCTGAAATAAACTTATGATATAAAACTTATACTCATTTTCAAGCTCACCAAATTTTTTATTTGGCATAATGTGCCCAAACTTTCTTTCTTTTTCTATAGACATGTAACTGCTTTAGAGATATATCTCTAAGTTGACAGAGAAATGAAAGCAATAGGGTGAGAAGCAACGTCTGTGGGTCTAGCAGTGACGCTGAAGATCAGCCCCTTGATAGAAATACTAACTTTGGCTCCTTTGCATTTTCTAGTCTTTATTAATCAGATCTCTCCTGACATGATAAATTACTGAGCAGTCAGCGCTGCTGCTGTGGAAACAGCACCTGCTGCTTCTGTGACTAGGCAACAACCCCAGCCTTGGAGTTCTGCCCTTGCCACCGAAGCAAAGCAGATGTTTTCTATGAAAGAAGTTGGTGGGGGAGAAGAGTAGAGTGTCAGCATCTTCTGCTCAAAGACTGCCTAAATGGAGGCTTCAGGCTCAGCACATGCTCATTTAGAAGGGATGTCAATAAAGCATCAGTTAACAATTCTGACTGAGTAGCATCTTAAAATTGACCTTCTGCGGTTTGCAGGACATGAATGTCATTATATTCTGCTTAGTGACATCCCATAGTGCGTCCAAACTAGATAGGCTCGTAGCTGATCTTAGACGGGGCTTTAAGCCACTAAGCCAATATTTAATTCTGAAGTCTGGTTGCTTAGGTTTTATGCTAACCTTGTCCTTAATTTTAATTGTTGAAAGTGGGCTTTCAAAAGCCTCAGCAATTGAAGATCTTTAACATCATAAAGGCTTACAGATTTATTCTCACATTTCAGAATTAGTGTTGCTTTTCTTTCTTTCTTTTTTCTTTTCCTTTTCTCTCCTTTTGCAATGTTTATGTCAGGGCAAAGTTGTGATTTTAAAAGGTGTTAAAATTCTTTTCTTTTTTAAAAAAAACTTTTTTTAAGTAGCCTTTTTTAAGAATTCTGAGTGGTTGAGGAATCACTAGGCAGGATTTAAAGGTGCAAGGTAAGTTTTTCTATATAGACATAAACGAAGTATTTTGCATTGTAGATGAGCCAATGCCATTTCCTCCTCTTTTGTAATGAAACCTGATGCTTCAACAAAGTCTGGAAGGCAGATTTATATTTTTAATAAGGATCAGGTGGCCTGTGGCTGCTACATCCTCTGTGGAACAATTCAACACGTTCCATTGAATAAAGATATTTTCTTCCACAGCTTACAATTGAGAGGCCACTAATTGCTCATTCTTCATGAAGCAGCTTGAATGAGCTGGGTTTTTTTCCTAGCTTTGCTTTGCCCTTGGAGAGCTGGACTTTCTATACCGCATGATTCCTTGAGAGCCTAGAGATAGCGCTGGAGAAAAAAGAACAGTGCTAGGTAGCAATATGCTAATAGCAATCACACTTAGACTTCAGTACCGCTTCACCATGCTTTACAGCTCTCTCGAAGCAGTTTACAGAGTCAGCGTATTGTCCCCAACAATCTGGCTCCTCATTTTACTGACCTCGGAAGGATAGAAGACTGAGTCAATCTTGGAACAAGCCTTGAGCCTGTCAGGATTGAACTGCTGGCAGTTGGCAGAATTAGCCTGCAATACTGCGTTCAACCACTGCATCACCACGGCTCTTTAGACTAAATAGACTAAACAAGTAAAAAGCTAAAATTAAATGAGTAAATTACAACTCATATATCCACTTGAAGAGAAGGGAAACAACAACAATTCATTTACAGGCTGCATCTGACCTTCCTTACTAGATGGCATCTCTAGTTGTATGACACTTGACTTACTTTCCAAATGAACTAGCAATCATAGCTGTTTCTTCTTCTTCTTTTCAACATGGACAAGCAAAACAAAAATCCACACATCTTAAAGTGGCCCCGTTTGAGAAACACTGAAATACAGGTAGTCCTCGACTTACAACAGTTCATTTAGTGACTGTTCAAAGTTACAACGGCACTAGAAAAAGTGACTTCAGACCATTTTTCACACTTATTACCTTTGTAGCATTCCCATGATCGTGTGATCAAAATCCAGGTCCTTGGCAACTGGCTCATACTTATGGCCATTGCTATGTCGGAAGATCATGTGATCATCTTTTGCAACCCTTTGATAAGCAAAGTCAATGGGGAAACCAGATTCACTTAACAATCATGTTATTAACTTATCAACTGCAGTGATTCACTTAACAACTATGGCAAGAAAGGTCATAAAATGGGGCAAAAGTCACTTAACAGATGTCTCATTAACAACAAAAATGTTGGGTTCAATTGTGGTTCGTAAGTCGAGGACTACCTGTATTATGTTTTTCCATTTTATCCTCTTGCAGGAAGAATCGATCTTAAGGGTGATAGATTCTCCTCTCCAGGTTCATCTGGTTCTCGTTCTATTCTTGAAGACTCAGAGAGTACAAGAACATGGAAACTATGATGAGTTCCAACAGTGCAGAATGTGTTGTGTGCAGATTTTGGGTGTACATCAAAATACTTTTATTAGGTCAAACTCTTAGTCCTTAGACACAGTATGTAATATTACAGTCTGTCAGCAATTTTTATCTTTTTAAGATTTTAATTATTTTAATTCCCACATATTTTGTGTTTTTTATTTGTTTCATTAAATTTATTACAAGTAGTCTTCAATTTATGGACCACAATTGGGGCTGGGATTTCTGTTACTAAGCAATGCAGTCATTGTATCTGATTTTATGAACTTTTTAGTTGCGGTCATTAAGCAGATAATCATAGTCATGAGTGAAAATGGTTTTTGCCCCATTGACTTTCGTTTGTCAAAAGCCCCCTGAGAAGGTTGCAAATGGTGATCCCGTGACCCCAGGACACTGCAACCATCATAAGTATATACCAGTTGCCAAACACCTGAGTTTTGATGGTGGGATTGTGGGATGCTCCAACAGCCGTAGCAATAGCACTTAGATTTATATACCGCTCCCCAGTGCTTTACAGCTCTCTCTAAACCGTTTACAGAGTCAGCATGTTTCCCCCAACAGTCTGGGCCCTCATTTTACCAACTTTGGAAGGCTGAGTCAAGATTGAGCCAGTCAAGATTGAGGGAATCAAAACTCCTGGCAATGTGAGCAGAGTTAGCCTGCAATACTGCATTCTAACCACTGCGCCAACTCAGTTCTCGTAAGCGCAAGAAATGGTCATAAGTCATTTTTTCCAGCACTATATATGCATTGGGTCTTCTGTTATTTGGGACAGGACCATGGGGTCAGTGAATTGTTGAACTGTCCCAGATTCAATATCACTAGGGGGCAAGTTAAAAGACCATTAAACCTCAGGGATCCCAAGGACCATCATCCTCAAGGACTCCACCTCTAGTGCAGCCATGGAATCCAGCAGCTGAAGCAGAGAGGGTGGTGGGGCAGATTTGTTATATTCCAGCACCCTGATGTTCAACAACAGGAGCCAGAACCCAAAGATCTGTTGACCTGGTCTTGTGAATATTGAGAGCAAGGTGTCAAGGTTATTCTCAGTATCCTGGCATCTCTGTGTGCAGCAACCTTCATGTTCCTGCCATATCTCTGTCCACCATGGTACTAATAATGGCCTTTACCATCACATACCAATCCACCCCCTCTTTGGGTTTTTTTATCCTAGCCTATTAAACCGTTCCCTAACACCAAGAACAGTGGCCCAAACAAACACTCAACACAGAAGAACCACCCATCCTTCACCCACTCACCCTGGCATTTTCTAGATCTTGGGGTCCCTTTACCCACAGCCCATCTTGCACCTGGGCCTCCCAGAAAACTCAATAGCCTTGATGAGCCCTCCACCTCCACCTCACAACTGAGGTGAACGATTAACACCTAAACCTCATCAGAAGTCCAGGAGGCATACAATAGAGGACATATTAGGCTTTGCTGAGCTCTGATATCTTCTCCTTCTGTGCCGTCCTCTCATTCTGTAGCACTGCTATTTTAAGCTGACTTCAGGAGAGTATTGCTTCTGGTCAGCCTCATGATGTCCTCCATCTCTTATCACCCTCTGCAGCTGCATTCCAGCCTAGATTAGAATAAATTTCAAAAGAAGGAACTTTCTTGAAAAAACATTGATTCCTTAGAAGTGAAAACACTACAAAATAACATCGTGTTAAAGGCAGATGTAAATGAGGGAGAAAAATGATGTAGCAGTGTACATTAAGGAAAAAATGTAAGCTTGTGCAGTCTGGAATGGTAAACAAATTCTCAACAGTGTTTGTGTGTGTGTCTTCAGACATGAAATAAAATACAGTTTTGTTCTTAGCTTAGAATAGGATTTATTCCTTTATTCTCTTGTTTGTTCTTAGTGTAAAAGTTTAGTTTAAATAATGTCAAAAGCTTCTTTAGAGACCGATTTTTGGACAAATATAAAACTTTCAACAAAAGTTTTCTTTCTTCCAGGTGGTTCAGATTATGGAGCAACTGGAGAGGATGCTCTAATTAGGATCCAAAGGCTGATGGCTGAAGGTGGCATGACGGCTGTCGTCCAACGAGAGCAAAGCACTACCATGGCATCCATGGGTGGTTTTGGCAACAACATCATTGTGAGTCACCGGATCCACCGCAGCTCTCAGACTGGCACTGAATCCACTGGGATAGAAGGGGGCTCGACTCAACCATCAACTTCACAGGAGCTGATAACAGAGCTAGAAGGACGCAGTCTTTCTGAGTCCATGCAGGTGACAGAACGTGGCCTGAGCCCACAGACATCGTCTAATGAGGTTGAGGAAGAAGCTAATGGGCAAAGCCTATCAGAGCAGGCTCACTCATCAATGGACACTGAGGGACCAGTCGAGTATAGTGATCTAACTAATAATAACCATCTTCCTGATAATACCAATTTCTATAGTAATGAGAGCACCAATGGAGAGTCTCGGAACAGGTAGAGATGAATTGGTGCTAACCTTGTACTGCTAAGCAGAGACTTGTACCTCACAGCTGACCAGGAACTGAAGGAGTAGGGGAATTTTGGCTTTGACCAGATGCTGATAATTCAGTGGGCATTGATATGCAGGGGTGGGATATTAGAGGGAAACCATAACTCGTTTGGGAGAATTCTTGAAGAGGTTTTATTCTGTGTCTTAGCTTCCCACATCTGTTTTGCTGCACATTTTCTACAATAGTTGTAATAAACCTTGATCTTTAGCTGAGCCTTATGTAAATTTCTCAGCTCACTGGCTACAGGAATTCATTAAGCTTTGTCCTAACCCTGCAGTGCTTTTAATGCTACTCTTTTTTAATTTAATTTTTTTTTAAAGTGCTTTCCCCTTCTTGACCTACCGACTAATTGGATTAGGGAGACTTGAGTCTCTTCCTTTGGAGACCTTCAATCTTATTGAATTGTGTATATATCTTAAATGCTACTGTGGAGGAAATTTGCACCTAGATTCTACAACTAGAGTGGCTCCATTTTCCAAACCAGAGCTTTATCCCATGCCACACTGCTTGTAAGCACTAGGAAACTCTTCAGAAGTTCAGAATTTGGATGGCTTGAACGAATGTAGGCTGGATAAGGCACAGCAGTGTTTTCCAGGACTCTGTTCCACTCTTCTTTCCAGCTCACAACTGGAGATAGGAGAGTAGTGCTTGGGCGTCTCAATTGTTTTCATGCTCAGGAACCTCTCAGGAGTGTGGGCCTTTTGTTTTCAAAATATCTCTTTGTATGCAAGCAGAACTTTTACAAGGGCTGCTGTGGGTGGGGCAACCTATAGTTGTAAAGCATGTGGGTAGGGTGGGAACCATTCTCCCAAAAAAGATGGCACTTATACAGATATTGCCCAAGGCTTAGCAAGTCTTGCTGTGCCAATCGTAGCATATTGTAATTCAATCTGGTGAAATTTGGCAGGATCATGGTGCCATGGCCAGGTTGCTCTTCCCTGTTAGGGGTAGGATGTGGGGTGGGAGAGAGGGGTTAGCTCCATGTCAGGGCGTGAGTTATGTGTCTGTGATGTAAGGTGTTGCATGTGAAACCTTGACCTTGTACATGTAGTTTCTAGTGGAGAAATCAAGGCTCTGATATTTTTTTTTTGTTTCTAGTCAACAATGTGATTTTCCTTTTCATTTGTAACTCTCCATCCCAGTGAGCTTGTAGCAGGAAGGTGGGGGAGAGTGTGTGCTAATGAGGGAAACACCAAAGATCAACGTCATTAAAATATGACAGACCCTTCTTTGGCTTCCTGTCTTGTTTTCTCGATCAAGTACAGTGCCTATTTTTGGGGGGTGTGGGGTGGGTAAGTCTTTCTGTTTGATTGGTTTATTTCACAGAAGTCCCCTACCCTGAAATCTTGTCAATTCCAGGAGAATCAAAAAATCATGAAAAGGTTTTTATCTATTTAGCTGCATAATTCTTGACCCTTCTGGTATTATTACTACTACTACAATTAAAGCTCTTGGCTTCCTGAAGAAAGGGAAAAGAAGGGGGGGGAAAGCAATTGGTTAAACTACTAGTTTTATGAAAAAAAAATTTTTTTTCCCCTGATGCATCTAACAAATTGTTATTCAGCACCTGCCAGAGGTTTTCCTCCCAATATGCATGTCTCTTTATTGTCAGTACTACGAGCAAGCAACAATAAATAAAGTCCATCATTAAGCAGCTCTTATGCTCACAGTCAGAAAAATCTGTTAGAGAACATTAAGCAAACGTTGCCTTAAATCACAGCATGGAAATAAACTATAAATCAAATCAGCTGGCTGCCAGTCCTCATCAAAGTCTTAATGAAGCACTAAAAAGTGTCCTATGATGGTTTGTACTTCAGAGCTACAGGAGCTTGATTATGGAATTCCTCTCTTTAGTTTTAGAACATGTTTTACATCAGAAGAGACTAAACCCAGAATCCATAAATGGCTCACTAGGGTGGAGGAGGACCTATCTCCACGAGAGAAAATGAGAAGTTTGCAGTTTTTGCAACATGATGCCAAAAAAACCAACAAAAAACAGCTTTTCTACAAGCATTCCATCCAGAAATCTTGCAGAAAATCACTGCGAGTTATGAATTACTTTTTGTTGACTGAGAAGTCCAAGCATTTCAGGTTTATATCATATATCTTTCCCATATTTTTCTGACAATGTTCGGTTCATACATACACTTATACCCGATCCAAATGGCTCAAGATGGCTTTCAAGAAAGAAAAGTAATGGAACAAACTTAAAACACTTTTTGGTCCAATCCTTTGAACTTCACATCTACAATATTAAACTATATGCCCCCAAAGGCAGTGACCAATTGCTTCTTGGAATAAAACTTACTGCAAAAAAAACCCTCCAAAAACAAAACGAGGTATATTTAGCCTTGACTGTTCCAGAGTGTCATTATCACTGTAGAAAACAAATTGATTACAATTCCTTACCATCTTAATCTCTCCAAGTATCTCCTCTTGGGAAGCAGTCATTAGATGGATTGAATCTAGTTTGGAGAGATAGTCCTGAAGGTAAGTGGAATCTGAACTGTTTAGGACTTCATAAGGAAGCAACTAGATCTTGCAATTAAATTCATAAGCGCAACACTTTAAAATGGTCAGTTGTCAGCCAGGCCTTCATATTGTGGAATATCTGCAGTCTCCAAATCAGTTTCCAGTGTAGAAGGCTTATACATCACACTCTGTGATAAAAGCTTCCTAGTCCAAATAGAGCAATGAAGGGTGCACCAGACCAAATGGGAATCAGGCTTTCTTGGTCTTGGCTTTTATCTGCTTCTGTGAGTCTGGGAAAATTCCTAAAACATGGACCTCTGCCTTCAACATAGCAACCGAAGCAATGAATGAATATGGGAACTGTATTTTCTACTTGCTTTGCGCTGCTCATACAGGCCATATTGGATGCATCAACTACACATATGTTGCTGTGGATACAGAACAAGATGATGATGGAATAAAATCATTAAAAAGTTAAACTTTTATAATTTGGGGAAATATACCACATGGAAAGGGTGTACATTAATGCAAATGAAGTAGCAATAGCACTTAGACTAATATACTGCTTCATAGTGCTTTACAGCCCTCTCAAGTGTTTTACAGATTCAGCATATTGCCCCCACCAATTTGGGTCTTCATTTTACCCACCTTGGAAGGATGGAAGGCTGAGTCAACCTTGAGCCTGGTGAGATTTGATCTGCCAAATTGCAGGCAGCTGGCAGGCAGCAGAAGTAGCCTGCACTACTGCACTCTAGCCACTGAGGCTCAACTATTCTGTGGTCTGATGCCTTCAATATCTGGCAGTGCTTGAATTACATAGATGACAAAAACCTCCTTAGCTATTTAAGCAGAGTATAATAGAACCATAATTTGACTACAATTGGAATCGGGGTAGTACTGTAATTTCTTAAGCCTTTCTATCTATACTCAAATCAGCCCAATACAAGTATTCATGTTTGAGTTAAACATTTTGTCTTGTAGTTACACCTATAATATATTACTCTATATTAAAACACATTTCTGGGAATCATTGAAAACTAGTCTGAGTTTCCTGAGTAGCCCACATCATCATCTCCATAATTACTCCTTGGATTCATACTACAAATGTTACATTAATACCACCAAAGGATAGAGATTTTTGCATGAAAAGTTAGAAGTAATTTTGGATTATTTATTTACTCATCTAATTTATATAACCGCCATTTTAACAAAAAACAATTGGGCGGTATACAATTACCTGAAGTCTTTTTGAAATGCACAATTTTTGAGAGCATTGATTTGTTGACATAATATTTGAAACTGCCCTGGTAAACCAGATGATGCACAAACCTGTGAATATTCCTAGTCTCTCCAGATGGCAAAGAAATGAAGTAACTTCTTTTAAATGCAGAAAGCAAGCTAATACCTGAGGGCTCTTATATACTCGGCCATCTGTTAGTTATCTTTTTAAAACTTGTGGATCAAGAGAAAAAGGTACTGCAAAAGATAATGCCAATTTAAAAAAAACCCTTGGTAAAATATAAAGTATAAAAGGTATTTTAAGAAACCATAGCTGCAAGTACGTTAGAGGAAAAGTTCTTTTGTGGATTTTAAATCTGCTTGTGATATAGAGTCAATTCTCATCAAGAAAGGTGAATCAATCTGAAACGTATGTTATTTAAATTAGGGACAAGAAATCTCTCTTAACTGGTGCAGAATGCGACCACATGGATAATAAAATGGTGCTAGATACACAGCACACGTATAACACCACTCTTGTGTCAGCTGCATTGGTTACTGATGTGTTTCAGGGTGCAATTCAAGGTGCTGGACACTATAGCTCAGAGGTCTCCAAACTTGGCAACTTTAAGACTTGTGGACTTCAACTCCCATCATAGCTCTTTTGTTCAACATTTATGTGAAGCCACTGGGGGAGATCATCCGTGGTTTTGGGGTGCAGTGTCATCTGTATGAGGATGATACTCAGCTTTACATCTCCACCCCAAGCCACCCCAACAATGCTGTGGAGGCTATGTCCCGGTGCCTGGAGGCCGTGCGGATTTGGATGGGCGGGAACAGGCTCCGGCTCAACCCTTCCAAGACTTGAGTGGCTGTGGTTTCCGGCACGCCGATATAGTCAGCTGACTCTGTCGCTGGCTATTGTGGGAGAGATCTTACCCCCCACAGAGAGGGCTCGCAATTTGGGCGTCCTCCTGGATGCACGGCTGTCTTTAGAAGAACATATTACGGCCGTCTCCAGGGGGGCTTTTTATCAGGTTCGCCTGATTCAGCAGTTGCGGCCCTTTCTGGATCGGGACGCCTTACGTACGGTCACTCATGCCCTTGTCATCTCTCGCCTGGACTACTGTAACGCTCTCCCTGTGGGGAGCACCCAGAGACTCCAACTGGTACAAAATGCGGCCGTGTGGGTGGTTATGGGGGCGTCACAAAGCTCCCATGTGACGCCCCTCCTGCGCGAGCTGCATTGGTTGCCGGTGGTTTTCCGGGTTCGCTTTAAGGTTCTGGTTCTGACCTTTAAAGCGATCCATGGCATTGGATCAGGTTATCTGCAGGACCGCATTCTGCCGGTAGTCTCCCACCGACCTGTCGTTCCCACAGAGAGGGCCTTCTTCGGGTGCCGACGGCTTCTATGTGCTGCCTGGCAACTCCTAGAAGTAGGGCCTTCTCTGTGGGGGCCCCCGCCCTCTGGAATGGTCTGCCTCCGGAATTATGCAATAACATGGACCTGAGAGCTTTCAGACGTGCATTAAAAATCTGGCTCTTCGAGCAGGCCGGCTTAGGCTGAAATGGGATTTTTAATGTAATTTAGTATTTGTGTTTTAAATTGGGATTTTAAAATTTGGGTTTTAATAATTTATTGGGGGAGGGTATAATTTTAGATAGCCTAAGATATTTAATTCTTTTTAACTTATAATTGTAATAAAGTTTTATGGTTGGCTGTACACCACCCTGAGTCCTTCGGGAAAAGGGCGGTATATAAATATAATAAATAAATAAATAGCTGGCTGGAGAATTCTGGAAGTTGAAGTTGCAAGTCTTAAAAGTTGTCAAGTTTGGGGACCCCTGCTATAGCTCTACGTGACTTGGGACTGGGGTACCTGAGGGAACGCCTTTTTCTAAGAGTCTCTAGCTATCCAATCAGGTCAAACAGAATAGGCATGCTGCAGATCCCGTCAGCCAAAGAGTATCTGTTGGCAGGGACCAGAAGATAAACCTTTTCCACAGTGGCTCCTGCTCTATGGAACATCCTCCCTTTGGAGATCAGAATGGCCTCAACCCTATTAAGCCTTTTGTAAGGCCCTAAAAACCTGGCTATATTCCCATCTCTGGGGTGCTGAATGTGTTAAGGTCTCTGTTTCCTGTTGTATTGCTAACTGGCCAAGTGTATTGCTCCCAAATATATTTAATCTGGATGTTTTTATTGTTTTAAAATATTTTTAATATTTTAACTCTTAAAAATATTTTACAGTATGAATTTTTAAGCTGCTCAAAGTCATTGACTGAGATTGGGGAGGCTATAGAAATTGAATGAATGAATAAACCAACTTGCTGATCAGTTGAAATAATCTAAGATATTCAAAACGAAGTGGGAATTGGAAAATGGGAGCTAGAGCAAGAACATGGCTGACAGTTGGAAAAGATTGAAAAGTATGTTGTAGGTTAAAAAGTATATTAGAGTTATCATAGCATAAGTCTACATAGAACCTCAAAGGGAATTGGTAGATGGTCAAAGAACATCCTTAGGACCCATATTTTCAATACTGCAGTCTTCTGGGGGAGGAGAGGAAATAGGAGAAAACAAAGACTGAAATACTTCTGCTTATTATTGCAGCTCTCACATTATTCTTGAAATTTACCAGATGCTTTTTTAAAATTTATTTTCTAGTTAATACTGATCTAGAATAAGAGAAAGGAAAGCACATACCCTGTGTTGGAATGCTGATGATGGACAGAATGTTGCTGAGCCAAAGAAAGAAGTAGATGTGCAACTGCTGAACAAAATAAAGAAGTAGCTAAATAAATCAAGTACAACGTGTTTTGATTCTCAGAATAATAAGGGTAGTCCACTACAGCAGCAATGGCAGATTGCTAGGAAGCACCCCATGGAGTGAACTAAATCACGTTAGAACCTAAAGGCCTGTTTCACTTTCTGTACTGAATTTTTCCTGAGCTTGCCAATGGAATCACTTCCATGTTAGGAGCCCATTTAGTGCAGTGGTTAAGGTGCTAGACTAGAAACTGGGAGAGTGAATTCTAGTCTTCCCTTGGCATGAAAGCCAGCTGGCTGACTTTGGGTCAGTCACCCTCAGCCCAACCCACCTCACAGATGGCAGTTGTGAGGAAAACAGGATGTGGGAACATTATGTATCTCGAGTTGTACCAAAAGACAGAAATAAATTGAGGATGTAAGAATAATACACTCTTGTGTATTTCAACTTTTTCCTGTAAAAAAAAAAAAAGTCTATTCTGACTCAGTTCGGCTTCCTTTACATCTGAGAACTATTTAGACAATGCAGTGCCTTTGGCTTCTCTTAGTTTTAAGACTGCAAACCCTTCCTTCTTTCATTCCCTACTGAAGCATTTGCCATTTCCTTTATCTGCTTTTCGAGCTATTGCAATGCTTCTACAAGGGAAAACAGAAATGGATCTTCACCTCTGTTCCCAAAGAAAAGCATGCAGAGGAATTGATCTAGCTCTAATGGGCGAAGGAAGGTTTGGGTTGTTTTTTGTTTTTTTGGGTGGGGAAACTGGAGCACTTCTTGAAATCAGTCGTTTTGTCTTTGGTATGGGATTGGAAGTCCCTTCCTTTGAGGGAGGTGGGATCATAAAGTGGCTTCTGCCATCCATGGAAGGAGACAGTGGCCACTCTGAGAAGGGCAAAGGGCAGACCTGCCGGGTCGCCCTGGGGTGAGGCTGCTGGATGCTGCAGCCAGCCTTGGAGCAGCTGCTCTCCCCACTTAGTCACAATCTGTCAGCACAGTGTTCCGCAACAGGAAAAGCCATATTAATTAAAGCTTGCCATGTGGTGAGCTGTCCTAGCTTTAATTGGGATCTCAGTGCACAGCATGTAAATGTCATTCTCATCCCGAATCTTAGCAAAGGGAGTTTGTTGCAGAGAGGGAGAGCACAGGTACGAAGTAGACTTGGCCTTTGATGTCCAACCAGTGCCCTATGGGATTCTGACTCCCAATTACTGTTTCATGGTCCTTCCTTGGTTTTTTTTCTCCACCCTCATTTTCTCCCCCCACCCCACATCCCAAACTGGCAGAGAACTCTGCCCATCTTGCCCGCCCTGCTGTCACTGCCAGGCATCTCTGTCTTGGTAATTGGGAGGGAGATTCATTAAAAACATGTTCACTGCGTTCCAACAAATATACGTAAATGTTTCCCCACAGCGTCCCTAGTTGAAGCTCGTCTCATCTGTTCTCTGCTACTTTCCCTTCACTACTGTTTGTTTTTCCTTTCAAATGATTGTCGCTAGTATTACAGTACATTCTGGAAGGAACAGCACCCAATCTGGATTGCCTGGCATATCAGTGGACTGTGATTTTCGTACACTGGTGTCCTACCTGGGATGTATAAAAAAAAAAACCAAGCAATGTCTTAACCTTCAATCAGGACCATCTACAGAAATATTCCTTGCAAGGGTTATCTGAGGGAACGTCTCTTGCTGGTCACATCTACCCGATCCATTAGAGCGGGGAGGCAGGAAATGTTGAGAGTCCCATCCCTGAGGGAGATACACCTGGTGGGATCCAGAAGATGGGCCTTCTCCCTCTCTCTGGAATATCATTCCCCCAGAGATTAGAATGGCCCCCACCTCTAATACTCTTCCGGAAGGCACTGAAGACCTGGTTCTGCCAGTGGGCCTGGGGAACCCAGAATGGGATGGAGCCCATCAAATGGCTAGTGTGATCTGTTGTCATCGGGGTGTGGAGGGTGGGAGGTTTTTTTTTTTTTTCAGCTTTTGTTCTATTATATTTTATTAATTTATTTGATACTTTTTGTTAGCTTTTATTGTGTTTTATTTTTATGTTTTGTTTTAAATATAGTTTACATTGTATAACCTGCCTCAAGTCGCCATGGGCAAATAGGTGGCAATATAAATTAATTAAATAAATAAATAATTAGCATCCCTCTACTTTTCAATTTGTGTGTGTGGAGGGATTCTACAACACCTTCTCTAGTTTGTGGGCCTCTAAATATTTTGTGATTGTAAAATCAAAGATTTTCTCAATCATCCTGGCTAGGAATTAATGGGCATGGTAGTTCCAACACGCCTGGATGTTACCAGCCTGGGAAAAGCTGTTCCATAATCATAATGATTAATTCCCTAAAGTGTGGGCCTATTTTTTATACAAAAGGGGGGAAAAAAACCAACTTCAGGAACCAGATTATTCTTGCTCTATTATCATAACAATGCAGAAGGATGAATTAAAGAAAAATCTTGCTAGCTTCAATTAATAAAAGTATCTTTTTATCTTTCCCTCTGTTCCAACCCAAGAATCCCTTAAACAAGTGCAGAATAGAAAAATATAGAAAGATAAAAAGGACAACTGAGGCTATTTTCCGTAATTCCTATTGTCCATATATGGCGTCTTAGGATACTGCTTTAATGAAGCGTAGGATAGTGAGCAGTCAGTGGCCTGTTTCTGGTTCCAGACCACTGTTTGGCCAACCTTTTTTTTCCTGAAAGATTGACCAATAGTTACTGTGATGGCAGATCAGATGAGGGGAACACACAGTCTTCACAGTCTTCAAATAGTGATACAATTGTTAATACCAGGGGTGAGATTCTACCAGCTGGCACTTATTCTCTAGAACTGATTGTTAACATTCTAAGCATTTCGGAGAACCGGTTGTTAGGGGAAATTACTGGGCTAATCCTGTAAGGAAGGCAGGAAGGAAACATTCTGGTGTTGCTTACAGAAACTGCCTCTCCGTTAACCCTTATTAAATTCTTGGCAGGACTAGACTTCCTGTCTCAGGAACGTCTCTGGAGTTATTTTTCCTCCTTTGCTTGTGTGTAGTGACCATTCAAAGTTACAGTGGCACTGAAAAAAGTGACATGACCATTTTTCACACTTAGGACTGTTGCAGCATCCCCACAGTCATGAGAGGCCAGGCGAGGAGATGCGTGCCTCGATGTGAGTGATGTTGAATTGGCCACGCCCAGCCAATCACATGACCACCAAGCCACGCCCACCAACTAAGCCACGCCCACAGAACCGGTTGTTAAAAAATTTGAATCCCCCCCTGGTTAATATTCTTATGCTCTGGGAATTGGTTGGCAAGGTATGAAGGGCCATTCACTCCCCACTTCCTTTTTAGCCATTTTGGTTTGCCGTTATCCAACTAGGATACTGTGAATTAATTCACTAATTTGTTTAGCCCTCAGATCTTAATTCTAAAAGATTGGCCAACTTTTATTACTATTACATAGTGGTTTGGAGTACAAATAGACAAACCATCAAAATTTATTTTTTCAAATTGCTTTTGCTGTCAAGATGATTGGAATGGTATCTTACTAGAATTAATGTTCCTTTTTGTGTGATGAACTAAAGCCCTAAAGTTGTCAGAGAAGCACAGGAGGCTGCTAATGAAGGGGTAGTTTTCTGCTAGATTTTGCCCATTTAAGTCCTTTTCTGCCCCATGAAATGTTTTTAAACTATATGCAGAAATAGATATTTATTATCCTCCTCAGCTCTCAACTCTGAGTGTTTCCCAGTTTCATTTAACAGACATCAAAGATTCAAAAACTAGTTCTTTGATTTTCCACTCTCAAAAGTAGGTTTTTTAAAATCATTTTAAAATCATTTGAGAATAGAAATTCCATATAACAATCCAATATCTCCTTGTCTGTAAAAATGTTATATAACAAAACATGTATAGCTAGACATTTTATTACGGCACTGTGAAATAGATGAAGTACTCTGGGAAGAGGAATTTGTTTAGCATTCAATATAAACAAAAATATCATTTATTACACTGGCTGTAAAAGAACTTTCTGTGAAGTTTTCAAAAAAAAAAAATGCAAAACACATCCTTCAGCAATATATGGCTTCTGTGGGCAACCATTTAAATATGAGCCAGCTGTTGTTCTGCAGCTGCTAAAAAAGCCAACACAGTTCTAGGCTGCATTAACAGAAGGATAGAATCAAAATCATGTGAAGTGTTAATGCCATTTTATAATGCCTTGGTAAGACCACATTTGGAATACAGCATCCAGTTTTGGTCACCACAATAAAAAAAAGATGTTGAAACTCTAGAAAGAGTGCAGAGAAGAGGAACAAAGATGATTAGGGGACTGGAGGCTAAAACATAAGAAGAACAGTTGCAGGAATTGTATATACTAGTTTAATGAAAAAAAGGACTGGGATGACATGATAGCAGTATTCCAATATCTAAGGGGCTACCACAAAGAAGACGAAATCAACCTATTTTCCAAAGCACCTGAAGGCAAGACAAGAAGCAATGGATGGAAACTAATCAAGGAGAGAAACAACCTAGACTAAGGAGAAATTTCCTGACAGAACAATTAATCAGTGAAACAACTTGCTTCCCGAAGTTGCTCCAACATTGGAAGTTTTTAAGAAGAGATTGGACAACCATTTGTCTGAAATGGTGTAAGGTTTCCTGCTTGAGCAGGGGGGTGGGCTAGAAGTCCTCCAGAGTCCCTTCTAATTCTGTTATTCTGTTATTCTATTAAAAATACAAAAGGCATTTTCCATAGGTGATTTCTGAGAGCTCTGTGGCAGTCTCTACAATACTTATTTGGAGAATAAGAAAATGTATCCCACCACAGCAGATTATTTCCTCAAATGTTCCAAAAGGTATCTAAATCATTTTAATAACAAAACTATGCCAGTATTGGGCAAAAGGGATCTCTACTGGCAGGAAAAACTCCAATGATTGTCAAGGGAAAAGGCAAGGAGCAAAGGGGCATGAAAAGACAATGAGGGATGGTTATGCTAATAACACTCCATTCTTCATGTTAATAAGTGTTGAATAGCTAGTTTCTGCCTAGCAACAAAAATCTATTAGCATTTATAACAAGAACATCTGCAATAAAAACGTACTGTACAAAACCACTTCCTGGAACAGCTTAGTCAGGAAAAAGTGGGACTAGTCCCCTTCTGTGTGGCAAATTAGGGGAAACCACAACTAATGTACCATGTGTCCAATCAGGAGCATTGTTAGTTACTTAGAGTTTTGGTTTTTTTTTAAAAAAAATATTTCATTCTATAGAGCAAATCTCAAGTTGATGTTCATCCAGTTCTATCATGGCTGGTCTAACAAAGTTCCATAGCAAGGAGCCAAAAAAGAAAGAAAAGGAAACAACAGAAAGGTATAGTATTATACCTTATATATATAGGTACTATATATGCAGGTAGTCATACATACAACCACTTGTGACATTCTAAGTCAGATCCAAGGTATACATTGAGAATGAATGAGCTGGAAGGGACCTTGGAGGTCTTCTAGTCCAGCCCCCTGCTCAAGCAGGAGAACCTATACTATTTCAGATTAGTGACTGTCTGGACTCTTAAAAACATCCAGTGATTGATGATCCAAGCTCTGTAAAGGACCTTGGAATACTCATCTCTAATGATCTAAGTGCTAGAGCCCACTGTAACTACATAGCCAAAAAGGCATTAAGAGTTGTTAACCTAATCTTACATAGCTTTTTCTCTGGTAATATTACACTACTAACTAGAGCATACAAAACATTTGCTAGACCAATATTCGAATACAGCTCATCAGTCTGGAACCCACATTATGTATCTGATATTAGCACAGTTGAGAAAGTCCAGAAGTATTTCACAAGAAGAGTTCTCCACTCCTCTACTCATTGTAGAATACCTTATGCCACCAGACTTGAAATTCTAGACCTAGAAAACCTTGAATTACGCCGTCTTCGGTCTGATCTAAGTATGGTATGTAAAATCATACATTGCAATGACTTTACCTGCCAATGAGTACTTCAGCTTCAACCATAACAATACAAGAGCACACAATAGATACAAACTCAAGGTTAACTGCACCAAACTTGATTGCAGGAAATACGACTTCAGCAACAGAGTGGTCAATGTCTGGAATACTCTACCTGACTCTGTGTTTTTTTCCCCAAACTCCAAAAACTTTAACCTTAGGCTGTCTATTATCGACCTCACTCCCTTCCTGAGAGGCCTTTAGGGGGCGTGCATAAGCGCACCAATGTGCCTACCATCCCTGTCCTATTGTTTCTTTTATTTTTCTTATATGTACCCATTTCATGTATTCATAACCATGTTTATACTTATACCTATTATCTTGTAAGCGATTGACAAATCAAATCAAATAAAAAATAATAAATGGAGCACCCACAACTTCTGAAGGCAAGCTGTTCCACTAATTAATTGTCCTCACTGTTAGGAAGTTTCTCCTTAATTCCAGGTTGCTTCTCTTTGATTAGTTTCCAACCATTGTTTCTTGTCCTGCCTTCTGGTGCTTTGGAGAATAATTTGACCCTGCTCTTCTTTGTGACAGCCCCTCCAGTATTGGAATACTGCTATCATGTCATCCCCCACGCCCCCCAGTCCTTCTTTTCTTTAGACTAGCCAAACCCAAATCCTGCAGCCATTCTTCATGTTTTAGTCTCTAGGCCTTTGATCATCTTAGTTGCTCTTTTCTGAACTTTTTCCAAAGTCTCAACATCTTTTTTGTAGTATGATGACCAAAATTGGTTGCAGTATTCCTGGTGTGATCTTTCTAAGGTTTTATAAAACGGCACTAATCCTTCACAAGATCTTGATTCTATGCCTCTGTTTATATAACCCAGAATTGTGTTAGCTTTTTTGGCTGTGGCTGCACACTGCCTGGCTCATATTCAAGTGAACGTCAGTTTCAATAAAGAAGGCAATTGGACTGGATCTTGAATCTTGGTGATACTGGACTGGATCTTGAATCTCGGTGATAGGGAGGATGGAACATTGCATTAGAGGTCAGAAAGCTAACTTAGAGATACAATGCAGGGTGCTTGAAATCTAGGCTCTTTCATGCCACCAAGCATCTATGGCATGAAATGATCATCATAGGCTGTCTTTGGCTGGTCTGCTGAGGCAGTAGCTGCAGCAAATCCTGAATTGTCTAATTCTATCTAAACTATATTTACAGCTTTTCAGTTTCATCCCATTAATTCTAGTCTTACTCTCTTGAGCATTTATGACATCACATGCCAGGGATCCAGAGAGATCATTCCTTTTTACCATCAATATGAAACAACAACCAACAGGAGCTTTGCTGGCTGAGGAATTCTGGGAATTGAAGTCCACAGGTCTTAAAGTTCCTAAGATTGGAGAGCCCTGCTCTAGCCTAAATGTCTGAAAGAACTACCAGGTCTTTAGCATCATATAAAAGGCTAACAGGTGTGGGGCCATCTGGATCCCCAAGGAGATGCTACTGTAAAAGAGAGGCACTGTGACAGAGAAGGCATCTAAGGAGAAATATCAGCACATTCTCTGACTGCTGACCAGACATTTCAGCAACTCTTTCCTCCCTCGGAGTGATTTAATAGGCTGCAAAATGCTTTGCTATATTGTTTCTGGAGGCAACCTCAGTCCCTCCACCAACTCCAGCAAGATTTTTCATCTATTTTTTCCCCCTCTGTTGCTTATAGAACTCCACTTATCAAGAATTATTACACAGTTCAGTACAGGGGGAAAAACATGCACTGAATCCATTTGAAGCAGCCTGGAGCCCAAAGAAATCTAATTCAATTATTTGATATTTTTAAATAGGGTACAACCAAGAGGGAAGGAAAGAAAGAAACGACCACATTTGCAAAGTTTAAGAAATTGGTATCTGCACAAACTAATTTCAATCTTGGTTCGTAGGCAGAACTGAAAGAGTAGTTTTTATACCTGAACATGCATTAAAGCTCAAAGGAGCTAGAAAAGGATGTCACGGTTTCAGGGTTAAAGAAAAAAGCCTTAAAATGGGTTTTAAGTGGTAACTAGTTTTGAATGAATGAAGGCAGTCCTTCAAATACTCTGCTCCTAAGCCTCTTGGAAATGTAAAGCTTGGGAGCCTTTTGAATTGGACCTGGAAACTTAGTGCTTAGCTTGGTTGCTCTATTGCCAAAATATGCCAGCAATCATTTTTGGAAGGCAAGAATGGAAAAATGTCACTTCCTACTCAACTGCTCCAATTGCAAACAGGATGTCTGGATATGTTTCCCTGATGCACTTTTAAAGTGCTTATTCCCCTAAATTGCTTGAGTGTTCCTCTCTGGCTTGGATGGTGAGCTTTAATTCATGATAGGCTAGTGCCAGAGCTCATTCTCCAGAGGAAGGGCTGCTTCTTTTACTGAGTAAATAAATGGTTATACAGCTATTTTAGTCAGGAATGCTATAAATATCACAATAGTGATAACACATGATTGTAATAAAAAGCTGATGATTTGAAACCTGGCAGAATAATTTTTTTTTTAACCAACCATGTTTAATCTGAGCTTTTCTTTTTAATAATCCATCTGTGTATTACTTGTTTTTCAAAACACTGGAAGTAATTTGGGTGTGCAAAGTAATTTGGAAGTAATTTGTGGTTGTGCCCTTAGATGTAGCTATTGCATCTAAAGCATAACCTGAATTAAAATTTGCACATTCCCTATCCCTCCCAGTATGTGACTTCATTCAGCTTGTACCAGTTGTAGTTCAAATTAGACCACGTTCAAATTAAGCATAAAATAACTTGCAGCAATCCATGTGAGGCAACTAGGACATGTGCAACTCAGCCCAAGCATAAATTAATGGTGACAGTGCATTTTTGTGCATTTAATTTAATATTAACCCCACCAGAGATAGTGTGATTTAGAGACCAGAACCATCCATTATTATCTGGAGATAGTACAGTTTAATGCAATCATAGCTAAACCGTTCTATGAGTTTGCAAAGAATTTCATTTTCAATCAACTGGATTTGGGTCCCATTATTTTTTTTCTATGCAAGTGACTGTACCTTGCTTCCTCAAGCATTTATTTGCTTTCCCACTCTTTTAACATAGGAAGCAGCTGAATAAAGCATACAGATAACAAACAAATGAAGCAACATTCAAATAATACTTAAGGTCATGCACTGGGAGCTCATAATCTGAAATAAAGATTGAGTCAATTGATTGGTGACCATGTTCTTAGTTTTCCCAACCATTTCAAAGGAGGGGCTTTACTTTCCTTCAGGAGGACTAACTTGTCTGGTGGGCTTGGCATCACAAATTCAGCAGCACTGTTCCCATAACTACTTGTTTCTATTCCTTTTTCATTCTCCTAAGAGCCATGAATGTCAAAGAGGACATTATCAGGCAAGCAGTTTGCATGATAGGATAGTTAACTGATGTGGATTGGGGAAGTTGGTTTAGATGGAAACAAGACAGAATCAGTTTGGAGCTAAATCTAACCCTGAATTAATCAGCTGAGTCAACTAAGCAGTTTTTGGAGTTTTCATGACATGATTACTTATCCTCATGATTCATGTGAATAGGTCATGTGAATAGAACCAAGCTTATGACTGACACCTACCATTAAAATGATAAAGTAACATCTATGGGTAACTGATACTGGATGTTATGAAAAGTCAATACTTTTATTTACAGTTAAATTATGATTATCCTTTTATTCCCAATGGAGCATGTTTTTGAAATATTCCTTCAAATATAAAATAACTTGGCTACATACCTTGACTTTAAAAAGCTAGGAAAGTTGCTGTTTTTGGTTCATTTGTGGTCTGGCCATCTTATTTATCATACATAATTAACAACCACAAATCAAAAGGAGAGAGCGGCTGTCCCTGGTGCTGAAATAAAGACATTAAATCTATCTGAGAAATAAAGATACTTTCTTGTTTTTATTCTTCCAAGGACAATAACCTGTCACTAATCATTAAAGAAATGATGTCTGTGAATAATATTGGCTTAATTTAATTGGCTGAATCGTAGCAGGTAACTAATGTAAGGAACACATCATATGTTGTGATGGCTTATGTTGCTTTTATTTTGCATGATTCTGAAGTTCATTGAATAGAGGAGAAAGGCTCATGTTACAAAGCAGTCCTTTGGTGTCCAGGAATTGTATTTAACATTTGAGGAGGGAAGGGACACAGCAAGCATTAATGGAGGTGAGTCACACACATTTTAAAAGCTCTGTAGAGAGTTGACATTTTTACTTTGCTTCCTGCAAAGATGTTTTCCTTACAATACAGTTTCATACAATTCCTTCTCAAAATGGCATGAAAATATTGATCTGATTTTTTTTACTATGATACAGATTCAGTGGCACAATCATAGGAGTTCAAGGGCTAGTGTGTGTGTGTGTGTGTGTGTGTATGTGTGTGTGTGCATCTGTGCATGGAGTTATTGGGTCATAACTTGTACATCTACATACAAAAATAATATATCAATTTGGAATTATTAAGGCTACAATTCTAGTCATATGCCAGCCTTACCCAATTTAGTGCTCTACAGATATATTGGATTTCGGACTGGAAATAATGAGAATTAAATATATCTGTAAAAGACCAAGTTCAAGAAGGATGTTATATCCATCAAACTAGAAAATGTTATCTATTTCTGAGCATGTGCTGAATTGCACTGTAAATATGGTAAGCTTTTAATAATGCAAGACTGGTTCTTTTTTTCTTCCATTCAGCTACACTACTGTACCAAGTCTGTTTTTATATGAAACATTTGCTCTGCCTACATCACTGAACCTTTTTATTTTGAGAAGTCCCTGAAAATGAAGCCCAGAAGCCAGTCCATGGCAGTGAACAGTCATTACTGGTTGATAGAATTAATGCTAGAAGTACTTCTGCTTTCGTATTCTACCTCATCCTTCCTCTGGATAATAGTGAAGGCACAGTTCATCTTCAATTATCCTTAGTAATGAGACAGTGAAGATAATTAATACAAAGATAGCAGGGTTCTTCTGTCAAGTAAATATCATGGTAATGTCCTGAAACTTGATCTTGCTGAAATGTTTAAGCCTATCCTGAATTACAAGTGCAGTGGGTTCAGTCATAGACCTAATTACCAAGGCTTCAATAACTTAATGAAGATTGACTGGTAGCTATTAGGAGAGTGACATTAACTTATTTACATATTATGGAAGTGCAACAAGCCACATATCAATCTGTCCACTGAACAAGAGCTCAAGAAACAGTGCTAACAGTCCTGTACTAATCACTGACATCAAAGATCCTGTGAATTAATTAAGGAAGATATTGTATATATTTAAGTATTTCCAAAACAGTCCTAATCAGCCCCCAAGTTCTTTTATTTGGGTTCTGTTTCAAAAAATGACGAGTGGAATATCAAACATTCTTATAATTTATATGCCATGAGCTACTCCAGTTGCAGGCATGACATTTTGCAAAACAGATTTGAACTGACACTTGCTCTTGCAAAGACCTGTAGTAATTCAGTTTTGTTCTTCATTACTATGTGCTTTTGTTCTACTCCTAGCTTGCTTATTAGAAATCAAGATTGAAACTCATGTATTCCCTTTCTATTTTAGTCCTTCACTTATTTGTGAGCTGGAGATTTAAAACTCTTGCTTCCAGCTAGTAATAAACGATAATTTGTTTCATATCAATATAAATGGTGAGCTCTACTTTGATATTTGCTCACATAAAATAAATCTTGACAAAGTGGTATGACATCTTGATATGTGGACAAACTTCTCTTGCCTCAATTATCATTCGGTTACATTCAGTAAATGGCATAAATAGATTAATTCAAGTTACACTTATAGCCATTCCAGAAGCATCTGATTGGCCTCTGTTGAAACAGATACTGGACTAAAATTCAGCAGGGAAAGGGGAAAATGAAGGGGTTTTAAGTAAAGAAGGATAAATGCAGGAGTAAAAAATAGTTTTATTTTAAAAAATAATAATTGCAGAATTAATGAAAAAAAAATCCCTGAATTCCATTGCGTGCTTTCCTTGCCCCCTTAATTCCATTTGTGCCATTTTCCAAAGGTCCTTTTTCAAGAGGCAACTGGGCTTTCTTTGAAGATGATTTGCTTCTCATACAAAAAGCTTCTTCAGCTCTAATGAAAAGCAAAATGGTTGGGTGAGAAGCGAAGTGTCTTTTAAAAAAACACCCAAGAAGTTCAGTTGCTTCTTTAAAAAGTACCTTTGGAACAACCATGACTGGGATGACTGAGAATCTCCATAGACGTTCCATTTTCCACTTTTTAAAATGGAATTCTGTTTTTTCCCCTCTATCTAAAATATATGAGACACTATCTAGATAATATTCCATGAATCTTATGGACCAGGCTATAATCCATGGAACAATTTGTTAGGCTTACCCAGGCCACCATGTTTTCATCACCATTCATATTGTCACATTTGAGCCATCTGAGAATTAATTAAATAATAGTCCCTTCCAGGAAAGATGAATAGTTCTGTTTATTTTTGTTTTGTTGCTTTCAGTTTGAGAAAAACTATCCCTTGTGTTGATTGGGATTGAGTGATATGACTTTATAATATCCATTTTTTGCTTTGTTTGTTTGGGATCATTCAGCTTTGAAACTTAGTATACTTTTATCTTGGTTTTGGCACAACTAGATCCATCCAAAAAACCCAAAAACTTAAATAAGGCCCAACCTTAATAAGAATTAATGAAAGTACTGAGTAGAACATCCAGCAACGGTTATAGGCTAGAATAATCTTGTATAAACCACCCAAAATAGGACTTCTTGATCTAAGATTTAATATGTAATGTTCATTTCACTTGATTGTATGTGAGAAATGAAAGCAGACCCTGGTTTCTTCTCAGTTAGGTATTCAATCTCTTGATGTATCAAAGAAAGATATATTTGAGGCTTGCTATTGGCTCTATTGCCAATGAAATAATATCAGAACCTGGCAATAAATCATGCTGCTAATCAGCAAAAGAATATAATCTTCTCTTGAAACTTCTGTGCTTCAACTAAGCTCTTACCACCACCACTGAAGGTCATTTTCTTCAGAGGATAAATTTTTTGCCTCTTATACCATGCTTCTGAAATCAGGGGAACCATCTGTTCACTTATTCTTGATGCACATTCAGTGTTTATCAAGTGAATGAGGTATAAGCCCAGAAGGTTTTGCTTTGAGTTTCTCTTTAACTTTCTCTTGTGCACAAGAGGTTGTGTTATATTTATTACACTTGCAACTTCAAAGCTAGCTATTAGCACACTTTCTTTGTGGTTTTGTTGTTAGGACAAATCTGTAATTTCCAAGACTGTTTTAAACGTTATTGACATCTAGACCAAAAAAAAAAGAGCTCCATGTAAGACTTACTCTTCAAGCATTGCAATGATAAACATATGGTCCTACTACTCAGTGGTCTGGAGAGCTGATGTTATTAGCAACATAGGAATATATAAACAAATCATTTACCAACATAAATGAGGGATGGATGACTATAATGAAATTTATCACTAGTTGCTGAAAAACCTATGAAGAATTTTATATAGGTATATGTATTTGTGAATATACAATTTATACACTTGTTCGTAGATTTTTTTTTCCTTTAAAATTTCCTTCCTTCTTTCCTTTTCTTTCTGTGCTAGTATATGATGTTACACATTGCTATTACTGCCTGAAATTCACAAGACAAATACTAAATGCTATAGAGACATGAATATGGTTGTAATCTCCATGATTCCCCTTTCTATTGCTTTTTCTTTCATTCCCTTCTCATTTTTAATTATATTAAATTGCCAGTTACATATCCAAGTTGTCTTCTAATATTACATATATGCCCAGGTAGAAGATGCCTAAAGAAAATAGAGTGTTGTCAGACTTATAGTATTCCAGACTATGTTTAGATTCCTCTAATGGGTTGACTTTATTATTAATTTTTTGTCTGTCTGCCAATTTCTTTGATTGAATGTGCCTTTTGTGTCTGCATCTTGACTTAGAACTGTGATATTCACGATATAAGGCACCATGAAATCAAATTCTAAAACTATGGTTCATGAGCACATTTAAGGAAGATCATATTTTTTGAGTTTTTGACACACAAAGGCAAAATTCTATCACTTCATACTCCCCAACTTTTCCTGAATAAGCCAGATTAAAATAATTATCAAAGCAGAGACAGAAAGGAGCTGATAAATGCTTCTGCTCTGACCTCTTCCCATATGACTGACTACGTGTTACAGATTAGCAGCCAATTGTAGCCTACCAAGGCACATAGATATTTTACGATTCACACAGCCTCGATCAGTAGCGAAATGTGGGCCTTTTCAATCAAAACATAACTCAGGAGGTAGGCTAATGGTCATTCACCCATTCACTTGCACCCTGCCAGGGTTCACGTGTCTTACTGAACCCCCTTGCATTTCAGAATCCTCCAATCATTGCCTGAATGGACTAGCAGAAGCAGAGACCAATTTAGTACATAATCTGGTGAGAAGTGGGGAAGAAAGCACAAGGACCATTCATTTTCAGCCAGACCTCACCGTAAGTTATGAGTTACCTATCATTATGTTAGCCTGTCTGTGCTGGCACATGTTTTTCACATCTATAAAACAGCCTTATGCTCAGGATGGAACTCCATCCATTTACAGGAATGGTCTTGAATGAATGCTATTACACTGAATAGGACCTAGGCTTTAACCCTATCTGAAGTAGATGCTTCATCACTGGAGCTTTTTAAAAAAAGACTGGTCAGCCACCTATCTGAAAGGGTATAGGGTCTTCTGCTTGAGCAGAAGACTAGAAGACCTCCAAGAGTTGGACTAGAAGACCTCCAAGGTCTCTTCCACCTCTATCCTGATTGAGGTGGGGACTGGAATTCGCAGTCTCCAAACCATCTGGAACTGAAATCCACCTGTGAGACTTTAATCCACAATTTTCAACCCAAAGGAGGTAATATTTATTTTGCAGAATCCAGACATCCACACCTTTTGTTCTGACCCACTCAAACATGCATACGTCACAGGTGGGTTAAAGGTCTTATTCGAGGCTTTTCAAGCTCTGAATAGACTTCCCCCAAAATCCCCATGCCAAAAACCATTCAACTCCCAAGGAATTCACACTTCAGCTCAGGAACAAACCCAACATGGTAGGACAAGCCCACAAAGCAGAGGAAAGGCTAAGGAAAGGCTATGAAGCAAAAACAGCTTTGAGAGCCACAAGCAAAATCCACGAAGCAAGTCCAGAGGTCAAGGCACAAGCCAGGGTCCAAGGTACACAGTCCAAGTCAGGAAACAAAGTTCAAGGCTAGATGCAAGGCAAGAAAATGGACATGTTGTTCCTAGCATCATTTCACTCCACTCGCTGAGCTAAATAGCTGCAATCCCAGTGCAGCCCATCAAGAAGAGTGAGGCTGCCACCTTGCAAGTCGCCTAGTTAATCTTCATTTTGCCTGCCTCCTCTCATGCCTATATGCTCTTGGATCAGGAAAAGGAAGTAGTTCTTCCTCATCTCTGCTGGCCAACTGCAGCTGTGTGCCATCTCCTGCTGAAGCCTCTGAACTTCCCAACTGCAGCTGTGCCTCTCCTATCCCTAGCTTAGCCAGCCATTCATCTGGTCGCTCCTCCTGCGATCGCTCCACTGTGCTTGGCCTCACCACTCCTGACTCAGAGTCTCTGGCACTCTCCAGATATTCTTCCATATTCCCTCCAATGTGCCTGGAGCTGGCTCTTCCTCATCCAAAATGGCACCTGGAGAGGAGTTTGGGGAAGCATCTGGGGAAACCACCACACTTTTGAATCACCAGTCACTGTCCAAATGATCTGACTCTGGTGAATATGTCAGTGCATGCTAGTTTTTTCAGTCATGCAGCTATGAAGTAACCAATATGGCAGATGAAGGCAGAGGTTGCCTGGCCAGCCCCATATGGGTTGCCAAAAATTGCTGCTCAGCCGAAAACAGGGTCTGGTGCCCAGTGTGGCCATACCCAAGGAAGAGATTGCAAACAACAACTTTATTCCACAGAAAAAAGTGACACCGTGAGGCCTCCCTCAAATCCCTTGTACTCAGAGGTGGGCTGCACTTTTGTTGACAAAGGGCTTGCTGATCACACATGCGTGCTCGCTTCACTTTGGGGCTGAAATGCAACTTCAAACAGGCAGCTAATCAACTCAGGCAGCTCCGGTGAGTACAGCAGGGCGGCACAGAACTCACCTGGGCAGCCTGGGTGGGGGAAAAGTTAGTTATTTAGGGAAAGCATACAACAAGGGCAGGTGGGCAGGCCCAACCAGAGATCACAGCTAGGGGCTCGTCCATAGTTCGCCAACCGTCCAGCAGTCCACCACTGCATGCACTCCATCAATGTCCTTTGGTGGGTTTTATACAATATTTTCCATCAAGGTCACAAAATGTCCCTTTATAAGTAATCCCTGCCTCCTTTATAGTAACCTTCATCATATTAAGCACAAATACAGTAAACGTGTTCCTAAGCTTTAACCCCAAAACTTTGATAATTAACACATCTGCAATACTGAAGCATAGCTTTTCCTAATACACTTCCCATTGTTCTAACGGCACACTTTCCTTTTTGAACAGTAAATATGCGTACAAATGTTTCCCGTTTGTGCCTTTCGCTTTGTCCCGTGATATAAATGCGGTTACAATTTAGCGAGAAGAAGCCATTTTGCTTTTATTTGAAGCGTCTAACTTTTTAATTAACTTCACTTTAATCCCTTCATTCGATTTCTGATCTACCAGTGGTCTGAATCTATGCTGCGCCTACGGCCTTGTTGTTCCCTGGGAAACTTGATCCTTCTCCCAGGAATCTCAGGCTTCTTTCACCAGAGCAGCAATATCTCTGTTGGCAGAATAGCCAATAAATGCTCTACAAATGTCAGTTTCTTCCTGATCTTCTGCTCTTGTTGTTGGCAGGTCGTTTGCAAAGACCTTTTAAGCCTTCACAGGTTCATGGTGGTTTTTTTTTTTAAGCGTTCAAATAGCAAACTGGAAGAGTTTAGGAAGAGCTTCTATCTACGTTTTCCATAAAATAAATAATGTTCTTTCCAGTGAGACAAGCTGCATCCACTTTCATTAAAAGTTGTCAATTAAAACTGGAATCCATGTAGGTTCCTTTGTTTTTTTTTTCCAGTTCATGCATTTGCCTTTTAAGTTGCTTTAATATTTTACTTAATTTTTGACTAAAAGTACACAACATTGGACAGAAAAACACACTTCTAACCTGATGTGATCGATTAACCCCATACAGAATTGAATTTTAACCAATTATATAGATTTACTATGCAGCATTTTACTGTTTGCAAAATGTCTCACAATCTTTATCCATCTGCAGATGTTTATCTTTTCCTTACCTCCATTTCTCATTCTGCCATACATCTTTGGGAAGTTAAAAAAAAAACAACCCTCTAAACACCACCTCAGCTTTCGCTTACTGTGGTTTGAATCTGATAGATCAGTGATGGCTAACCTTTTTGTCATCACGTGCCAAAAGTGTATGTGTGTGTGTGTGTGTGTGTGTGAGTATGCGCACACATGCCTGCACCCATAATGCAATGCATGTGTGATCGCCCCCCATGTGCCTCTGCGCCTCTTCGCATGCATGAGTAACATCTCCAGCACATGCGTGCACGTCTCCTGTGGGTTCCCCGCCCTTCATACATGCGTGGCAGATACCCAACAATCAGCTGGCTGGTGGGAGGTGCACGCACATGTGCAGTGGATCTATATCACTTTCGGCACGCGTGCCATAGGTTCGCCATCACGGTGATAGATGGTGTTTTTATATATGTGCCTTTGTATTAGTTTAGATTCCTGACAACTATCTGGATTAATCCCTGCATGATTTCAGAAGTGGTTTGCCATTACCTCCTTCCTGGGGCTGAGAGAGAGTAACTGGGTCTTAGGCAGGGGTCGGATTCTACAGGTTCACACCTATTCGCTAGAACTGGTTGTTAACATCCTAAGCAGTTCGAAGAACTGGTTGTTAGAATAAATTACTGGCCTAATCCTGTAAGGAAGGCAGGAAGGAAACATTCTGGTGTTGCTTACAGAAACTGCCTCTCCGTTAACCCTTATTACATTCTTGGCAGGACTAGACTTCCTGTCTCAGGAATGTCTCTGGAGTTTTTTTCCCCTCCTTTGCTGGTACTTTGCTTGTGTGGCGTGACCATTCAAAGCTACAATGTCACTGAAAAAAGTGACTTATGACCATTTTTCACACTTAGCACTGTTGCAGCATCCCCACAGTCATGAGAGGCCAGACGAGGAGATGCGTGCCTTGATGTGAGTGATATTGAGTTGGCTACACCCAGTCAATAACATGACCACCAAGCCACGTCCATTCAGTCACATGACCACCAAGCCACTCCCACCAACTAAGCCATGCCCACAGAACCGGTTGTTAAAAAATTTGAATCCCACCCCTGATCTTAGGTCACCAGCTGGCTTTGTGTCTAAGGCAGGACTAAAACTCATGGTTTCCTGGTTTCTAGCCTTAACCAATACATTAAACTAGCTCTTTGAAGCATGGTCTACATCAGATTAATTATTTCAGGAGGATGCATCCATTTCTATGAGCTGTCTCTTCTGTTATAGCGTCATTAGTCTAATGTGTGACATATGCTATTTTACATGAAAAAAGTCAACTCTCATTTTACTGGGGAAGGTAGAAGGAAAGTGCAGCTTCTTGTGTGAGTGGGAGAACTTGTCAATGCTGAAGATGATTCAGCTAACAAAACTTCAATAAGAAAATAATATTTTACAATCATGAAACTCTTAACTGGGCTCACAGCAGTGGATGAACATGAATAATCTCACAATACTCTCCTGGATCTTCTCCTTGGGCTCCTTTAATTTCCACTCTTCAAGGCGGAACCTGCATTTGATATTAGATTGCAACAACAGAAGGTTTGGAACTGGCCAATTAGCTTATCTGTTAAAATCATTCATAACTGTTCTGATTTTGAAGTCAACTCTGAGATTTAAGCCCAAAGTTCACCAGACAGATTGGCTTTCTAATTGGGGCATGGATTGTGAAATCAACCTTCTCCCTTCTAGGGCAGGGGTCTCCAACCTTGACAACTTTATGATTTGTGGACTTCAACTCCCACCTCAGCAAAGCTGGCTGAGGAATTCTGGGAATTGAAGTCCACAAGTCGTTAAGTTGCCAAGGTTGGAGACCCCTGTTCTAGGGCACTGTACATTAATGGTAGTGGAAATTTACTAAATGAGAATTCGTATAACTTCTTGAAATCTTGCTGAGAGGAATAACAGTGGTTTCAGAGACCCACACTTTTCCTCCTCAGCTTCTCTGTTATTAAGAGATATTGATGTTGTTATTATAAGTAGACTTGCCTCAACATGGCCCATAAGTACATTTAGAGAAACATACATGTGGACATATTCCCAAGTTATGCTAGACCTCTTTCCTCAAAACTGAAATGATTTGCGCAAAGAAACAAAACCCATTCTTGATTCTTCAATAATGGAAATAACTAGCTTAATTCACCATTCATCACTCGTCAATTTTTCAGTATGATTGCCTAACAATAAGTCCTAAAGTGCTGGGAAATTTACCTTTGGAGCAATTCCATTCTTGAATAAAGATTGTATTGTTGTTTGAAGGATCCACAGCCTAACCTTGTGAAAAAAAAAATCATAGCTGAAGAACTATTCCTATTTAGCCTGCCAGCATTTTAATACCTTTAGAGAAACTAGAAGTGAAAATTGGTAGTTTAAGATCAAGGAATGAATGCAAAATGCATGAAGCCTTTATTTATCCACTGAGATTTTTTTATATTAAAAGATGCAGATAGCGAGCACCATTTAGGTGTGGTTTGTTCATGCGTTCCCACATCCCAGATGGTGAAATGTCATAGACCATTTCTCCCCCTCTTTCCAATTACTTAATATGAATAGTTGAGTTGAGGGCAGTGATAAATGAGATGGTGCTACAAAGACTCCTTTTGCTTTCCGCAGTTCTTGCTCCATCTCAAATCCATTTAAATCCATTTAAAAACTTCATAAAAGTATAATCTGGGGCCACAATTCAGGGCTGCTTAAAGAATTCCAGTTCATTTATGCCCATTGCACCTGTAACCTATCCATCTCTGTTGATCAAAGTGATGAATAACAGAGGAATTCCCTGACCTAGAAGCCATACTGCAGATGAAAAGCAACCTGTCAGAACTCTGATCGTGGGCCACGTGGTTAATTTGGTCCCATCGTTTTTTTAGGACATGCTCTCCTTTTTCTTTAGGTATTGTCCATGAAGCAATACTTTGATCCAATAGAGCTTTGAGAGGTATCAGGGAACCAGCCTCCAACTCTCATTAAAAACCCCACCCCTTTCCCTGAGCCACAATCAAGTTAAGGGCATTTGTTTCTATGCTTCTTAAAAAAAAAAAAAAAGAATGTTGTAATAATCGCCAGACTGAGGCAGGGTCAGAAAAGGAGGTGATATTTAAATACTAATGAACTGTTTAACAATGTCTGCTTTATTCTCCACTAGTTTAACCTCCATCTGTGTCTCCATCCTACACTGAGGAAATTTCTGAAATGCATAGAGTGAGGAAAGAAAAGAAAGCAAAGGTGTCTTATATTATTAGAACTCAGGCCCAACTAGTGTAATTAATTGGGAAGAAATTATAGGAGATTCAAAGAGAAAAAAAGATATAGGATGCAAACAACAACAACAACAACAACAACAACAACAACAATAATAATAATAATAGGGCTGTACTCAAGCCACACACATGCCTTTATGTTGTCTAATTGTCTGCCATTGTCAGAGGAGGTAGACATTCTAGGAAATCATTTTCTTGCATTTTATGTATTCTGTAGATCATGCTGGCTGGGGGATTCTGACAGCTGAAGCTCACGCATCTTAAAGTTCCTGAGGTTGAGAAATGCTGCTGTAGATTATTACATTTCCAGTCCAATGGGCAACAGTTCAGCAGACAAAGAGAAATGTGGGAAAGGTTCTGGCCTAATCCATTTTCTAGGAATCATCACTAAACATTTTCAGAGAGTTCTCAGACCACAGAAAGAGAAAGCATTGAGCTTCCCTCAGGCTGAACGTGTGTCTGTGTGACAAGAGTTTGACCACCATACCTGGGTAGCAAGAATTCAGATAGCCACTATATGTCAGAAAAAAAGATACAGAAGATAGCTAGTTGTTGCCATCTAGAGATGGTCTGCATTTTTGCAATATTTGTATGACAGTAGAGAGAGAATAGGAAGAATATTGTAGGATCACCATAACTGGGCTACAAAAACATATTTAACATTTTCTGTAATGTTTATGCTATCTGATAGCAGATTTTTGCAGCTCAGATTATACTCAGAAATTCCAGATTTTTCATAGGAAGGAAGAGTTGGGATTCACTTCAAAACATGGTAAGAATGCTAGGCCATGTGGTCCATTCTTGTGTAACTTACAGTTTCTAAAGCCAAATAGATTACCAGTAACAAATTACTCTATAGTTTAAATAAGTGAGGGCTTTATAAACACAGTGTGTGATATTCATTTTAGACTCATTTTTATTCTGTTCTGAACTTTCATTGATTCCTAAAGATTTGTGCTGAGCTAGTCTTACCAGTGATATGTTTGGCATTTAGGCTGGACATGGTCCAAAATATTTTGGTGCCTAAGGCAGAAAATTCAAAAAGTATCCTTCAGTTGTTGTTATTACAATAAAAAAGCGAACAGTTGAAGAATTGTTGCTAATGTTAGCTTGATCCTTATTTGTTTTAGTCATTTGCTCACTTTTAAAAATGTATAGACTGACTTTTAACTAAAACAAACCCAAAGGGATGGAGAATAAAATGGAAAAAATAGAGAATAAAAGTAACCATAAATATAGTATTATGCTAGACTTGTATGTCTATGGTGATGTGGAATAGCTTAATAATATGGCACTGTTTTGCCTACAGAAATTTCCAGATTTTGTCCTTGGCATCTCCACATAAAGTTAAGAATATTATTTATTTATTAAATGTATTTAATAATATTAATAGGAAAATAATATGGAAGTATGGATACATACAGCTAGAATGTCTTGGATATCTCTCATCTGAGTCCTAACCACATTTCATCCCACTGAGTATTTTCACAGACTCAATGAACAATAACTGAGAAGGAAACTACTTCATTATTTTTATTTTTAATGTTAGTTACTTATACTTTCTTCTTTTATAACTTTATCTGTGCAGCAGATGGAGATTAGCTGATTCTCCGGTAAGTCTCCAGAAAAGCAAGAAATACCATTTTAACCAGTCAGCTGCTTCTGTGCATCACCTCCAAAAGTGTAGGAATGGTTTTCTCCTTAAAACATTAAAATAGATGAAACAGATGTCCTTCCAATTATATTACAAACAGCTGCCTAGTATACCTTTATGAATATTTTATTATTAACATGCTTTCTTGTCTGTAGAAACACAGCATGATGTACGAGAGTGATAGTGGAATCGTATAGAAATGTGTCTACTCAGGAGAAAATATAATGAAGTTCAAGATGACCTCTTCTCAGGACCTTGGACAGAGAATTTCACTTAGTAAAATACTAAAAAAGAAATGCTTGTTATAGAAAAATGTAGAAGAACAGACAAGTTGAAATGAAATACTTGAAGTGTCAACCAAGTATTGAAGAGCATGTTGCTGTTCTGTGCCCTCTGGATAGCTTTCTGCTGTCAAGGATGGCACCAGTTAGCCTCATTTATCAGACCTCAAAAGCAAACCTTAACTGAGAAGGAATTAATTGCCAGTCCAGCTTCGGTATGTAAAATGGAGGCAGCATCTCCTTATCTATTTAGGCATCACAATGTCTTCAACAAATGCTAAGGCCATCAGGTAAATCCCCATCCCCATCCAAAATATCTTAGAAAACCATCTGAAGCAAATGGGATATTCTTAAAATCCAAAGGCTTGCTAAAATCATGGCACTTTCAATTCTCCTCAAAACAGAAGAGCTTCAGATTTAAGAATCTCAACAGGAACATTGAGAAGATCTGTGCTTGGTGCTCACCCACCCAAATTTGCAGAAGCCCAGCATCTGGAAGAAACTCTTAGTGCCAATTTGACGGCCCTGTAGGCACATTTAGGAGTAAATGGCACTTGAGGTAATCTGGCTACAAATGGTTTAAAGTTTTAAAAGTTCATGTCAGTTCTTCAAACTGAACCTGGAGGCAAATAAGCAGCCAATTCAAATCTTGTACAACTGGGAATAATACATCTTGCTCAAAGTAAAGTAGAAAGAATGATGGCTCTGGACTCACTACAAGCAGGTTCTCAAGACAACTATTCTGTTTCAAACCTTCTGCTCTGGATCAGAAATCTCCTGTTCGATCATGACAATTGTGTCTATTCTGCCATAAAATACAACACCACTAGTAAAAAGCAACGATCAACAGCTTTACTCCTGAAATGCTAAACAATGGAGAGGAAAGGAGAGAACAACATCAGGGAGTGAGACCAATATTCACAATAATAATTTTAATAGTAAAATTATGCCTATTGATTAATAACAAAGGGATTGGTTTGTGATTTAATAATCTATCGAATTCCTCAATAAATCATGATGTAGTGATTACTATTAACTTGAAAAAAACTTTAAAAGAGGATTGGATAAATTAAAACAGAGCAAGACTATTAATCTGGAGACTCATTTTTTAAAAAACATACATCCTTTATTTTAGAAAATGATAAAATATAGGCAAAATACAATAAGATACACTGCAATAACAAAGTTAAACAACCCTTAAACTTAAAAATATTTTTTTTAAAAAAGAGGGGAAAACCCACTTTATTTATCAAAAATATATATAGTGACTGGTTTACTAAAAAATATCATATGATACTGTAGTACAGTGGTGACTAACCTTTTTCAGCTCCCGTGCTGATAATTGTGTGCGTGCTCACTTGCGCATGCTCGTTGCCAGCACCCAGAAGGCAATGCGTGCTGGGCCCCCCACATCCCCTGAGCATGCATGTGCAACTCCCCCGTTGCACACTGTGCATCTTTACGCATGCGCATGCAACTCCCTCCTCACGTGCCACACATCTGCGCATGTGCACGCATTTCCCGTACACACCCCCTCTGCCCTGTGCGCATGCGCACCAGAAATCCCACAATCAGCTGTTGGGTGGCAGCGCACGCACCCATGCACAGTGGGGCTCTTCCAGGTGACCTCTTGCATGCTGGGGGAAATGGCTCTGCATGCCACTTCCGGCACGTGTGGCATAGGTTCGCCAACACGGCTGTAGTAGCATCAGATACAGTAGATTATTAAAAAATACAAACCTGTGACAAATAAGAACATATTACTTCATTCTTTCATTGATGGGAAATATTGCCTTTTCCAGGGTGGATAAGTTATACATTTCCAAAAGCCATTCCTTAACATTTGGAATAATACATTTTTTCCAATTTCTCAATTGTACCCTGCACAGTACAATCACAATTCTTCATACACAATCAGATCCCAAAATCCCAAAAGCATCATGGACATTCAACCTTATGCTGAAATTGGAGAACAGCCTATGCCTCCAAATACTGAACAACCCATGGTGTACATTAGCAACCTTCTGCCCACCAGCATCCCAGAGATATCTGGTTGGCCATTATGAGAAAGAAAATGTTGGATCAAGATAGAGTTGAGGGTGGTATCCATATTTAGGCATTAACCTTTCTCTCTACAAATACCTGGAAATATTCCTAGATGCTCTAAACACATTTGTATTGTATTTTAAAATAAAGCTTTCACCTATAGTTATACATGAGAGACAAAGTTCATACTGAAATCAAGTTGGGATTTAAGCATACTGTTCTGTTATAAACTTCTTGTCCTGATTGGTAATAAAAATTATTGGTATTTTATTTAATTATTGGTATTTTATTACCTGATTGGTAATAAAAATTAGCTTTCTTTGTTTCAAATTGGAGGTCAGAAATTACTAACAAAACAATGGTCAATATAATCTTACATATCATATAAATATTTGTGTAATGATTTCCTAAAATCTATTTTGAAATTGCATTGATTTGCCACCTTCAAGTCAATCTTGACATTTGGCAACTGCATGAAAGGACTATGAAGATGACATTGTCATATTCTGGGATATTTTTTGACTTCCCAGTCTAGGGTTGACAAAAAGTTACTAGTCACACAGCCACAGTCACACAGTGGCTTCTGTTCCTAAGGGAGAACCAGAACCTAGATCTGTCTGCTCCTAAATCAACACTTTTACTGGTATACCTTACAGGCTGTCAGAAATAACAATAATTGGAGAAAATAAGCTTGGAAAATTTTGTTTGGCTTGGAACCCACCCTTTACTACATAAAGTAATTCATTTGCCTGGCCATTTTATTTATTTATTTATTTTATTTATTTATAAAATTTCTATACCGCCCTTCTCCCTAGGGACTCAGGGGGGTGTACAGCCAATCTAGACCCCAACAGTAATACAAAAGTTAAAAGGAATTAAATTAAATATTGGCCGAATAAGAAAAACCCACCCCACACCCTTAAAACCCCAATTTAAAATTACAGAACAAATGGAGACAAATTAAAACCATCTCAGCCCAGGCCGGCCTGCTCAAAAAGCCAGGTCTTCAGCGCGCGCCTGAAGGCCCTCAGGTCCGTGCCGGTACGCAGTTCCGGCGGCAGAGTATTCCAGAGGGCAGGGGCTGCCACAGAGAAGGCCTTACCCCTCGGGGCCGCCAGGCGGCACATAGGCGGCCGACGGGACCCGGAGAAGGCCCTCCCTGTGTGAACGCACCGGCCTGCTGGAGATCACCGGTAGGATGCGGTCCTGCAGGTAACCTGGCCCAGTGCCATGGATCGCCCTAAAGGTCAAAACTAGAACCTTGAAGCGAACCCGGAGAGCCACCGGCAACCAATGTAGCTCGCGCAGGAGAGGCGTCATGTGGGCGCTACGCGACGCCCCCATGATCACCCGCGCGGCCGCATTTTGCACCAGTTGGAGTCTCCGGGTGCTCCCCGCAGGGAGCCCCATGTAGAGGGCATTACAATAGTCCAGGCGAGAGGTGACAAGGGCCTGAGTGACCGTGCGCAGGGCGTCCCGATCCAGGAAAGGGCCGCAACCGGTAGATCCGACGGATCTGATGAAACGCCCCCCTGGAGACGGCCGCGACATGATGTTCAAGCGACAGCTGTACATCCAGGAGGACTCCCAGATTGCGAGCCCTCTCTGTGGGGGGCAAAATTTCCCCCCCCAATAGCCAGCGAAGGAATCAGCTGGCTATATCGGGGCGCCGGGAACCACAGCCACTCAGTCTTGGATGGGTTGAGCCGAAGCCTGTTCCCGCCCATCCAATCCCGCACGGCCTCCAGGCATCTAGACATAGCCCCCACAGCATCGTTGGGGTGGTCTGGGGTGGAGATGTACAACTGAGTGTCATCTGCATATAGATGACACTTCACCTCAAGACCACGGATGATCTCGCCCAGCGGCTTCATATAAATGTTGAACAAGAGAGGGGAGAGGACCGACCCCTGAGGCACTCCACAAGCCAGGGGCCTAGAGGTGGACCTCTCCCCTCCCGTCAACACAAATTGCGAACGGTCGGAGAGGAAGGAGGAGAACCATCGAAAGACGGTTCCCCCAATTCCCAACCCCTCCAACCGTCGCAACAAGATACTATGGTCGATAGTATCGAAAGCCGCCGAGAGATCTAATAGGACCAGGACAGAGGAGAACCCTCTGTCATGAGCCCTCCAGAGATCATCAACCAACGCGACCAATGCCGTCTCAGTGCTATGCCCAGGCCTGAAGCCCGATTGGAACGGATCGAGGTAAGTTGTTTCCTCCAGGTACTGAGGGAGTTGACGTGCCACCACACTCTCAACAACCTTCTCCACAAAGGGAAGGTTGGAGACTGGACGGTAGTTGTTTAAAACAGCTGGATCCAGTGAAGGCTTCTTGAGGAGGGGCCGCACCACTGCCGTCTTCAGGGCGGTAGGAAGCGACCCCTCTCTCAAAGAAGCGTTGATAATCCCCTGGAGCCAGCCTCGTGTCGTCTCCCTGGCGGCCGAAACCAGCCAGGAAGGGCACGGGTCCAATAAACAGGTGGTGGCATTCAGACCCCCCAGCAACCTGTCCACACCCTCGGCGGTCACAGGGTCGAACTCCCCCCAGATAACATTCACAAGACCTGCCCCGGACACCTCCCCCGGGACCATCCAATTGGAGTCAAGCCCCTCCCGAATCTGAGCAATTTTGTCATGCAGGAATCGAGAAAACTCCTCTGCTCTACCCTGCAAGAGGTCATCCCGCGCTCTCGGTTCAAGTAGAGAGCGGATCACTCTAAACAGGGCGGCAGGCCGATTTCCTGCCGACGTAATAAGGGCGGAGAAATACGAAGATTTCGCCGCCCCTATCGCCACAAGGTAAGTCTTAATATGAGATCTCACCTGTGTTCGGTCAGACTCAGAACGGCTCGCCCTCCAAATGCCCTCTAGACGTCTTTTCCGGCACTTCATCTCCCGTAGCTCCTCCGTATACCACGGAGCCAAATGGGATCTGTGCCGGGTCAGAGGTCGCAGAGGCACAACTCGCTCTAGAGCCCCGGCGGCCTACCCATCCCAGGCGGCCACCAGGTCTCCAGGCGAGCTGAGAGCCAGAGACTCAGGAAATGGCCCAAGCTCCCTCTGGAACTGCTCCGGGTCCATTAGGCACCTGGGGCGGAACCATCTAAGTGGCTCCGCCTCCCTGCGGTGGGGGGTGGTGGAACAGAAATCCAGTCTAAGGAGGGAATGATCTGTCCATGACAAGGGTGTGATGACTAAGTCCCCACAATTACAGTCATTCAACCACTGCCCAGAGACAAAAATCAGGTCCAGCATGTGTCCTCCTATGTGAGTGGGAGCAGAAACTAACTGGGTCAGGTCCATGGCTGTCATGGAAGCTAAGAACTCCCGGACCACCCCCGAGGTTTCACCGAGCGATGGCAGGTTGAAATCCCCCATGACCAAAAGTCTGGGGGTCTCAACCGCCAGCCCGGCTATTACCTCTAGGAGTCCGGGCAGGGCCGATGAGACGTGGCAGGGAGCCAGGTACGCCATCAAAAGACCCATCTGAACCCCTTGCCCCCACTTCACAAAAAGAGATTCACAGCCAGCCGTCTGAGGGACAGTGGCCTCCCTAGGACAAAGGGCTTCCTTTATAAGCACCGCCACCCCACCACCCCTTCCCTGAGCCCTGGGCTGGTGAAATGCAAGGAAACCTGATGGGCACATCTCAACCAGAGGGACACCGCCCTCTGGGCCCAACCAGGTTTCGGTGACACCTACCAGGTCCGCGGCCTCCTCCTGAACCAGATCATAGATCAGGGGAGCCTTATTAACCACGGACCTGGCATTGCACAACAACAGCCGGGTATTCAGGGCCTGAGATTCCGGACAACCAGGGCTGCAGGATGGGTAAGGAATTTTGAATTGTTTAACAAGCCAAGAAATCTTTGACTTAACATCATGTGTGAATGAATGACTATAGCCAATGCTATCCATCACTTATTTAAAGCTTTTATTTTCAGGAGGACATATCACTGGTTTTCATGCTGTTTGTAAAACAAATGGTTTTGCTGATCCTACATGTCGGTGCCTGAAGTTTCTCCATTTTCCTAGCAGCTGGCTGGCCTTTTTTTTTGGCAATCAAGCTTAATGGGGGCTTTTGTATAGCTGTGAGTGGGCATTGAGTTTGTGTGGCTGTTAACAAAATAGGCAAAGCTGCTTAGAAAATATTTACAGTATAGGCTGAGGTGTACAATTACTGGCAGATGGGGGTGGAGGAAAATTGCTCCAATATCTCTGATATGTGTGAAATTTACGTTACCATCTATATTGACTAAGAGTACTGTGGCAATTTGTTTCAGGTCTCCACAAGATAAGACTCTTCCTGGTCCAGCTTCTCTGCTACCATTGTTTTCTTCCCCAGTTCTACCATGTTAGTTCCAACATGGTGGAGAAGGGGAAGAAACCAGTGGTAGCATTAGAACTTCACATATACCAGGACTGAATGAAAAATATTAGTTTAAATGGTGAATTTTAATAAATGAAACAGAAAAATAATTATGAATTGGGTCTTTTGCTAGCTGTATTTGCTTCTCCGCATAATCTTCACCATCTTCTACCAATGATTGTTAAGCTTCTTAAAGACAAAAAAACTGCCCTCCATATTTCACAATTTCATCCAGTTTCTTGCCATTTTTCCACCTCTTCACTTGAATCAAACGGATGCCCAAAGGCAGTTTCTTCCATTTCTTATGTGAAATGTGTTGCTGTCTGGAATTGTCCATTTTGTTCTTAATCATACAAATCAGCTTGTTCTGGTTCACCATCTTTTACATTTTGGGGGCTAGCAATGCACAGTAGTCACAATCTTTGCCATAAACAACTTTTACGCAGTTACGAATTTCAATTTGGAATCCTCCAGCAGGCAAAAAAAATTAAATCACTGTGTATTGCTTAAACTGCTTTGACAACTACTTGCTGCAGGCTTACATTTCATAAACAATAGTAATACACACAATCCTCACTTATCAACTGCAGGTAGGGCCTGCCATGTGACTGCAGGATGTTACAATCATAAATATGCACCAATTGCCAAGCACCCAAATTGTGACTGTGTGATTGCAAGAATGCTGCAATGGCCACAACTTTGAGGACCAGTTGTAAAAATTCTTTTCTAGTGCCACTGTAACTTCGAACAGTCACTGAACAACCTGTCAGTAAACGGGAGCTGCCTTTTTGTACCATGTCAGTATTTCTAGCATATAAGTACTGCCATCTGTTGGTAACTTCTAATATTGGGAGCATTACTTTTCATTCAACTTTCTTGGTTCCTTGTGGAAGGAAAACAGCTTCCATTTACTATATCCATTCAAGCCCCATACATTCTTTGACTTATGTGTAGTCACTGTCTGGATTCATACAGTTGGTTCATGTAATTATTTTGCTTTGTATATTCCGTGATCCCAATCATTGCAAATTATAAACCATGGTTTATGGCAGGAACAGATGATGTTTGAGAAACTATAGGACTGGAGTTCCTGTTTTTTAATCAGCAGTGAGGAATCTGCAGTTGCAGGGATCCTCTATTCATGCCCCTTTCCCCTTTATGGCATTAAATGTTGTATGAATTCAGGCATTTATCAGCTTTGGAAGCCATATTGAGACCAAATGCTCCCACACTGCCACATTTTGAGCCTGGGAAAATGGGAGGGGGGATTTCTTGGAGTGTATGTAGTTAGACATAATAGCATTCTTTTTGTAATCCAAGGTCATGTTATTTTGTGCATAAGTGAGAGGAAGTCTCAAGTTGGGATGGATGGTGATTGGGGCATGTAATTGATGATGGGTGCAGGGGATGGATTTGTAGTTTTTACTTATTGCAAGGAAGCACAGAACTTTCAGATTCGGGATTCCCCAGTTGGTGCCAGTTTACTATCCAAAATAAAAATAACTTTTGAGAAGAAGTCTGTCTCGGAGTTATTGGTTGGAGTAGAGGTTTTCTGGAATGCTGACAGCATTTCTGATTTATTCTGTAAACAAAGCTTAGAGAAGTTTAAGTTTAGTGAGTTGTAGAAATAAAACCATTATCATGCACAAACCAGTTTTTGAGAACTCACATGAAAAGTGGAGTTTGTAGTAGTATACTATGTTCTTTCAAATGCCTACTCCGTTTCTTTTAAAAACAGTGATCTAAACTTTGAATACATAAATACATAAATATTGCCATGTAGTAGTCATGTCTCAGCTGACACGCCGCAGACAGGTTGGAACAGATTATTTTCCCTCACATAATTGTTTTCTACCTTGATTGTCATTCAAATCAACCCTTGGTCAATCTACTCAGGTAATCAGAGCACCATGGGACCTTTCTGAAGTCCTGTCAGCATTTATACTTTTTTTTTTCATTTTTGTTTACTGGCATGTAAATCCCATTATGTTTAGTTCAGCTTAATCTCTTTGAAAAATGTCCTTTCTAGAAATCTATGATATGGTCAGATAAGTTTGCATCCTTATCACCAGCTGTTCCAGTGATCCTATGGGAGATACCAAGGCTTATTTGCTTCTACACAGTTCTACATTGAACAATAAATAAATATGTATAAGTCATTCTTTATTGTGTCTTTGCCCCAGTCTAGTTTATCTTTGTCAGCTTTGTGAGATAGTCCAGACAAGAGGCACATTCAGATGAACTAACTCTACTTAAGTGTAAGAAATCTTGCAAGTCTGAAAGTACTTTTGTCCCCCATTGCCCTTACAGCCTAAGAAATTAGGGAGGGTTCCTTCTGAAATGATAGATAAAGGTAAAGGTTCCCCTCGCACATACATGCTAGTCGTTTCTGGCTCCAGGGGACGGTGCTCCTTTCCGTTACAAAGCCAATGACAATCCGAAGACATCTCCGTGATCATGTGGCTGGCATGACTAAATGCCAAAGGCGCACCAAACGCTGTTACCTTCCCACCAAAGTGGTCCCTATTTTTCTACTTGCATTTTTACATGCTTTTGCACTGTTAGGTTGGCAGAAACTGGACAAGTAACGGGAGCTCACTCCATTATGCGGTGCTAGGGATTCAAACCTGCCGACCTTCTGATTGACAAGCTCAGTGTCTTAGCCACTGAGCCACCGTGTCCCCTTGAGCCACTGCATCCCACTAACATCTGAAGATGTTAGCCATGACCATATTCCTGCTGCAGACTAAGCTTCCTTTATCTGACCATTCCTCTGGCTGTGGTCTTCTCTTGTCTCTCAAAGTAATTCCCATGCGCTGTTGCAATCTTGAGACCCATGATATTTACTGGTCTCAGCAATAGAAGATGGGTAAACACAATTTTGTGAAATTGTATTGAATTGTTCCTATTGCAGGGGAAGCAAGGATAATTTACATCCTTGGCTTTGGGGCAGGAGATGGTATCTGAGATTCAATGGAGAGTTTCATGTTAGAGAGCAGCATTTACATATTCAAAAGGAAGATGAATATCAGCATTGCACAGAGGCAAGGATGATGTGAGGCAGTCAGTTTCAGACCATTTATCAACTTCCTTGAAGCTCTGATTTTAAAATAAAGCAAAATCAATATCCAAAAGATTCCTGTGGACTGGAGGGAATTCAGTGAAAAGCAATATCAATGATGAACCAGCAGAATAATTGATTGATGAGGAGAACGTTAAAAGTTGCACAGTCTGGCTTTGCAATAACAATGGTTTCTAGTCAATCCCCAAGTGCAGTTCAAAATGCTGGTTTGGGTCAACAAATCTCTCCACATAGATTGAGGCCAAATTACTTGAAGGAACCCTTGTTTCCCCTGGAATCAACACCAGTCCTTAAGGTCAGCTTCTGAGGCTCTGTGTCATTCATGCCAGCTTCTGAGGTACAATGAATGATGACACTTGACAATCCTTTTCCACTGAGGCATACAATTTCTGGAATTTCCAGAAAAGTAGACCTGTACCAATCATAAAGTATTCTTTGTTTTCTGTAGAAAAGGGACTGCTGCAATAATAGGTGCTCTGCGTGGCAATCAGGTTTTAAAACTATTTGCTCTTTGTGGAGAATGCCTGTGTAGATATGGATGGTATACTAGCTTTATTCTTAATACAATGGTACCTTGACATTCATTATTAATTGATCCCAGAAATCATGATGATTACCAAAAATGATGAGTACCAAATACATTTCTCCCATAAGGAATAATGTAGTGAGTCACAAGGCACCAACACCGACAAATTTTAGCTTGTGTGTTGAGTACCAAACAAATGATAAGTACTGGGACAAAATTTTTGCATCAAAATATATTGAGTAACAAATTTGATGTATTTCAGAGCAGTTGAATACCAAGGTATCACTTTATATCCTTTCATATAAAAATATCCCAGTTATGCACTCAAGTTTAGATACTGTATACCTTTTCCACTAATACACTTTTCTGTGTGCAGTTTTGGTGGAGAAAGATTGATTCTAGTAGGTTCATTAATTACTGCCAATCTGGATTTGTGGTTTATATCAATTCATTCTCCCTGAAATCTCTGGCAGATAGCTCGTTGATCTCTTATTTAGTTGCATGCTACGCTCATAAGTTTTCAGGAGCCCATCTTCAGTCTCCCAGCTGCTCTTTTCCCAGCAATTATCTAACTGACATGGTGATCAATTATTTTTAGCAACTTGCTCTGGCTTTGTTTCAGCCAGAGACCCTGTTCTTCTGTCTATAGCAGGCTATATCATCTGCATAGAAAGCTCTCATCATTCTCATTGATGGTCTCTCACCCACAATTAATAAAGTGCTTAATACATGCTTTAATTCTGTGGCTGAAAGTGTCAAGTTTTGGGGGTTGCTGTCATTTTTCACATAAAGTACATGATTTCATCAATGGTAGTACAACCCTGATACAAACTCTCCTTCTGCTTCTCCTCCTCCTCCTTCTTCTCTCACTCATTATCTAGTTACTGCTGGGAAATCTCTTCTGAAAGATAATGCTATGTCCTGCCTGTTGTGTAGCTGGAAAAAAAATGAAAATCCTGGCAAAGCCCCCACAGAAAAGCAGAGAAGCAAAGCAGTTATATGTTCTTTACGTTCTGCTAAACAAGAACTTGTTAACTGTGAAAGCACAGCAGTATCAAATTATTTCATATTACTGGACTTAAGAGCAATCCAGTTGTTAAACGTCAAAGAGCAACAGCAATGCCTGTTAGCTCATCTACTTAGCAGCAAAGGAGCTGGCTGTCAGTACAAAGGAACTTGCAGATGTATATGGATGGGGTAATGCAAAACATCATCAATGTGATTTCTCTTTATAGGATGTTAGTGAAAGAGAGCAAGAAGAGCAAGGCTTGCCTGATGTCTTCATTTTGCTACATTTGCTGTTCTGAGCCTTATTTAAATAAATGATGCAATTACTGGGAAATAAATAGAGAAAAGGGATTACTGCCAAAACAGAAGATTCCAATTTGTATCTTTGTTGGTGCTTTGGGGATTTGCTTTGTGGTAAAAAGAGGCAGACAACGTTGTTTTAGGAAAGTCTAATGAGTAAGACTAGCATTCCCACATCTGCCAAATTCTCTCAACACAGAGACCTTCACATATCCTACTCATGGGCTCTTTTATCTTCTCACTTCCTTTCCCCACTTTCTTCCCAAGATTCTCTTCCTTACTTACCCTCCCTCTCTTTTCATAGACCCATAGACTGAATTCACAGTTCTTACACATATCATCTAATTTGCTGGAGCTCACAAACTCCATTTTATCTTTGATTAAAGTGTTGCATAATCCAGTCACTGAATCTAACTTTAGAATAGTTAGCATTTGCTCTAATTATGATCTAATCCAGCCTTAGTGGTTGTACCAGGATAAAACAATAAAATGGTTTCTTTTGATAAATTCCGTTTCTTATTTCCACATGGCTGCCTTTTCTTCCCTTAGCATCTAAATTACAGAGGTACATGGCCACTAAACATGTAGATTCTTTAACTTCAATCTCACTCTTTTTTGGGGAGGGTCCATCATGGCTAGTATGAAGGGTTGTGTGTATTTACCTGTAGGAAGCCAATTATTGTTCCTGTAATCAGTGCTAAGATTTATGGAGTCTTTCTGACTCAGTCAGTTATTTTAACATTGGCAAAGCATTTGACTTTTCCCAACTGTTCTTAGAAATTTGGGGGCTTCCAACAGAGAATAGAAGAAAAACTTTTCATAACTCAAAAGAGTCACCCATACAGCTTCATGAAACTTATTTTAGGGCCTTAAGCTGGTAGAATTCTTAAATGCCTTGGGGTAACCTCCATTTTTTTTTCAGGGCTAAACTAGTGTTTACCTATTCATTTTTTTTTCTATCTCTGTACACCTCTACCCAAAGCCATCACATCCACTCTACCAAATTGTAATCTGTCATGTATGTCTTTAATGCTGATTCTATCTCTTTTATTTGATCCTAAAACATAGAAGTTAATGTTTTAATGTCTTTATTGTAACTTGTAAGGTTGGCTGCTGGATTTGTTTTCTTTAATTTGTTTTTTTTTATATTTAATCTTCATCTCATATTTTCACTGAGTTTCTTAATTTTCATTACTAGAGCTCCCAGATCATTTGTGTTTTTATTTGTCAGAGTAGGTTATTAATGCTTTTTTTCTTCCAGTTTAAAATAATAATAATTTTTTCAGGTTACCCTCAATACATATTTAGCATATAGGTTGGCTAAATAAGGGGAGATATTCAGCCACTTCTTTGCCAACTTGGAATCAGTGTCCTTCACCATATTCCTTTTAGACTGTGGTTTTCCAACCTTTCATAGATTTTTCATGGAGACAGTGAGATATTCTAGGATTCCTATTTTCTCAAGGACATTTTACATCTTGACATGATTTATAAAACGGAATACCTTTCAATAATCAATGAAGCATATATTGACTTCATTTTGGTGTTTGGCTTTTTCAATTATTCACAGTGCATTTGGAATATCTCTTGTTTTTTAGCCTTTTCTAAAATCAATTTAAACATCTGGCATTTCCCTTTCCAAGTAGGGGTCTAATATGTATTGGATGACACTAAGCATTATCTTACTAGTGTGTGAAATTAAGGATATTATGCAAGCATTTGCACACTGGAAGTTTCCTTCTTTGCTTTTGGTAATGAAGACTGATCTCTTACAATCTGCTCCTCACTGTTGCTCTCCAAATTTGCTGGCATTGTTTGGTTAGATTACTTTTGCTGCTTACCATCTTTCTATAAATATTCAATTTCTGTAGTCTCCCACTTGGTGATAAACAGAGTAGGGATCTAACTTCATCTTCCAAGACTAACGGATTCTATAAATGGAGAATGTCTTCTAAGGTGTTTTGGTTTCTGCTATACAGGATTTCAGAATTTCTATCATTATTTGATCTTTTTTTTGAATCATTTATTATATCTTCATTTGCATCCATTAGCATACTAATTTGAGGTTGGAGCCTTCTTCTGAGTTTGAAGAGCTTTGGGGAAACTTTCTTTGTTTTTACATGTCTATTTCTGCTTTAATGTCTTTGGAGAAATCATTGTAATACTTTTTCTTGTCTCTTCTAACAATTATTGATTTTTTTTTTTTTTGTTAAATCATTTCTGAGACCTTTATCTCGTTTCATTTTGACTCCTCTTCTCCGCTTGGCAACTTCCACTATCTGTTCTAACACCCAAGTGATTTCTTCTGAGGCTTCATCTTTGGCACTCTCTTTTCATGTTCATTCTTAACAACTCTTTGATTTCATTCCCATTTCCTCTATTTCTTCTCAGTGAGGTTCAGGACCTCAGAGCAATTCCTGATCTTTTGCTTGAAATTCACAAGTGTTTGATCATATCATTAAAATTAGTTGGCCTTGTTCTTCCACTTTAGCTTGGCTTGGACTTGAACATGAGGAGTTCATGATCTATTTCACAGTCAGCCACTGATCACATCTTTGCTGTTATAATTGAGCCATCCCATCTGCTTCTACCAATAATAGAGTCAGTTTGATTTCCATATGCTCAGTATGATGAATATCCATGTACTGTATATGGCTGTTCCTAGTGGTTGTCTGAAGAGTAGGTTAGCAATAAAGAAATTATTGGATTGACAGAAATCAATACATCATTCTCCCTCTTTCAAGGTCATACAATTCAACTATGTTTTCAATTTTTTGGCATTTTCCAACCATAAGCCAGATTATCTTCCTTCCATGTTCTGTCAATTTCACATTTCAGGTATAAAACTCATGAATCTTCTCTTTTTCTGCAAGAGCTCTTAGAGCATAGGCTTGGGTAATCACTATATTAAAGGGTTGTCTGTAAAATTCAATTGATATTATGTCATTGTACTCAAGTATTGTCCTTGCTAAATCCTTATTGACTATGAAAGTAGGTGCAGAGGGACAAAGAAAGATTTGCTGTCTTTAAGTGAAGTTGTTCTATTTTCCTTAATATCAGAGTAAGATTCAATTGCCCTTGTTGGTTTTTTTGTACAAAACAGCATAAGGTACCATTCCTTCTGTTTTAAATAGCAAAAATGTTGGATTGGTGCTGAGAAAATTCTCAGTGCACATTTTTTGTTTCATCTTTTTAGTTATTGGTACCTTGTTCCAGAAAATATGTGTGGCTGAGAGAGAGCATACATGAAAGGAAGCAGATATTCATTAATTATTCTATCAGCTTAATACAAAGGCAGTCCTATTAATCCTGGGTCATGCCCTATCTGAAAGCTTTCTGTACAATTTCAAATGTTGCAAATTGGTTACATGCGCACCATAAATTATTCTATCTGGCAGAGAAGAGGCCATTTTGGTAGGTGCAAGTTAACATATTAGATTGAAGAAAGCCGAATCTAATGTGATACTGACTTCTATCTATTTGAGGCTCAGAAACATCATTCTTTGCATCTAACTCCCCTGTGGAGAAATCAAAGGCAGTTTCTGAAATGAATTAGTTTTCAGTGAGATTGGTAAGTTTCAGTAAAATCATCTTATAGGGTTAATTATTTTTGAGAACTACAAGATCACAATTCATTTTGCATAACTAGGGTATATAGCAGGATTTAATGTAGAATGCACCTTGATAATTCAAAGAAACCAGCCAATTTATTTAAAATCAGTTCAGAGCCATTCCCTAATTAAAATTAGAGTTTCAAATCATTTCTCTGTAGAATTTCAGCCCTGGTTTTCTTGATCTCTGTAAATCAGCAAATATTTATAAATCTGGTTGTATAGAATTGGATCAAATCTTCAGTAATGATAGATCCATATAAGAGATGAAGACTGCTAACATTTTGGCAAACAGATTGTAGTTTTGTATTAACTTAAATTTTGATTTAAAAGAACACAAGATTATCAAATGATTGGTTAGTTCCTTGCTGACTATATTAAATGTGAAGGCAGTGCTATTTTGAAGAGAATGAGACATACCATTTTTTGTATAAATATGTTTAAGACTGTGTATGTAACTGAGGTCCTTACTGTTTCAGAATGTTTAAAAAAGACTGTTTATTTCCCTGTATTTTGATACTGGACATAAAGCTAGCCATAAAAATTTGCAACATTTCAGAAGGATTGGTGCAAGAGTTAGGAAATCTAGGTGAAAGTTAAATTTGTACATTTAAGGGTCTTTCTTCATAAAATGAAAGGAATCAAAATCTTGCATATATATATATATATGTGTGTGTGTGTGTGTGTGTGTGTGTGTGTAAGGTTTTTAAACTGATAATTTTAAATAATAAATAAGGGAGACTAGTATAGATCTATTTCGAGCTAGTTAGCTCTCTTCAGCTAGCCATACCCTTACCGGGATTCGAACCAGGGAAGTATTACATGTGAGGCGGTTGTAATTGCCACTACACCACTGGCTCTATCCTTATCAGCAGAGGCAGGGGAATAAGTATATACTTTGTATTACAACACCCTGTTAAGCCCCAATTAAGGGAGAAAGCATACTGCTTTCTTTTCTGTCTTTCGGCTCATCACCAGAGACCATTTTCCAGATGTTTCCAGTTGTGGCTCTGGACAGAATCCATTAAAATGTGATACATACCCACTAACAAATTTCTTGCTTCCCCTGAAAATTCCTTTTATACTGTAAGGTTGTCTGAATTGTTGAGAATGTAAAAGAAGAAAAACAAAACAAAAGCATTGTGCCTTTTTCAAACTTTTAGTAGCAAAGAATGGGTTAATGTTATGCTACTTTATGCTTTTTATCTAGATGAATGAGTGTATTTTACAACTTTCAAATGTTTATCCCTTCAATTGCACCTTGGTGGTGCAGGCTGTTAATCATCTAGCACTTAGTGCAAGCTGCCTGCAATTAGTGCAGGCTCGAATCCCGCCAGGCTCAAGGTTGACTCAGCCTTCCATCCTCTCCGGGTAGGTAAATTGAGGACCCAAGATTGTTGGGGGCAATAAGCTGACTTTGTAAAAATGCCGCTTAGGGGGCCAAAAGCCCTAGTAAAAGGCAGGCATATACAATGGAATGAAGGCTATTGCTGAACACTTAGCATGGTGCTCCATAGACTGTAAGCCGCCCTGAGTCTCCGGAGAAGGGCGGCATATAAATGCGAAATAAAAAAAAAATGGTGCAGTTCTCCCTCCCTCCCTCCCTCTCCCCACTCCCTCTCTTTCATCTAGAAGTTTTGTAATGTTCAGTAGATCTTACTCCCAAGGAAGGATGGGTGAGATTGTAGTAGTCTTTATTTATTCCCATTTGTATAGCTGACCATCTCATATAATATATGACTGAAGAGAGAGCTTATAAGCTTATTTATCTATAGCAGGAAAGGGCAAACATTTTGGCACAGGTGGCTTGTCTGGTAAAATGGGAGGTGGCCAAAATAGACAATATTAAAGTGAAGGGAGTTGAATAGGCCATCTGGATCACTTAAGCCCATTTTGTCCCTCCAGGAAAACAATCAGTATTTTTTAAAAGGATTTTGTAGGTACTTTAACCCCCTGTAATGAGAGATATCGTGTAGTGGTGGTGGCTAAAGGCACCAGGCTAAATGAAAGGTAGATTATGAGTTTTAAGCCTATCTTATTTGCCATGGGGGCACAGTAGAATGCAGTACTGCAGTCTACTTTTATTGCCTGCCAGCTGCCAGCAGTTTGGCAGTTCAACCCTGACTGATTCAAAGTTGACTCAGCCTTTCATCCTTCCGAGGTCAATAAAATGAGGGCCCAGATTGTTCGGGGCAAGATGATGACTCTTAAACCACTTAGAGAGGGCTGTAAAGCAACGTGAAGTAGTATATAAGTCTAAGAACTATTGCTATTGCTATTAGAGTCATGATGGCAGAATGGTTAGAATGCAGTATTGCAGGCTAACTCTGCCCATAGCCAGGAGTTCAATCTTGAACTGCTTAAGGTTGAATCAGCCTTCCATCCTCCTGAAGTTGGTAAAATGAGGACCCAGATTGTTGGGGATAATATGCTGACTCTATAAACCTCTCAGAGAGTTCTATAAAGTACTTTGGAAAAGTATATAAGTGTTATTGCTATGAGCAGCTGGGTGTCTTTGAGCCCGTCATTTTCTCTCAACCCTGAGAAGAATGAGGCAAAGGCAAATCAGTTGCAAAAATATTGCCAAGAAAATTGCATGCAGTGACTAGGAGTCAAAGGCAGAATCAATGGCACCTTACACAGGGAACCTTTGGCAGAAATTAAGGTTTTGCTTCTTAACATTTTTTTTTCTCCACAGCAACAAAAATGAAAGATGCAACTATTTTCAGCTCCTCCCATTCCGTAAAAGGATCTAATGGATATTTTTAATAGGCTTTGGAACCCATTAATGCAGTTTGTGATTTGCCTATACCAATCCAATTGATGGCATAGTGGTTTTCCCTCTCTCCCTCCCTTCAGGGATTAATCCAAGTTGTTATCATTGAGACTCTCTTCTTACAAATGTATTTACATTTTCTCTCTTTTTCCATATGGCTCTATGGTAACTCATCATGTATGTGGCCAAGGTTCAGCAGTTCCATAGTCTGGATAATAAGACAATTTTATTTTAAAATAAAGTCTTATATAATTTGTTTTATCCTAGCAAGTAATTCCTACAGCTATGTAGGTTTCAAACATGACCTTGAAGAAATTTATTTATTTATTTTATTTATTTATTTATTCAATTTATATACCGCCCTTCTCCTGAAGGACTCAGGGCGGTGCACAGCCTACTAAAGCCACATATATATAAAAGTTAAAATAGAATTAAATAAGGGCTGTAACTGAATCTAAAATCCCAACCTTAAAATTCATTACTTAAACCCCATTAAAATCAATTTAGGATCAGCCCAGGCCGGCCTGCTCAAAGAGCCAGGTCTTCAAATCACACCTGAACACCCTTAGGTCGGTGGTTGTTCTCAACTCAGGGCGGAGCCCATTCCAGAGAGCGGGTGCCCCCACAGAGAAGGCCCTGTTCCTCAGGGTCGCCAGGCGGCACACAGAGGCCGTCGGGACCCGAAGGAGGCCCTCCCTGTGGGAGCACACAGGTCGGGGGGAGACTACCGGCAGAACGTGGTCTTGCAGATAGCCTGGTCCGATGCTTTAGGTCTTCCTGTACACAAGCATTGTACTTTTCTCTTCTACATTAAAAAAAACCACATGAGCCTGAAAAGCTGCATTAAAGAATCAGTTTATTAAATACCTCTCAAACTCTCACAAATAAGTCTGGAAAAAAATGTGTCTGCTTTAATATATAGCAAAATTATATCTTGTCTCATCTTCCTCATCTGAAGACTATATTGTCCTATTATTGTCTCTTTATACCATATGGAAGGACAAGCTGAAATTTAAATAAGAGTTAAGCCACTCAATTAATAAAGCATTAACTCTGTATCCTGTCATTAGTTCTCATGTTGTCCTCATCTGCCATGTGGCATCATTAAACATTTTTCTGTCATTTAATTATACATTCAATAAATATCCAAGAAGTTGAAACTGACCATATTGCTATGCTACCCACATCTCCCTGCCTTCTTTTGTAGGTTTCCACCCACAGCATTCACTTTCCTCATTACGTTCTGATAAAGTAGGAAGATTGTTATTATGATCCCTGACAAGGCAGCATCAAGAATTATGCTGTGAAATCTAAAGAGACAGTTAATATAGAACTCACAGTCATAATTTAATCAAAGACTATTAACTTCACTGGCAAAACACGGCCTCTTTCTCCTGCGCTTCTCTCTCCTCTGGCCTGTCTCTCCACAATGAGCTTCTGAGTCAAGTATTGCAGGATAGTTCAATACCAGTAAATCACCCATCAAAATGCGTTGTTATAAGAGAAACAGCAAAGCTCTCAACCAGCCTAGCCACTAAAGTGTCTCTCCACAGTTGCGCATCATGCAATTCTACAATAGGATGATTGCACAGGTCTGTGACATCTGAACCTAATTCCATATACAGCCTTGGATGCCCCCAATGGATGATAAAATGTGAATTCAGTAGATCTGTCCTAGCCATCAGATTGTTCCTAAGTTGCAGCTTTTGGGATTGGTGGCAAAAATGGCAGGTGATGAGAGGAAAAAAAGAGATGCATATTTATTTTCACCTATAATCACATCTTATTGTTGCCAAGTTCTTAGGCCTGAATAGTAATGGTACACAATTCATTCTTCATCATTCATTCATTTTTCATCATACCCTAAACACTGGAAAATCACATTCCTCCAGAGAATTGCTTTGGGTGGCAATATCCAGTTACAAATATAAATTAGACCTAGAGATGTGCCTGTTTGATCAAAATACTGAAAGTGATCTTGAGGGGACTTTTCACCTCACATAGGCTGGATGTATTTATGCTCAGCCCATGATAAAGAAACTGAAAGTCTAGATACCATAAAGATTTCCAACTTAGTCTGAGAAGCAACCAAATTGACAAACCTTAAATAATAACCATTACATGGTGCAAAAAAACTTGTAATAATCATGATAATCAAGTATTAAAAAAAATCCTTGTGGCATAGAAAACAGTTATCATGCTATTACACTTAGCAAACATGCAACTAGGAAGTTGACAATGTCATCACTTTTTGCTTCCAAAGAGAAATCATCTAAAAAAATTAAAGGAACCAATGAAAATGATGGGGAAAAGTCAACATGACTAAATATCTTCATACTGCCTGAAATTTATTTAAAACCACCACAACTGAGGCTCAGGTAGAAAATATTCCCTAATATAAGAAAGGTCAGCTACATGCAGGAAAAGGCCAGCATGGCTTTCTGATAATATCCAGGAAGCTGCAAAGTTGTTTTCTCTCAGAAAATGTAAATCCAGTCCTTTCTGAGGAGAACAAAAAGGAACACCAATTCTGACAGAAGAATTATAAGGCATTTTAAGAATGTAAGGCCAAAAGCATAAAGAGGAATAATAGGGACTTCTTTAAAGAGATACAAAGCATAAAACTAGCCAAGGAAGTAGATTTCTTAGACGATTCCTTGATTCATTAGATGGCATTAAATCAGTTTCAGCTCTTCGTCACCACATCTATTTTCTCCAGGATTTCTTAGGTGACAAAGGAATAAAAGTGGTGCTCAAGGAGGATTTGGAGACTGCAGAGAAATTGAATGAGTTCTTTGCATCTGTTTTTATTACAGAAGATATAGGGCAGATACTTGAGCCTGTATTGATTTTCTTATGGTTGGAATTGGATCAGCTAAAGCCAATGAAAGAAATAAGACATTTTAGGACATTTTGAAAAATTATACTTAGTTCTTGATGGCAACCATTTGAGAAGTTCTAAAGACCTCAGGTTGTGTTTAACAACACCAAATATGTACCTTGTACTCAGATCAGGGCCATTGGGTCCAGAGGGTAGCCATTGTGACACTAGTTTTTTTTTAAAGGACACTAACTCCCGGAAAGTATAAGTCACTTTAATGTCTGTTCCAAATTGGTAGCAATAGTAATCAAAGTAAAAGTAATAAAGCATATAAAAGTCTTACAGAAAGTAAATTAGCAAGGATTCTATCAATGTGAATCCGGATAGCCAATCTTCTACATTTCTGAGAAGGTCAACAGGCATATAACTGGTCAACACTATATACTTAGATTTTCAAAGTTCCTTCAACAAAGTTTTGCATCAAAGGCTATTGATTTAGAAGAGAGCACATTGAAGATATTTGCTCAGTGTGTGGCAGCTACAAAAAAAAAAAAGCATATTCCAGACTAGGGAATTAAGATTAGGAAAGGAACTGCAAATAAAATGCCAATGTTGTTAATATTTATACAAATTTATGCCTTGATCTTTATACAAATATATGCATCTGGAATACTTTGTAGTCTCCATATTTGGAAAAATAATACAATTCTGCTACACAAATTTCTCTGTAGGATGCTTGGAACTCTTCAGCTTGGGGAAGACAACTGATATGATTGGGATATATAAAATCATGGAAGTTGCAAATCAAGTGGACAGGAGTAAGTCTTTCACCATCTTTCAAAACACTAGCTCCAAAAGCTATTGATATAGCTGAATAGAAAACTATTTAAAATAGATCAAAGGAAGCACTTCTCCAGATAACACATGTACTACAACACATGGTAGCATCCACTAACTTTTATGATTTAAAAAAAAGGATTGAATAAATTAAGGGAAGATAGGTCTATCAAGGGCTAGTAGTCTTGAATACCCAAGGTTACTTCCAGGTTGGGGACAGCATAACTCCAGATACAAGTTTCAGGGGAACAAGATGTATCAGTCTCCTAATCAGAAGCATCTGAGGGGCATCTGATTGGCTACTATGAGAATCAAAATAATAAACTAAGATGCGTCTCAATCTAATCCAGCAAGCTTATTCTTATGAATCTCAAAAGAAATAGAGTTGAGAGAAAAGAGAATACTGAGAAAATTATGCTTGGACAGTGCTGATGAGAGAGGTGGGGGGAGGAAGAAGTTTACTGAACAAAAAGCAATGCATGAATCAATAGAACCATGATGGCAGCAAGAAGGAAAAGTATAAGTATCGTGTTGGTCTAAAATAGGTACAGCTGTATTTCCTTTTTTGTCATATTTTTAATTTTTTCAGTATGTTATTTCTTATTCTTTCTTGGTGCTTTGCATAACAATAAATATCCCCAAAATACATATATGTGGGCAAAAATTGTAAATAAAATAGTTGAAACATGGCTGCTTTGTTTTTTTACCTTTGTAAATTGAACTCCATCCCTGTTACATTTTATTTCTGTTCATAGTATCTCTGAGGATGAACATATTGGACTGTGGCATGTTATTTGAAGTACTTTATTCCTTCATAATAGTCAACTTTTTCTCCAGTTGCATTCTAAGTCTTAAAAACTCTAAAACACAGTAGACACTATTACATGGTACCCATACTATTATGGTAGAGAATGGGAGATTGAAAATTTTATTTATTTCCTTATCTATCAGATTTATAGCCACCTATCTCAGAAGAAGGGCATCTCTGGGAAGCCTACAATAACAAGAATGCAACATATCCACAAGTCACATTCCATATCCAGGAAGGAGTTGTAATGGGCTGCTTTAGGGCTAATAAGGAATGGGATGAGTTATTCCTGGAGCTCCTGTTCTGATCTTGAAATAAATTGAGCAATCTTTGACTGGATCCAATTAAAACCATTACCTTAAGTGCTTCACTATTGTAGCTTCGTAATATTAAAAGACTGAAACTGTTCTACATTTGGGGCAGATATATTTGGATTGTCAGTTAAAATGTCAAGAAAGTGCCAGGAAGATTTCAAAAAACTTGCTGATTGATCAGGATCAATCCTTTGCCTCTATAGAGCTTATAGCTAGCTTGAATTCATCTTAAACGGGCTTATAGTTCCTAGCCAGCAAGAATATTTGTGCCAATGAATCATCAACTCCCTTAATAGAATACCATATCCTGCTACATGCATTGGACCCAATATTGGTTGAATAGGCCCATAGTTGTTATGACAGCCATGAATTCGCAAGCAACTCCAGGCAAGGTATGAGCTTCATGCAGATATTGAAATCTGCCAAGACTGTGAATATGAGTAACTTGACAGCTGAGACCAATGACTCATTAACTTTCTAGATTTAAGCTTTTCCATTATAGGTTCCTGCAAAACTTTGAAAAGACTTCTGGGTGGAAAATCCAAATTTGCAACAAGCTTGAGTATTTATCATTGGCCATAGAGCTAGCTTATTTCCTGCATTCAGCGGTCTATGGGGGTAGAGAGAGAGAGTTGCTGTTTTGGTAGTTGGCTTATTTCAAACTTACCTATTATCCAATCAATGTGACAGGTTCTTATTGCAAGGAAGCCAGGGAGAGAGCAGCATGAATGGAAGAGAATTTCATAAATGTGGCTGTACTTAGAGAAATTACCAGCTCACACAATTACTCCTTCAGTCTTTGGGAGCTTGCCTTGTTTCTTGGAAGATGAAATTACATGCCTGTTTTAAGCTCTCTGTTGACACAGCAATTGCTGACTGTTTTTTAACAACTGTTGCTCTACGCACTCATTTAAAAGGTCAAGATGATGCTTCGCAGGCTTTGATCCATGGCATTTCTCTTGGCTTGATTGCCTTTAAACGGGCCTGTGGCTGGCATTAATATTAATGAGATTCTGACTTAGGCAAATATGTGTGTGGGTGGTTCAGTTCTGTCCAAAACTCCACCGATAAGAGTGGGGGCTGCCTGGGATGAGACACACACTGCTCATTGTGCCTGAGCACGCTAAGTGATTACATCTAGCAGAGGGGAACTTTTCCCGTCCTTGTTAATAGAAACCTTGAACAATGTGTGCATCAAAGCAAATCTTTATTAAGCGACTTGGTTATTGGAGGTCAGGTTCTTATCAAGCTGCCTCTCTAAGAAATTAACTCAAAGGAGAGAGGCATAACAAAGAGGGCTGCTACCGCTGATTTGTGGGTTGTGGTGCTTGCATACCGAGAGGCCAGCAGACTCTTTGTCTCTCAGAATAAGAATGGTGATAAATACACTGAGGGGATATTAAGCACAACCACCTCATTGTTCTTTGCTAAAGCATCTCCAATAGTTCTCTTGACAAGATTAGTCTTATTATGAACAGACTGCAGCTCCACTTTGATGATATGGGGGACAGGGCAATTTTGGGTAAGTCAAGGGCTAGACTAGACACACTTCTGAGTGGCATGAGACAGGCTGCTAAAGAGAACGGGGACATATTTTTTAAAAAAGCATATAAAAACAATATATGTAATAAATAACACAGAAATATTTGTATGTTTAAAAGCTACGCACAGACATACCGGGGGGTGTCTGTGGAGTGTGAGTCAAAAGGTCAAGATAGAGTGATGGAGCTTCCAGATGTTTTTTTCTGTGCACATGCGATGCACATATTCTCAAACAGAAACGTATGGAAGGCTAATCCATTCTTATAAGAATGGACAGGAAACATCTAATAACCAGGGGTGGGATTCAAAATTTTTAACAACCGGTTCTGTGGGCATGGCTTAGGTGGTGGGTGTGGCTTGGTGGTCATGTGACTGGGTGGACATAGCTTCGTAGTCATGTTATTGGCTGGATGTGGCCAACTCAATATCACTCACATCGAGGCACGCATCTCCTCGCCTGGCCTCTCATGACTGTGGGGATGCTGCAACAGTTGTTAAGTGTGAAAAACGGTCATAAGTCACTTTCTTCAGTGCCATTGTAACTTTGAATGGTCACTCCACACAAGCAAAGTACCAGCAAAGGAGGGGGAAAAAACTCCAGAGACATTCCTGTGACAGAAAGTCTAGTCCTGCCAAGAATGTAATAAGGGTTAACGGAGAGGCAGTTTCTGTAAGCAACACCAGAATGTTTCCCTCCTGCCTTCCTTACAGGATTAGACCAGTAATTTCTTCTAACAACCGGTTCTCTGAACTGTCTAGAATGTTAACAACTGGTTCTAGTGAATCAGTGCAAACTGGTAGAATCCCACCCCTGCTAATACCCCTTCCCAGTTTTCTTAAAAAAAAAAATAAAAACAGATGTAGAAATGGTAAAAAGCAACAACAACAACCTTGACTTTAATTCTGAAGTGCAACCATGCAACAATGATGGGGATAGTGAGTGAAAACTAGCCAGGTGCTGACAGCGGTAGCAGGAAGACTGCACCTGCCTTGAGATCCCCTCTTTCATCTTATGCCTTCTCCTGTCCACTCCTATTCTCTGAAAACCACTGAATAACAGAACAGAATAACAGAGTTGGAAGAAACCTTGGAGGTCTTATACTCCAGGGCTCTCCAACCTTGGCAACTTTAAGACTCGTGGACCTCAACTCCCAGAATTCCTCAGCCAGCAAAGTCCACAAGTTTTAAAGTTGCCAAGGCTGGAGACCACTTTTCTAGTTCAACCCTCTGCTCACGCAGGAGACCCAATACCCAGGGGTGGAATTCTACCAGTTTGGCTGAACCGGTAGCTCTGAAGATCATCTGGAAGCACACCAGTTCACTCCGACAATCAACTGATGGGCCCGCCTGCCTGCCCTGGCTCCATACTGACCTTTATTTCCTGCTTTTAAACCTCAGCCGCATCGTGCGGCACAGTGGATTGCTGCGTATCAGTTTTTGAAGACATAGGGAGAGTGCAGGAGTGCAGGAGAAGGTCAGTAGGAAAGCCTCTGCGCAAGCACGAAGCGCGCATTTGCCATGCATGTGCACAAGACATGCGCACACGCACAAAGCATGCCCACCAAGCCATGCCCACCAAACCAGTGGTGGTAAAACAATTTGAATCCCACTACAGCCTATACCCTTTCAGACAAATGGCTGTCTCTTCTTAAAAGGCTCTGGTCATGTAGCACCCCAATCTTCTGAAAGCAAGCTGTTCCACTGGTTTATGGTTCTCACTGTTGGAAAATTTCTAATTCTAGGTTGCTTCTCTCCTTGATTGGTTTCCAACCATTGTTTTACTTCTGGAGCTTTGGAAAATAGGTTGAGCCCCTCTTCTTTATGGTAGCCCCTCAGATATTGGAACATGATAATCCAAACTCTGTCAAGGATCTTAGAGTACTCATCGCAAATGATCTAAGTGCTAGAGCCCACTGTAACTACATAGCCAAAAAGGCATTAAGAGTTGTTAACCTAATCCTGCGTAGCTTTTTTTCTGGTAATATTACACTACTAACTAGAGCATTCAAAACATTTGCTAGACCAATACTGGAATACAGCTCATTAGTCTGGAACCCTCATTATGTATCTGATATTAACACAGTTGAGAAAGTCCAGAAATATTTCACAAGAAGAGTTCTCCACTCCTCTACTCGTTGCAGAATACCTTATGCCACCAGACTTGAAATTCTAGACCTAGAAAACCTAGAATTATGCCGCCTTCAATCCAATCTTAGTATATTAAATCATACATTGCAATGTCCTACCTGTCAATGAATACTTCAGCTTCAACCATAACAATACAAGAGCAAACAATAGATACAAACTCAAGGTAAACTGCACCAAACTTGATTGCAGGTGTAGACATTGTGCTTTCAGGATATTCTTGTCTTGGATGGCAAACCTCAGACAAAGAACATTCCGTGCAAAGTGCAACGTTTGCATGTTTACTTGGGGGAAACATTTGCATGTTTACCTGGAGGAAACAAGACCTTAACACCTAGATAGGACGGAACAAAGGCAGGAACTGAAGCTTATGTTAATCTTAATTAAAAGTTAATCCTAACTGGAAATGAATGTATAAACTGCTTAAGCAGACAGTAACAAAGGTTGTCTAAATAGATGTATAGTGTATAAATTAACCACTGGTATGCTACCATGAATATAGAGAGATAGAACAAACTCTGGCAACAGAGCAGACAGCTCTTCTTATTCTCAACCTGACAATAAAGAAAGCAGCTTGTCTCATCTCCATGTGGTCCTGAGTCTTGATTCCTACAGCAGGAAATACGACTTCAGCAACAGAGTGGTGAATGTCTGGAACAGAGGTGGTATTCAACCAGTTCTCACCCACTCAGGTGAACTGGTAGCAGTTATTTGGCATGGGTCGCCGAACTGGTGGCAATCCCTGGCTGGCCACGCCCCCAACCCAGTCGCCTGGTTGCTCACTTGTGATTGCTCTCCTAGCTTTCCGTTCTCCATGTTCTCTTTCTCCCTGGGGGAAAGGAAGAAAGGCTTGGACACTGCAAGTATCGCTTTCCCCATGTGAGTTAAAGTGCTGGAGTGAGAAGAAGTGCGGTCTGACAGAGGGGGTAGGGGTGAATCGAGCCTTGGAGCACTTTTGCAATGTAAAAGAAATGCATTTTGGAAGCAGCAGGTCCTTTAAAAGCTTCCCCAAGGATTCCCCATGGACACTGCAAGTATCGCTTTCCCTGTGTGAGCTAAAATGTCTGGAGTGAGGAGCGTGGTCTGACAGATGGGGTGGGGGAATCCACTCTAGCCTTGGAGAAATTTAAAGGAGCTGCTTCCAAAATGCTTGTCTGCTAAGTGCTCTGTGTGTGTGTCTGTGTGTCTGTGTGTATGAGAGAGAGAGAGAGCGAGAGAGAGAGAGGAAGGAAAGAAAGAAAGAAAGAAAGAAAGAAAGAAAGAAAGAAAGAAAGAAAGAAAGAAAGAAAGAAAGAAAGAAAGAAAGAAAGAAAGAATAGGAAGAGAGAGAGAGAGAGATAAAACTCTGTGCTATTATTTTTAATTGTTCCATTATTTATCATGTGTTAATATTTTACACTGTCCCTACACATAGAGTGATTTTTATGCCTTTCTTTTGTCCAGGGCTACCACATATTTTTCAGGGTTTACATGCATTCAATGTCAATAGTCCAGAGCATAAAATACACATGTGTTTAACAAGAGTTGAAAAGGGACCTTGGAGGTCTTCTAGTCCAACCCCCAGCTCAGGCAAGAAAACTGAGGATGCCAAACTCTGAGTAGAAATCCTGGGAAAGGTGTCAGAATAATACTTAGAAGGGACCTTACGGTGAACCCTATACCATTTCTGAGAAATGGCTGTCCGGTCTTTTCTTAAAAACTTCCAGTGATTGAGCACCCAGAACTTCTGGAGACATTCAGTTACACTGGTTAATTGTTCTCACTGTCAGGAAATTTCTCCTTAGTTTTAGGTTGCTTCTCTCTGTTCAGTTTCCCTCCATTGCTTCTTGTTTGCATTTTGCTTCTTTGGAAAATACATTGTCCCCCTTTCTTTGTGGCAGCCCCTTAAAAGCCTGTTGCCTATCTTGGGTAAAGCATGTGAGTCATTTCCTCCTTTCAGTGATCATGAAAGTACATCTATAGTATGCAGATAATAAAGTCAAAAAAGGTGAACAACATTTTTACAGAACTATAGATAAGCTGAGGCTGGGTGACAAGGAATGGCTGGGAGGGTAGGGGCCAGGTGAGGCACCCCTTGATGTGAGTGACATTGAGTTGGCCACGCCCACCCAGCCACATGACCACCAAGCCACCCCACCCAGTCACATGACCACTAAGCCACACCCATCCAGTCACATGATTCCCAAGCCACGCCCACCAAATAAGCCACGCCCACAGAACCGGTAGTAAAAAAAATTGAATTCCACCACTGGTCTGGAATACTCCACCTGACTCTGTGGTTTCTTCCCCAAACCCCAAAAACTTTAACCTTAGACTGTCTACTATTGACCTCACACCCAAGAGGTCTGTAGGGGGCATGCATAAGTGCACCAATGTGGCTACCATCCTTGTCCTATTGTTTCTTTTATTTTTCTTATATGTATCCATGTATTCATAACTATGTTTTTACTTATACCTATTATCTTGTAAGCAATTGACAAACCAAATAAAATAAAAAAATAAAAAACATTGCCATCATGCTGTCACTGCTAACACTGTCACATCCCCCTAACTGGAAATATTTTTAACAGATATGGACCTCATGAGCCCCACAACATGCAACATAATGTGATTTGCTTGACTTGGGCTACGTTTTTGTGGGAAACCAGCCATTGTGATTTCCAAAACTATTGCTTTTTCAGCCAACTATACCTTAGTTAACACATAGCTTAGTATGATGGACCTAGCCAATATTGGTGGTAATATCTGTGCTTCCTTACTGGGCACCCTCAATGGAATGGCATTCATGTGGGAACACAATTGCACAGCTTTTGTCTGGGAAGCCTGGAAAGCAGACGCCACGAGCTTGCTCCTTGTGCGTTATTTACTGGTGCCTTCATTGTTAAGAGAGATAAAATGTCATGGAACTGAGCACCCTCCCACTTTGACTCTTAGGGCATAAGCATCTTTCCCCCATTCCTTTTTCTAAAACACTCAGGTTTCCCGACTGCAACACAACTGGTTGCTTGCTTATTCATTAGATTCCTAAGTTACTTTCCCCTAAGTAACTAAAATTGTCTCTGCAAGCACTGCATGTACAGGATAATTATGCTTTCAGTGCCTGAAATCAGCCCAGCCCAGGCACTTCTATCTCTGATGCTAAAAGCAAATACCCTGCTGCTACAGCTTGCAGTTTGCACGATTGTGATTGCAAATAAATTTTGTATCACTGCATTTGAAACACGTTTTTGAGCACTTGTTAGCCCATAGCCTCAGACATGCCACTGCAGGTTATGTCTGCATAATTTTATCCCAACAAAAAGCCAGTGGGATGGTTATTGAGGGAAATTATTCACACACACACACACACACACACACACACACACACAGTTTTTTTGCAACTGAACATGAGGAGCTGCCAGGGCTCCGGTAGTTACCCCCATTTAAATCATGAGTCTCTAGCCGGATTTTCAAAGCTTAAAAGAAGATTTATTAGGAGAAGACATGCTGGTGCTGCCTGGGTGTAGCCGACACTGAGACACATCATTCATTGTCACCCTTGACCCTGGTTTTCCCTCACCCACTGGGTGTATCATGATTCATGTTGTCCAGTGGGACACATCCATAGCCAAGAGTCATCAATCATACTCTCTAGTTAGAATTTTGCACAGCAGAAACTTCAGTCGCCTGGAAACTATCTATGAAAACATTTATGGAATGCAGTTTCGGTTTTGCAAGCTGCTATACTACTTCCCCCCTCCCTTTCTGTTGGCAACTCTAAAAGTCCAGAGAAATATTTTATGAGTTGACAGGAGTCTTGCTATTGGACCTCTTCCCCTAAGACTATGAAGGTAGTTGAAATATGTTACAAAATGTCTATTATAAATCTTGTACCCTTTATGTGTCTCCTGTACAGTTCTCAGAGCTGGCATGTTCAATGATCTAGGGAAAATATATATTTATAGAGGTTGAAGGTACTAGACTGAAAGCAAGAAGGTATTTTGAAAGAGATTCTCCCTCTTTGAGAGCTTGAATGGTCAGCCTCTATTAATGTATTAGGTCTTAAAGCACAGCCTGAGTTAGGGATGTGCAAACTAGGACTTTGAGCTCAGGGGCAGGGAGGGGGGATTGGATTTGCTCCCCTTAAGCAGCAATAAAATGCTTCATTCCAGTAGAGGCAGTCATAACAACCTAAGTTGGAATATTTTACAGCTTACAGCATGGGTGTGTTATGGAATCTGTGGTTCCTATAGAGTTATTGTGATGGTAAACAACTGCTGTCCGAGTTACAACCCAACCATACTTAGAATTGACATCAGGCAGATGTAACCAAAATTGCCATCCAAGATGGTTGATCCCAAATGTCTTGGCTATTGGATGTTTGTCTTTTCTCCTCAAGGAACTGCAATTTGGTGGGATTTTAACATTTTCCTCTGGTTTTAACATTTCTGGGAATGTTCAGCAGGGGACAAGGGAAAGACTTGAAGGAAGACAAGCAGGTCAAAGAAGAGAGACTTTTATGAATCAATTGCAAAGATGTCTAACCAACACAGTTCTTTCAAACTCCTTGAGCTTCAGTAGGTCAAAAAGTATTACTAATACTCAGCACTTGCTTGATAGGTGTAACTACATTTAAAGGTTTGTTCTGGGCCAGTTTTAAATAGGGTCTTGCTACCTCTAGAGCGAGAACCTCAATCCATTTACATCAATCTTCTCATATTGGCAGCGACTTTTCAGGATTAGAAATGCTTGGCTCTTCAACTTAACTTGATAACCTTGCTAACTGAATCTAGGGCCTTTAGGATTCAAAGTCTTGTGCTGAACCCTTTCTACATGCACAGCATGGAAGGATGAAGCCCTACCTCTATGCCGAAGACATTCTGCTGTTTGAATTGTGATATTGCTGCATCTTTTATGTAGCATTTCATACGTAGTAGATTCTTTTCTATAGCTACCAGGTCCACCAGGCCTCCTAAAAGAAATACCGGGTAATAGATAGAAGTATGATCACTGGATAGAAATGACATCTCCTTAAAATGTTCTTTATACAGCTTGCCAACAGCGTTCTTTCTGAGCGAGTTTTTAATAGACTCGGTATTTAAGCAATTGATTCTTATTCATCAGCATGGAAAACTGTACAGGAATAGAGTAGCAATGCAATCCGATAAAGGTTTTGCTTTCTGAACACCATAAAAGGAGTGATTTTAAAATGAAATATTTTCTTCCCCCTCCCCTCCCCTCCTTTTTTTTTTTTTTGCCTATCAAAAATTAGAGTTAGACTAGCTGAGTATGCAACAAAACAATTGAAATACTTCATGCCGTGCCTCTGTGACAAATGTGACAAAATTGAGTGCATCCTTAAAATAGCAGCAGCTGTCTTTTTAAAACACAAAAGTGGATGATTATTGAGGGAAATGAGAACATAGTGCACAAGAATGAAGAAAAGAATAGTGCACTTAACTCCGAGAGGAATGATCAGGGCTCTTTCCCAGGACATGTGCTGATGTTGTGTCATGTGGTTTGTTTTGTAGTCATGTTTCTTTTCCAGCTGAGTCTGAGTCCTGGAATCCGGGTGGAGATTGGCAGATTCTTTCTGAAATTGCTTATAACCTGGGGAAACAAGTGACATACTGTAACGAAATGCAAGATGACATATGAAGCATTGGCTTACAAGGTTCATTAGCCATGGATTGGTGGCAATCAATGGTGTTCAGCAAAGGTCTCTGGGATTATGTTATTGTGCATTGCTGCTTCTCCAATTTCCATAAAAGGTGCATTAAGAATTGGAATTCAGCGTGGTGTTTGGGGGCCGCTAAGAAAAGAGAAAATGCAACTAATCAGAACTGCCTGGGGAAAGCCATGGCCTACACATCCAGTAACAAGATTGTGTTCATGTGATTATTGCGCTGAGTGTTTTATCCCAATGTAATTACCAGTTGTCCCCATTTTATGCTTAAAATGAAATCACAACTGCCTCTCTGTTTTTCATTTTGACTTTTGGTTTGGCCGCTCTGTGTTAAAAGAAACCAGCCAATCTATAAAGATAAACTAAAATCAGCACATTTAAATGTACAGATGTAAGCAGCTTTGTATACATTGTTTATTTTGCATAATTTACACTGAAATCCTTATTTTACTTAGAATTTTAAAAATAGTTTCTAATCAGAGAGATAAGGAAATATCAAGTATATTTTTTTCTAGGAATTTTCTTTCTTTCTTTCTTTCTTTCTTTCTTTCTTTCTTTCTTTCTTTCTTTCTTTCTTCTTTCTTTCTTTCTTTCTTTCTTTCTTTCTTTCTTTCTTTCTTTCATATTTTTTAATCACCCATGTCTCTCAAACAGGGAGAATCTCTTTCAATCTACCTTCTTGTTTTTCATTTGGTCAACTTTCAACCTCCATAAATACATCTGTCCTAGAACATTGAACATGCTGGCTCTGAGAACTGCACAGGAAACACATAAAGGGTACAAGATTTAGAAAGGCTATAACAGATATTTTGTAACATATTCCAATTTGTCTTCATAGTCTTAGGGAAGAGGTCCAATAACAAGACTCCTCCATAATGTTCAGTTGCAAAAAAAACTGCATTTGTGTGTGTGTGTGTCCCAGAATAATTTCCCTCAATAACCATTCCATAGGCTTTTTGTTGGATAAAATTATGGGAGATGTCCGAGATCTAAAGGTAGCAGGCAAGAATTGGAAGACAGGTTAATGTAAATAAGTATTAATGCCGGACATTTTGTTCCATCGCCATCCATATTTTCTTTTTTTTAACCATGTTTATTGGATTGTATACGTGTAGAATTTATATTTAAATCATTTAACTATTTGCAGAAAACTGTTAGAAAAGTACTCAACATCCATATGGACTAGATATTTGCTTTTTTTTTTTTTTAAGGGAAAGCATTACAGATAAATGCTGAGCTTAAATAGCTGAGTTACTTTCTTTGGCAAATGAATAATCTAAACTTTACAGCTCCAATTCTGGTTGGAACAGAAGAGAACATAGAGTAAACAGTTTGTAGCTGAAAATGGCTGCAAGTTAAGAATTTTTAAGCATAATACACAGATGATCATTTATGCTGTGTTGTGGTGCTCTCATTCCTTTTTCCTTCTTATTGGCTTAAGAAATATATAGTTTTAAAACATCACAATCTGGGATAACAGATGTTATTTGTTACATGGTGTCTTTATGTAGCGCTTGGCCTTTAGGTATGTAAAAGTAATATAAAAACATAGGAAAATAATGAAATTAGTTTTAGGTGCAGAATACAATTTCAGCATTTTAGCTTTCTTGGGGTTCTACCCATGCACTCAATTGTTCCCATCAGAAATGATACTATGAAATTCAGATAACCTCCAAAGTAGTGTGGAAAGCACCCCCCACTCTGAAGAATGAAATATTTTGGGAAATATTAAAAAGGCAGAATAAAATATTTTCCCTAAAGGAGAACTGAAAAACCTTAAGGGAGGTAGAAACCAGCCCCAGTTTCCCTGCTCCAAGTAGAAACTGAGGAGGCCAGCTTTTAGACATGCAGATTTGGTAATCCATACAGAAAGACTGGGTCAAGACAGAAACTCAGATAAGCAACAAACAAAAGATTGACAAAATTAGCTCAGATAAACACTTAGGATTCGCATTTCCTCTTTTGCCTATAGAGTCAGCCATGACCCCTACATAACCCCCATAGGAATCCAGAAGGTATAAAAACTCACCCATTCTAAACTCCATTTTGTCAGCTTTCCCTGAATCACATGTGGTTGGTGGTTCTGCTTCATCAATAAAGGGAACCTTTCTTTCCAATCAGCCTCCAGCCTCCATTTCCAACAGTAGGGAAGCTGATGAAGAGGATAAGAAATAGCTCAAGGAAAGGTAGCTGATTTAGAAGAGGAACTCTAGCTTAGTTGGATACCTAGAGACTGAGACAGGAAAAGAAATTGAGCAGGAAATTACCATTCAATAAAGCCCAGTCAGACTTTAGAACAAAGTTAAGGATAGGCTTTAGAACTGCCTGTGTAATTCTACTCTTTCCTTGTGCATTCTTGGAACAGGTCAAAGTCAAATCAAAGTTTTTTTGCCCCTCAGAAATAATGCTAAAAGAGAAAGGTTTGAGATGGAAAAGCATAAATAAAAATGAGTCATCAAACAAATCAACCTAGAGTTCTCATTCAAGGCAGAAATGACCAGACTTGAACAATACTACATTGGGAGCATTATGGAAAGACTCAGCTTTCTGGAGAAGGCTCTAATGTTGGGAAACCTGAATAGACTCACAGTAGTGATGAGTGCACCATTGGAAGAACTAAAGGATCAGGCTAGGAATAGATCATCATTGTGTGTGTGTGTGTGTGCGTGTGTGTGTGTTCCAGAATAATTTTCCTCAATAACCATTCCATGGGGCTGTTGTTGAGATAAAATTATGGGAGATCTCTGAGATCTAATGGTATCAGGGAAGTCTGTCCATGTAGCCATTAAGAGTTAACAAAAACTTGATGGTACATAATCACCATTGTCATCCTGAGGTGGAAATTTCACTTTCTAATTCTTATTGTTCCTGGGATTTAGCAAGTGAATGCGGAAGATCTTCTATTAGGAGACACTATGCATGTGACAATGGAATAATTCTGTAATTCAACAGAATGGAGAATTGGTATATTTTAGGGCTAGATTTTGATTACACCCATACAATGGAATGAAATTGATTCATCCAAGGATATTCATTTTAAATTAGAATGATGGGATAGAAGAAGGACAATAAGACAGACAAACAAAATACTTTCTTGTCCTTCTTTCTCTATCATATTGGCTGGGTTCACACACTGCAATCCATGGCTAGATTCATACAATATGCTAAACAGTGAATTTCAAACTATTTTTATGCAATTCGGGTCTTTAGGCTAATATAATAATAATCTCTTGATTGTGAGGACACTTTTCACATTGACTTTTGATCAGGTTAGTTCTGAATTTGTTGGAGTTGATTTCTCTCAACACAGAGAGCCATTCATTATTTATACATTGTCTTAATCTATATTTACCAAATTGGAAGCGATACCACGGATTGTGGCAAGAATTTTGCCAGTTTTTGACAAAACTACTAATATAATCACATGAGAAATAATGGGGACTGCCTGCTGGACAAACAGGTAAAGGTGTGATTTTTGTTTTCTTGGTTGACTGCAATTACTAGAAATGATATCTTTAATATATTTGTCACAATTGGGATGCAAACATCCATAGATGCGAACAGCTTCTAAGGTGCAGGGATGAGAAACAGATTTTTGTCTCCTGGATCTGACAACCCTAACCTCTAGAGAATATTGAAAGGGAGGGACATTTTCAGTGTATGATGCTCTATGAATTTCATTTGCCTCTTAGAGCTGTTATCTATATAATTCTCCAAAGGGTGCTTTACAAATGTTTAAGTGATTTCTCCTCTCCAGCATCCAAGAGATTAAAAATGAGCATCTAATTGCTTGTTATTAATGACAAATATAACAACATGTTAGTAGCCTGTTTACATACTCTAATACTTGATGAGATGATGGGAATTAAAATAGTGGAATGAGATACACAGCCTGCAAAATGTGGCCTTTAATAAGCAAGAACACTGATGCCTCAAATATTGTTCTTACAGAACTGATCATCTTCAAACTAAAGTTGTTGTTTTTCTTAATAATCAAGCAGCTATAATTCCATTATTAGGTCCTTCGTGGGAGGTTCTTCTTCTTTTCTTAAAGCTGGGTTGGGCAAGTCTCCAGTTACGTGCCACCCCCAAGACATTTATAGAGCCACTTGAATAGTGAGTAGACCGTGAAGTTTTGGAGCCTTTTCTTCTTGAAGAGGATTTGAGAATTTGAATGCCCATAATGGCACATACTGCAGCTTCCACTGGCTCGAGGGATACTCCATGAATTGAAAGTGACTGGAATCAGAATCTAAAGGAGTCTCAGATTCGGGTGAAAGTTATTATTTTTTTTTAAAGTAGAATTGGTGCTATAAGGCTTAACAGACTTATTTTATCCTTGAAAATATTCACCAATCTCTCCCCTCCCCCCCACCAAAAAAAACCCTCAAAGAAGGACATTGTTTGACTCCTAGTATTAGAATCTTCAAAACAATTGCTGGTACATTTGACCTTTTGCATCCTTGCTTACTTTTGGTCAATATCCACTGCACTCCTTAAAACCAATAATCTGAACAAATCAGTCAAATCTTTGCTGTATTTATGATAGGATAAAAAGTCTAATCCCCCCAAATATGCCATATTCCCTTAAAGAGAGAAAGAGAGAGAACCTTACCCAGAGGTGGTTTTCAGCAGGTTCTGACCAGTTCTGGAGAACCAATAGCTGAAATTTTGAATAGTTCAGAGAACCGGTGGTAACCTTCCCCCATGAATGGAGAGGGAATGGAGATTTTACAGTATCCTACTCCTGCCACGTCCACCAAGCCATGCCCACAGAACCGGTAGTAAAAAATTTTGAATCCCACCACTGGCCTTACCTATTGTGTTGATATCACAGTATCACTTCTCAAGCTTCCCATGGCCTTGCAGAAGGGGTGGGATTCAAATTTTTTAACAACCGGTTCTGTGGGCATGGCTTGGTGGGTGTGGCTTCATGGTCATGTGACTGGGTGGACATGGCTTGGCAGTCATGTTATTGGCTGGGCATGGCCAACTCAATATCACTCACATCGAGGCACGCATCACCTCGCCTGGCCTCTCATGACTGTGGGGATCCTGCAACATTGTAAGTGTGAAAAATGGTCATAAGTACTTTTTTCAGTGCCATTGTAACTTTGAATGGTCACTCTACACAAGCAAAGTACCAGCAAAGAAGGAAAAAAAAACTCCAGAGAAGTTCCAGAGACAGGAAGTCTAGTCCTGCCAAGAATGTAATAAGGGTTAACGGAGAGGCAGTTTCTGTAAGCAACATCAGAATGTTTCCTTCCTGCCTTCCTTACAGGATTAGGCCAGTAATTTCTTCTAACAACCGGTTCTTCAAACTGCTTAGAATGTTAACAACCAGTTCTAGCAAATAGGTGCGAACTGGTAAAATCCCACCCCTGCCTTACAGCAAGGTTGCAACCTCTAGTCTGAAAAATATTGGTCATTCCTATATTAGAACACATTTTTATTCTTTTTATGAACTTTACATCACAGGGCCACTTGTTAACCCAAATGACAAAGTGATAATTAAAACTCCTATGCTATATAAATGCATGTAAATCACAATCAACTAAAAGTAGGGTTTTTTTTTTTACTTCTGTAAGATAAATATACATAGCAAGTACCTCTGAATATTTCCAGTAGGAGGCAACAATAAGCACTCTTATATTGTTGCCATTATGAGAGGCGATGGATTAAAAAAAACATTTATTTCATCACCTCAGATCTCCATCTCTTGTGTATCATTCCTCCTGCCTCCCAAAAAGCTCTGTAAAGGGAAAGAAGAAACATTACAATTCATAGCTCCCTATGTATGTGCATAATTATAATCATAATTATTATAAATTTGAAGAGAAGAAAAGGATTTTGCAGTGAAAGCCTATCTCCGTTTATGCAAAAGTAAGCCTCAATGATTTTGAAGTGATAAGATTTTGTGAATGTACAGTACATCTATAGCTTTTAACTACTTTTTGAAAGTTGAATTCAATACACAGCTACAGAAGGTGGATTCTTTAGAATTATTCCTCTTTTAGCTCTACAGAACTAAGGCTTCAATTAGGATTCAAGTCACCGGACCATCCCAATGCACTTTTACACAATATTTGAAGCACCTAGCTTTCCTGTAGTTGATTTTACATAAACACATGAGCTGTGATATGCTGATCTATCTTAAAGAAACCCAAACTCACATGTTTTTCTTTACAAAAATGAGGAGCTAGTCTGGATTTTGCTGGGCTGCAGTTACAGGAAATTAGGTGCAGTGACACTTGAAAGCCAATAGGTTTTCTGAAGGGACATTCCTTTCAGAAAACATCATTTCCTACAGGGAGAAGCATTGAATAAAAGAAGAAATGCTTCAAGCTAATTCCTGTCTGTATTTCAGAGAGCAGTCTTTTCTGAATGCATCTATCAGGCAGCGATCATGTTTTCTGTTTATCAGGATAAAATCTTCCTTTCCATTGGAGGTCTCTTTGACAAGAGGAACAGTATCAACTGGAATGAAGGCTTTGATTGGTGCTTATAATCTGATATCTTCCAAAAAGGTCAAAAAATGACTTGCTTCATCCACTGTCAACATTATACCAAATAATTGGGGTAATAGGAGTTGTAGGCCTGAGGGTGTACATTAGGAAAGATTATACTAGATTATGTATAATGTGTCAGGACCGTATTTTCTTAGAAAATAGCTTGAGTCATAGAAAGCCTCAATCTCCCACCCTGAAATTTGATATTGTAGAAAACACGTTTTCAACTACATATTTATACAACTCTTATACTATTCTCAATTGATAGGGGACAGAATAAGATGAATAATTTATGAATCAGTGGCAAACTTACCTTAAATATCATATTTAAGGGAAAGATGTTGCCAATATTTATCTTTTCTGATACACCATGACTGAGGAAAGCAGGAATGATGAGATCATAAAGGTTACTCTGACTGAGATTCCTAATGGTGGTCTGATTGCTAGAATTATGATGAAGAAGACTTTTTGATCACAGAACCCAATTCTCTTCTTTTTTTAACACAACATCTTTCAGGTTTTTTTTCTTTAATGCTTAGTTGTTGGGAGTGGGACACTATTTCCATATTGGCTACATGGTATTTGTGTGTAACTGAAAACATTCTCTACAGGGTAAAATTTTAGGTTGGGAGATTGGAGCTTTCTATATCTCAAAGTTATTTTCTAAAAAAGTAGTTGTTCTACCATATTATACATCATCTATAATGTGCCCCCCTTAGACCTACAACTTTTGTCATGGTCACCCCAAATATCTGGTATAGTATTGATGGTGGATGAAGCAAGCTATTATTCAATACTATTAAAGGACATTAAACTGAAAAGGGTCAAGCAAGTTCACAGGAGTAAGACTTGGCAAAGTTATATATAATTTGCAATATCCTTCTTCTTCCTTAATTCACTAACAATTGACTTTCATATCTCTGAGTTCATATCTAATGAATTTGGTGTTGTCCAGATATATTGGACTTTATTTCCTACAAGTCTCTGGAAATTTTACCAGTTAGAAGTCTAATACATTTAGAGAGCTCTGGGTTGGAAAAGGTTAATATATGCTAACACATTCATGTAAAATCTTCCCTCTGCAGCAGCCAGATATACACTCTTATTTCCATATTAACACTTTTTGCACTTAGCTTTTTCCCCATTAAGTTTTTTTTCCTAATTGGCTCCTTTTCTCTAATAACATTTTTGCACACATGGTCTCAGTTTAGAGGAATAAAGAAACAGGTGGCATTGACAACATTTCTATAATCTCCCTTTAGATTCTAAACTAGAAAGGAATTGAAGTCTCCAGTTTTTTCTCTCTCTCTCTCCTTCTCATTCTGTTGATAAAAGGATTAGAATGTGTCACAAGATTAACTAGAGAAAGATTATTAAAAGTGATTTACAATGTAAATGCTTTCAGCAGCAGCCACATGTTTTCTTTAGATTGAAGTTGACTTTTATGAATACTAAAAGCATAGGAATCAGGTAGGAGGTCTGTCAAAGTATATGGAAGAGGTGGAGAGCTGAAGGAGGATGTGAGATATGGAAATTTAAAAATTCTCTAAAGGACATATTTGGGAAAGACTCTATTAGGAGACATACACCTGATGTTACTTGTACTTCCTCCACAAGAAGGCCAGGAAAAAATAGTTATTTAGTTCTCATATATGAACAAAACATTTTTTTCTTTGGGATGATTTATGCATATTTTTCTGTGGGCAAATGCTGAATCTTCTTTGTACCAAACAGGAATAATAAAGACTTCATAGGCAAAATCACCTCAGAAAAATGATATAGGAGAAGGAGTGGCAGAAGCTGGGGGTGGAATTAAAACAGGAATCTGCCCAGAATTCCTACATAGCTACAAGCAGACTAAGTCCGACCCCACCCCCGCCCCATGATTCAATTGACCATTATCTACCCCCAAGCAGGTCCTAACCTTAATTAGTTGACTTTTATATGTGGACCTGGTCTTTTGTGCTTGACATATATTAAGAACTAGAATTCAATGTTCCCACAAAGAGGTGGTTAAAATGATTTTTCCTTGTCTAAGTTTGGACCTGGTAGAGGAAGTGAGGTGAAAGAAGTCTAAATGAGGCATTTGCCAGACTTCAGAAGTTGAGAAATATAGAGACTCTTTCAGTAACTGGGTCCCAAAGAATGAGAATAGGGTACTCTCTTCCTGTTCAGGAAAGAAGAGAAATTCTGCCTCAGTTGGTGAATCTATGTCTATAATGTTTGTCAACAGTAGCTTCATTGCTTCTCTAAGAAACATCTTTCCTTGCTAAGTGATAAGTAAAACCATCTGGAATTAAAAAGGAAATTTGAAAAGAATCATGCCAAATTGTCACCATGAAGTTTCCATATCATAACAGACTTTAGTATTTTGGTTCAGTGTATTACATCAGAAATTGCCAACTTCTTTGATTGACAGCTGCTAATACATCTGATGAGTTGCTCTGTACCTGAGCTAGTAGCTACATAGGCAAGCCGGTTACCTGAAGATTCAGATTCAGCAAATCTCTCTTTTTGGATTCTACCATCCACAACTAGTACTTAATTTAAATAATGTTGGTTCCCTGAATTCCTTTTGCCTCCTCTAGGTATTTTTCCAGGAAATGATGTTTCTGGGAGGATTCTTTATCCAGCACAAGGAGCCTCTGTGGCGCAGTGGTTAGAGTGAAGTACTGCAAGCTACTTCTACTGCAGCCAGCTATCTACAATTTGGCAGTTCAAATCCCACCAGGCTCAAGGTTGACTCAGTCTTCCATCCTTCCGAGGTGGGTAAAATGAGGACCCAAATTGTTGGTGGAAATATGCTGACTCTGTAAACCACTTAGAGAGGGCTGTAAAGCACTGTAAAGCGGTATATAAGTCTAAGTGCTATTGCTATTGCTGACCTTGGAGATATTGAGCACTATTGCCTGTCACAGGTTTTTCTTGGTCATCACCTCTCTATATACTTTACTAAATTAAATGGGAGTGGGCAGAATTGAGAATGGGAGCAATGGTTTTCTTTGCCCAGCAAAGTAAACCCTTGAAATGCTATTGCAATAGCTGTCAAAATGTTAACTATTTAAGGTATCTCTGAATCGTATCACTTGTTTTGCTGTAGTTATTTGAGGTCTTCTCTTGATGCTTCTCTTCTCAATGTTAAAACTAGAAAGTAAAACAAAGAAAACCATGAGGCCATAAGCCTGGGTGAGTTTTTCAAGTATTTTATGACCCAAATATCTTTCCCATTGTGGTGATCCTAGGCCTTTTTGATTGTGGTTCTCTTTTTCCTGGAACTTCACACTGTGGGACTGCACCAATTTCAAGAAACAAAGACATTTGCAATACTTGGCTTAGCTTCTTATAGAATGCTCAAGAAGCAAATATAATTAGGCAATGATCACAAATATTTTTTTTCCTACCATTCAATTGTGCCTGATTCCCAGAGACTGCCTAGATAGGTTCCTGCAGTATGATATTTCAGAAATTGTTTTCTCTTCCTCCTCCTTGAGCTAAGAGGAAGGGGCTGGATCCAATGTCATCCAGTTAGCTTTGTGCCTAAAGTGCAGAGGGGGTATTCAGCAGGTTCTGACCAGTTCTGGTGAACCGGTAGTGGAAATTTTAGTAGTTCGGAGAACCAGCAAATCCCATCTCTGACTGGAGATTTTACAGTATCCTTCCCCTGCCACGCCCACCAAGTTACTCCCACAGAACCAGTAGTAAAAAAAATTGAATCCCACCACTGCTAAAGTGGGACTAGAATCCATGGTCTCCCAGTTAGTAGCCTGATGCCTTAACCACTACATCAAATTAGCTCTCACTCACAAGTATAGTATAATATATTTAAATATTTAAAGTCAGCTTATACAGGTAGTCCTCGACTTACAACCACAATTGAGCCCAAAATTTCTATTAAGTGAGACATTTGTTAAGTGAATTTTGCCTCCTTTTACAAACTTTCTTGCCTCAATTGTTAAGTCAATCACTGCAGTTGTTAAATTAATAATATGGTTGTTAAGTGAACCTGGCCTCTCCACTGAATTTGCTTGTCAGAAGGTTGCAAACCCCACCCCCAGGATACTGCAACCGACATAAATATGAATCGCTTGCAAAACGTCTGAATTTAGATCACATGACTCTGGGGATGCTGCAAAGGTCATAAGTCACTTTTGTCAGTGCCGTTGTAACTTTGAATGGCCACTCAATGAACTGTTGTAAGTTGAGGACTACCTGTACTTCCAAATGCAGATAGAGAAACACATGCTCTGAATGGAGAAAATCCTGAATAGCAACTAGCATATTGAGGAAATGACTAGATTAAAACATTTTTTCTTGACATCTAGTTTTCTACCTGCAGACATTTTGTTTTTTGGTTGGAACACTTTAAAGAAACATCCTGTTTCATTCCATGTTCAGGAACAGTTTTGATAATTCAATCAATATTCTTTATCATCCCTCGTAATTATATCAAAGATCATAAAGAAGCGACTGCAATGGATGAAAAAGATGATGCAAGAAAGGTTATAAGGATAGAAAAATATGGAGATAGATATGCAATAATATTGGCACAGGTTACGCTTTTTCTGAACTCTGCACAATTTTTCTTACTCTAAAAGAAAATAGCATTCTTTCTTTCCTTCATCACCATCCTGAAAGACCTAGCTGTCCGGTCCAGCTCTGGTCTAAAACTAAGGACACATAAAAAGGAAAAGAAAAAACTTTTAACCAATTTCACAAACTTACTGCACATGACAGTTGCTCTTATTTATTCATGTACTGTGTTTTTATTCCAGTCATAATCTGTGTGTATGCATGTTGTGTAAGAAAAAAGAAACAAGAGTTAGACAGACAAGGAGAAATATTGAAGCATCAAACACTACTTTGAACAAGTTAGCTCTGAGTTTGAAAGGGATACAATTAATCACTAAAATATATAATGCAATATTTAAGCAAACAGTTTCTACTTCACTGCATATACATGCACACACACACACACACACATACATAGGCAAATGCTATTCATATCTGTATCCTCTCTTTTCAAACTAAATTAATTTCTGCCTGTCACTGTGTTAATGTTCATTTTAATCCTGTTTCTTGTGGAAGACACAACTGGACAAATTAGTGACAAATCTGAATTGATTAGTTTCCAAGATTAAAGTGCAGAAGCAGTTCATATGTAGCTAAACAGCATCTCATCAATCAAGTGAACTGCTCATAAAATAATCTTGTCATGTTTAACATCTCTAACTTGCCAGTATGTTTCTTACTGATGGAGTGACCATTATTCTCCAAAGAAATATATAATAAATCTATCTAAACATGGAAAACTAAATTTTAGGACTCTAATTTAGAGATCTAGTTTTCCATACCCAACAAATGTAAGGATGCTTCATGTAATACACACACATAGAGTATCAGGATTTATTTGATTCTCCACTTGTGAAGAAATACCATGGTATTTCATTCCCATGTTTCTTATTGCTGGAAGACAGCAGGAAGTCTTCTGTCTCAAGAGAGTGGGGAATCAATACCTATAATATTTATGAAGTGGTTTTGTTCCTTGTGTTGGTCTTTACATCTTTTGGGTTCCTACCTTATTTAGAGGGTAAGGTTTTCTTACAGAGGATTAAGATTCCAACATTAATATGTCTTCCCCCATTATTTCAAATCTCTGCCTCTCATTTTATTTGCTTAGCAACCACGATAGATGATGTTCTCTAAGAGTTTATATAATGGGAACAGAGTTTTGAGTTTGCACCATAAAAATTTATTTTCTCTCTTCTTTTGTGGTGAGGCAGGGAACGAAAATGGATATAAATGCCATTTCAGAAACCCCAGAGGGATACAGGTCATTATTGTTTCAACAGAATTCCATATTTTTCAGATGGAGAAAGGGTTTGCACCAACAATTAATTTGATACAGTACATAAGGAATTTGTTTAATCTTTCATTTCCTCAATCTAAATAAATAATAATAAATTTAAATAATAATAAATAAATCTGAGGGACTGCCCTCTTCTTGGAACTATTTTTCATTTGCCTTGTGATGATGAATAAAATATTGCTATTATTCATGAAATCAATGTCCTTTCAAGGCCAAAATAATATTGTAAAAGTTTATACGGAAGGTCCACTGTACTTCATTTTTTGCTCTTTTGGAAGTATAAAGTTATAGTTTCTCAGGTTTATAGACAGCATGGGATAGTATGAAAGGATCAAGTAAAAGCATCTTGGTGGATCAATGCCATTTGATAATGGCAACAGGGTAGTTAAAGCAGATGCAAGTCACAGATATTGTTATGAGGAAAGCTACAAAAGAGTCACTATCTATTGTTTCCCAGGATTATTAATTGAAGATAGGAACAGGGAAAATTTTACATAAAAGGAAGTTGGTGGATCTTTGCCAATGGGTAATGGAGACAAAATAATTGTTAAAAGCAGACAGGAGGCATAGATAATTTTATGGGAAAGGCAATAAAAAAGGAGCCATTTGAAAACCGATAGCCATTTGAAAAAAGTATGGTAATAGTGAGAGCCTCCTCTGGAAGGTAGGTGACCTCATTTTTTTTCTTTTATGACTCATTTTTGCTATCATGCTGAAAGATTTTTTTTTTAAGTCTGCCATTTTGGAGCTGAAACTGCATCAAATCAAGGCCTTTAGAGCCTGGGAAAATCAATGGGCCTTATTATCAAATATCTCACATTCCCATCCCCCATTTTAGATATCAAGGCTGAAGTCAGATTTGGTCTTAATGAATGGCTGCAATTTTGATAGATATCAGTGTATATAAGCCCAGAAAGAAAGCAGCACAAAACTAGACTCCAGAGACTGACTAAGAAGAGATGCATCAGAGCAGTAAAGATGATGAATAATTAGTTTTTATTGGATTCTTTTTTTAAAAAAAGCCAAATAAAATTTAATAACAAACCAAAGAAAACTGCTTCAGAGAATGTATGATATTTTGTTCCACTATAATTTGCTATTGAAATTTCTCTTGCTTGTATACCCAAAGGCAAGTTCACCCCTGGATTTATTTACTCTACCTCACCTTTTGAAAGATAAACTGCCAATACTATTCAGAAAATATAAGCAGTACAATACAATAAAGCAAACATTTGTGAAATGAGAGGGAAAAAAAAGACTCAGATGGGGAAAGCCGGTGAAAATGAAAGTGTTGGAAGAAATATCCTTCTGGATTCATTTTCAAGTGGGAAGAAAGACACTGGAAACATGGAGGCTGTTTGGAAAGATGGTTTAATGGTAGACAGGATCACATGCCTTGGAGCTCCTGAGTGAAAAGGGAAGAGATGCTGAGAGTCCCTGGGTTTTATGTCCTCTGTTGGGATTTGAAGTTGAGTTTGTACTCTGATTGGTTGTCAAACTCCCATGGGGCCATGCAGGGGCAACTTTGTAGACTGTACTGGTTGAGCCTTGCTGGATGATGATGTAATGAAAGGGCTTTCATATTATGGGTCTGCCTGAAGAAGGTAGATCTTTGTTATGTAGAATAGTCTGGCCCAGGCCTTAATTGCCCATTTGCAAAGATAGAGGGGCTGAGTTCCTGCCTCTCTGAGTTTTTACTTCTCTTTTAAGAAAAAAAAACTCAGTTTCTATAGAAGGGATTTTCCTCCAGAGGAAACAAAACTACAACCACAACACTGACTGTAAAAGTTTTTCTCCTACTGTTCTTCACCCCATTTAAAACAATACCCACAAAAGGTTCTGCATAGATTTTCTGAGCACATTGGATATATAATGATGTTTCCTAAACCAAAAATAAGTAGGTTTCCTCCATATATTACACCAGGCAAAATTTCTCAGCCAGAATATCACGATTAGGAAGGGCCATATCTGAATAGGAATAGGTTGAATAAGGTTGATTGGAGGCAATGGCTTTGTCATGTTCCTAAGTTATATCCTCTAAACACCTTGAAAATAATAATAATTTGTTCAGTTATGCTGAAAAAAATGCCTCAGCAATCCATATAAGCTGCATCCAATAATTGGTCTCAGTTAGTCATATAGCAGATATATTGTGGATGGTATATTCTGAGCCATCTTCCATGTACAATGCATTATAGAAATGTATTGTTATTTCACCAATTCCTGCCTTTATCTTCCTGCTGGTAAAAGAGGGCAAGTCATATTAGTATGTCACTGTCACAGTATGATGGGATTCTTCTTTTGAACTGGAGTTTAATGTGCTTTTCCAAGAGTGGCAATTGACACAGAAAACTATGACAATGGAAGTTTTTATGGGTTTTTTTTTTAACTATTTACAGTCAGGCTATTTACAAAAAGCATTTACAACACAATGTCAATGTTCATCCAGTGTTAGGTTTCCTCCTAAGACTCCATGCCAGAGTCTATTCTCCTCCATTTCTCCTGCTTCCTCTCCCTTCCTCTCAGTTTCTTTCCCCTGTTCCTGGGCTTGATAAAAACAAAGAGAATAAAAAGAAACGAATGGGCTGGAACTTACTGTAGTGTGCTCAGCATGGCTTGACTTTCCCCTGGATCAGCTCAACACCGACTGCTTCTCCATTGGGGGAAGAATCTTTCTCAAGAACTTCTGCCCAGTGATCAGACTCAACGGCTGATCCCCTCCTTCTTTGGTCTTGGGTGAAATTGCTGCCTGCAGCCAGTTGAGTCCTCTCTTCTCTTCTTGGGTCTTGGGTGGAGTTCTCTTTCCTCTGGGCCTTCATTTCCTTTCTTCCAGAAAAGCCACCCCAGGACCTGATCAGGGACCGACCAGATATTTAACTTCTCTCTCTAACATTTTTCTCCAGCTATCCTGTTTGCTTTGTGCACAGACTTTCCTTTTTCACCCTCCCTTCTCTTCTCCTTCCCTTCCCCTCCTCCTTTTTCTTCTTTCTCCCTAATTTTTAGATGAACATGTCCCTCAGCAACTGAAGAGGTGGATGTACTCTCAAGATGCTAGTCCCCAACACCTACATAGCAGTCTGGAGCAAGAGACTGCAGTCTTGACATCTCACCAACATCTCATATCAGCCCTGAGTAGCAGCCAGGTCAGCTCATCAGGTCCCATGACAACACAGCTGCCCTTCAAAACCAGAGCTGAGTTACTTTTCCTCTTTTATTCACTCCATTGGCTGGTTCATGCCAGCAGAACAGCAACCATGCTAGGCCATTAAAACCCATATGCCACAATCACAGCACTTCATCCATTTGTCTCCAGTTGTAGCTTTTGCTATTGCCATGAAGGAAAGCTGCCATGAAACTTTCCTTTCAGGGGGCAGTTGTTATTTCAAACAGTTAAGTATAAATGGATTGTGATCAGGGGTGGGATTCTACCAGTTCGCACCTATTCGCTAGAACCAGTTATTAACATTCTAAGCAGTTTGGAGAACCAGTTGTTATTTATTTATTTATTTATTTATTTATTTAATTACATTTATATACCGCCCTTCTCCCAAGGGACTCAGGGCGGTGAACAACTCGTCTAAAAACCCCACAAATACAAAAGTTAAAAAGTAATTAAATATTAGAATCAGCTGCAGACTAAAATTAAACCCCCCCCCCCACCCTTAAAACCCAATTTAAAGTTAAAAATGGAGATCAAATTTAAAATCATTATCTCAGCCCAGGCCGGCCTGCTCAAAGAGCCAGGTCTTTAACGCGCGCCTGAAGGCCCTCAGGTCCGTGCCGGTACGAAGTTCCGGTGGCAGAGTATTCCAGAGGGCGGGGGCACCCACAGAGAAGGCCCTACCCCTTGGCGCCGCCAGACGACACATAGCGGCCGACGGCACCCGGAGCAGACCCTCCCTGTGGGAACGCACCGGCCTGTTGGAGAACGTTGGTAGAATGCGGTCCTGAAGGTAACCTGGTCCCATGCCATGGGTCGCCCTAAAGGTCAAAACTAGAACCTTAAAGCGAACCCGGAGAGCCATCGGCAACCAATGCAGCTCGCGCAGGAGAGGCGTCACATGGGCGCTACGCGACGCCCCCATAATCACCCTCGCGGCTGCATTTTGCACCAACTGGAGTCTCCGGATGCTCCCCGCAGGGAGCCCCATGTAGAGGGCATTACAATAGTCCAGGCGAGAGGTGACAAGGGCCTGAGTGACCGTGCGCAAGGCGTCCCGATCCAGGAAGGGCCGCAACCGGTAGATCCGACGGATCTGATGAAACGCCCCCCTGGAGACGGCCGCGATGTGATGTTCAAGCGACAGCCGTACACCCAGGAGGACTCCCAGGTTGCGAGCCCTCTCTGTGGGGGGCAGAACCTCCCCCCCAATAGCCAGCGAAGGTGTCAGCTGGCTATATCGGGGCGCCGGAAACCACAGCCACTCGGTCTTGGATGGGTTGAGCCGAAGCCTGTTCCCGCCCATCCAGTCCCGCACGGCCTCCAGGCACCTAGACATAGTCCCCACAGCATCGTTGGGGTGGTCCGGAGTGGAGATGTACAGCTGGGTGTCATCTGCATACAGATGACACCTCACTCCAAGACCACGGATGATCTCGCCCAGCGGCTTCATGTAAATGTTGAACAGGAGGGGAGAAAGGACCGACCCCTGAGGCACCCCACAAACCAGGGGCCTAGAGGTGGACCTCTCCCCCCCCGCCAACACGAATTGCGAACGGTCAGAGAGGAAGGAGGAGAACCATCGGAGGACGGTTCCACCAATCCCCAACCCCTCCAACCGTCGCAATAAGATACTATGGTCGATAGTATCAAAAGCCGCCGAGAGATCTAATAGGACCAGGACAGAGGAGAACCCTCTGTCACGAGCCCTCCAGAGATCATCAACCAACGCGACCAATGCCGTCTCAGTGCTATGTCCAGGCCTGAAGCCCGATTGGAACGGATCGAGGTAAGTTGCTTCCTCCAGGTACTGGGGGAGCTGACGTGCCACCACACTCTCAACAACCTTCGCCACGAAGGGAAGGTTGGAGACTGGACGATAGTTGTTTAAAATAGCTGGGTCCAGGGAAGGCTTCTTGAGGAGGGGGCGCACCACCGCCGCCTTCAGGGCGGTAGGGAGCACCCCCTCTCTCAAAGAAGCGTTGACAATCCCCTGGAGCCAGCCTCGTGTCGTCTCCCTGGCGGCCGAAACCAACCAGGAAGGACACGGGTCCAATAAACAGGTGGTGGCATTCAGACCCCCCAGCAACCTGTCCACACCCTCAGCGGTCACAGGATCGAACTCCCCCCAGATAACACTCTCAAGACCTGCCCCGGACACCTCCCCCGGGACCACCCAATTGGAGTCGAGCCCTTCCCGAATCTGAGCGATTTTATCATGCAGAAATCGGGAAAACTCCTCCGCTCTACCCTGCAAGAGGTCATCCCGCGCTCTCGGTTCAAGTAGAGAGCGGGTCACTCTAAACAGGGCGGCAGGCCGATTTTCTGCTGATGCAATAAGGGCGGAGAAATACGAAGATTTCGCCGCCCCTATCGCCACAAGGTAAGTCTTAATATGAGATCTCACCTGTGTTCGGTCAGACTCGGAACGGCTCGCCCTCCAAATGCCCTCAAGACGTCTTTTTCGGCACTTCATCTCCCGTAGCTCCTCCGTATACCACGGAGCCAAATGGGATCTGTGCCGAGTCAGAGGTCGCATAGGCACAACTCGCTCTAGGGCCCCGGCGGCCGACCCCTCCCAGGTGGCCACCAGGTCTCCAGGCGAGCTGAGAGCCAGAGATTCAGGAAATGGCCCAAGCTCCCTCTGGAACCGATCCGGATCCATTAGGCGCCTGGGGCGGAACCATCTAAGTGGCTCCGCCTCCCTGCGGTGGGGGGTAGCGGAACAGAAATCCAGCCTAAGGAGGGAATGATCTGTCCATGACAAGGGTGTAATAACTAAATCCCCCCAATTACAGTCATTCAACCACTGCCCAGAGACAAAAATCAGGTCCAGCATGTGACCTCCCATGTGAGTGGGGGCAGAAACTAACTGGGTCAGGTCCATGGCCGTCATGGAAGCCAAGAACTCCCGGACCAACCCCGAGGTTTCACCGAGCGATGGCAGGTTGAAATCCCCCATGACTAAGAGCCTTGGGGTCTCAACCGCCAGCCCGGCTATTACCTCTAGGAGTCCGGGTAGGGCCGATGAGACGTGGCAGGGAGCCAGGTACGTCAACAAAAGACCCATCTGAACCCCTTGCCCCCACTTCACAAAAAGAGATTCACAGCCAGCCGTCTGAGGGACAAAGGACTTCCTTTATAAGCATCGCCACCCCACCGCCCCTTCCCTGAGCCCTAGGCTGGTGAAATGCAAGGAAACCTGGTGGGCACATCTCAACCAGAGGGACACCTCCCTCTGGGCCCAACCAGGTTTCGGTGACACCTACCAGGTCCGCGGCCTCCTCCTGAGCCAACTCCCAGATCAGGGGAGCCTTATTAACCACGGACCTGGCATTGCACAACAGCAGCCGGGTATTCAGGGCCTGAGATTCCGGACAACCAGGGCTGCAGGATGGGTAGGGAGGGTCGGAGCGCGCTACCGCTTGTAAACATCGGGAGCGCGATCCCCTAACCGGATATGGCCCTCCACCCCTAGCATACCTACCTCTCCCAGTTACCGTGCCGATAAAACTGGCCCCCGGCTGCCCACCCCCTGTCTGCCACCCCGACACGGGGACCCCCGAGGCCCCACAGGCGCGCTCGCCGGCCCGGCTGCCCCCAATTCCATGCGGGCTGTCTCCCCCGCCCGCCCTGGACTTTTCCCCCTTAAAAAATCCCCTTAAAAATTTTTCAAGCCCGAATTTACCACGCCCTCCCCGGTTTCCCCGACCCCACCATCGCTCCGGATCCCAGGATCCCTCATTGCGGAAGGTCTTAGAGAGCTTCGAAGGCCACCTAAGGGAGAGGGGGGCATCCCTCAAGGCCCAAAGCTCTGTCCTTGGGTACTTCCGTGGACCCGGCCGCCCCATCTCGGCAGTCCCGGAGTGTCCGCAGCGTCTGCCGTCCTCCGGCCATGGAAAATGGAATCCAGTCCAGCTGGGGTATATTCTGCCTCCCCCCGGTCGTCCCACCTCTGCCACCGGTGAGACCCCTGGGGGGGAAAGAGTCACAGGCAGAGCCAGTCCCCCCCCCAGGCCCACCACCTCTGCCACCGGTGGGGGCCCCAGGGAAGGAAGGGACACCACAGCTCCACCTAAGCGGCCCACGGGGGCATCGGCACCATCGCTCCCCAGCCGAGCCCTTCCGTGGATCTCCCAGCCGCCGCGTCGTCTTCGGGGCTATCGAAAATGCCCCAGGTCCGCTCGCTGCCCGTCCGCAGCCGCCCCGCTCTGCCGACCGCTGGAGGAAGCCTCCGCAATCGACCCAAGGCCGCCGGGGCCGCCGTGACCACGCCGCCCTCCACATCGGTCCCGCGGCTCCAGCCGACCCCCGACCAGCTTCCAGGTGTCCCGGCTGGTCTCCCTCGATCCTCCCCCGCCTCTGCCACCGGCGGGGGGGCCCAGGGGACAGGGGGGGCCGCCGCTGAGGCCGTCCAGGCCGGAGAGGGCCGCGGCGGAGCTCCGCGTCGCACGCACCGGATCCATCGCCACAAATCCACCGGGGCCGCTCCACACCACTCCCAAGGCCTCCGAGGCCGCTCAGAAACCGCTCCGGGGCCGCCGCACCTGGAGCGCGGCCTCCGACGCCACTCCGAGGCCACTCCGAGGCCAACGAGGCCACCCCGAGGCCGCTCCGAGGCCGCCAGGACTGCCGCGGCAACGCTGTTTCTCCTCTCGGCGCCGCGGCTCCGGCGAGCTGGAAAACCGCTCCGGGGCTGCTGCATCCAGAACGGGGCCTCCGAGGCCGCTCCGAGGCCGCCAAGGCCAGCAAGACCGTCCCGAGGCCACTCCGGGGCCGCCAGGGCCGCCGCGCCAACGCCGTCGCTCCCATCGGCTCCCTTAGCTCCGGCGAGCCCCCAACCAGCTCTCGTTGGAAACCGCTGGTCTCCCCGGGCCCTCCCCCACCTCTGCCACCGGCGAGGGGGGCCAGGGGGCATGGGGACCCGCACCGAAGAGCACCCGGGCCGGAGAGAACTCCGGCGAAAGCAGCCGTCCGCCATCTTCCCCGGAAGACTGGTTAGAAGAAATTACTGGCCTAATCCTGTAAGGAAGGCAGGAAGGAAACATTCTGGTGTTGCTTACAGAAACTGCCTCTCCGTTAACCCTTATTACATTCTTGGCAGGACTAGACTTCCTGTCTCTGGAACTTCTCTGGAGTTTTTTTCCCCTCCTTTGCTGGTACTTTGCTTGTGTGGAGTGACCATTCAAAATTACAGTGGCACTGAAAAAAGTGACTTATGACCATTTTTCACACTTACGACTGTTGCAGCATCCCCCAGTGATGAGAGGCTAGGCGAAGAGATGCGTGACTCGATGTGAGTGATATTGAGTTGGCCACGCCCAGCCAATAACATGACCACCAAGCCACGCCCACCAACTTAGCCATGCCAACAGAACCAGTTGTTAAAAAATTTGAATCCCACCCTTAATTGTGATCTTTTACCTCATGAATTATGGTATTGCAGTAGGCATTTTTTTTTGTTATTTCCAGGCATTATTTTTTTTAATACTTCAAACACTACTAAAAGAAAGACTGAACACTTTATCTGCCTTTTTTTTAGCAGTTTGCAAAAGCATCATTAACAGTATGGGGAAATTAACAAAGGTATTATTCTTGCTATCAAAATTACAAATTTCAGAATTATAATATATGATGAAGAAGTAATACTCTTGGGCAGCCCATGTTTATCCATGGACTTTTTTGCATGCCAGTTTTCCAGTGAATTGTACTCACTGGAACCATTGCATTGTAGGACCATGGTTTAAATTTCTTTTCCATTGCAAACCTGCAAAGTTCAATTCAACTTTCTGTGAGATGTTGATATTTCCACAATGATTTTTTTCAACCATACAAAGCTAACAAAAGAATCTTTTTTTTTTGAAAGCAATCATGTCTTTGAATCCATTGGCAACTTTTGCCACAGTGGGGCTGTGCCACAGGCTTCAGCTTTTCTATCCCCAAACATGCATACATGCAAAAAAATATTACAGCAGCAGAAAAGTTATTATGTTATATGATTTCCATGGGTAAGTTCTGAATTGGAATAGTAGGAGACCATGAAGAATCCAGGTCCACCTGCAGATCTACTTGGAAACCACCAGGAACTTTAGATTTATCGGGTCCTCTATTAAGTGGCAAATATATACATTAAAGTGTAAAATAATGAAGCCTGTTTAGCCAATATTAGAAGACAGTTATTTCACACAATTCCTGTCTGAAATGTATCAATGCTATACAAGCATCTATACAAGGTCAGTAGATTAATAAACTAACAGATACTGCAAACCCTTTGAAACAAACAAGTTGCAGTGCATACAAGAGTAGATGGATCACTCTATAACAGAGATCACCAACCTTTTGGACTTCAGGGACCATCAAACTCATAATTTTAAATCCTGTGGACCAGGGATCCTGGGAAAATCCCCCCAAAAAGTCTGCAGGAAAATTCCCCACCTTGTTTTCCTACTGATCGATCATTCTTTATTTGGGTTCGCAGGATACTGTCTCCAGCTCCGTTCTCAGGGGGAGAGAGAGAGAGACTTTTGGCTTCATGCAAGGAAAGCAGCAGAAGCAGCAGAAGTCTTTCTCTCCCCCAAATTTCGCCAGAAATGAGTCTTTGTGAGACTTGTCGTTCCTGCGCAGCCTCTTGGAGCAGGATGCCTTGCAGGATCCCAAAGACTCATTTCTGGTGGAGTTTGGGAGAGAGAGAGAGAAAGACTTTTGCTGCTTTCCTTGCGTGCCGCCAAAAGCAGAAGAAGAAAGAAGTGGAAAGAAGCAGCCCAGTGGCCAGGCAAGGCACGTGGGGTGAGTGGGGCAAATTCCCCCCTTTCCCCCTCCCCTCACTACCTTATGTTGTTCGCAATGCAAGGGGCACAAGCCTTGTATTCCCACGGGCCATGTGGGCGATGCAACCTGGATTAATTGCTTTGGCGGGTGTTTGGGGAGTGACATTTCTCTGTGGACCACCAAAATTTTCTCGCGGACCACCAGTGGTCCCTAGCCCACTGGTTAGCAACTATTGCTCTATAAGACTGCTCAGTGAGTATCCCACTTCCTCTTGTTCAGTGTTTCACAATTGCAGGGTGAGTAAGAGAGATGCTTTTCTATACTGAGTATGTGAGGGAGAAAACTCTTTGCAATGACATTTTCTAAAACAATTGGAATTAAGGCTAAACATATTAAAATGCAGGGATATATGTGTTTCTACACATGCCTATAAGCTTATTGATGTGTATTGATGCATGGAGGACTAGCCATTTATTCCTACTTCCATTAGCTGAGACATTTGCTACTGCAGAACAGAGTTACATTCCTCTGCTAATGAGGCTGGATGGAGCTAGGATGACAATTAACCATGTAAAAAATTGATGTTCTTCCATCCAGTTTGACTACATGTTTTTATCTTAGTGTCTGATCATCTCTAGAGGGAAAAAAAATCCATATTGTTCATTATAGTCTCATGTCCATCTGTAGGGAGCCAAGACTTGAAACAGGAATCCAATCAACCTAACACAATTCCAGTAAAATCAAACTGTCTTTGAAGCTGACTAAGCTGTGTAATATGGCTCATTTCTCCAACTGTCTTGGTACAAAACTTCTCATAATTCCTCTTTAGCTTTCATGTTGGAGACAGAAAAAATGGGCAGGAAAGGAATCAACTGATTAGCAAATAATAAGTCATGATAGAAAAGAGAGTGGTAATAAAAATAAATAGTCCACTACATAATTTATTTTATTTTTTAAAGGTAAGGCATTCTTTGTGCAGAGGTACCCAGATTCAATCTCTGGTATCTCTAATACAAAATAATTTCAGGTAGCAAACAGTAGTATATGAAGATCTTGGTAGAGCCACTGATATTACAATTCTGGACAGACTAACACTCTTCTCCCCACATCCTATGGGATCCAAAATTCCTTGAGGACACCAAATTGGAGAGGGATGAAATAGACCAATGTCTGACTCAGTACAGCATAAGACAGCTTCGGGTATCCCTGTAAATATGCTTGTTGTGTCTATAACTTGGGCTAACTCCTCAGTGGCTTATCTATTATGTATCAAAGTAATTAGGTCTTAGATACTGAGGAGCATGGTTTTGATTGTCCTCATTTTTGCTGCCAGACGAGCTGACCTCATCTATTGGAGTTACTGTAATCACTCATGGGAGAATTATAATATGTGTACGGTTTTTCCTCAACCTGAGGCAGTTCATATATTTTAGACAACTTCTATTGTTCCATCCAACATACGGTTTGGGGATAGTAGGAAATGTGTGGTGCAATTTATCTTAGAGATATCTAGATGGGGATGAATACATTTGAATAACTGAAGCTTAAATAGTGATGCCTTCTTTGGCATTGCTAGCCTAGCATTAAACTGTGCATGACAATAAAGCTATAAGGCCCACTCTTCCTCCATAGAGGCAAAGTGATTCTTCTCTTCCCAAAGACTTTTATTGTGAGATGACTCACTAAAATGCTGAGAGAGATACTGTGAATTGGTATTATTGCATGCAAACTCAAATTTATTGTTTATTCCAGCAGGAAAATGACATGATTTGTAGTATCAAAGGAGGTAAACAAGAGAGGAATTAGGTTTTTTCTTAAGAAGACCTGTCACTAGATGTTGAATCCAAAAACCTTTCAATTCATGTTGGTTGCTTCTTTCAGCAACTGTTCTTAGATTTGGGAGTCCCATTGAATAATAAGAGCTATAAAAATACCCTATTTGAAATATATAAAACACAAGATGCACTGATATATGCTAATTCTGACCTAATTGTCAGCTTCAGGTCCCTGGATTAGCTCCTGGTCCTGATTCCCAGTTTCTGAGTTACCTCTGACAGTTTCCAATACTTAGACTTAATCTTCCCCATTTTCTGTCTTGCAGAGAATAATGGCTGTAATATTGACACAATGGATGATATGAAAGGAAGATAAAGCAGGGGAATAACTTAGTTCCCTTCATTTGTACAATCATTGGGGGTAAAAACTATTTAATTTATTAGAAGTATTTCTTTACTATGGTATTATCTTATAGCATCTGACAGTTGTATATAGTAAATACACTACTGTATAATTCCAAAATAAAGCAAGATAAAACCAGTAAAATCATCATGAAAACACAAAGCAAAGTAACAACAGGGTGTAGAAAAACAGGATAGAAAAAACATCACCAATTAAAATTAAAACACCAGGGGGAATTAGTAGCTCAGGATGGCTGCTATTATGTGATAGATCAGATTCAATATACAATACAATAATACAAATTCTAGACCAAGGACTTTCACATTTCATTTGGTCCCTGCACTACTCCAGTTTTCTGTATTGTTGTCTTGTAGACAAGACACCGTCTCCCTCCTTGAGGCTGAGCAGTACGTGTGACTTGCTGGTGGTGAGAACAACAAAGATGTTTCTGTGGTCTGCCCAGTGTCCAAAGAAGATAGATGATTGTCCCAAGTCACCGGAGAGCAACACACAAGGAGCTGTAGCAAGCAGATTCTATGCCTGACCTTTTCCAGAGACGGAATGATGCATTTGAAGCTTCCAGTGCTGACAAAGTGACAGGAGTGAAAATGGCCTCAATTACAATATGGTATTATCTTGGCAGTGACTCAGAAATATCTTCTTCTTTCAGGGCAAGAAAGTCCAAAGAAGGGAACAGCTGAGACAGCAAGCATAGTCCTCCCTGATCTTTACACTCTGGGGTCTTGAAAGACTGACAATTCAGTTTAATAGGATTCCATAGTATCTACTCTGTTTCTCACAAGAGAGGTTCTGGGGCTGAGGCTTGCCAGAGTCCTGCCTCTTGCTTGGAAAGTCCTGGAATAAAACATGGAAGAACAGCTGCCTCTGGTGACTTGTTTTGGAAGCCATAAAGGACAGGTGAGTGGAAGAAAGACCAGAGGCAACCATCAACCAGGACATTCGCCTATACACATTTCACTGAAAAAAAAAAAACTGGAGTTGGTTAGGGACTGTTCCTTTTTTTCCCTTTTTGCACCTTTCTTGTTTAACAGAACGTTTGCCCATTGTATTCTCTGCTAATTGAATTGCATTAAATGGAAAAAGTAATACGTTTAGTTTTTCTGACACCAATGTTTGGAATATCTGTAAGAGATGTCATGAAGAAGGATTCTATATTTTTGTTTATTTTGATCCATCAATTTATTTAACATTTTTTTTAACCAAAAGAACATATTGTAGCTAAGAGGCTAATAAATGGTTGAAAAAATAGCGTTTTGTTGCAGCAGGCCCTATTTTGTTTTTTAAACAGAGAGGCTGTATTTCTCCTTGAAAACTGTATTAACCACATGCCATAATTGGTGCTGGCTACATGGCACATGTAACATCATTACTCTGGCAGCTGCACTCTCTCCCAGTGTGTTTCTGGGTGCAATTCAATATGCTTTAAAGCCCTATATCGTTAACTTTAAGACTTATGGACTTCAACTCCCAGAATTCTCCAGCCAGCATAGCTGACTGGAGAATTCTGGAAGTTGAAGTCCACAAGTCTTAAAGTTGCCATGTTTGGGGACCCCTGCCCTATATGCTTGGAACCAAGTCATCTGAGGGACCATCTTTTTCCAAGAGTTTCTACCTATCCAATCTGATCCAACAGATTGGCCATGCTGCAGATCCTATCAGCCAAAGAGTGTTGACTGGTGGGAACTAGAAGATAGTTTGTTTGTTTTTTCCCAGCTGTATCCCCTGCCTTATGGAATATTCTCCCCTGGGAGATTAGAATGGCTTCAACCCTGTTGGCTTTTCACAAAGCTTTAAAAACTTGGCTATATATGTGCCCACGCTTGGGGCTCAAAATGTGTTAAGGGCCCCATTACTTGGCATTACCAATGGTTTATTAATCATCATGACTACCGTTTGCGCTTACTTATTTTTGTGGATGTTTTTGTTGTTTTAATGGTTTTTTTAATTGTTTTTTTTTTAATTTCAGGATTGTTAGCCACCCAGAGACACTTGGTTGAGTTGGGCAGCTATAGCAATTAAATGAATAAATGAATAAAAAAATCTAATTTATTCCACCCGCAGTACAATTTCCCCTGCCATACTACTATTATGATACATACATAGTCTGGATTTTCACAGGAAAAAGCAAAAGTAATAGGTCCAGTTTGGATTGAGGAATAATAACCTGATCTGTAGCACTCAGCCCTCACTTCAAATGATGAAAATTCAGAAAGGTGGAAAAAAAACGTGAATGATTTTCAGAACATGCAAAACAAGAGATAGAAAAGACAGTGGCCATTTATAGCCTTTATGAATCTACCAATGGAATACTTTGTATAGCATGGGTGTGAAGGGTTATTTTGCTAGACAATGAAATTTTGAAATGACAGTTTTAACTTGGCTCTTCAAAATAAATAGATACCCCTAGAGCACAAAACTGTTTTTTTTTTTTAAAGTCTCTTCTTCTGTTATGGGGAACTTCCAAGTGTTAGCACTTTCACTACATACTTTCATGGCTTAGACCTGCTTTGATGTTAAATTGAACTGTTATTCCGCTTGCTTTATATACTAGCTTTTTACCCAAGTAGGGCAGCCAATAAAGCAAACTGCACAAGAATATAAAAGCCTGGGGGGGGAAAAGAGGAAATGCATTAAAAAAAATGCATACACCTAAGCCAAATATCACAAAGGGTTCAAGACACTCTGTATGTTTTCCTCTGTTGTGAGTTGGGCTGACTCTGACTAGGGTGCTAATCTGTGGCTAGTTTTTCCCTGGAGATACTTGATATTGAATTCCTAAGCTAGATCTTCTGCACAGAGATTTCCATGAAAACCCCCTGCAAATTGTTTGATATCCCTCTCTCTTTTTAAGAAAAATTTCAATGACATTTCCCCCCAAAATGAAAGTACATTGGGGAAGCTAAAAAGAAGAATAACATTCCTCACCAATATTTAAGATGAATGTCAGGTAAAATTGCCAGGTTTCAGATCAATGTGTCATCTTCTAAAATGTGAGCAGCTGCTGCTTTTGTGGATTATGACTGGTTTTTTTTATGATAGCATCAGTGATCTCCCTGATCTGTTGCACTGGAAGATGTATTTGAATAATCAGAGCAGAAAAAAATAACCTCCCCTCCCCTCCTCTCTGTCTGTGTGTGTGGTGTGTGTGTGTTGTGTGTGTGTGAGAGAGAGAGAGAGAGAGAGAGAGAGAGAGAGAGAGAGAGAGAGATATACACAGAGGGAAATAAATGATAAAATTTGAACAAAACGTTAGTCCCAGAGCAAAAGGATTTATATCAAGTTCTCTTGTCATGGTCGGGTTCTGCCGTTTCAGCCAAACAGATCCTTAGGAAGGATTTTCTCCTAACTCAGGCATTTACTAAATATTGTATTTCACCCTAGAAGAATTTCCTAAGTGTCATGACTTTGATACCGTGTGTGTGTGTGTGTGTGTGTGAGAGAGAGAGAGAGAGAGGGAGAGGGAGAGAGAGAGAGAAATTTTATGGAGGAAGGGTGTCACAGCCCTGCTTGTAAGAGCACAGCTTTAAATCAGGAGTAGGCAGCATGAGACTCTGCAGGCATTCTTGGCCTGCAATACCCATCATCTATCATTTTTTGTCATGCTAGCTAGGGCTGACACAAACTCAAAGAAGACTTGTATATATGCAACATATAGTTCTCAATTGTTTTAGGGCTATTGCAGCATTAGCAGGTTGGAGTGGGGTTTTTTTCTTCCATAGAATATAATTGCTCTATATATTTATATCATTCTTCTTTTCTATCTCACTCTCTCTGTCCACAGTGCATTCCTATGTCACATTAAAAACAAAATAGAACAAAAGCTAATGGCTTCCAGTCTAAAGGTGCTTTGTTCACAATGGTTTGCCCTCTTATTGTGAAAAACTTCCATAAATATATTGTACTTAAAAAAAAAAGGCAGAAGTTTCAGGCTATGTTATCAGGCTATATCAGAGTTCTTAATTCTGTGGGTGTCATGATTTCCTAAAACAATAAACATGAATTTGCATGATCCCCATATGAATGCAACCAATTACTTCATTAAGGTTAGGGTTGGGTAGAAATAAACATGCCACTTACTTTTAATAATTAAAATGTAGTGTATGTATCAAATAAAAAAATGATAGAACCTTGCAATTTTATAAAATAACACTTTTTTCTTGGAAATAAGCAATAAAATAACATGTATGTTTAAAGGGAAGGATACTGAATTTTGAAGGCACTTCAGCTTTAGCCACAGTGGTGCCGTGGTTAGAGTGTAGTACTGCAGTATATAAAATTACTTTGAAAAATAGAATATAAAATTATTTTGAAAAATAGCTTGAAAAAAATATTACCCCTATATTGTTTTGTAACCGTAAAAAAAACGGACAAGAGCCAATCATTCAAAGATACTGTTATCATGCTCAAATGAGCTTAAAAACAGCTTCCACTCTAAGGAGAAAAACCTTTCATTTCACCCATGTATATAACAGTGTGTCAAATGTTCTTGAATTTGTGTCACTGTAAAGGACTGTCAACTAAAATCTGCATGTCCTGGAAAGCAACAATATCTATACTGACTAGAAATTATGGGAATTGTATGTCAGGGCATTAAGTTGGGAAAAGCTTAGAATAATTTAAAATAAAGTTATATTCAGTCTTTTGCAAACTATGGATTTTCATCTTCTTCCATTCTAATTTTGTTTGGCTTTACCACACTTCACTTAGGAGAAACATCAGATGTATCTAACTCCCTTTCCCCATTCTCATTTTCAGTAACCACAAGTTGATGTAGATAGTTGCCACCAAGGAAGCAATATTGTATATACACAACATATTATTTAAAGAACTAATTGTGGGTCATTGGAATAAATTTATTGTTACACTTCTCTCCAAGACAGCTGGCACTTTTCTTTACTAAAAGGCAAAGCACACTGGAAGGTTTTCATTTAGCATTAGGAGATCTTGGAGAGGATGACCTCTCTAGACACTGCAATTATTTTCCAAGCAATAATAGGCTTTTCTTCCTGGATTGCTTAAACACCCTAAAGACAAAAGATAAATTTAAAAACTCCAGGCTTTATTAAAGAAAAGGCAGAAATGATCATTTTCTAAAAATAAGGATTTGCTTTTTGAAAGGAATTTCGGCTGGTGGGGTCCAGAAGAGGAGCCTTTTCTACTGTAGCTCCTGCTCTCTGAAGCATCATGCTGCCTGAGATGAGATTCTTGCCACCCTTATGGGCTTCCAAAAGGCTTTGAAGACATGGCTGTGCCCAGTGGTGGAATTCAAAAAATTTTACTACCTGTTCTGTGGGCATGGCTTGGTGTGTGTGGCATGGCTTGGTAGGCATGGCATTGCTTGGTGGGCATGGCAGAGGAAGGATACTGCAAAATCCCATTTCCTCTCCATCCCACTAACCTGCTTTCCAGCTCCGTTCTCCTGTGCAAGGCAACAAAAGAAGACTCAGCCAATCAGCTGGGACTTGGGCGGCAGAGAATAGATGGGGGCGGGGCCAGTCTGAGATGGTTCTCTGCTGGTTTTCTGAACTACTCAAAATTTCCGCTACATGTTGTCCAGCACTGGTCAGAACCTGCTGAATACCACCTCTGATGTGGTCCAATTGTCATGCCCCTGTCAGAATCTGATTCAGAGAGGGAGGCTGAGCAGCTGATAGGGAGTGGGAGTGTGGAATCTGTTGGCTGTGGAAGAAACTGGGGAAGGGTACAGACTGGTTGGGCAGAGCAGGAGAGAGGTAGAGCAAGGGAGAGGGAATTCGGAAGAAGACCCAGGCCCACCACCTCTTTATCCTAGGGTACGCAGGGAGAAACGGAGAAAGGAGCAATGTGAGTTGCGTGGCTTGCAGGGAGGAAAGAGCCCTGATTCCCTTCATTAGCTACAGCTGGGAACATAGTGTTTAAAAAGGAAAGCTGAGCATAGCAACTTGTTGGAAGCAAATCGTGAGTTATCTGTTATTGTCTAGGCTTATCTGGGTTCCTGGCATCTTCCCAACTGTGTATGTTTTGTTGGATTTTCAAGTCTGCAATTCCTTATCCTGCCCTGTCAAGTTAATTGCTGCAGCATGATTTGTGTGGATTTTTATTTACAGTTTGTATGTACTTTGTTTTCAGACTGAATTTCCTCACTTAAAGACTGTTCTTGGGAGAGTTTTTTCTCCAGCCGAAGATAACCTGGACATTGGGGGCAAAGTTGGAGGTATTAAAGGGACTCTTCTTACTTATGTGACTCTTTTGCCTTTGTGCCATGCCCCAGGTTATCATACCAATTTCTTGTGATCGGTCGAGTTATAACATTGCTTGCAGCATGGCTCTTCATTGGTTTTCCACCAATAAATCAATAAACAGACACATTGAAATTGACCAATCTACCAATCACTTAGAATGAAAGAACAACATCAACCACAATCTTGAAGGCAGCATTTAAAGACCAACAAACAGCCGATCAGGACTCAGAAAGGTATTTAAAGACCAGTACTCCCTCAGACAAGCACATTCCAAAGTGCACTGAAGATGTCTCCTCGAATGGGGATGAAATATTTGAAATCAAATTGCCAAGTTCAGAGCTCTAACCAACCATATAAGTCAATTGCCCAGCCCTGAAAACATTGCACAATGGTGGGATAAATGCTAAGCAGTTTTTCCTTTTTCAAATCCTGGGAAGTTAGCCGAACCTTTAAGCATAATCTTTGAAAAATCTTTCAGGACCAGCTCCTTGCCAAACCTATGGTCACTAGCCATGGTCATCCCCATCTTTAAAAAGGAAACCCCAGCCTAGTTGAAAATTACAGACCAATCTCTTTATGCTGTGTCACCTGTAAAGTCATGGAATCAACTATTAACCAATCCATTATCCTCCACTTAGAGACAAATAACCTACTCTCTAATAAACAATTTGGTTTCAGAAAAAAGCTATCCTGTAATCTGAAACTCTTACCCTGCAAAAACATATGGACTAGACAACTCGATCAGGGCAAAGCAATAGATGCAATCTACATAGACTTCTGTAAAGCCTTTGATTCAGTGGTAGATGACAAACTACTCCTAAAACTAAAATCTAATGGTATCTCTGGACACCTGTATAACTGGATAGCAGCATTCCTGTCAAACAGACAAAAAATGGTCAAAATTGGAACGTCTTATCAAATTCTGTACCTGTCAACAGTGGTGTCCCCCAAGGCAGTGTTCTAGGACCAACTCTCTTCATACTCTACATAAATTACTTCTGTGATCATATTAAGAGCAACTGCGTTCTCTTCGCTGATAATGTAAAGCTATTCAACACCACAGACAATACTGCTACCCTTCAAAAAGACCTCGACTATGTATCAGAATGGTCAAACAAATGGCAGTTTCAAATGTCAACAAATAAATGCTCTGTCTTACATATTGGCAAAAAAATTCAGAAAATAAAATACAAGCTGAATAGTCAAGACCTTGTTGATGACCCAAATTCCATCAAGGACCCTGGAATACTCATCTCTAATGATCTAAGTGCTAGAGTCCACTGTAACTACATAGCCAAAAAGGCATTAAGAGTTGTTAACCTAATCCTTCATAGCTTTTTCTCTAGTAATATCACACTACTAACTAGAGCATAGAAAACATTTGCTAGACCAATACTTGAATACAGCTCATTAGTCTGGAACCCACATTATGTATCTGATATTAACACAGTTGAGAAAGTCCAGAAATATTTCACAAGAAGAGTTCTCCACTCCTCTACTTGTTGCAGAATACCTTATGCCACCAGACTTGAAATTCTAGATCTAGAAAACCTAGAACTACGCTGCCTTCAGTTCGATCTAAGTATAGTACATACAATTATATATTGCAATATCCTACCTGTCAATGAATACTTCAGCTTCAACCACAACAACACAAGAGCACACAATAGATACAAACTCAAGGTAAACTTCACCAAACTTGATTGCAGAAAATACGACTTCAACAACAGAGTGGTCATTGTCTGAAATACTCTACCTGACTCTGTGATTTCTTCCCCAAACCCCAAAAACTTTAACTTTAGACTGTCTACTATTGACCTTAACCCTTTCCTAAGAGGTCTGTAGGGGGTGTGCATAAGAACACCAACGTGCCTACCGTCCCTGTCCTATTGTTTCTTTTATTTTTCTTATATGTACGCATTTCATGTATTCATAACTATGTATATACTTATACCTATTATCTTGTAAGCGATTGACAAATCAAATCAAATCAAATCAATCAATCAATCAATGAAAATAATAATAGATAGATAGATAGATAGATAGATAGATAGATAGATAGATAGATAGATAGATAGATAGATAGATAAAATGATTGGTACTTAAATATTAAGTACTAGTTGCTCTGGATCAGGGCTCTCCAACCTTGGCAACTTTAAGCCTGGCGGACTTCAACTCCCACAATTCCCCAGCCAGCAAAGCAAATTCTGGGAGTTGAAGTCCACCAGGCTTAAAGTTGCCAAAGTTGGAGATCCCAGCTCTAGATTAACCCCCATTCATCTTGCCATATTGCTGCTAAAGACTGAGGGATCCCACAAGTTCATTGTTTTAGCGAATCCACAGCTTTGCTAGCCACGGATCCTCGTGTATTGAGATTGTTCTCAAAGAGAGCTAATCACTTCTGCTTTTCGTGGATCTTTAGGACACTTCCGATATCTCGCCCGTTGCAATCATTGTCTTTTGAAATACAATGTACATACATACTCTTATATGACAGACGAGAGGAGACTGGAGCTCCGGGATCCGGTCTCAGATTCCCTTCTCAACCCTTGGCCAAGGCGAGATCTGACCCAGGGACTGCCCGCGCCCAGCTTTTGCACTGCTCCCCAAAAGTCTCCCGCCCTGAGCAGAAAAACAGCAGCCGCGCCCGTTTTTCCGCCCAGTTCACGAAGACTTCTGGGCAGCTCTTTTCCCGGTCGCGTTTTCGGAGCCCGGGAGCGCTTGCGCATTCCGCCACGCTTCGCGAGTCGCTGACCAGTGCTCAAACTCCCGTCGGGCTCTTCAGCTTTAAGCGGGGCTGAAAGCGCTCGGATGCCTCGTGCGAGGCTCCCTGGAACGGGCCGGGACTTTCCCTCCCTCTGTCAGGAGCGCAAAGCCGTCGGCGGGTCAACATCCCTTCTTATCCCACGACGCGCGTCCCTCCTCCTCCACCTCACTTAGCGAAGGTGTCCGGGTTCAAGAGAGCTCCCAGTCTGCCCCAGTTAAGAGAGGCTTAGCCGGCTTGTTTTATTCTCTACTCAGGGCGCACGAGACACGGGCTTTTTTTGCCTCCCTGAACCCAGGCTCTGTTTAAACAAGGTTAAGCGGAGTCTTCGGTTCCACCCTCTTAGGGCCAACATAGCGGTGCTTCCCCCACCTGCCAGGGCAAGGGGGGAAGGGGAGAGAGTGTCTCGGGTCTTGGCTGGTCCGCTCATCGTTAGTTGGACGAGACTTTACTGCGGGTGGCCAAGGAGAGCCTTCCGGACCCTTGCTGCCCTCCCTTTCTTCACGGCTTGCCCCCGCCGGCCCCTGTCCCCCTTTTTGGCTACTCAAGGAGCCAAAAAGTAGCCCTGGCGGCGCCCTACTGATTGGGTGAGGTGCCATTACATCATGTTGCCTGGGCTGCCCCCCTGGTTTCCTCGCGCTGAGGAGGAAAGGGCGCGCGCGCGCTTCTTAGTGGGAGCGGGAAGCACATCTGGGAAACCGCAGGCGGCGGCGGCGGCGGCGCGAGGCAGGGAGAGAGAGCTGCGCGCGGGAGCTTCCCTTCTTCTTGACCAGCCGGGGGCTCCTAACTCCTGAGGGGTGGGAGTGGGGGTGGGGGGCTCGGAGAAGACGAGCGTTGAAGGGCGACGAGATGCTCCGAGGCAAGTCCCAGGAAGCAGAGCCCGGAGGGCGAGGGGACCTCCTTCTCCGCTGACCGCCGCTCGCTTACCCAAGCGCAGGACAATGGGCTTTGATGAGAACGCCACGGAGAAGCGCTGGGAGATGGCTGGTAAGTTTTAGGCCGGGAGAGCGAGCGCCTCGCCCCGCCTGAGGAGACCCGACGGCCTGTCAGCCTTCTTTCCTTAAGGGGCCACAGGGTTACCGGTCACTCAACCCCGCCCGCGTACCTCGAGGTAACCCCGGGCGGCCAGAAAGAGAGGAATCCGCCCGAGTTCAACGTCGGGCTGCCCTCCTGCTTCTTTCAGGCTCGGGAGCCTCGAAGGGGATCCAGGAATGACCTCTGTTCCAAGCCGAGGACCAAAGCTATTCGGGGCCATTCTTAAGAGAACCCGAAGTTCAAGGGGGACAGCAGGGGTCACGTGGCGTAGAGGCGATGACCTCCAAAAGGCAAATAATTACGAGGTTTTTGAGGAGGAGGCAATCAGAAGAAAATGTGTGGGAGGGTTTCAGTGTGTGTGAGGGGTTTCAGAGGGTAGAGAAAGCTGCACACCTTTCTTTTAACTTTCCTAGGTTCCGTTGCCTTTACTTGCCTTCTTTCCTTTCCTTTCCCGCTTTGTTCTTTCTTTCTCATCTTCAAGCGCGCGTGTGTTGAGAGGCAAACAGAAATGTTTCCTCACATCTGGTGACCTCCAGAGGTGCTGACTGACAACTCCTATGCCTCCCCGGTTGGCGTGGCTGTGGGCACCTGTTAGAGAGGGCTGGGATGCAAATCCAAATCAAACGGATAGAGACCGATAACTCTCACAATTGCAGCAGCAGATCTGGGAATGAGCGGGATTAGGGAGCAAGGATAATTGCGAGTTGGCACCAGATTTCCCTTTGCTCAACCGAAGTCTGGGGTTGGGGTGGGTGGGTGGGAAGGAACCTGTAAGAGCAGGAGAGGGGTAGGTTAGCCTGGCTCCTTTGCTTTGGTTTTTGGGTTGGCTCAGCAGCAGATGCTGCAATCCGAACCAAGGGGACAGACGCCTGACAGCTTAGTTTGAAGAAGAATTATTGGCATTCTTCATGGTCAGAATTTAATCCTGTAAAGTAAAAGAATGCTTTCATTTGCAATGAGAGATATTATATCTGCATTTTTTAAAAAAATGATTGGACAATGACAACTTATCCACAAACCACCACCATCCCATCCCATATTTGAAAGAGAATATGGTTTTCTTGGTTGGCTTGAGTTTGAAATCATTATAGGGATCAACTCTCCCTCCTTGCAATCATGGGGCCCTTCTACTTATCTCCCTCCTCCCCTTACTTCTCCAAATCCATGGAAAAGAGGGAAAATAATTTGCAAAAGTCTCTTATTAAAGAATAAATTTCTGACAACCTATCTACTCCCCAAATTAGAGAATTAATGCTGGGTTCCTTGACTGAGTTGTCATTTTCAGATCCAGGATTATGTAAATATGGATTATCCTTTTGAATAAATCAGTGCTGCAAGTAAGAAGAATTTGACAACTGTGGTGGATGTCAAAAAGATAAGCAAGGTCAGGCTTACAATAATCAATGTTTAATGAGAGACCACTAAGAAATACCACTAGGCTAACATTTAAATTGGGATTTAAAAAAATTCCCCAAAATATTTGTATACTGTTGCCAAGAAAATTGCTTGGATGTGTCTATGAAATAAAAAGGAATTGATTTTTTACTCAATGGAGTAATTACTTAGCTTGTTTAAGTTGCTTTTTTCATTTCTATTCCGCTGTGGACATTTAGGAGTAGAGAGTATTGCTCCCTAGGACCAACTTTAAAAAAAACACAGATAAGAGTATCTGATTAATATATTGGCATTTAATGTGTAATACATATATGGAATTCACTACTGTATAGATCACATGGAAATCTGGATACTTACAGTAATTGGTCTTACTCATTACTTAATCACTTTTAAGTATTAACAATGTGACTTTATTTTAAAATTAACTTCTAGCTTATATTAGTAAATGTGACTACAGACCCATATAGATATTAGGTTTACTTGTTTTTATCATTTTAAGAGCACTCTTTCACACTATCTGCTCCATGGTATTTCAGATATAATTTTCAGCAATAGAGAAGCATCGTAACATTAGCCTTGTGGATTTAACTACATGAGGGGAGATATGAGAGAGGCAAAGGTTTCAGATCATGGATATTTGCAAAGCTATTTCAGACTAAGGGCAAATAATGAGCTTCAGCATAACATATTGTGTTTTATTGCAAGCATCGTAGTTTGATGGCAAGAAGGGGGAGCATGTGGGTGTGCTTGCACCCACAAGCATATTTGTATGCATAGTTGTACCTATTGAAGTATTTATGATACATATGGTGGAGAAGATTGGCTGTGGAGGAACTCATGATCTATATCACAATGCACTAATTTAAAAATCAGAGGCAAAGTAATTTATAAGTTATTAAAAAGCACTTTCAGTGCAAGGGTATTTGGATATTTGGAGGGGGAAAGCTAATACTATCCTCTAGCATCTTGCATTTCAAAACTAAAAAGCTGGCTACTCACCAGAATAGGTTATAAATTGTAATATTTTTAATAGATTTTGGTGTATATTTCTTTCAATAAAACTCAGTAGTGTTGCATTCTATGAAGCTTACTCACAAGTAAATAGATACAAGATTGTAGTCTGGAAATAATAAAATGTGAATTATTTCCTCTCTTGACAGATGCATTATTTTATTTTTGCCAGTCTTTACTTCCAAGGTATCTGGATGCAAATTTCGTTTCTCGCATGACCCATTCTTGAACTATATCCATTTATTTGTATATGTATTTTAATTATTATGGCATTACCCAGAAGCCATTACTCCCTTCCTACAGAAGGATGTAAAATGACTCAAAGTAGCCTTGGATAGCATAGATAACATGAGGTTCTAAAATCACAGTCTTCCCATTCCTATGAACCTATTTGAACAATGGTTTAGTTTGTGTTCTACTAAATACTTTTGTATGGCTTCCCATTACAAAGGTGTAGAATTAGTGACATGACAGTAAATGCCGCTTAATATCTTGGCATCTTAGTAGCCACCTTGTTTCTACTTTTTTTTGCCAAAGAAATGTCGCTTTATAATAAATGTCTCCAATCATCTGTCCACAAAAGTCTGTTAATGATGGTTGGTTACTTTCCAATCATCTATCCACAGAAGTCTGTTGATGCTAGTAATGGCGCATCAGTTTTATTCAATTTTATGCCCCCCAAGATGTATTGGATTATATCACACACAGCTGGTATGTCCAATTAATAGCCAAGTTATTGGAGTTGGAGTTATTTATTGTTAGCTGTTTTGAATACCACTTTTCTTGTTGGAATTGCATGATACAAAGCCTATTATTATAGTTATGTGGGACAAGAACAGTGGCCATACATTTTTTAAACAAACTTCAAAAACAGCTACAGGGCATCAAGTTGAGGAAAGATGATCTTTATAAAGTGGGTTGGTGGAAGTAGAAGTCCTGATTAAGTTAGACCTGAAAAAGATCATGAATAAACAAGCATAAAGTAAAAACATCTGGTGTCACTTCCCATTCCACACATATTTGTGCTAAAATCACACACACACAAATATATATACGTTCTTATTATACAAATGCCATATGCAAAAATAATTGTCCATGTGATGTTGATTTAGAAGGTATTTATGTGCAGTTGGGCTAATTAAAGATAAATGGAACCTTAATTTGCCAAAAATAACCTGGATTTGGAGATGTGTCAAATAACTTGTATTTTTCAGGTTGCTACATTTAAAATTCAATTGCATAAGCTTTCATTAACTGATTCATAAGGTAAAAACTGAATTTTTTTGAAACTCATGGCATGTTCATGACACAAGTGAATATTAACTCAGAATGCACAAACGAACATGCATATATATTTGATTTATCAAATGCAAATCTGATAAAAAATTAACGTGTTAGTTTTCAGCATATGCTACAACCAAAAATGTTATATTGCTCAGTTCTGTTTGGTTAGTTGTAAAATAATCCTAGTTAACTGGATATGGCACAAACTTACCAAATCTACAGTATGTATCAATGCTGGTTATACACTAGTTTAATTGTCATGTTGTTCCTAAATATATCTGGGATTTGTAACTAGGGACAGTTATTGAGAAGCTCATATTCCCAGTGCTGCACATAAAGCTACAGTCCTATGTTTCATAATCTACATTTACTAATCTAGTCTAAATTATTTGAATATTAGATAGCCCTCTCTCTAAAGAAATAAATTCTTGGTTTAGTTGAAAGCTCCTAATAACAACAAAGTCCTACTGATAAAGAAAGCAATATTAGTTTCAGTTTGGCAAAGCAGCCCATATTCTATAAAGTGCTCCATGTGCTAGACAACAAATTACAAGGTACAGATCTTTTGACAAATGTTGTGCCTTAATTCTAGGTAGAATCAAATAGAATAAAAGAGGCGTCACACCTCATGCCACTAATAGAATCAGATCCACTATTTTCATAAGAAAAGGCAAAGAAAAACAAAGATGGGGTAAAGCACATGTTCAACTGCTTCTTCAAGAGATAATTACTCAAGTGTCTGAACTTAAACATATCTATTCTCAGGGCCCACCAGGCATACCATTGTGCTCCTATCAAATTGATTCTGGCCCACATGATCACATGTCATTGGCTGCAGTTGGTTAGCTGAGCAAATTAAGTTGTGTGTGGTAGAAAGAATAGTTCTAATCCCACCACACATTTTGCCCAGTCAGTCACAAATGCAGTCCCTTCTCCTGCCAATATATAGTCAGGGTGACAGGGTCAGAAGTAAAAATTCTAAAAGTCCCCACCTGTTCTCTGCAGAAAGTACCTATTTCTTCAACACCAAGAGAATACTGGTAAATTGCATAACATCACAAGAGATTTCCTATTGACCAAGCAGGTTACTATATCTAATAAACATCTGACTATGCACTCTAAACCTTTCATAAATTGACTATAAGAGAATATCATATTTTAAAACATCTTCCCCAGAGGCCCTCTCTGGAAGGCTGGATACAGCTCCTATTATCTACAGGGGGTATGGCTCTAATGAGAGTTGTAGTTCAGCATTAATTAAATCTATCTATCTATCTATCTATCTATCTTATCTATCTATCCATCCAATCTCTACCGTCATTATTTTTATAACTAACTCAAGATGGCTAATGTACATAATATTCCTTCCTTTTCTTATTTTTACCACAACAATAATCCTGTGAGATGGGTTAACTGTTAGACTAAGAAAGAGTGACTTGCCAAAGTCATCCAGTTGGCTTTCATGCTGAGGCAGGACTAGAACTTACAGTCTTCTGGTTTCTAGCATGATGCCTTACACACACACACACACAGAGAGAGAGAGAGAGAGAGAGATGATTATATGAGATATACTGGAGACAGACTCTAGGATAATTATATTAATACAATACACTTAAATAGGTTTTCTTAGTTTAATCATATACTGACTCCACTGGATGAATTTTATTTTATTTTCATAGTTTTTCTTTATCTAAATAAAGACATTAATTATTCATATACTTTCTTACAAAATCATTACAGTTTTTTCAAATAAAATCAAGCTGCCTGCTAGAGTCTATTCATCTATTTAGTTAAGATACTGTATCTGAATATCTTCATTTGTGATATTTTATTGACAAGAAAGGGAAGGCTGGAGCTTGCTAGTAATTTGTTTCTTTGAAATGCAAAGTTAAAAACTGAGTTGCAGATCACTTTCCAAGTTATGTACATTACCTGCACTACATGGGTGCAGGTGTATGTGTGTGTGTGCGCATGTGAGTGTGTGACACAGAGAGAGAGAGAGAGAGAGATTGTAAAATTCAAACATGCACTCTCACTTTTCAAACTTTTCACTTTTCAAGTAAGATGTTCACAGAAATGCTGGTTTGTGAAAAGCTGGCTAAGTTGATGTTTTACAGGCTGCTGAAAAAATAGATGTCTGAAATCTAAGTCTAAGAAATGGGAGTTATTCTCAGCCCTTTCAGTTATCCAGCATTGCTCTGTGTATTTAGCTAGATAATGAGTTTTCAATCATTACTTGACTTGTACAAACTCGCCTTGGGAGACTCAGCAAGGTGGGGCTGTCAGTTGCTTGCAATGAGGACTTGACAGTTGCAACTTGAGGCAGGGTTGGTATAATGTATTAGTTATGAATATTGAGTATAACTTTGGAAAATCTAAATTCCCAGTTTCAGCTCAGCCACAAACACACTAAATAGCATTAACAGAGGGCTTCCCATTTCATTTGCTTCATGTTGCCTCCAAACTGTACACACCTGCTGCAATTTATGCACACTATTGCGAAGCTTATAAGCTACCTGTAAAGATTATTAGCCATAAGAAAAAATATTGGATTATAATATCAAGTAACCAAAAAAGCAAGATGATAATGGTGTCAGCTAGGGCTGGGCGAAGTAGTTTATCTTAGCTTTATGGAGGAGCTCTTCTAATTAGTAGCTCCACAATATAAACCTTTGATGGAAAAAAACCAAGGAACAGTTTTTCCCCCTTGGCATGCATATATCGGGTTTAATTGTTTCAAAATTGTTCAATCTGCAAATACCAATCTTGAATCTCACAGAATGTCCCATTATATGGTATTTAAATAGGAGATCTTAATGGTTGGGATGTTTATATGGGGCAGAAGGAATAGAAAAATAACAATATTTCATTGGCTAGTTGCTCCCTATCATCCGAGGCAAAATTGCTGTATCAATATTCAGGCTAGGGTGAGCCCTATAATTAGATAAAGCAGATGCTTCAAGCAGTAAATTCTGAGATTGAGGAACACGACGCAGATGCAGGAGGATGTAGTTGAGTGTATCATGTGTCCTTTTAAGATTGCTGGTCTCAGGTATAGTGCAGGATCTTATTACTACTATCGTTTCTAGAAATGGTGAGGACATCTTGCCTTTTGCCTCAGGCAACAACAAATTTTGAGATGGCCATATTAAGGAGTAACATTGTTTATGCCAGGATATTGGTGCAACCTGATAGGATTGTTCCAGTAATAGGGAATTGTACAATTGTATTTATGGTATGTGGAAAAGTCCTTGGGAAACTAGCAAAGAGATGCTGCCCAGGAAATGGTCAAATAAGAGACAGCATAGCCTGCAGCTCTATAGTGGACAGGGCAAGAAGCTTAGAAGGGATTTTCCCTGAATTTGTAAGACTATAAAGAAGATGGTAGGAGAACTGTATTCTCAGACTTGCAAGATTGTTAATGTAGCTTTACAAGAAAGTGGAATTAGGTGATCATATTTTCTGTCTCATCTACCTGGTAAGGATGACAGCTTAGCCAATTTCATTAACCACTATATGATGTTGTTGGGCTACAGTTGGTGAAATTAGTGTTACAGAATTAGCATCCAGATGGGACCTGTAAGTATACTACAGAACAATTTTTTCCCATAGACATTTATGGAAAAAAGCCACAACCAAAACATTGTGGGAAATCATAATTCATGGGAACATGCAATCCTATGCAGTACCTCTACTTCATTGACATGAAGAATTAATGTGTTTTGATGGGGTTGCAGTGAGGACAACAACTGGGACAGATGTTGTAGTTGAGCAGTCATTTAGAGAAGGAAAAACTTTTTAGGAAAAGAAAAGATGTAGTTCTCTTATTTTCAATTTACAGAACATGGGATGCTAACAAAGACTTCTATGTTAAATACAGGGTTTTCTTTTATTAATTAAACATAAAATTATTAGCAAACATTTTTGTGATGTTTCTAAATTTGTGATTATCATGCCAAACCAGCATCCCAACATTCGAATAAGTGTGCCTCCAGTATGCCATCTACTTGAGATTGCAAAAACAGATACAAACGATGTGTTACTTAGTAAGTTGGTAGCAAGTAATATTCAGGTGATTATTATTCTGCAGATTTATTTTATCTCTTTTGATAATATTAAACATTTGCAAGCCATTCCTCTTGCAGAATAATAAACAACTTAAAATCAAAACTAAAACTTTATGGAATAATAAATTTTGTTAAAATCTGTAAATTTCTTTATTTTGGCTTTCTTGAGATTTTCCTCCAAGAGACTTTTAAAATCAACACCAATATTTCTAGACATAACTCACTTTGTTTTCTGCATGAATGGCATTTTGAAACACTGGCTGAAGTACTACAATGTTATGCTATTCAATTAGCTCATGCCTTAATTAGTTGTGAGTCCAGCCATAGTAATTTATTTGCCTTCTCCTGTAGTGAATGTTGCTTGGCTCTAATGATCCCTTTGGTTAGGTGGCTTCTGAACCTTTAATTTACTAGATTAATTCTTTTCCATATTGCTTTACTAGAACATGTTTTGTTATTTGTTCCTCTACACATATTTAGGATGGTCCATTGGCTGAGCTTCAGAGAAGGTTTTTTTTCATATCACTTTGTGGGTTTCTGCCCATGATTCTCAGCCAGAATACGTATGGCAATTATCTCTTGTCCTGTGCACAGACCTTTACCACTGGATAAAGCTGGTGGGAGGAGGTGAGGAAATCAAGGTGAGGACATCAAGAAAAAAGGTAAGGTGATCAAATCTAGCACCACAGCAGAAGTTACATTGTGTTCATCAGCATCTCAAATCGGAATGGTGACAACTCATCATAGTCAACAACTGCAGCCACTTCACCATGGCCAACTCACCATGGCCAACTCACTGAGGGACAATTCGCCACAGCCAACTCACCACAGGACAACTCAGTGCAGGACAATTTAACAATTCAATTTAATTATTTAAAATAAATAAAAATATTTTAATTTTGTCATTCACATTTCATTGTGTCCCTCCTTTTGCATCAGTTCTTTAATTATTCTACTCTACCATTTATTTGATATTAGTATAACTCTTGACCCACAGTGAATTGTCCTGCGGTGAGTTATCCCATTGTGAGTTGTCCCATTGTGAGTTGTCCCATGGTGAATTGTCCTGCGGTGAGTTGTCCCATGATGAGCTGGCTGCAGCAAGTTGGCCATTGGTGAGTTGACTGTGGTGAGTTTCATGATGAGTTGGCTGTGGTGAACTGTCATAGATAGATCTCAAATGGCTGCCTATTCTGTTTCCTCCTGTTCAAGGTCTGCTTTCTAATGCAAAGTGCAGCATTTAGGCAGGTTAGAAGTTGAAATAACAAAAAACACTGTATATATATTTTAAAAATGCTTTGCAGGGATAGAAGGGTTTGGAGAGATAGTGAATAGAGTCCATGCAGAAAATATATTTCCCGTTCTTTTCTCGTGTATTTCTTTTTCTGTGGTTTACATAATGTTACCTTGAATGGTGTGATGAGACTGTTAGTCGACATGAAGGTTAGTAGCAAGTAAATGTACTTCAAAAAGGTGTAAGTTTAAAACAATTTTCACTACGGCTTTCATACTTGGACTACAAAAATCGACTTGACACCTAGGTGGCAAAAAGGATGTACAGAAAACTCTAGTGGTCACATGGATTCTTGCACCCAAAGTAATGTAGACATGATTTCCACTGACCTGAAAATCCCCACGTACTTTAAGATAAAACTTTTTTTAAGCTTTCAAATCAGTTTTGATTATTGGCAACATATCAGTGGTTCGTCGTTAGTATTTCTTCTTAGGGTTGAGAGTCCAAAATCACCCAACTGGCTTCTTGTTTAAGACTGGACTAAAATTCATAATCTAGTTTCCAATCTAGTGGCTTTAATCACAACACCAAACTGGCTCTCATACAGAACTTTATAAGGATATTGTTGTTGTTATTTTCTTTTCAGATGAGCTTTCCACAGTAGTTAAGGGTGAATAATGCCATAGATGCCATAGCATTAGGACTGATTTTCCCATGCTTGGATTTTACTGCTGCTCTCAGGTCTATATATTCTCTTAGGGTCTACTAATACTATGAAATTCTGCTGTGGTCATTGGGTGCCACATATAGAAAAGTGGGGCATGTTCTTCGGAACAGTCCTGAAATCTATTTTTGAGAAGCAAAGGTGACTGGAATACTTTTAAAGTTTTATGAAAAAGACATGGTATCCATCCAGCTAATCACAGTCAACAATGAGTAAATGGTAGACCAATCTAGGAATCCAAGACTTTTCTTACCCTTCCTTTAATAAAGAATCTCTTATCTGAATATACTGGAAATTGGTTCAAAGTCTCTTTGGCTTCTTTCTCTTCCATCTCATGAATAATATCTATATCATCAACTTCCATGTCTATGGGCCTATGGTCCACGAATCAAGTATATGCTTTGCAGGCAGGAGCCCCTGACTTCAATCCTTAGTATTTCAATTCAAAAAGACTTGGGAGCAAGCAATGTGTAAGATTTCTGCCTGAGATGCAAACTGCATAATATGTTAATATGTGGTATGCAGCTGTCTGCCGTCTCTTATTTTTTCCGCAATGGCCCACTTTGGATCAATCAGATTGTGTGTATCTGTGGAGAAATTTAATTCATCCCAAATGTTCTTTGATTACAAAATTGTTTTGAATTCTTACTGCGTTGCACTTTTGCTCTTGTTTAAAACTTCATTGCCCCCAAATATGTGTATGTGACTGATCCTGTCCATGAAGATCCCTTTTATTTAGGGATCTTCATAGACAGGATTAAGTTTTCTCCCTCACAGGAATTATGCTGTAGATTCAAATTGCCCAGATAATATTTGTAAATGGAAGCTCTCAAGACAGTTATATTTATTTATTGTTTCAACATATGTAGCTACCCATGTCAAATATATGAGTCTGGTGGCTTAGAAACAATTAAACACAATACAAAACACCAAAATACTATATGATTAACAATAAAAACAATATAAAAACCATACAACAAAATCAGAGGTGGGATTCTACCTGGTCGGTCCAGTTCTATAGAACCGGTTGTTATGATTCTGCCCAGTTTGGAAACTGGCAAATTGCGCCACTGGCTGGCCCTGCCCCTCCCCACCCTGCCCACTTACTCTTTATCTGGCATGCGCGCCATCAAACTTGCCTGCGTTTGGTAAGTTGCTATTTTTCCTTCCCCCTCCCCCCAACCATCAGTTGTTCTGCTGTGCCAGGAGATTTACATTAGCTAGAAAGCAGAAAATCATTGGATTCCTTGCTTTCTAGCTAATCTAAAAGCAAAGCTGAACCTTCCTTAGGACTGAAGCTTCTATTTTTCAGTGCAGACTCAGGTAGCAGATTGCAGAATCATAGATCTCTAAGTGAATCTATGATTCTGTGAGCAACTCAATCTGCCTGCTTGCGTCGACTGATTTTGCTCTTTTTTATATAAAAAATTCAATATTTACATACATGGTGTGTTGTGAGTTAATATTGTGAGCTTGCTTGCTAGCGAATTTTATGAGTTTGCTTACAAGCAAATTTTATGTGACAGACTCAGGTAGCAGATTGCAGAATCATAGATCTCTAAGTGATTCTGTGGTTCTGTGAGCAACTCAACCTGCCTGCCTGCTTTGCCTGATCTTTGGGTATTGCTCTTTTTTTATAAAAAATTCAATATTTACATAAATATTTTAAATATTTACATACAAGCCATGCCCAATCAGTCATATGATCACCAAGCCATGCCCACAAATTAGGCCATGCCCACAGAACCAGTTGTTAAGAAATTTGAATCCCACCCCTGAACAAAATTCCTAGCCAAGGTATTCTAACATCTATTAATAATAAATACAGCCACTGCATTGGCTCTCCCTATGCCCTATGGCAAAACCATGTTCTCAGGATCTTATGGAATGCCAGCAGGGTTGGGGACAATGTGATCTCTGGGAGGAGGATGTTCCAAAGTGTGAGTGCCACAACAGAAAAGGGTGTTTCCCTGGATCCCATCAGATAACAGTCCCCAACCAATGGGACCCAGAGCAGGCTTGTCCCAGACTTGATATGATTGGAGAAAAAGGAAGTCCATCAAGTAGCTGATTCAATGCCACAAAGGGCTTTATAGGTCATTTGCAGTAATCAACATAGGAAGTGACGGATGCATGAGTGATCATGAGCAGGACCTCTTGGTCCAGGAACAGTCACAACTGTCATATAACATATAGTTGTGATAATTGTCTCTTTTATCTATGTTCTCAACTATTGTACTTCCTCCTCTGAACTCTTCCAGCATACCAGCAGTTTCAGCTTTCCCTTGTTATAAATCCTTTAATTTAGGATTAAAACCTTATTTTAAGACAAATTCTTTTGATGTCCTGAATCTATGTGCACAGTAAACCTGGGACAACATTAATTATTGTAAAGTTAATGGGCTTGGGTTTAAAGTTATCTTGTGCTTACTTGAATTAGTGCTGGATATGAATAAAAATCCGATGAGAATTTATTCCTGTTTTTTTCCCTCTTTTCCTCTTTTAAATTTTTGTTTGATCAGTTGAACTACCATTCCTTTGAGCTAAAACTGTTTTGATGTAGTTATATATTTCTGTCTAGTTTTATACTAATAGTTGATGAACAAAGAGAAGCCGAGGGAATCTTAACTTAAAAAACATCTGTTTTTTTGGGTGGTCTTATGTTCACAGGATCATGGGAAAAATGGTCATTCTGCTGAAGGGAAGAAGTAGGAAGGCCATTCGCACATCCCCAAAGAAAAAGGGGAAAATTGCATATGCTAATTCATAGCAATAAAATCACATTAAAATAATTATGATTTAATTATGATACTTTTACATAGAGGGATATACTTCTATGTCTTATTCAAATACAGTAATCCCCTGGCATGGATCTGTCCTCTTGACATCCTGCAAATATTGAGTAGGGTACATATTCACTCGGTCTAGAGCTCTTTGAAAGGGGCTGCCACAAAGAAGAGGAGTCAAGCTATTCTCCAAAGCACCTGAAGGCAGGACAAGAAGCAATGGGTGGAAACCAGGAGAGAAGCAATTTAGAACTAAGGAGAAATTTACTGACAGAACAATAAATCAGTGGAACAACTTGCCTCCAGAAGTTGTGAATGCTCCAACACTGGAAGTTTTTAAGAAGAGATTGGATAACCATTTGTCTGAAGTGATGTAGGGTTTTCTGCCTAAGCAGGTGGTTGGACTAGAAGACCTCCTTCCAACTCTGTTATTCTATATAAACTCACTTCAGTTCTCCATAAATTAACACTTTCTAGTAAAAGAGAATTGTGCTAGAAACTTAATACTGAATCTGATGACCTTTGTCTATCTAACTAAATTAGGCCCTTCTGGAGTAGAAAAGAAAAAGAAATCTTGCCTTTTGTTTCTTCCTGATCACCTGCAGTATCAGTTTCCCATCTTTTTCTATGTTTTTTTTTTGGGGGGGGCGGGGGTGTCAGTCCTTCGGTTGCATTTGACTCTGCATCTATCAATAACTGCTTCTTGGGATTGGTCTAGGTTTATGTTTGTATCAGTAATGATAGTATCTAGCTGTTTTGCTTATCTGTCCTCCTTATTGGTTGCTTTGGATTTTTCCAAGCATCTTTTCCAATGATCTTGCCTTCCAATTATGTATCCAAATTATCTAAGATTTAGTTTATATTTAGGATTAGGATTAACCTAGTTTTACTCTGTTTAAGACTTAAAGGACTTAAAAACCTACTTTTCTTGGATCTAAGGCTTTCTCAATGATTTTCTCCAGCCCCACAATTCAAAGGCACTGAGTTTTCTTGGTATAGCCTATTTATTTATTGATTGATTGATTGATTTGATTTGATTTGTCAATCACTTACAAGATAATAGGTATAAGTATATACATAGTTATGAATACATGAAATGAATACATATAAGAATAATAAAAAGAAACAATAGGACATGGACAGTAGGCACGTTGGTGCGCTTATGCACACCACCTTCAGACCTCTTAGGAAAGGGGTGAGGTCAATAGTAGACAGTCTAAGGTTAAAGTTTTTGGAGTTTGGGGAAGAAACCAGAGTCAGGTAGAGTATTCCAGACATTGACCATTCTGTTGCTGAAGTTGTATTTCCTGCAATCAAGTTTTAACTTTGAGTTTGTATCTATTGTGTGATGATCCAGCTTTCAAAGCCCTATTTTACAATAGGGTCTTCTCCGTACATATCTTTGTTGGTGTGATCTGGTAATATTTTTACCAGGTCATGATCCCAAGCAATAGGTGTCTCTTTAATTTATGGCTGTGGTTACTATCCCTTTGAATTTTTGAACATAGGAATTTTTTTTTAAAAAAAAATCTGTTACTACTTTGGCTTCCTCTCAGCTACTTGCATTTGGTTGGCATTATCTATGACATAACCTTAGGATTTACTGTTTTACCACTGAACAGTAGAACACATTTTTTCATACTCAGTGAGTGATTCCTTAAGTTATCCGTGTTTCTAGTTATCAAAGTGATATCATCAGTCTATCTGAAATTGTTGATGCTTTTCCTAGTCATATTCATTCTAATTTTATTTCTTCTGACCCAACATTTCTCACAATGTATTCTGCAAACAAGATACATTATAAAGACAGTATATAACTGTGGTATAGTCTTTCCTCCATTTCACCTAGTTGTTTCACATTTCATTCTAGCTGTTGCTTTATCAAACAAATTCCTCAACAGGAAACTGAGGTAGCCCAGTGCACTTATCTTTTTAAGGGCTACATATAATTTGTTGCAATCTGCACAAGGCCTGCTTCCGGAATCTTGCACTTGCCCCTAATAAACTGGTTCTCTTTTTGCACCCTGTGTTCTGCTTACTGGCCCAATCTTTGCTTTGACCTATCGGCAGCATAGCTGCAATCAACGTAATCAGGAAGCAGTTGTAGCTTTAATATTTTGGAATAAAGATTAACTGCCTACAAAGCATATCATTAAACAGCCTAGCTTGATTTTCAAATCACATATACAAGAAATTGCTGAAACTTAGAAAAGAGCTCATATTCAGCACAGCAAAAAAGAGAAAACACTAGCTAGCATACCAGAGAATCCAATCTGATACAATTTTAATTGGCGTGTTCCTTTCTATTCACAAGACTATTTAATTACTGTAATTAAAGGTGTTCTCCACTGATGATTTAACTGACATCCAAATCTCTTGAAAATCCATAAGGGTTATACATTATCTGTTATACGTTGGAAAGATATAGCTTAGACATAAACTGCTGTTCATTAAAGTTAACCAGGTTATTGGACATAGCATTGCTATATTTCCATGCAAGCTGACCTCCTGTGTTAAAAAGAAAAATGCTAGTATTGTGTGTATGCTAGAATAAAGACTAAGACAGAACCAATTATTGTAAAACAGAAAAGAGCTAAACCATGATTCACTACCTCTCTCAAATTCTCAGGAATCTTACAATGCAACCTGCAATAGCCAGCTTTTTATTTTTTGCAGTTGCAAATAAATTCATCGTTATTGCTTTTTGTGATAAAAAGAAGCAATATTGCAATTTGGCATTTAGCTCTTTTGCCTATTAGCTGAGGGTAACATGGGATAAGATATTTTTGGCTTTTACTGGCTCTGGGACTAGATCAGCATTTCCCAAACTAGTTCTTACAGTGTGGTATACTACAACTCCCATCCTTCTAGCTGGGGTGAGAACATTTGGTCTATAGGGGCAAAAGAATGTGCTTTTCTAACAATCAGGTTTAATGTTCTTATAGCATTCATCTTAAAAAAAAAAGCTATGGAATTAATTAACCAGAAGCACTTTGTGTCCCAACACTTAACTGGATTCTGTCATGATATATTTTTTTATATCTCTACAAAAAGCTAGAAGAAATTCTCCCTCTAGAAGAACGGCTGGTCTGTTCCAGAGGGCGAAAAACGTATCAAGAATTTCATGTTTATGCCTCGATGAAAGCCATTGATTAAACTGTCTTGCCTTCAGCATCTCTTAGAAGCAGACATAGCTAGTGCAGATTGCAGTAGCTCACCAGGCGATGGTAGCTATACCCATTTGCTCAAACAATAGCTTTTAGTTATTCATTTAGATCTTGAAAAGCCTGGATAGTTTCAGATTATGATGCAGTTCACTCAACAGAGTAACCCATAATATGGCCAATGGTGATATCCAATTCTGAACAGAATTTCCATAAATATCTAAGAAAGAGCATCTTAATTACAATTTTTTGCTTATAAGCTCAATTACAAGTGAACTCCTTTTAATCTCCCAAGGAAAAAAAAGGGAGAAAGGAGCATCTTCAAAATGAGGATACTTCACCTGTTAACTTTTCTTTTCCCTTAGCTGTTTTTACTGCAGCTCCAAAACTGCAGCTGTGCAAAACTTAAAACAAGCACAGAGGTTAATGTCAGTTAGTTGATACTAGCCATATTGTAGGTTATCATGTTATCTAATATAAGTTGCAAAGCTGAGTCAGGTGTGTCATGTATACAGAAACTTCATTTCATTGAAATTTCAATCCTAAGAAAATTACTTTCTAGGCCTAAGATCCACTGGTACCCGTAGGACTTATTTCTGAATAAATATGCACAGCGTGTATTTGCTTACATATCTAACTAAATCTTTCCATACGGCTAGGTTCCTGAAGAATACTCTGCATAGGAGAGTTATAAACTATATAAACATAATTATGTTTATTTTTTTTGGACTGGTTTTAGATCGTTATAGTTTTTAGTGGTTGTGTTTTATGCCATTCAGAGTCATGTGTTTGTGAGATGGGGTGGCTATATAAATATGCTAAATAATAGGATATTAGCAATAATTGAATTATCAGTTTCCATCAGATACAAAAAGGAGAGAATAGATGATGATGAATAGTCTTGGTTCTTCCCTAAGTCTGACATCCTTCTGAGTGCCAAGCAAATTGTGATATAATTGATAATTTAAAAACACAGGAAATGGCTGTGAGTGTGGTTAAATTGGGCATGGGAAGTTTTGCCCTTATCTGATCCACAGGCTTAACCAAATTATAGAAAATGACGGCCATTATCATTTTAAAGTCTTGCCCTTTTAAAAGGTCATTACATAAAAAGAGACAAGGCTTCAGTCACATGATCATAGTCACTATTTTAACCTTTTTGACCCCCCTCTTGAAAAAAATGTAATCAGCTGGCAGTGGATTTGCACATAATCATGCTTATTATTACTGGTATATTTGTTAGATTTATATCCCATCTTTTCTTCAGGAAGTCAAGGGGGTGTACTCTGCAATACCCTTCTCCAGTTTTTTCCTACAGAAAAGTTCCAGGCAGGCTTATATAAAAGAGCCCAAAGTCACCCCATGAGCTTCTATAGCTGAGGATGGACTTGAACATGGGTCTTCACAGTTCCAGTCTACTGTCTTAGCCACTACACAACATTTTATTTACAAATAATTGAATTAATTTTGTATGAAATCAAGCTATTGATCTGTATTGACCAGGAATTTTTAATATCTCATTTAGTGACGTTTCCCAGCCCTGCTACTTATTTATTTATTTATTATTTATTTAAATTTATATACCGCCCCCTCTCCCAAAGGGACTCGGGGCAGGTAAACAGCCAGAATAAAATGCACATATAAAACACATATACAATATTTAAAAATTAAAAGAATTAAATATAAGTGGCTCTTACAAAGATTAAAATAAGGGGATTAAGAAAGATTAAAAACCAGATTAAAATTTAAAAACCCCTAGGCCAGACCAGCTTGCTGAAATAAATAAGTTTTCAGCGCACAACAGAAGGTCATGAGATCAGGGACGGTCCTCATCTCCGGGGGTAATTCGTTCCAGGGAGGGGGTGCCCCCAATGAGAAGGCCCGCATCCTCGGGGTCACCAGCCATCCAGCCGGCGGCACCCCGAGGAGGCCGACTCTATGGGAGCATATCGGTCGGCGGGAGACCGATAATGGCAGGAGGCGGTCTTGCAGATATCCTTGAGATTAGTTTAGCTGGAGTTACTAAAAGCTGAACTCTAGGATCTTATTAATGCAAAGCATGGGACTTCCTATGAAACAATAGCAGATTTCCATTGCAAATGCTCAAAGGTTGACTCTTCAATGAAGTATCAAATCTGTATCCTATGCTGTATATGTAAGTCATATACATTGCCTGTTTGACTACGGATTCTGTAGACTAGCTTTTCAGATTCTCTTTCTACAGTTTTCATTACCTGAATGTGCTAACTAAAGGACAACAGTATTTTGTCAGACAATCTGATAGCTCCTACAGGTATTAACTATACATTGTTCTGTTACTTGGAAACAAAAGGACAATTTTCTATTTTTGAGCAGAATAAAATAAGTACATTGAATGATGACGAAGAGGCAACAACAGCTCCCTAGACAATGTTTTGTAGAGATCATTGTTGAAGAATAGAGCATATATACTGCACAGCTTGTTCTGGACCTCTTTTAAAGGTTGGGTGCTTTCTGCTATAGTCAGTAATCCTGTCATTTTCCAAGACTGAGAAAAAAATTAAACTGCCAATCCAAGTTTATTTCAGTATGTAGAATGGGAATGTGGATGTGGGTGTTACCTTGTTTTTGATGCAGGCAATAAATACTGTGGAAAAATGAATAATTGTTTGCCGATAGGTATAATATCATAAAACATATTTGTTAAAATTTATCTGTGAAATTGTTTTTAGTATTTCCAAAAAGGATGCTTATGAGAAGAATATGTGACCTATCCAGACACATGCAACTATTGCAAGATACTTTGTTGTATAACATTAATACTATTTTGGATGAACTCCTTAAAGGGATGTTCCTTTTAAAACAATGGAAGCAAGAGCTCAATCCTTCTCATGACTTATGTGCATTTTATCAGGCTTATATTTGAAATATGCATATATTGGCTTCATGCACATTTTATGCATAAGTTTGTTGCAAGATTTGAAGAGAAGTAGTCCTCAAATCCCTTCTTTTAGGAAATTGTATTCTTTTGTATTCTGAATTTCCTTGTTGCATATAATATAATCTTGCTTATATGATAACCATGCTCTCTGATTAACCCTCAGAAAGTTCCTGCCATAGGTCAGGAGCTTAACTAGTGAGACATGCACATTTCTTCTTATTCTTCTTGTTTGTGGACTGACCTTTAAGTATCTCTATAGAAATAGGGCAGTCAGAAAAAAAGCTTCCTGGTTTTGCACTAAGAGGAATACTCAGAAAGATTCAAAGTCAGCGCTTTTTCCTGCCTTGTCACAGAAACTTTCCAATTTCAATGTCTATTCAAAACAAAAATGTGCTGGTTAGCTGCTGTAAAGAACTAAGCACTTAAAAGAAGATAAAGTAGCTTTGACTAAGTTGAGAGCTGCAAAACTCATGAGGCTAATTCAAGAATGTTCTTCAAAGAAGATTTTATTTAGAGAAAGCAAAGAAATAAAATGATGGATTTGAAAGAAACATATCATTAAGTTAATGAGTAATTATTCTTGTTTATATGTTAAAGGTTATTTAGGAAGCTAATTAATGTGAAAAAACAGACCCCACTAAATAAACTTCAAACAGATGCAAACATTTCTTTATTCAAAAAATAACAGGTTTCAATGTCACAGTATAAATACACCATATATGATCACTGAAAAATATAAGAGGTATTCTTTGGTTATCAGGGGCACACCCTTCTTACATAAAGATTTGGGTAAATCTTGTCAGACTCCTGTTTCACAAAAATATTTCTTCTTGTTTGAAGAAAACCTGGATGTGAATCTCTCAAAGGTTGTGCCATTTAGTGGATAAAATCATTCTCATTCACTCTGAGTTGGAAGCTGGATGGACAAAAACTATTGAGAAGATAGTGCTGACATCTTCAGTTGTTATGTTGGAGATTTTTAAGCCTATGGATCTCAAGAAAGTAGACAGACCCCTCAGTGATCTTACATCTACCAAATGTGGATTAAATTTCCCCTCTACCCAGACAATACAAGTGGTCATACAAGAGGACTGGAAGTTTGATCCCAGTTGTGATCAAAACACTCTTGAGGTAGAGAGAAGTGGCAAATACCGATAAAAAGGCATGATGCAAAGAAAAACTGAACTAGGATCATAAGCACAGTCATAATTAGCTATCTCTTCACTTAATAACTATCTTGCCAGTCCCAATTGTGGTCAGTAAATGAGGACTACTTATATCATCTTTGACTGCTGATAGACCTGTATCATCTTTGACTCCCTTCCCAGGAGAAATAAATTGACCATGTGGTGTCCTCCTGGCTTCATGGCTCATGTTAAAAGAACAAATGGAGATTGTGACTGGGAGGGCTTTTACACAGCTTCAGTTGGTTTGCTAGTCATGGTTTTACCTGGAATAGATTGCACCAAAGGTGTTCACTTTTGCCCATGTCATTGCTCAATCATAATACTGTTCTTAGTTCTACATGACGCTACCCTGGAAACTTCAGATGCTCCTGAATGTAGTGGCACAGGTAGTTAGTGGTGAATCCAGGCTAGTAAATCCTGGTCAGAATATGGGCTTCGTAAGTTTGACTGGAACTATATTTTATTTATACATGCTATAACAATGTTTTTTCAATCTTGGCAACTTTAAGATGTGTTAGCTTCTTTTCCCAGCATTCTCCATCCAAGGTTCAAAAACACTGGGCTATAGTAATAGAAAAAGACCCCTTAAAAAGTGTGCTTACAATACTCAGGCAATAAGAACTTTGAAACATAAAGCTTTCAGCTAGTTGGAAAGCTTAACATCTATTTTTCACTACAGTCTTGAATTTCAAAATATGTCATTCCCCAAAGAGAAACTTGACTGATTATATACTCCACATATTTATGAGAAATAAACTTCCCACCCCACCCCCATTAATCCACATAATGTAATTTGGATCATGACAAGTAATTTTTATCTTTGATGTGAATTGTATGTGTAGCTAATCAAAATTTTATTTGAAGATTAACTTCATCTTCCTAATAATTTCACATTTGGATTATAAAAGAGGTAGACAGCATAGATCCACCAGTTAATAGACACACAGAAAATCCACCTAAACTAGAAAGCAGATTATACTTATCCAAACAAAGATATGTCTGGAGGGTTCTCAGCAAGGATTAACCTCAAGTGCTTCAGATGGCAATATGGAATCCAGCACACATGTTACAATGATTAACAATTTTATATTATAGTTTGCTCATAGTCACATATTACAGCATTTTTGGTTCATTTAACAAGGCAGAGGAAAAGTTACTAGTAGAAGTCTATGTTTATAATTTATGTTTTTGCCCTACTTCAGACAATGTCTGGTCCTTGAAGACAAATGGAGTATGGAGCATCTAAACAAAGTAGTTCATCATTCAGTTTAAGGGTTGAAGAAGCTAACAATGACTTAATACTTTTCCAAGTCAAAATGACTTTAGGTTACAAAAAGAATATATTCCTGCAGATCTATCTAAAGCTAGTTTAGAACAGATTGAAATATATAATACAATATAATTCCATATCTGCTATATACATAATGTCTCCTAAGTAGGTTTCCTAAGAACATTTTGTTAAACACTTTGAGATACGGATGCTAAGCTAGATGGAATATTGGTTACTTTAATTTATTAGGTATCCTCTTATAATGTTTTCTTTTCTGTGGCTTGACACCATTTAATATATGTAAACACTCAATTCTTAAAAGTGCTCTTATTAAAATTGAGAAATCTATCATAAAGAGTACTTGGACACATACATTGTGTGTGGTGTAAATGCTTAATATTAGCATTTATGAATATTAAACTAATCACATTCTGATGGTTTGGAAAAGATGGAAGGAAGTGTTTCATTTCTAGCAAAGCAGTGCCGTAGCTCTAACTAATTGAAAGCTAAGTCTGTACTTTCAAACCCTTTTCCCCTAGTCTAATAGGTATAGAGCTGGCTTTATGGGGAGGAAAGGGTACTTCACACATGCATAGGGACCCTTGAGATTTTATTATCACTTCATGCACATTAGAGGATGAAACATATTATGAAAACTGGCTCCTGCATTGTGCTCCAGCCCATTATCAAAATCCTTGTAACAACAAGCTCAAAGTGGCAGCTTAATTTTAAAAAATGTAATGTGAAGTATCAATTAAGTATAAAATATTCCACCCATGAGACACCCAAGATGTCATTACCGAATAAGCAGCATTGTCTTTAAAAATTGCCAGATACTGATAATGTTCCTGCAGCTGCTAATGGGAATGATTAGTATTGTTAATCCAGTTTTACATAATCTAACCTGATCCAAATTTATGTAAATAGGTACAAAAAATGCCAACAATATTGTTGAATTGGTGGTTTCCATCCCCTTGGAGAAAATAACTTTTGAATATAAATGCCTCCAAAGTGCAAAATTATGAATTGGATTAAATGCAGGATCTTATTGCGTGTGTATGTATCAGAGAGACAGACAGACCCCAAAAAGGGAGGAAGGGTTTAACATTAGGATTGTAGCATGTGAGAAAGAGTTCTAACCATTACTTTCTCTGTTGCCCAACTATGGAGCCTTGCATGAAGTATTCTTTTGAAGTTGTATTTGTCCTGGATGAAAGATCCAGGACAAAAACAACTTAAAACAACAGCAATTTTTATTCTGAAGCAGTTTCATCACTATTATTATTACTGGATTGTAACAGAAAGAGCAACTGTTTAGCACCCTAAACACTCAAAGAGCCACAAATGTCCTAACCGGAAACCCCCCTGTTCAATCTAGAGCCAACCAGACGCCCGGTTCTCCCACCATAGTGTCTCTTCCTAGTGTAGCATCCTTTTTCCTTTGCTGACTGGAAGTCTGGTTCCCCTACCATAGTGTCCCCTCCTAGCATGGCATCCTTTTTTCTTTTATCGAGCGGTGAGGAGCCTCAGCAGAGGGATGAAAGAGCCACATGCGGCTCCATAGCCGCAGGTTGCTGACCCCTGGTTTAGCAGAAAGCCATAAAATCATTTAACTTAATATATTGGTTGGCTTTGGACACTTGAAATCTGCAAAACGTGCTTCTCAGTCAAGATGTTTTAAAGTGAGCTGGAACTATGGTATTGATGAATGTCTTCCTGGGACATTTCTCTGCTAAAGTTTTCTGAGAGGTCTAGAATAGACCCATGTGAAGGTATATGAAATAATTTGGTATAATTTAAGTAATTGCTTCTTTGAATACAGACTTTTTACATGTAAATCTTGATTCCACTGGATTACAATATTACTTCAAGAGAACTACATTATATTGTAACATTGCTATCATTTATGGGATAATATTAAAAGTTTGTGTGAAATAATGGGTGCCTGTGTTTTATTAGTTGAAACATATAGAAAGACTTCCTTTGTTCATAGATGTCTTCAAAGGGGATTTGTATCTGATAATTTCTTTATTTGATATCATTTGCAATCTATTCTTAAGAATACCAAGAATGAGTGGTTTTTCCCACCATTTTGCCTTCATATTTGATTTATGAGATAGACTAGACTATGTATTAATGGACTCTTCTAAACTAATTGATGGATTACCATATTTTCAATCTTGGTTTATCCTTTTCATGAAATTCTAGAAATTGCTAGGAATTTTTTTGTTAGAGAGTTCCCTTACAGAAAGCCATAAGAGGAAAAGCAGGAGCCTTGGTTGCCTGAAATTAGGCACACAGCTCATTCATTCTCCAACTTCTGCAACAGGTTTGCATTTAATTTTAAACAATGGTATTTCTAACGTTGACAGTCCTTATCAAAATCTGCATATGTACTTTTTATGCAAATCTGTCTTGTTGTTTTCTCTTGTTTGGAAGTGGTTGATGCATATTTTCATTTTGTGGAAAGCATAATGGAAGGGAATATAACTATGATTAGGGGCATTGTTTTCCAAGATGATCAATACTAGTCTAGCATGCAAATACTCCCTTTGCCCAATAGAAGGAGTTGCCAATGGAAAGGTCTCAGTTTTCTCCTTGTTATCTAAATGATCCTGGTTTGTGATTTTGAGTGTTACACACACACATACCTTATTATTTGTCTGAGATCTTATAAATCTATTTTTCTTCCTGGACTGGGCAGGGCAGAGAAATGATTTTTATTTATTTATTTATTTATAATCGTATTTCTATACCGCTCCCTCTCCGAAAAGGGACTCGGGGCGGTGTACAGCCTAATAAATACATAAAATACAGAGATATAAAACTTAAATAGAATTTAAAACCAAATTAAACATGAATATGGCTGCATCCCAAAAATTTTAAAATAAGTTAAAATTTAAAAACCCTATTTACTTAAAACCCCTTAAACCCTTACTGGGCCAGGCCAGCCTGTTTAAAAAGTAGGGTCTTAACTGCGCACCGGAAGGAGAGGATATCTGTCATGGCTCGTATCTCCGGGGGGAGATCATTCCACAGGGAGGGCGCTCCCACAGAGAAAGCACGCACCCTCGGGGCCGCCAGCCGACAACGATCAGGTGGTGGTACCCCAAGGAGGGCGACCCTGTGGGAGCGTACTGGGTGGCGGGAGGTTGTTGATGGCAGCAGGCGGTCCCGTAAGTACCCAGGTCCCGAGCCATGGAGCACTTTAAATACCATCAGTACCACCTTGAATCGAATCCGGAAGGCCACAGGAAGCCAGTGCAGCCTGCGGAGAAGTGGTGTTACGTGTGCGCCTCGAGGGACGCCCACGATCACCCGCGCGGCTTGCATTTTGGACTAACTGCAACCTCCGGAGACTCTTCAAGGGGAGCCCCATGTAGAGAGCATTGCAATAATCCAAGCGGGAGATAACGAGGGCGGAAGTGACTGTGCGAAGTGCGCCCAGATCCAGAAAGGGCCGCAACTGGTAAATCAGACGAATCTGATAAAAAGCCCCCCTGGCGACGGCTGCGATATGTTCTTCCAAAGACAGCCGCACATCCAGGAGGACACCCAAGTTGCACGCCCTTTCCACGGGGGTCAAAACCTCACGCCCTTTCCACGGGGGTCAAAACCCCACGGCCAGCGAAGGAATAAGCTGGCTGTATCTGGGCGCAGGAAACCACAGCCACTCGGTTTTGGCCGGGTTGAGACGAAGCCTGTTACGACCCATCCAACCCCGCACGGCCTCCAGGCACCGGGACATCACTTCGACGGCTTCGTTGGGGTGGCCCGGGGTGGAGATGTACAGCTGAGTATCATCAGCGTACTGATGGAACTCCACCCCAAAGCCACGGATGATCTCACCCAGCGGCTTTACATAAATGTTGAATAGCAGGGGCGAGAGCACCGACCCCTGAGGCACCCCACAAAGCAGGGGCCTTGGGGACGATCTCTGCCCCCCTGTCAACACAAATTGCGAGCGGTCGGAGAGGAAGGAGGAGAACCACCGTAATACGGTGCCTCCAACCCCCAACCCCCCCAATCGCTGCAATAAGATACTGTGGTCGACAGTATCAAAAGCCGCCGAGAGATCTAACAGGACCAGGACAGAGGAACAACCTCTGTCCCGAGCCCTCCAGAGATCATCAACCAACGCGACCAATGCCGTCTCCGTGCTATGCCCGGGCCTGAAGCCCGATTGGAGGGGGTTAAGATAACTTGCTTCATCCAGGAACCGGGGAAGCTGACGGGCCACCACACTCTCTACAACCTTCGCAACAAAGCGAAGGTTGGAGACAGGACGGTAATTTGATAACAATGCTGGGTCCAGGGACGGTTTCTTGAGGAGGGGCCGCACCACCGCCTCCTTCAAGGCGGCAGGTAAAAGCCCCTCTCTCAAGGAAGCGTTTATAATACCCTGGAACCAGCCTCGTGTCACCTCCCGAGTGGCCAAGACCAACCAGGAGGGGCACGGGTCCAACAAACAGGTGGTGGCATTCAGTCCCTCCAGCACCCTGTCCACGTCTTCTACAGTAACAGGGTCGAACTCAACCCAACTGGCCTCACCGGTATCCACCCTCGCCCCCCCACCCGGAGATGCCCAGTCGGAGTCCAGCTCGTCCCGAATCTGAGCGATTTTATCCTGCAGAAACCTAGAAAACTCCTCAGCCCGTCCCTGTAAGGGATCCTCCCGCGCTTCCATCTCTAAAAGGGAGCGGGTCACCCTAAACAGGGCGGCTGGGCGGTTTTCCGCGGACGCAATAAGGGTGGAGAGGTAAGACCTCCTCGCCACCTTCATCGCCACTAAATACGTCTTAATATAAGATCGTAGAAGTGTTCGGTCAGACTCAGAACGGCTAGCCCTCCAACTACTCTCTAGGCGTCTTTTCCGGCGCTTCATCTCCCTTAGCTCCTCAGAAAACCAAGGAGCCATTTGGGATCGGCACCGGGTCAGAGGCCGCAAGGGCACGACCCGGTCAAGGGCCCCAGCAGCCACCCTATCCCAGGTAGCAACCAGGCCCTCAACCGAGTCGTGTGTGTGAGCTTCGGGAAATGGCCCAAGCTCCATCAGGAACCTATCCGGGTCCATCAGGCGCCTGGGGCGGTACCATTTAAGCGGCCCCGCCTCCCTGCGGTCGGGGGGTGCGGAACGGAAGTCGAGCCTCAGGAGCGAGTGATCTGTCCATGACAGGGGTTCTAGAACTATATCCCCTACACCCAGACCACTCTGCCACTGATCAGAGACAAAAACTAAATCCAAGGTGTGACCTCCCACATGAGTAGGGTCCCGAATTAACTGGGTCAGGCCCATAGCTGTCATGGAAGCCATGAACTCCTGAGCAATCCCCGAGGTACCGCCGGCAGAGGGAAGGTTGAAATCCCCCATGACCATAAGCCTGGGGGTCTCAACCGCCACGCCGGCTATAACCTCAAGGAGCTCAAGCAGGGCTGATGCCGCATAGCAGGGAGCCAGGTATGCGATCAACAAGCCCACCTGTACCTTGGGGCCGAACTTCACGAAAAGAGACTCACACCCGATCGTCTGAGAAACAGTGGATTCCCTCGGACACAGATCCTCCTTAATAACCACCGCAACACCCCCGCCCCTCCCCTGGGCCCTCGGCCGATGAAAAACCCGAAACCCGGCTGGGCACATCTCCACAAGGGGAACTCCCCCCTCTGGGCCCAGCCAGGTCTCAGTAACACCCACCAGCTCCGCTCCCCCCTCACAGATCAGATCATAAATGAGGGGGGCTTTATTAATAACGGACCTGGCGTTACACAACATCAGCCGAAGGCCCAGGGCCCGATCGCTCACACCCCCCGGGGAACGGGACATTACAAGGGGGTCGGAGCGCGCCACCGCCGTCAAATAGCGGGGGCGCGCTCCCAAAACAGAATGTGGCCCCCTATAACCGCCAAATCTGCCTCTCCCGCTCACCGTACTAATAGTTTTAAAATCACCCTCCCTGGGACAACCCCCCATCCTCAATACAGCCCCATCCCCCTCCCGGCAACGCTCAACCCACGACCCGGTCCCAGCCCCAGGCAGGTTGTCCCCCAACCCCCACCCGGCCAACCCTAACCCCTTTAAGAATCTAATTAAAAATTTTAAACAACTCTCCCTCCCACATTTCCGGCGACCCCACCATCTCTCCGGATCCCAAGATGATGCTAATTAGCTGGGTTTATGTTAGAAAACGCTTGTAATAATTAGTCCTGACCGCTACTAAATACAAGATCTTCAGCTGAGGTTGCAAGATTTCTGACATATATATTGTATACCGTATCCAAGGTAGGAAAACCCACCATTTCTTTATGCATTATGTTCCAATATTGAATAACTCTGATTGACTGGAAATTTATCTTAGTGTTTCACCAAAATCTGTTGCCTTGACTTTTCTATCCATTTTAGTCCTGTCTATCTTTGGGAACAATAGGGAATAAGCCCAAGAAAAAATTGAACATTAATTATATGTATTTATTTATGATTGTATACACTGCTTTTCTGTTTTATGCTAATAATGCTTAAAAAGTTTTCACTAAAATATACATGTGTGTGTGTATGTATAAACATTTACACTATAGAATTAGTTTCTCTGGTTATGTTTCCTATAAAGTCTGCTCTACAAGATTGGCAATGATCTTGCAAGTCTGAAAGTACAATTCTCCCTCCATCTTATTTACAGCCAAAGAAATTAGGAAGGGTCCCTTATGAGCCTCTTGCCCCACCTACTATCCAGCAGCAGGTTATGCTGTATCTTATTTGACCATTCCCTTGACACCATTCCCTCGACACCATTCCCTCTTTGCTCTGTCTCCCAATGTCATTCCCACATACCATTACACCCCTCCCTGTCTTCTCTTTTGCCCTTCTATCTCTCTCTCCTGTTCATCCTAATTTAAATTCAACATCAATCTAGTTACTCGAAGATGTTTATGCATTTGTTTGAAAAGGTATTAATAAACTCCTTTTGATTTTTGCCACCATACACAAACCTGAGTCCTATAGTTCTCCTATAGTGACACACCACTCCAAGGGACAGCCCCCCAAATAAGCTTATTTCAATAATGTTTATGTAGCCTCTGTGTAAACTCCAAAAGTAAATGCAGTTTTTACAGCCTTCTAGCTTTGAACCCTCACATAAACCCCAAATATCTTTTTGGATTATTTAAGTGCACACTGATTTTCTACTTTTGGAGGCAGTATGTACTGAAGGCCAGTCTTGGCCAGTCTGGGAATGAACACCTAAGCTTGCTTCCTTGTTTTAAAGTCCCCCCACATCGTCCCTTGGTAATTTTTTTTCATACTTTGGGGCTTCTTGGACCATCTAGGGATGACAGAAACTGGGGAATTCAAAGCTGCACAAGCACATTTCTGATGACTAATAAACCTATTGGCATTTCAATCAGGGAATTCCAGAAAGAACAGACATTCTGACAGCTCTCCAGAGAAGGGTGATCAGTTACTTTCTGTGGTTGCAAAAGTGCCAGCTGTAAGAGCAAATAAGGTAAACTGCCACTGCTTGAGCCCAAAATGCTGTGATGGGTACCATCCTGAAACACGGCTTCATAATGTTTAATAGATAAAATAACAAAAATGAAGGGCATAATCATGTTTACACATCAAAAATAAGCAGAGTTGGGACCTTCCAATTTTGCAGGTAGAAAATTGAGGTGAAATATTATTTATTTATTTTATTTATTATTTACATTTATATGCCGTCCTTCTCCAGAGACTCAGGGCGGCTTACAGTCTTTAGAGCACCATGCTAAGTGCTCGGCAATAGCCTTCATTCCATTGTATATGCCTGCTTATTACTAGGGCTTTTTCCCAGCCCTGGGAATAAGACAGAGGCTTGATATTTACTCAGAAGCTCATAAATAGGGAACCATATCTCTTCCTTTACAAGAACAGTTAGGTATTTGAAGAATTATTCAGTTTATATCTGGGCAAAAAATTAGAAACATAACAGAAGCAAAAACAGTGAAATTATCTGTCATCCATTAACACTTGGATAGCAGCCTGAACCCAATTTTCATTTTAGCTACATAAACAGAGGCACTGTTTACACTGCTGGAGACTGTTGTCTGTCTATATCTGTTCATCTATCTATCCATCTATCTATCAGATCCAACATATCCCAAGGGTGCTATTATTGGCATGTAAAAATCCCAAATTCATACTCTAAACAGTCAGCTGGAACAGTTGCTCCCCAGTGCAGTGACTCAGTAACTAATTAAGCACTATTAGTTAAAGCTATTATCTCTACATCTTTGACTGCGTAATCTCTCTCTCTCTCTCTCTCTTTGTTAGGCAAATGCTTAATAACAATAAATATATGTTTATCATTCTTTCTCCTCACCCCCCCTCTTCACCCTGCCATTGCTTTGATTCTGCCTTTTCTCCCCCACTCCTCGCTTCTGTTTCTTTCATCTTTTCCAAACACTGAAATCCTGATTGTGTGAGAGGATTAATCTGTTCAGATTCTTCACTCTTATAGAATGTCTCAGCAAACAAGGATAGTGGCTCTGGGGCTGACTTCAATTTTGGGATGATGTTCTCTCTGGTCTTTCTAAAGCGCTAGCTGACTGTTTCCAGCAAAATAATGTCAGCTGATTTTTTTCTAGTCTCTTGGCCCCTGCTATTCCCCACCCACCCTTTAGATAAGGGTTTCACTGCTTGCTTTGGCTGGGATCCAATATGTTTAGCCTTTGATCTTTCTTTTTAGTGTCAGGGCCTATGAAACATGTACAGTGTTGCTTATGAAAGAGTACTTCTGATCTTACACAACGTACATTTCTCCTTCACACGCAATTAGAATTTCTTACCCTTTTGGAGAGGGAGGTTACTATTGAAATAATATGAGTTTGGGGTCATCAGTCTCCTACACTGTTATTTAACAGTGGATATTTCTTTGGAAAATGACTGTTGGTGTTTATATGGGAAGTTAAGTGGGAGAGAGGAGTTGACTATTAATATGAAAAGAGAATTTAAATATGTGTGGTATGTTAAATATGTGTGGTATCAAGTTTTTGATAACGCGCAAATTTAACTTACAGCATATATTTAAATTGAAGGAATGAAAAGTCTCGGCTGTGGCAATGATGCTCACCCAGTAATGGAAAACATTTACAGTAGGTGCAACCTCTTTTACCCCAGGCCCCCACTTCCCTGTTTCGCACCATCATAGAAGTGTACAGAGATATCTGTTGCCTTAGTAAAGGAGTGTCAAACTGGTGGCCCATGGGCCGGATGCCTCACACACAGGCCATGCCCACTTTTCTGTAAAAGGAAAAATGACACGGAACATCACATGACAGCAATGTGACTCGGCGAGTTTGACACCCATGCTTAGTACAATGTTTCTCAACCTCAGCCTTAAAGTTGCATGGATTCAAACTCCCAGAATTCCCCAACCACTCTGGTGAGGGAATTCTGGGAGTTAAAAATCCATACACAATGCTGGCTGGAGAATTGTGGGAGTTGAAGTCCATACATCATAAAGTTGCTGATATTGAGAAACACTTGCTTAGAGATGATATAAGCTCATCGTGGATAACTTTGTCAAGCGGCAAAAACCAAAGAAGATACATTGTGATGCTTTAAAGCAGATTTTTTTATTGTTACCCAAAGAAAGAATATAGCATATACTCTGGGAACTATTAGGGAGAAACTGCCTTCATCCTTTTTCTCTCACACAAACCGTCTGAACTGAGTGGTCTCTTGCTTCTCTGGAATGCACCCCCTCCATCTTGAGAATTCAGACTACTTTCCATCACAAGTCTGGACTAAGACTAAGGAAAGCATTATTATAGTAAAGATTTTGCAGGTTGCACAATTGGGATTAAGAGTGGCAGAAGTCAGTGGTTGTGCCCCTTGGGCTAGGGAATGGGGAATGAGGAGGATAAATTCCTTCCATGGAAAACTAGAAGTTAAAAGTGCTGCAAAGCTCTTTCTTTCTCAGGCACAGACAAGGGGAGCTGCACAGCTGAATAGGTTAACTCATCATTTAAACATATGCAAATTTCAAATTGCTCACCACTTAGCACTTGATGCAGAGTTAAAAAGAAATAAGTTGAATGCTAAAAGAGCACCCAGTCAAGCTGCATAAAAAGTGCTAAGTGGCAGCTTGGAGTCTTCTCCTGAATTTCCAGGTGATGCATTCAACTTTAATGATTGCTGCCTCTGCACAATCCTTGGGGGCAGCTTGTACAATCAGTGGTTCTACATAATGGAGCAACTGCTTGGGTGTCAACAGTTTACCTAAGAGAGCAAAATATTAAACTACTATAGCTGTTGTTAAGACAACTGATGGCACTGACAGATTAACAAATAGGTGGAGACATTAGCAATCCTGGAAAAGATCCACTGGTTCATATGAATTGCACTGTGAATTGGTGTATATGCTCCCACACACAGAGGTAGATATTATACCTGCTTCCAAGTTTACATGGGAATTAGCATTACATCAGAGTTTACAGCTGCTAACTAGCTTTCCATACGAATGCCAATTTATAGGTTTTATGTCAGAACTTTTAATTTTGTAACTATCTTATTTTGCTGAAAAATTGCAGTTTCCGGGATAGTTACTGCAGCCATTTCCACTGCTTGGGAATATAGTTCATCCCTTCAGGGGAACATAAGGAGTTAAGATGGGTTACTGTGTGATTACAGAGCTTAAAATGTTTCCACTCTTGTTCCCAAACATTCTTATTTTCATATCTGGTTTCCACCTATTTATTCCCCTGCTTGCCATCCAATGTGGCCAATGTAAATGGCAGAAGGCCATTGCTGGCATATGACAGCATAGATCTTGTTAGCTGTTGCTGCTTTCCCAGAGCATAAAGACAGACAATAAAGTTTATTATCTCATTACACACTGCATTGGTTCATATACAGAAGTATCTGCTCGGCTCTATTTATTATGTTTGCATGGATTAGAAATGTTGATTTCTCTCTCCAGCTGTGCATTGGGCCTTGTGCAAGAGAACATTTCTTTCAGAGCAAAGATTTTGGTGCTAGGAGACAAGCCATCCATAATATCCTGCAGCATGTGCAATATTAAAAGAAAATGTTATTTCCAATGTGGAAGATCCAGAGCTGCCAGAATTATTCCTGGGTTGTATGCATTAAAGCACTTCTTTGGGTTTTGTGCACGTGCACACATGTGCAATTATTGCTATTGAATAACCACACAGAACTTGGAGAGATCACTTCTGTGGTCTTAAAAATAATCATGCAGCAGGAAGGAAGGAAAATAAGGAGGTGTAAGAAGAATGCCATCCAATGCTACCAGCAAAAGCTTACTGTGGCATGTTTGTGCAGGTATAATTTTATTTTATTTATTATTAAATTTAGTCCCAGACTTTTTATTTCTTCCAGCTTATAACAATAAAAATACAGAGTATAAAACTGAACAAAATTGCTGCAGTTAACATAAAAACCAAAATTAAAATCATTAATTAAAACAATTAACAATTAAAGATGTGCTGCACTTTTATCACTTGCTAAATACTGGGAGCATTGGAGGAAATGCATTCTGGGAACCTTGGCAAAAGAGGAAACTTTCCCACATTCGAGACAGGGCCACCTTCACAAGAGTTGTCCTGCTGATCTAAGTCAATTGGCCACATTCAAAGGTGGCAAGATGATCCAAAGATAACCAGTTGCTAAGTTTTTAAAAACTCTACACATCAGCAGCATACCTTGTGCCTGGGCAACTAACTGCCATTGTAGACTTTTCAGTACAGGCAGTATAGGATTCTTGCTCCATACATCTAGGCTTCACTGTCATGTTTTGCACCAATGGCAATTTTCAGATGTTTTTCAATTCTAATGTAGTTGCACAAAACACAGTGAAACATTAGAGACATATTGGTAGCTGTTGCTAAATCCAGCTGGCTCAGGAAAGGTTGAAATTGACACCCTAGATATTTGGGCAACTATCCTTCCCAAGCCCACTCAAGAACAATATAGAACAACAGAACCAAAGGCCAGCTCTTTATTTGCTCATTCCATATAGACAGAATCTTGCCAGATTAAATCTATGCGACTCTAACCCTAACATAGGATACCCAGGGCATAGTTACCCTCAATATTTTCCTCTTTCTCCAGTCTGATTCCAAGCTATATTATCTTTTTCTCACCCTCTCCTTAAAGTGTGCTCTCTCTCCTTCCTGCCTCTTCACTGTAGGCCATCACACCACCACCTTCAGTGTGTTTTAATTTGTGATTTTTTTAAAAAAAATCTTGCTTATATTATTATAATATATTTAATTATACCATGCAATATAGACTTATACCACACCTGGGGTGCCCACATTTGTCAAAATGGCCCAGCAGAGATTATACTACCTGAGACTTCTCAGAAAACAACAACTGAATGGAAAACTGCTGGTAACCTTCTACTGCTGCACCATAGAGAACATTTTAACATACTGCACCTCTGTATGGTTTGACAATTGCACAGTGGCAGATAGGAAAGCACTCCAGAGGGTTAATGTCATTGCCCAGAAGATCATTGGTTGCCCTTTCCCCTCTTTGGAACAGCTTTATAGCTCCAGCTGCCTTAAGAAAGTTCAAAACATTCTCAAAGATCCGTCTCAACCTGGGAACCCTTTTTTTGAACTATTACCATCTGGCAGACAGTACTGAATAATAAAAACAAGGACAAATAGGCTAAAAAACAGCTTCTATCCCAGGGTAGTAGCTCTTTTGAATTCTGCTATTTAGTGCAGTGCTGTATAGTGCAGTGTTGTCAGGGATTTCCGGTTCAATGTGTGAAGGGTGAAGAATGTGTGTTTGTGTTTATTTTCATGGTCATGATGTGCACTGAAGATGGTGTTTGATTTCATTGTATGAGGTGCAATGACAATAAATAAACTAACTAATCTCTTTGCCAACTATCACTTTTTGTAAAAACTTAATAAATACTAATCACTGGTATAACACTAATATTAGTAATTATGATAGATTAATAGAGAACATATGCAGTAAATAACAGATTATAGTTGCAATGTTGTTTTCCTAATATTAGTAGGCATCTACAGGAAACCTCTGAACCCAGACTACCACTTTTAATTCCATACATTAGAGGTTCATTTAGACTCAGGAATTCTCTGAGGAAAGAAAATGCCTTTTTCTAAACCACCACTTATCAATAATTATTCAGATTCAGCTGAAGAGGATTCCTGCTTGAAAACAAGATCAAAGCTATTTCAATAGGATACTATTGCCTTGGTGGCGCATTCCTGATCAATTAGATGTAATACTATTGACCTATCAACACCATTTACTGTTATCACAGTTAGAGAAGCTCTTTTTCCCACGTTACTTTACAGAATCAAGTGTGCCACTTAGTGGCTGTTGATATGTATAGCCAAAGAAATATTTCTTCTCTGCAAGAAAAAAAGTGACATAACCAGAAGCAGTTCCTATAGAAACAGGCTGGTTTGAAATTTGTGGCTGGTACTTTCAATCTGTAGAACTTGAATTTACTCAGCACAGTAAAAATCCACAGGCATCTGTTCTTTACAACACAGGGACCTCCAGAAATGTGAAAAACACAAAGGGAAATATTAATGATGGACTTGTAAGAAAGTTTTAAAAAATGGACACAAATGAATATGGCAATGCAGAGTTTTAAAAATCAATATACAGATGAAACCAAATAGTCAACTAGAAAAGACTCACCAAAATTTGGTTTTATATATGGGAAGTGTAATGAGGCTATTATATGCAGAAGAATGGAAGAATACAAAAATTCCCAGAACGGAGGAATGGGCTGTGAAGAAGGCAGAGCTTCCAGAAATGGCTAAATTGATTTGTTTGATTAAGGAGCGAACAGTTATAAAAAAAAAAACCCTGGAAACCCTTTATAAACTTCTTGCTGAAAATGAATTAAAAATGAACTGGCGATTTCAGGATTCACTGTTTAAAAATGGTTGTTTATGGGAAGAAGGGAACCAAAATATGTAATTTGAGAGGGTGGAGAAAGTAATTATCATGTCTATAACCATTCAAAGATTGGAAATGGCTTCTTTTTCTTTCTTGTTTGTCTTTTGCTGCTTTTTCTTTTATTCTTTTGGTTTTTTTATCCCTATTTTTCTGTTTAAGTTGTGGATTTTTTTAAATCTTATGTAAATTTTTCTTCCAGTAAAGATATTATTTTATATGTGTGTGTGTGTGTGTACATATATACATATATATAGTATATGTATATGTATAATAGGGACCTGCTACCTGTTTTATTTTTTCATGATTTTTAGAAAGGCCCAACCCTATGCTGGCAGCTTTGTGGTAGGCAGGGATCTTTTCTCTTTCCAGCAAAAGCTGTTCAGAGTCATTCCTTAAACTCATTTCCCAAGAATGTATGACAGTGGTGGGATTCAAATTTTTTACTACCAGTTTTGTGGGTATGGCTTGGTGGGCATGGCAGGGGAAGGATACTGTAAAATCTCCATTCTCTCCCCACTCTTGGGGGAAGGTTACTACAAAAGCCTATTCCCTCTCCACCCCACTAACCTGCTTTCCAGCTCCATTCTTCTGTGCAGGGCAACAAAAGAAGACCCAGCCGATCAGCTGGGACTCAGGAGGCAGAGAATAGATGGGGCGGGGCCAGTCAGAGGTGGTATTTGCCAGGTTCTCCAAACTACTCAAATTTTCCACTACCGGTTCTCCAGAACTGGTCAGAACCTGCTGAATACCACCTCTGGTGTATGAGCATTTGCCATGCGACTTTAACCTCTGGTTTTCAGGATCTTAATTATGGGATGCTAATTGTTTTGATGCCCAGGTTTCTGGTGAAGGTAGAATAAAAGCTGACCATCTGCAAATACTCTCCAACTGGCTATCTCTCTGTTCTGAAAAACCTTGCCTAATTCACAATTAAGTCACAATTGGACCAAATGCCCCCAAAATGAGCCATGAAAGCTCATGTGTGATGGAAGACTCTACTGTCCTCCGTTGTATTTCTTTATTACTGCCACTTCCTGCTCCAGAAAATGAAGAAAGCCTCTGTCTTGTGCAAGCTGTCTCCTGGCTTAAGGTCTCACCCAGCAGTATTATTCTGTGGCTTAATTTTGTTATTACTAATTGGTTTTACATGTATAATCAACATTGAGATCAATCATGAACACCTGCTGTAGATGTGATCTATGGTAATATTTGCATACGGTGAAATTTAAGTTAATCAGGTCCCATGATTTGAGCACAGCTGTATGTCAATATGCTTGTAGACGCCCAGATGGCAATCAGTGAGAAGTTAAGGAACATTAGGTTATAACCAGGGATGGGATTCTACCAGTCCACACCTATTCACTAGAACCAGTTGTTAACATTCTAAGCAGTTCTGAGAATCAGTTGTTAGATGAAATTACTGGCCTAATCCTGTAAGGAAGGAAGGAAGGAAACATTCTGGTGTTGCTTACAGAAACTGCCTCTCCATTAACCCTTATTACATTCTTGGCAGGACTAGACTTCCTGTCTCAGGAACTTCTCTGGAGTTTTTTTCCCCTCCTTTGCTGGTACTTTGTTTGTGTGGAATGACCATTCAAAGTTACAATGGCACTGAAAAAGGTGACTTATGACCATTTTTCATACTTACAACTGTTGCAACATCCCCACAGTCATGAGAGGCCAGGCAAGGAGATGTGTGCCTCGATGTGAGTGATGTTGAGTTGGCTACGCCCAGCCAATAACATGACCACCAAGCCACATCCACCCAGTCACATGACCACCAAGCCACGCCCACCACCTAAGCCACAACCACAGAACCAGTTGTTAAAAATTTGAATCCCACTCCTGGTTATAACTGCTTAGATTCCTGGCCAGAAATACACACACATGAACATACATACAGTGAACATATAGACATAAAGAGATAAAACCATCTTATCAAAAAATAATGGAGCATTTTGATGATTTGATTGATTTCCATTTAGCTTCTAGCTACTAAAAAATACATAGACTGTTTTTAGGAACGCATCACTAAATTACCCTACTGAGTTATCGAGCCTATCTGTAAATCTACTCAGCTCATGAGTAAGAATTGTTACGCTATATATCCATTTTCTGTTCAGAGAGGTAGCCTGATTTAAAAGAAACAGGGTGTGCAGAACCTAATGTATAAAATAAAGTTCACTAGTTTTCTTGCATTGTAATATATTTTCTTCCATCATAACAGCAGGGTGTCTATTCAGTAAGCAGCTTAAACAAGCTAATAGTTTGGGCAAAAACAAAATAAAAACATCACTCTTAATATTTTTTTACTTCCTTTCAATCGTGTCTGATTTTCAGAGATTGCCTGGACAAGTACCAGCACCTTTTTGGCAAGGTTTTTCAGAAGTGGTTTTGCCATTGCCTCCTTCCTAGGGCTGAGATTGGTGACTGACCCAAGGTCACACAGCTGACTTTGTGTCTAAAATGGCACTAGAACTCACTGTCTCCCAGTTTCTAGCCTGATGCCTTAACCACTACACCAAATTTTCTTATCATTGGTGGGATTTAAATTTTTTTACTACTGGTTCTGTGGGCATGGCTTGGTGGGCATAGCAGGGGAAGGATACTGTAAACATTCCCACCCCACTCCTGGGGGAAGGTAAAATCCCCATTCCCTTCCCAACCCCACTAACCTGATTTCCAGCTCCATTCTCCTGTGCAGGGCAACCAAAGAAGACCAGTCAATCAGCTGTGACTTGGGAAGCAGAATAGATGGGGGCTGGGCCAGTCAGAGGTGGTATTCTGGACTACTCAAAATTTCTGCTGCCGGTTGTCCAGAACTGACCAGAACCTGCTGAATACCACCTTTGGCTCTTACTATTACTTAGTAAGCTTTCCTTAATCATTAAATTCCTGACCTTCACAATAGAGCATATTAATAGACTGGTATAGAAACTTATTTCATTTCTATGCATAGGACTTTGTGCATCTGTTCATTGACTGAGAGCTGACCGTGAAAGTTCAGAATACTTCATTTCTGGTAACACCTTCACTAGTGCAGATTATTATTGTGTTCAACATGGTGGAAAATAACATCAGAGAGGAAAGTGGGAACGAGAGTGTTTTGGCTACTCAGTGATATAAAATGAATATCTTTAGATAAGCTCTAGAAAGAGAATTGTTGTTTTTGTTCAATCATTTGGTCACTTCCAATTTTTTGTGATGAAAATATGTAATTTTTACCTGGATTGTCTGTCATTCATTGCATCCTGAATTCTTATAAGCTGGGTTGTGTGGCTTACAGAGGAAGAAAGGGCCCTGATTCCCTTCATTAGCCACAGCTGGGAAGATAATTTAAAAGAGATGCGTGCTGAGTGTGGCAGCTGCTGGGAGCAGACACGAGTTTATCTTGTGTTGACTTTGGTTATCTGCCGTGTTGAGATATTGCCGTGCCTTCACATCTGGAATTCTTGCTCCTGCCCTGCCAGACTAATTATCGCATTTTGGACTTGATTGGACTTATAGTTACTGTTTTTGTTGACTACGTTTTGGACTTGATTCTCTGCAGCCAAAGGCTGTTCCTGGGAGAGTTTTTCTCCAGCCAGAAGGATGACATTGGGGGCAAAGTTGGAGCTAATAAATAGACTCCTACTGATTATCTGACTGTGTTGCCTTTGTGCCACACCCTGGATCATCACAGTGTGCATTCTGTCAGATTTGTGTACAACAACATTGATTTTTCCTGCAAACCATTTCTTTCATGACATTAGTCCACCTCATCTCTCTCAGTAAGAAACATGGTAGATGTGATCTGAGGTTAAGAGGAGGAGGAGGTGCTTGTAGGTTTAAAGACTAATGAGCCAGCTCCTTGGATAAATACCAGAGGTTCTCTTCTATGCACTGAAAAGGAAATAAATAATCACATCAACCTCTCTTACTGTCTGGGAAGGAGACAGTCCCAACAACCCAGGCTCTCTTCTTCTCCCAAAGTCTTGATTTAATAATCCCAGATCAAAAGCTGATCTCCTCTGGGAAGGCATAACATTCATATGGCTCAGAAAAATTATTGGTTTATCTAATTCATGTCATTCTCGTATCTGCATGTTCTGTCTATCATCATTTCTGCTTGTTCTTTTTCTCCCCCTTCTTTTAAGATAATTCTTTCTGGGCAGATGCTTCTACTTAGCCTTTGGTTTTAGATGCTGCCCTTACTTTGCTACTCAGGGAATATATTTAAGCCTCTCCTTGTTCCAAGTCGTCGTTTCTTTTGACTCCATTTTGGAATTCAGAAAATATCCTATTTAGTCTAGAGGGATTTCATGTGTCTGCTCCTCCACACCTTCCCGTTCAAAATCCAGAACTTTAGTCTTTGCAGTGGCTATCATTTGAAATCAGACTATTCAATATTGTTTGGAAGGAAAAGAAGAATCAGATGAAATTCCATCTTTTTACTCACAGAAGTCAGACTGCCAAGTAATAGGGGAACACTCCCTCCCTCCCTCTTTTTCTCCATCTCCCCCTCTCTTCTCCTTTTATATCCTTACAATATTAGATATTCCCAAAACGTGCCAAAAAAGTTTCAGTTACTAATGGGGTTATTAGACTTACCCAGTACAGTCCATGAAGATCAAAATGAACTTTTGGAAAAGTACATCTTACTGGCAGGCAGTAGGTGCCTGCTGCCTAAACTACGGTAGTAAGATTTGCACAAGAAAGGTGGGGGAGAGAATATGTAGATTCAGTGAAGCACAGAAGTTCCTGCTGAGGTCCAGGTAGATCTTTTGCCATCTTTCCCTTTTGTGCAGGTACCAGATGGCTGAGACAGAGATGGGACACCAGCAACATAAATACAATAGATACAAACTCAAGGTTAATTGCACCAAACTTGATTGCAGGAAATACGACTTCAGCAACAATCTCTGGAATACTCTACCTGACTCTGTGGTTTCTTCCCCAAACCCCAAAAACTTTAACCTTAGACTGTCTACTATTGATTTCACCCCTTTCCTAAGAGGTCTGTAGGGGGCATGCATAAGCGCACCAACGTGCCTACCGTCCCTGTCCTATTGTTTCTTTTATTTTTCTTATATGTATCCATGTATTCATAACTATGTTTTACTTATATTTATTATCTTGTAAGCAATTGACAAACCAAATAAAATAAAATAAAAAATAAACATGACTCAAGGGCAGAATGCAAACAAAGCTCTGGCTGGGAGGCCTGCAAGCATTGCTCTCCCAGGGAATGACAGGAAGAATATAATTAAAAGAAGAGGACAGGACTTCAAGGAGCCTCTTGAATCCCTTCCTTTTTAGATACTTTAACTCAATTCCTCTTTTGGGAATGTTGATCTATTGAGTTTGTTTTGGTTGAACTACAAACACTTGGTGGGCAGAAAGGGCCTCAAGTGAAAGAGAGAGAAAAATAACTGGCTCTTATCTTTCAGAAATATCAAGGTTGGTATTATTATGATGAGGCTTAGAGCACAATATCTCTCTAGATTAACAGGCAGTGATAAGGTGGGTGGACAAAGACAGAAATTACTCTTGTTCCAGCCTGCTAATCAAAATATGTCTCTTTAAGAGCATTTGCAGACACATTTTTGGCAGACAGAGCAGGAGCAAATCTAAATGCCATTTTTGTTTATTATTGCTCTCATTGGTTGCCATGCCCATGACCCCCTGTCCAGACATTATGGCATTGGATCTGCAATTTCTCTACAGTCCTGGAGCTAAAGACAAGGAAATTGGATTGCAGTAAATGAGAGGGGGGAGTTATAATCAAAGGGTTGCTTGTTTGTCTTCAATTGAAGCAAATAAATGGTTAACTGACCACTTCCATATAAGAAATTAAGCAAAACCTAGAATAAATTGAAGAGAAATAAGGCCATTGACCATTTGCTGTCAAAGAAATAAAGAAGAGGAAGAAGAGAGGGGAGAGGAGAGGAGAGGGAAGGGGAAAGGGGATATGCTGGTAATATTTGTCACAATCATTCCATAATTAACCACTTAGGATACACTTCTAAACAGAAACACACATACATACACAATCTATGTATACACTGCTTTTGTTTAAACAAATAATCATTTTTCCAATCTACTGGTCCTGTAAATAATTAAGACACCAAGTATAACAAAATATTGATTGATAAATTGATAAATACATTTGACATATAAATAGATGCATAAATGTTCCCTGCCATACTTGTATCTCAAGAAAAGAACTGAGAAGAAAGTATCAGGATTTTAGGAGAGTGAAGAACAATATTTTAAAATTTATTTATGTATTCCCCCAAATAAACTTAAAAGAAATGTATGCTACCACTGTCCAAATAAACCTGGTTTTGCCACAGGATTATTACAAAGATGAATAAGATTGCTAGGGGAAAAAATCATCTTCACCATCTGAGTAAAGAAAGTATCAGTGAAAGAAACGCAGGTGAAAGAGGAGTGGACAGAATGGAAATTACTTAACTTGCTCATTAGAATTCTTATTTGTACAGTACAAATCTAGTAATGTTTACTTTATAGAAGTTACATTGGATTCAGTAGGATTTCCTCTTTTACAAGGTTTGAAGCGTTAGTGCCTTTATCTGTGATTTTCTCTCAGTTGCAACAAGCGTATTATTTGGTGTTTGAGCTAAATTTGGTGTTTAATTCTTTGTTTTTACTTAAGCATAGCTTGTAGTAGGGAACGTTAACAGCAAACATGATGATGTCAAGAAAAAGGCATGGATATGTTGATGGAGTCATCAAGATTTGAGATCTACTCAAAGGATGTGAAATACACTAAATCAAAAGGACCAACTCTTTCAACTCTTCATCAAGAGTTGGTTTATGTTTATTTTTGATGAGAGTGATGATACAAATCATAGATTTTTTATTACACACAAAACTTCTGAATCAAAACAGATAACAGATAATCAGAGTTGGAAGGGACCTTGTAGGTCATCTAGTCCAACTCCCCACCCAAACAGGAGATCCTACACCATTGGTTTATGTTTATTTTTGATGAGAGTGATGATACAAATCATAGATTTTTTATTACACACAAAACTTCTGAATCAAAACAGATAACAGATAATCAGAGTTGGAAGGGACCTTGTAGGTCATCTAGTCCAACTCCCCACCCAAACAGGAGATCCTACACCATTTCTGACAAATGGCAGTCCAATCTCTTCTTGAAAGTCTCAACTGATGATGCTCTCACAACTTCTGAGGGCAAGCTGTTTCACTGGTTGATTGTTCTCACTGTCAGAAAGTTTCTCCTTATTTTCTCCCAGGTTAAATCTCTCCTTGTTCAGTTTCCATCCATTATTCCTTGTCTGGCCTACAGGCACTTTAGAAAATAGATTGACCCCTTCCTCTCTGTGGCAGCCCCTCAAATATTGGAAAACTGCTATCATGTCTCCCCTGGTCCTTCTCTTTACTAGACTAGCCATGCCCAGTTCCTGTAACTGTTCTTCATATGTTTTAATCTCCAGTCCCCTAATCATCCTAGTTGCTCTTCTCCCTACTTTTTCTAGAGTCTCAACATCTTTTTCATAATGTGGTGACCAAAACTGGATGCAGTACTCTAGGGTATTCATTCAGTTATAAGAAATGTTGAAAAAGTGCATTCTTCTGCATGAGCCTTTTGTTCATGAGGGACAAAAATTCCTCTGAAATGCTCTAATTCAGCAGCCCCCAACTTTATGGGCACCAGGGACTGGCTTAGTTGAGAAAGGTTTTTTTATGGACTGGAGGGGCTGTGGTTTTGCATGCTGCCTGCATCTGCAGATGGGGCTTCGCTTGAATACATGGCTCAGCTGCTGACAACCCATGGCCCAATGTCAGTCCAGAGCTTGGAGACCCCTGCTCTAATTCATAGAAATTTGGAATGATTATGGAATACCATGGGAAAAAATTATGAAAAGTTCGGTATTTCTAAACTTTTTTTCTCCTGATACGTTACTATACAAAGTTATGTCACTGAGTGGAGTCATAACAGGAATCCAATGTACACTTTCATATGATAGAAACAAGGAAAAAGAGAAAGTTTCTATATGAACCAACTGAATAACAAATTTTGTGTCTAATTTTTCTTGATTTATTTTATCCTAATACTTTTACTTACTCCATGCCCTTTGAAGAAATTACTTCCATGTGAAGTCAATTTAAATCTAAAGCTAAATATATATTAATGAGCCAAGTTCCATTAGTCATACTTATGTTTTGTTTTTTTTGTCCAAGTTGCATATGTTGTTTTCTCCTTTTATTGTCTCATAGGAATATATCTATGGTCCCTAGAATTATAGGATGCATTGGATTCCTTTTTGCAAAGCAGCAGGGAGAGGTATTAACTTGGAGAAAAGAATGTAATATCTGATTGTCTCTCCATTAGCCTTCAAAGCTATTTTTTTAAGAGGCTGGGAAATCTGCTGGACTGTAAGTCCCCTCTCCACCTCAGAAGACATTCCAAGAATGTTAGGATGATGAAAACTATGTTCTTTCTGACAGACCTAGCTCTAGCAATTAAAATATACTTTAAAAAACATCTCTGTAATATATCTTCTTTGGAAGGAAACACAACGGAAGCAAGTGGGAAAAAGACAATAGGAGGGTAAACATTATTATCCAAACTTCTCTTAAAGTTATGTGCATGAGGCAAGATGATTGCACCATAAAGTCTCCTCTGGAAATATCCTGACTATTATGAAAATGAAGCATTGATTCTTTAGCAGGCAAGGAATTTATCATCCTGTTAAAAACTGCAGAACTTGGCTGGGGCTAGATAAGATAATTGGGGGTCTCAGTCTGCTAAGATGACCTAGAAATAGCAGCTATTCTTAGGCATGGAACTAGGCAGTTGCTTCAGACCAATTATAGGTATTGGTGTCTGTATATGCTTGTGCGTGTGCATGCACACTCACACACGTAAGATAAGTGGTTACCTTCTTAAGCCATCCGGGGCTTAAAGAGAGCCTTCTGCTGCAAAGCAAATTACATTGATGGAAATATTAAAACCTGCAGTGACTTTGTACCTATCTGGTCTACAGCTCCATCTTGTTCCATAGTTTAATACATTTGTAAATTTTCTGTTATCTGTAGAAACACTGTTTAATAGGTTAACTAAGCAATACATCATTGGCAAATAGTGAGTAACGGGGAATGTACTGTGCCATTTTCTTTCTAGACTTAAAAATAAATAAAACTCAACTGAAGAAAATAAAATCTTGGTAGAGATCCCTATTATCTAACTATAATACCAGAATGAACCTGCAGAGGGCAGGCTTCCACAACACATTTCCCCAAGTATGTATGAGCTCAAAGCCTAATCAGCTGAACAATCTTACTTTTTTGATGGAGTTGAAAGAAAAGGAAGAGCTACTTTAAGAGGCTCTTGCTCTAAGTACCTTCTATGGAGGAGGCTGACAAGATTTGGTGGCAACTAGAGATTGGTGGTACCAATCTCTAATTCCAGCCCCCTATCTCAACTCATGAACAAGGCATCCAGATCACTGAGTATCCTTGTTTCTGGTTAACGGTTCTGAATGCTAGGTATATTTGTAACAAATTTAATCTTATTGGAGATAAGGGATCAGATCTGGTGTGCACTATTGAGACCTGGCTGAATAAGATGTCTATCCAGTCAGATTTCATACAGTTATAAGTCCTGTTTTCAGAGTAGGAAGATAGCCTGAAAAATGTTTGTCATGGGACTCTGGCCTTTGCAAAATCATTTTTCTTCAGGGGGCCAGATATGAGTTGTTTGATCACATTGCTGTAGATTTACCCAGAGTGTTAGCGTTGGGCAGTTCTGAGATGGCTTCAAAATTCATGTCCATAATAATAACCATGGCTTTGCCCAGGCTGTCACTGGTACAACCCATGTAGCTGACCATCTACCTGGCTTTTATTTTAGAGCAGTTGAGGTACGATACTGGGAGACTTTTTCATTACTCACTTGTTATGGACATTTCATCCTCTCTGTAAAGTTAACTGGAGACACTAATCAATTATTATTATTTATTATTATTTATTCAATTTATATACTGCCCTTCTCCCGAAGGACTTAGGGTGGTGCACAGCCAACTAAAACAATATATATAAAAAAGTTAAAACAGAATTAAATATGGACTGCTCCCCTAAAACCCCCAATACTAAAACCATAATTAAAACCCAATTTAAAATCAGCCCAGACCGGCCTGCTCAAAGAGCCAGGTCTTCAAATCACGCCTGAACACCCTCAGGTCAGTGGTCGTTCTCAACTCTGGGGGGAGCCCATTCCAGAGAGCAGGTGCCCCCACAGAGAAGGCCCTATTCCTTGGGGTTACCAGGCGGCACATAGAGGCCATCGGGACCCAGAGGAGGCCCTCCCTGTGGGAGCGCACCGGACAGTGAGAGACTACCAGCAGAACGCGGTCTTGCAAATAACCTGTTCCGATGCCATGGAGTGCTTTAAAGGTCAAAACCAGAACCTTAAAGCGCACCCGGAAGGCCACTGGCAACCAGCTCGCGCAGGAGAGGCATCACATGAGAGCTTCTAGACGCCCCCATAACCACCCGCGCGGCCGCACTTTGCACCAGTTGAAGCCTCCAGGTGCTCCCCACAGGGAGCCCCATGTAGAGGGCATTACAATAATCCAAGCGGGAGGTGACCAGGGCATGAGTGACCGTGCGTAAGGCGTCCCAATCGAGAAAGGGCCGCAACTGGCGCATCAGGCGAACCTGATGAAAAGCCCCCCTGGAGATGGCCGTAATATGATCTTCCAATGACAGCCATGCATTCAGGAGGACGCCTAGATTGTGAGTCCTCTCTGGTGGGGCTAAGATCTCATCCCCAATAGCCAGCGACTGAGTCAGCTGACCATATCAGGACACTGGAAACCACAGCCACTCAGTCTTGGAAGGGCTGAGTCGAAGCCTGTTCCCACCCATCCAATTCCACACGGCCTCCAGGCACCGGGACATAACCTCCACAGCATCATTGGGGTGGTTTGGGGTAGAGATGTAGAGCTTATTAACAATGGCCTACCCCAGATTTTAATGGATTTGGAGAAGTTCCAGACAGCACTTGGGGGAATTTCCTACCAGGAGGGTAGGTCTATTAAATGGCTTGTCTGGAATATGAAAATGACTAGGGTACCAGATAGATTGAGCAGGTTCTCACTGCTTATCAATTTAGACTATTCCTTTATTCTTTGAGGTGTTTGGGAGATGAAGGGAGTGAATAGGTGCATGAGAAATAACTGGAATAATGTATAGAGCTTAAATTTGAGCTTTTTTAAATTTATGGTGGTAAAGGTGGCTCTGTGGGAATACTTTTCAGTCCTCATTGTATTTGTAGATAGTTAGCTTGAGGTACTCATTAGTATGTTTCAATCCCTTTTTGCTGGCAAACTCTATTGATATAAGTTCTAATTGTCTGTGCAAATATTTTATGGTTAAAATAATTCATATTAATTCTGAATAGAAAGTTGGGTGGACAGAATCCAAAAAAGTAACAGAAGTTATGTCTGTAGTCTTAGTTGAAAGTTTTAGAGTCTGTAGATCTCAGGAAGTAAAAACATATGGACTAAATTTATCCCATCTCGCTAACTAAATTTTAAAATAGCTGACATAAAGAAACTAAATTTGGTACCCCTTGAGCATCACATCTTAGTGGAGATTTGAATGCTAGTCTTCCCAGTCCCAACTGAGTTGTCAAAGCTTGTTCTGTTGTTTGAATGTTGCAGATGTATAATATATCTCCAATGTCTTTTTCCTTCCTTCCCTCCCTTTCTGCAGACTTCACATATAATTTGTCTTCTCAGCCTGAACTGTTAAGAATGGCCAACTTCACCAATGGCAATTTCACCAAGGAAAACACCACTAAGTATAAAATCGTGGAAATGATTTTTATAGTTACCGTAACTGGATCACTTAGTCTTGTCACTGTGGTTGGAAATATCTTGGTCATGCTGTCCATCAAAGTGAACCGCCAACTTCAGACTGTCAACAACTATTTCCTCTTTAGCTTGGCCTGTGCTGACTTGATAATTGGCATCTTCTCAATGAATCTGTACACCGTGTATATAGTCAAGGGCTATTGGCCACTTGGGGCTGTAGTATGTGACCTCTGGCTGGCGCTGGACTATGTAGTGAGTAATGCCTCTGTCATGAACTTACTCATCATCAGTTTTGACCGCTATTTCTGCGTTACCAAACCACTGACTTACCCAGCTAGGCGGACAACCAAAATGGCAGGACTGATGATTGCAGTTGCTTGGATATTATCCTTTATTCTCTGGGCACCTGCCATATTGTTTTGGCAGTTCATTGTTGGAGAGAGGACAGTACCAGAAGGACAGTGCTACATTCAGTTCCTCTCCAACCCGGCTGTAACCTTTGGCACAGCCATTGCTGCTTTCTACCTCCCAGTGGTTATCATGACTGTGCTGTACATCCACATCTCACTGGCCAGCCGGAGCCGTGTGAGAAGGCACAAACCAGAAAGCAAGAAAGAGAAGCGGACTAAGCCCCTCAGCTTTCTGAAAAGTCCTCTGGTCAAGCAGAATAACAACAATTCTCCCAAAAAAGTAGTGGAGGTGAAGGAGGAAGCAAAAAATGGGAAGGTAGAAGAGCAGCCCTTGCAACCATCTGAAACTACTGGCCACCAAGAGGAGAAAGAAACCTCAAATGAATCCAGCACGGTAAGCATCACCCAGACGAATAAAGAGAAACAGGGGCTGGAGATTGTACCAGCTGATACAGGCGAGAGCCCTGCCCATCCTCGGATCAACCCTGTCTCTAAGTGGTCCAAAATTAAGATAGTCACTAAACAAACTGGGACTGAATGTGTCACTGCCATTGAGATTGTCGCAGACAAAGAAGCCCGTTCCACCCCAATCACCTTATCAAACAGCCGTCCAGCTAACGTTGCCAGGAAATTTGCCAGTATTGCCAGGAGTCAGGTTAGGAAGAAGCGACAAATGGCAGCTCGAGAGAAGAAAGTCACCAGAACCATTTTTGCCATCTTGTTGGCTTTCATTTTGACATGGACACCTTACAACGTGATGGTCCTCATTAATACTTTCTGCGATTATTGTGTTCCTGAAACAGTCTGGTCCATTGGGTACTGGTTGTGCTATGTCAACAGCACCATCAACCCAGCTTGTTATGCCCTTTGCAATGCTACCTTCAAGAAAACTTTTAAGCATCTTCTTATGTGTCAGTACAGGAACATTGGTACTGCAAGATAAGCTGGATTTGGGGAAATGCTCAGCAATGAGGTCGTATGTGGAGATTTGTTATTCTCCAACCAGATAAATCTATTATTCTTAGTCACACCATTCATTACTAGATGGAGCCTTTCACCAAATGCAGAATCAGAATTAGTGAAAGCATACAATTTCAACATACTTGGCTCTTGAATATTCACCAAGAAATAGGCAGATCTTCCACCCAGATGATCCTCTTGATTGTGCTTCTTCAGAACACAAAGAAGAAGGAAGCTAGGGATTAAGATGTGATGAAGCCTCACAGTATCACCAGACAGATGTAACAGACTGTGCTCTTTTGCCTTGCTGTTCTTGAAATACCATAAACTTTCATGATCTTCTAATTTCTGTCTGACTAAACTAGGATGCCTCTATTGGTGGCTCAGTGGTACATTAGAAAAAAATGCAACAAAAAGGATCCTTTTTTCCTTGGATGCATTGTTGGCCTTACACTTGTGTGCAACTATGAGACAGAAAGAACAGCAAGGGACAACAGGATTAATTAATTAAATAGTGAAAATGAAAACAAATATAGATTGTTTCAGCACCAGTCATCAAGCTGTATCAATTTCTATTTGTAGGCTCTAGGATTTTGTCTAGTTGAATTTCCAGTGTCCCAGGTGCAAGGGACTTGTTCCTCTCAGGGAATATATCAGCTGCTGGATAGACGTGTCTGCTTCATAGGCTTCTCAAGGACCTTACCAAATCTGCCTCAACTCCATTTCTCCATGGCAGGCTGTTGGGCCAAACAGATTTCTTTCAGGATAGGTTGAATGCCACCTCAGATCGTTTTGAAAAAAACAAGGATATCACATGGATACTCTAAGTCGGTTCTACAACATTTTGGGTCATGTGCCAAAGTTGTCTAAAGTTATTAATCTCAAAGGTAAGCATGGTGTCCTTGAAGCAGTGAATGCTTAACAGCAGCTCCAAGGAGAACTGCAAATAAAGCAACCATGATGGTGGAAGAATATATCTACACTGGCAAGTCTTTCTAAGAGAGTCTTTGAAGCCCTCCGTTTTTGTTCCTTTTAAAATTATGTCACCATGCATACCAAGTCCCCCTTGCTCCACACATATTTGCTTAAGTATCACTTCTTTTTATGTACTTAATTTTTAAAAAAATCTTATAGTAGGTTCTGAAGCAGGCTGTGGTGGAGAAAAACAATGAGTGGCTGCCACACTTGTTTCTGCATTATGAATTTGAGGGCATACTAAGAAGATACTCATGAGCTTTGTAAATGAGCATTGCCTTCCTTCTAGTCAGTGTTGTCATAGATCCCTCAGCATGTGGGTTCCAGTGTACATATGCAGCCTAAATCCCAGAATACTCATGTTCCGTGTAGACCAATTAATTCCATGTTTTGCTCAGTGTCTCTGGCACCCTCAGGAACATATTAGAGCAGAGTATAATCAGTGATCCAATGTTTCCTGGGTTGGAGTGACCATGGTTATAGACCTCTCTATTTCATGGCTAAGGGCTCTCAGTTTAAGAGATGCCCTTACATTTGGCCAAAGGCTCCTGCTTCATGTGGCTGTAGCGGCAGCTAAGCTGCCACTGCCTTTCACATAATTTGCATAATGTTGCCCAAAATGCCTTGCAGTGTTTTTTAAAAATTAATTTATTAATTTATTTGTTACAACTACAGTGGGAAACACTTAAACAAATAAAATAATTGAACTACATATAGCACACCTTTGAGTCAATCTTTTTTTCATTGAGTTGCAAACATTCTTCTCCTCCACAGAGAATTGTTCAAGATATTAGGGATTAAACTTGAAACTCAAGATTTTGTGAATTAAAAGGTCTTGTGAAAAACCTCAAGATGAACTAGGGAGTATTCCCTAATCTAGTGACCTCTGGAACTATTAACCAGGATGATGGAATAGATCTTTTGTAAATTTAGTCAAGTTGTAAAGCTATATAACATGTAAAATAAAGTTACAGTAATCTAGAATAAGAAATAGTTATTGATTAAAAAGGTTAAAGATTACTTGCTCAGAATTAACTTATTCTAAAATACCACTTTGGAACTAGAATGACCTAATAGGAAATTAAGAGTGCAGTGTCACATAGCTGTATTCTTGCAATAAATTAAGACAATTTGACAGGCCTAGCACCTCATTGGAATCTGGGCTATAAGTTAAATTGTGGTTAAGGAGTACATTAACCACAATTTTAACAATATTTTGTTAACCTTCTTTTCTTGTGTTTTCTGGACCTAGACATCAAGATTAATTGCTTGTAAATTTTGGTTCTGGAATCCAACTAAGAGGTGACTAGAATGGTTGTAAAATGGGACTGCATAAGTTGTATCCACATATTTTAACAAAATTGTTAAAGCAAACATTTCAGCTGGTTAGACACTGTCCAGATAGTTGTGATATCTTTTATAGCAATAGCACGTAGGCTTATGTATTGCTTCATAGTTTTTCATAGCACTCTCTAAGCAGTTTACAGAGTCAGCATATTGCCCACAACAATCTGGGTCCTCATTTTACCGACCTTGGAAGGATGAAGTCAACCTTGAGCTGGTCAGGATTGAATTCTGTCAGTGGGCAGATACCCTGTCTATTTACACTGTTTTAATTCCTCCAAAATGCCTGCTAACTAGCAAAGCAGGAGTGGTCCATATTGACTCCTACACAATGCTTATCATGTTGTGTGAAAACATTTGTATCTCTGCTATGGTTAAGTATGAAAAATTCCTCCACTAACTCACCATCAATCCTATCATACCAGCTTCTTCCCATTTATTTATTCTAGAGATCAAAGATAGTTCTTTAATGAGGCAAAATGAGGTGGCCATTTGGAATGGCAGATAGAAGATACAGCAGGAGCAGAACCAGTTAAATTGATGCCCTCTTCCCTGTGAACAGCCCTTCAAGTATTGGAAGGCTGCTACCATATCTCCCCTTTTCTTCGTTAGACTAAACATATCTATTTCCCTTAACCATTCATCATATAATTTAGCCTTCAGATCTTTTATCACTTTTGGCAATGCTGGTTTTTTTCTGAAAACCATTTCTGTTCCTTGATACCTGCTGTCATATGCTATGGGAATGCCCCCAGAGTCCTTGAAAGTGTAATTACTGGAGTAAGTAAGTGGAATTATATAAAATTATGCATTCAATAGGACACCAAAGCTGAAACGTACATAGTGGAAAACCAGGAGGAAAAGCTTATTTCAGTTTGGATATTATTACTTTTTTTTTTTTTTTTGAGAAAAAAATCCTCATTCTACTGTAATTCCACAGGACAACTACAAATGTGATGAGTTGCTGAGATTCATATTGAAGCAGGAAATTGGTAAGTGTGATAGCTGCCCTCAATCTTTGGAACTACCTGCCAAGGGAGATCAGATCAGCTCCTTTTAAAAAAATCTATCTGCTGGTAGGGGAAAAAAACCACATTTAAAAAAAAAAATACTCAGACAAATGTTTGATGGTATGTTGGAGACACTGCTGAGTTGAGTTTTAAAGGCTTGAATAATGTCTTGAAAAAAAATTGTAGAATAATATTTCCACTAAAATACAATTTAACAAGCATTTTTACAAGAATTGGGGTTTTGTTTGATTTAAAAACTTTTTTAATTGGCTAAGATATCATTCTTTAAAGGAAAAGAAGGTTATCATTCAGATAATTAAACGATGAATTATATGGGGTGAATCGTAAATGCTGAACAAGGACATAATACAGTATAATCATATAGCTAATTGCTTTGCCATCTGGAAAAAAAAGATTATCTTGACTCCCTTGTGGCTTTCTTAACAAGAAGCAATGGGCTTAAATAGACGCATCCCTTGAGGTTGTTTTCTTGTTATTTAAAAATAAGGCAAATCTATAGCCCTGCGATCTTTTATTATTCTGATACCAGGTCTGGGAGGTCAAATTGTTGCATCCTGGAAAGTCCCTGAAGGACTCAATTGAAAGGTAGCTTTAATCAAGAAGGGCTTCAAGCATTGCCAAGCAGTGATAACTACATAGCCAATGAATGAGTTTTCTTTCCTGGACAACAGGGACTCCTGATGGATGAAGCAATAAAGAACAGAGCAGCAGCAAGCTTTTGCAGCATCCTGTAATCAAGCTCTGAAATTCTAGGCTGAATGCTAAGCATAGAGGTAAAAACACAGAGCCCTGAAGCAAGAAAGCTGCTTCAGACAAAGAGACCTCAGTATATACCTTGCCCTTAATGTGAGGATAGGTTGAAGTGCCAGGTAAGAAAGGTGTGTGATGCCATGGCGTTTAAAATGGTTCCTTTCTTTTATTCAAGTTGGAATTACTACAAAAATAAAGATTGATGCCAGCAATGTACTTACATCGGCATTAATTATTAGCCTAATTAACATCAAGCATTCAAAGGTTCATTAAAATGTTTCCTGCAAGTTTAAAAGCAAAATGCCAGGCCTTGCACCAACAGAACTTAATCAAAAGCCACATTCCTGTTTCTCACATTAGTCATCTAAGAGGTGGTTCTCCCTCTTATTCATATGCTATATAACAAAATTCTCAAGTTGATTTACAATTTAAAAAGGTCTCTATTTATTGGATGAGGAAATTGGAATGGGACTCCTCAAGATTCTAATATTCTGAGAAATACATAAGGAAGAAAGCAATATTTTTAGTAACCTGGTTCAAAGCTAATTGTAGCTTTAAGGAAATTCAAACCAACTTATTAAACAAGACCCAGAAGCAGATCAGGACCAAAGCAGCTGGGGAAGCACCAGTATAATAAGGTTGAAATATCCAGTTCTCAGTGTCGTTGTGACCCGTTTTGGATTAACAGAACTGAATACAAAGGGAATTGTATCCACAATTCATTGTCACAGGACATGTTACTAGAGCATGCAAACATGGTCAAGCTGTTTATATTTGGGTAAGAGCCAATCAGCCAAAGCTATTAAAAGATTTATTTATTTGCCACCTTTTTATTTTTATAAATAACTCAAGGCAGCGAACATACACAATACTCTCTTATTTTCCTGACAACCACCATTCTGTGAGGTAAGTAGGACTAACCATTAACATTCTAAGGAAATTGTTGGCACAATAAGTAAAACTCATATTTCAATGGCATTGTATTCCAACCAAGATAAAATGGAAACATTTTCCTTACTAGAGAAGCTGCCAACCAACAATATTTCCTTTGTGGACTAACACAGGATCCTTAGCACTCAGTAATATATCTCCCAAATATTGCTGTCTTGAAATAAGAGTACAGAAGATAGAATATACATCACTTTAATGATGATTGGGTAATTCTAGAATATGTTTTAAATCACAGATGGAATCTTGCATAAGTTTTAGGGCACATCTATGTAAAAGATCTGTGCCATTTCTGATCTATCTTGGAATTATCTGATTGCATGGTATTTACTGGTTTTCATTGCTAAGTTAATTTGTTTTCCTGGTTCTTATGGTTAATTTGAAACCAAAGCACAGCAGCTTTTTCAGACATGCTGCAGTTCTGTAGTGCTTGGGTCACTTTTTTACTAGTGGGATCTGTTGGCTCATTCCAAGATTCTGCTTCTGCAGTATTTGCACCTCAAAGCTATACAGGCTCAGTATCCTGGAGATTGTCCATATTATTTAGAACTTATCAGTCATTCTTTCCTGACCATGATTTGCTAAATATTAAATTTACTTTAAATGGCCTTTTGAGGCTTTTAAGTGAAGCAGAAGGGTGGTGGCAAGAGTTAGGTATGTCTAGCCTATAGAAGAGAAGGTTTAGTACTTGAGGGGCTGTCACAAAGAAGAAGGAATTGACTTATTCTTCAGAGCATCAGAGGGCAGGTCAAGAAGTAATGGATGGAAGCTTGTCAAACTTAGAATCCAACTTCAAAGGAAAATTTTTCTGACAGCGCAGCACAATTAATCAGTGGAATAGCTTGCCTCTTGGGGTGCTTGGAAGTTTTCAAGAATAGACTGGGCAACCATTTGACTAGGGTGGTATAAGACTCCTGCCATGAAAGAGGGTTGAATTAGAAGACATATGAGGCCCCTTTCCAGCCCTATGATTCTACGATTCTCTTATATAGCATTCCATTATAACTCTTTGGGAGGAAGAAGGGTACCATTTTTAATTTCCTTTTTGCACAGAGCACAAATAAGAGGACTTTTTGTTGTTGTTAAACTGGTATCCAAGAGATCACAAAAAGTGGTGCATTTACTGACCAATATTCTGAGTATTCTTCTGTTAATGAATGACAAAAACTTTGTCTAGCTTGTGGCGACTGTTGCAAATTTTCAGTATTTCAAGTCTGCAGATGGGAGGTTAACATCAAATTGTTTTGTAAAATAAACATGGAAAGACTTGTGTGTGTGTCATGTTTCTCACACACTGGTTCTTCCTTTTAATAATGGATATTAACATAAATCAAATCATGTATCTTATTAAGATAAATGAAATGAAACAAATGTAAAAAAAATCAGAGGACAAAAATGTGGGTATTCTAGAACCTTATTTAGTACAAAATATAGCTTGAATGGATATCAAGCATATTTAATAAAGAAGTTCTTAGAATTTCAAGATGCCCACCAGCACCTCAGAGGAAATTAGCTCTTTATTTTTGTTCTTATCGTATTAAATATTCAGCATAACCTATGATTATCCACATTGTTGGGCTGAAGAAGGTATTGGACTTTTAAGAGACATAAAAGAGTTATAAAAGGTATCTGAATACACAATGCAAAGAAAATATTAATTTTCTAAGTTTACACCCTGAGCAGGCATGTCATCTCTTACAATCTATCAACAAAATGAGGGATGCTTAGGCTTTTGAAATAGACTTGCTATCACAAGCAGTTTTATCTTAATGGTATTTAAAAAAAAAACAATACTATTCAATTAAAGATATGTAGAACCAAGGAAAGAAAAACTTTATAGGAGATAAAAGGGGAAGACCAGGCTGCACATGATCATTTCCTGGAATTAAGAGGGCTGTGTGTCTCACTTGGCATACTGAAGAGTCTGGTAGGGTATTCTAATCTACTTTCGGTGCAAAACCAGATTTTCTTTGACACTTGGCCTGTGACATAGTTCCTGAAGGAAGGTTCTTTTTGGGGGGGAGTAGGGGGAACCAAGATAATTAAGTATTGTCCCATTAAAAAATGTCCCGACTTTGAGCCTGTTTCCAATCACCCTGTGACATTTCTAGTCCTGCTTTGGTCACAGAAGATGACAGCCCAGTCAGACTTAGATAGGCGAAGAACAATAAGAGGTTTCAGCTTGGCCCATTGATCTAGCTCAGTCAGGATCCCCCAGCTCACCAGCTTTGCCAAACTAGGTTGTGGCAGCAACTCTCCCATCTTCTCTAGAAGGAAGATAATTGTGAAGAAGGAAGGGAATGCACAAACCCAGACACTGGGACTTCAAGTAAGGGTATATCCCTTCTTAACAGCAGATGCCGGGACCTGAAACTGGATCAAAACAAGAAAGGGTTGCTCTGCCACTGAGTTATAGTCTTTTTTTTTTAGCAATTAAAAAATAGAAAATGGACCAAAGCTGAAGCTGCCTAAGAGAAAACTAGGCCAGTTCCAAAGGCCAAAACAATTATAACAAAAGTCTCTCAATGATATATGTTCTCTTGTTATCCAACAGAATTTCTTTTAAACTGCTGCCCTCCAGATAGGGTGTCTAGAATTTAGATATGCTGAAAATTCTTCAAGTGGCTATCTCAACACTTCTGGAGGTAGGAGAGGGCTCTTGGTAGGATAGATAATCCTATGTATAGGGACCCCAGTGTTTGCCAGGGATTTGACTCAGTGGGAGCAAAAAACAGCCCCTACCCTCTCCAAAAGGACACAGGATTCAATGTTGTGGCACTTGAGGGGGCAAATGCCTCTCCAGCAACCCTCAGCAATAATACCATAAATTAATCAAATAACTTTGCTACCCCTTTGTTCCATTCACATCAGTGAGCCTAAGGATAGCTGCTTCATCCCGTATTTAAGTATTAAGTTCCCCACAATGAAAAGTGAACCTCTGTTGAAGCAACATGAAGAAATTTTGTCTTCCTCTCCTCTCTCTTATATAGAACGCAGAACTGGAGTGAAATATTTCACCTAATTCAAGGTTTACTTTTTTGGCTTCTGTACAAAATGGAACGGAATACTATAAAGGCTACCAATGAATCTATGTGCATACATGTGCAGAAACCCACACATGAAAGTATTTTTAGAAGAAAGGCAGCAAAAACTTCATTAAGTGTTTGCCAACTTTCTCCTCTCCTTCTGACTGACAGAACAAGAAAATGTTCTTGATCAGGAATGGGCTGAAGGAATCCAAGGAGCAGCTGGTAGAATATTAGTGGCATTTTCACCATGGTTTTTTAAAAATGGTTGTGGTCCAGATTAAGCTATACAATGCCATCTGTAGGCATAATTAGCCCCAAATTCATCAGCAGCAATCAACAGCAATGAATCTTATTGGAATGGGGAGAGGAGCTGGGTTTGCCCAATGATGTCCCCAATGTGACAAATGGTCAAGGATTTTGGAAGATGCATTTCAACCTCTCCATCCCTGCTGAATCATTAAAGTAGGAACTTTGTTCTACCAGGAACAAGGCAACAGATACATAAAACAGAAAAACAAAGTTTATGGAAGGAATGGAAATAAATAGGCAGGATAATACAAAGATGAAGATGTGAAATGCTTTAACATCTTCATCTTTTGATTCCTCTTCCATCCCCTACATATACATAACAGGTTCACAACCCAAAACGGAGGCATACTGAATGAATAGAGAAGGGTGTTGCACTGTTGAATACAATGGCAGAAATTAAAATGCTGGCCTGGTGAATTGTTACCTATTTACTAGTGAGGAAGCACTGTATTTTTCTCATCCAAGTTAAACAGATTTTAACATCCTGGATAATTAACAGTTGATTTGTTGAAAGGTGATTCTGCTGTGAGATGTGAGGCACGCTAGAGAAATCATATGTGCATAAGCTTCCAATCTCTAAAAGTCCAAAAAAGTCATAATCACTGACTTGTCCAAAGATCCCTGCTTTTCTATAGTGGATCATCAGGATCCAATCAGATATCATCACCAGTGGCCTAGAACAGCTTTCCCCCCCAGCCCAGTTCTTTATAGATGTATCAGGATTACAATTCCCAGAAATGTGAGGCGTATTTAGAACTGTGACTATACTATACATTCTCACTTCATTGCATTCTTAAAGGAGTTTAATTAAGAAATACCTGATCTGGCCAGGTAGAGAATAAACTATTAACAAATGAAGGTGATTCTAGAAGAGCAAAGCTCCAGATATGGCTATCCACAACGGCACTAAAGGGAGACATGATATAGTGTGCATCATATTGTACAAATGTGAAATATTTTTCCAAACTGCCATTTGTTTCGCTCTCAGACTAGACCAGTTTCCAAACAGAGGAACACAAGGGAAGCAAAACCATGGCACAACTCCAGCCCTGTTTAGAGCCAGGATCCTCTCTCTCAATTCTTTGTTACATACTGTCCCTACTCCAAGGACAAGTCTTTGAGGGAGTTATAAAGCAGTGTCACACCTCTGCAGCCATCTGTTCCCTGACAGACTAGCTGCTCTGGAAAAGTAGCAACTACCCGGATCTCAAAATCATCTTATTCTAGACGTTCATGACATACAAGCCTTGAATTTATTCTTAACCTACCTAAAATGATTGTTTTTTGATACAAATATTCCTTGGGTTCAAAGTTATAAGAATGCTGAACAAGAGAAAGTTGTACCCATTAGTCCTTAGATCAGTCCTTGAAGTTGGACCCATCACAGTATTCATCTAGTCATGTGATGACAATTCAGGTAATTGGTAACCAGTTTGCAATTACAATTATTGCAGCATCCTGGGATCATGTCAATGCCAGCTTCTCACAAGCAAAGTCAATGGGGAAGCCAACAAGAGGTTGCAAGTTGCAAGCAACCTTATTCAGATATTGAATAAACCCCCCAACTCCCATGGCTTTTTCTCCCAAGGAGCCTCTAGGCACAGAGATTTCTACTCTTATCATTCCCACCGCCCATACTCCATGGTGACCCATTGGTACCCACCCACCCACAACCTGTAGTGCCCACTCACTAACACCTGCACATCCGCCTGTTCTCTGTAGCGACTGCCCACACTCCATTGTGCCAGCCCACAGCACCCACTCACTAGCCTGCTTGTCTGGTATGCGGTTTCAACACCTCTTCCCCCTTTACCACCACATGAGGTCCTTACTTAATTTCCCACATAGTCCTTGCTAACTGACAACAGGGAGTACTGAAATTGTTATTGCTAAGTGATGTGATCACGAAACAACACACTTTATGACTGCATGACTTAGCAACAAAAATCCCATCCCAACTGCCACCATAAACCAAGGACTACCTATATTGATAAGTATACCTTACTCCATCTGTTTAAGAAACACCCCAATGAAATCTGCATAGACAGCAAGGTCCTTCTGTCCCTCCAGCCTAGGTCTGTCAGGATGGACACTCCTTCAGTGATACTGAACAATGCCTGTATATGCACCCACATCAATTACATCCACTGTTTTCTACCTGCTGCTACTTTTGTATACAGCCTTGTTCAAAGTAGTAACTGGACAAACAAGACCGAAAGGAGAAACAGACTTGTTTTTGTAAAAAGATCTTTATTGGAAAAGGTGGGGGGGACTGTGAAAAGCAGAGAGGGCTTACCCAGCACCAGTAGAGGAAGGAAAGGCCACAGCATCCCAGCAGGAATATAGACAAAGGAGGTCTGAGACAGGGAACCAGCTTTATTGGCTCTGAGGGATCCTTTCCCCAGGCTGAAAGGGAAGGCAAGGTGTGTCTTGTGGGCAGAGAGAGCAAGCAAGCACAGTTCAGTGAGGTTAATCAGCCCTGCTGCTCCTAAGATGAGAAGGCTGCCTATCAAGAAACATATGTGCATTAGAGATGGGGAAGGGAAGGGTGTTGGCATGCCAGGAAGTAGGCACTTCTTCTGTGGGAAAAGGAGTGCAGAGCAATACCAAAGAGGCCTGCATTTTCCTATTTATACACAGTGCTTCTTTTAGGGAGGTAAGACAGATATGATTCTTCATCCCATTTCTACTGTAATTTGTCTCGCATCCTCTCTCATTCCTTGAAAGGATTTCCTTGGGTGCCTTCAAAAGAAAGGTTTGGTTTATGACCGGAGGAAGTTTATGTGGACCAACCACGGGCATTGCTAAGATTGCAAGAGGCCATTGCTAAGAATGCAAAAAGCCATTTGGCTTGGATAAAGAACCCTAGAGGTGGAGAACTTTAAGCAAGACATTGTTGCAGCTGAGCCCATTTCCAAACATTGTGCTGCATTTCAGGGAAGCAAACCAGAGCAAAGGATACTGGGACACACAAGAGGCAGAAGAGAAGAAGTTAAGGGAAAGGCAAGCAACACCTTCTTTAGGAAAGGGTGGGCTTGCTCGCTATAAAACTAATGATTAGAAATGGTATTGCAGTTAAAGATAAGGCTGTGCAGGCTGAAGAATAATGGGGTTTGGCAAAGTATTGCCAAGCTGGGAGGGGCCAAGCTGCAGCTTCAAGTGGCGTGTGTCCAAGTGGGTTCAGGCACCATGCCCTGAAGACGGTGGAGCTGTATCCATCATACTAGTCTTTCCCCTTTCCTTTTCTGGCTGTATGAAACAATTAAGGAGGAAGAACTTTAGCACAAGACGTTACATGAAGACTATATTCCCGCAACACACCAACCCATGATTTGCATAAAAATCAGATATTGAATAAAACACACTTTGCTGGATCTGTCCAGCACAAGAAACCATAAGTAATAATTCCAAGCTATCCTAACAGGTTTCACATAATCTCCAAAGAAACCATAATTTATTTGTGTTGGCAGGTTTAATATTACTGCAACATCTGCATTTCCAAAGTTGCCAACTGATTACAAATCATATGACCCATTCTGGCTATCCTGGCACATAAACAAGGCCACACTTATTTTTGGGTTCCTGCACTCCCAATCTCTATGGGAGAAACTTAAGATGTTTGGACTCCTTTACATTTCCTTCCATTGATGCCCACTAGATATGGAGAACCTACAGTTACCAGAATGCCAATTGGGAATTCTAGGCATTGGAACAGGACTAGTGATGCTGCTTGCCCTTATCTTTTCCAGCTCTCACTATGCCCCCAGGAGGCCCTATAGAGAGAAGAAATGAGGATTGTGGGTATCCTCAAGCGTTTTAGGCACAACATGGGCACATCCATATTGCTTTCTTAGCAACAATGTTGTAGTAGTTTGCCTATTCCTGTTGTGCACTCTCTGCCATGGGCAGCTCTCCTTAGTATCCATAAAGAGCCCTAGCCAAATTCATTTATAGTGTACTTTGAAGAGATACTTCGTATTTTGTAGCTCTTCAAAGTATGTTATAAACAAGCTTGGCCAGGGACTTTTATGGATACAAAGGAGAGTGGAAAACGGATCATAACCTCTTTAAGCAAAAGGAACCCTAAGAAATGATAATAAGAACCATGACTGGCAACCAGGATAGCCATCCATAAATTCCTAGCCTTCTAAATGACCCATTTCCATTCTGGTATCACCTAGCGGCATGCAAAATAAAGCACCAAAGGCTTTACCAATGGTCTTCTACAAATAGACTGACCTTTGGATTTTGACTTGGTCTTGGGAGAGCAGGGCTTAGTCACTTGAATAGTTTCCTGGCACTCGGCATTGTAAAGAGCTTTCTTCAGAGTACCTGAACGGGCCTTCAGACCTGTTGCAGGGTCACAGCCACCCCAGTTCTCAAACTTGTACTTGCAATCAGCTGGGGGGGGGGGAGAAGAGGCAAGAAGTAAAAATAGTTAGATACATGCAGGATCCACACCAACTGGACTTCCCCTCACCATCTGTTTTTCTAAAATAAGAAACAACCCAGATGCCCAGGATATGAGCAGACATTTCACAGACTCATGAACCACAACCATCCACCGCAGAGCTATCAGGACTGTTTTGCTAATGTGACAAAGGGAAGCTTCTTATATTCTTAAATGGTAAAAGAACTGCAGCTGCCAGAAGTTACAAATAATTCTTTTCTGAAAAGACCAGTTGGCCTCAGAAGCCAGAGAACATGATTAAAATGCTTTTAATATGAAAGCATAACAAGAAGCGATGGAAGAAGCCAAATATCAGAGCCAACCAAGGCAAAGGGATACTGCATAGAAGTAAGCAGTGGGCTGACATACAATGCAGGTATTCATAGTTTGGGTTTATCTTCTCACATTGAGCTACTTGGCTGGCTTTCTGAGGCTCGGATAAGTTTGTTGCATCATTCCCTGAAGTTTTCCTCTAAACAAGATGAAGACTCACCTCCAAACTCCTTCTTCCAGTTGCATGGAATCTTGCATTTGAGCTTCTTGGTCTCTTCCTGACAAGTTCCCTCACGGAAGCCCACGCCACAGTCCTTGCTGTTGGGGATACAAGGGCCCCAGCGCCATTCCTCACAATCGGAACCATTTTTCTTGACCTTGTCTGCAAAAAGAACAGTGGTTTCAGACTCACAAGAATTAGCCTTCTCTTTTCTTATCATCTATCCTGAACCATTAAAAAGCAGCCTGCCTTTCCTCACCTAAAGTAGGACGGAGGCCACTTGGGGGCCTTCAAATTAGTACCCACCAGCGGTGGGATCCTACCTGTTGCACTACTGGTTCGGTGATCACATGCTCATCTAACACATGCACACCTAACGTGCGCACGCAGCTTTCCCCACACCAGCTGAGGCTTGCAGCACCAATCAGCTGAGAGGAGAAAGAAGAGAAAAGCGCAGAGGTGGGTGGAAGAGCCAATCCTGCGCTTTGCACTTTTCTCTTCTTTTTCCTCTCAGCTGATAGGAACCACCACTGGTACTAACTCCACTGACTGCATGGCAGCAGTTTTGTTAGCAACATTTTTGGGGAATCCTTTGCCATTGCCTTCTTGCTAGGACTAAGAGCAAATGAGCCCAAAGGCACCCAGCCGGCTTCATGCTATGGCAGAACTAGAACTTACCATCTCCTGGTCATTAGCCTAGTACCCAGAAGAAATATGTTGCCTTCTGTACTTTTTAGTCTATTTCTGAAAGCCTCACTGAGAAGATTCCTTCTCAATATAGACAATCGTAAATAGGGACTTACCAATCAGAAAACTGACACTTACTCACCCTTCTTATTCTTTCCTGCTTCTGAAGATACAGCCAGAAGGATAAAAACCAGGAGGAGAAAGAGTCCACGGGTCTGCATTCTGTAAGAGGAAAAACACTGAAGCCACTGTTGACATAAATATATATTCTAATCCCAAGAAAAAGAGTGAGTAAGATGGAGGAATGTGACAAAGGGGAAGGATATGATTTTCTGCTGACATGATTCCTGAGCCTTGCACAGGCTGGAATGTAAACATGCAACAGGTTAAGCTCCCTTCATCACTTAATTGCCACAGCAGGAAACACATCAAATGCTACAAAATCAGTAATTCAAGCTGTAATTAAATTCAGAGAACAGGAACATTTTTAAAAACAAAAAAAATCTGCCATTTCAAGTTCATCCAATTTCCTTAGGGCTCTGAGGAATTCTTAGTGAATGCTAGTGAATTCTTAGCATTTTAAACCTTGCATTGGGATAATCATTCAAGGGAACAGAAGCAGATGCTTAAGATGAGAGAAATTTCCTTCTCAAAATAAATAAAGAAAATGCCTCTAATGAAACACAACTTTTTGCATAAATTTGCATAATTTTAAAAACCAACTGATTATGTTCTCCCCTTTGATGATATTGAGGAATTTTAATTTCTATCTAATATAAATATTAGCTGTTGGGTGATTGCATAATTTCTTTAGGAGGTTTTTTTTGTAACAATATATGTTTTTTAATTACACTTCTTTGTATTTGTTTATTACTTTAATCTAGCCTAAAAGGGTAAAGATGTCCTCCAATTGAGCTTGATCTATAGAGTTTTCTTAGCACTATTTGCCATTCTCTTCTCTGGGATATTTTTGTCTTCCCAGTCCAGCCTACAACTTGGATTTCGAAGCAGTCATCTACTGCAGCCCTGGCTTAACTTTTTCAAGATCAGCCAAGGTCAATTAGATGCTGCCATCTGCTGTAGATATTAATTTACATAATTTCCTCAAAATCCTATAGAATCATTTACCTATTTCTAATATGTGCCTCTGACTTTAGCAGACAAAGCAGAAGTCCATTAAGCACAGGAATTAAATTTATTCTCACTAATCCTATTATCCCAGTATGTACCCAAACTAGTGCTTATTATAAGTTGCTGCCTATATAGAACAGTTTCTATATCTCCTGTCCTTACTCTGTTTTGCTCAGCTTCCTTTTTTGTATTTGTTGTCCTAAGGAAGCCTCACAAGATTCTACACCAAAGGTCTTCAAACTTGGCAAGTTTAAGACTTGTGGATTCATCTCCCAGAATTCCTGACCTAATATGACTGGAGGAGGAATTCTGGGAGTTGAAGTCCACAAGTCTTAAAGCTGTCAAGTTTGAAGACCCCTGCGCTAGACCTTCACACACCATTCTTAGGGGGACACCCGTCAATAGAAACACCTTTCTCTATTGCAAGTTGTGTCTTAAAGATCCAGTTAAGGACCCTTTCCAATGCAGCTTCTCAAGCAGAGGACAGAAACCCCAACTTCCAAATAGCACCCCCTCTCTGCCCCTCCTAGACTTTAAATGTGGCGCAACCAAGTGGAAAACTGGGAAAAACAAACCTGCCAAAGGGGATCTATGCTGCCCCTACTTTTGGAAAGCTGGGTGGGGTCTGGTGGCTGGCAATAGCGAGGCCCTACTCCGTACTCCTCTCCATGGCTGCTACTGTCCTCTGATTTCCCCCAGTGTCTCTTTTATCTAGAGCTCAGCAGGCTACCTCGTCTCTGCCAAAGCTCTTGAGGCTAAGGAGATCTCTGCTGCCATGGAGCCTTTATGTATCTCAAAAAGAATCCCGGGGGGGGGGCGGGGGGGGAGAGAAATCCTGACAGGCAGTTTTGAGAATTAAAACAGAAGATTAAAAATAAAAGCTCATCACAATCAGATCTCATGGGGAGCTTTAGAAGGCAAGCTGCTCCCCCTGCTGGTTCACTTAATGTCAGCCAATTACCATATCCCAACAAAGAGTCTATGAAATAAATGTCGCACCAAATTGTGTATGTGCACACACATCCCATGAAGAAGAGGAATGGCACAACATGTACAAAGCTATGGTGGAAAGGCTGTTATTGCTCCATCACTGTTACTTTGCATTTTTTCCCCAACTCCTCCATTACTTGTTTCAGCAAACAGGGTTTAGTCATTCTTCTTTTAATAGGTTTATAAACTTCCCACATATGTGGAACTCCACAATGGTGATTCTATTTATGGGTGCAGACATAATTCTTATTTACCCAAGACATCCAATAGCATCCAACAGCAGATCGAAGAATAAAATATAAAAGGAACAGTAAAATGTTTCGGTTGGGTCTCCCACACAAACAGAAAATGTGAGGATAAATCAGGAAACAAAACTCTTTGTCTAGTTGCACAGAAGTTGTAACAGCCAAGGCATTCTTTCCCAAGGTTTTTCAGTGGTATGGCAGGGGCATGAAAATGACCAATATATGACGTGAAGCCTTTTAATTTGCTTCCTGAATGCAGAAACATGGCCATTAAGGTTTTGCTTGATTAAGCCAATTACAGTAACTCTGCAGTCATTTGCTACAAAATGGCTAGTTCCAGATCCAGAGGCTCCAATGTGGTAAGAAATAACCCACTGAAAAAAAGAGGGCAATACTCTGACAAATAAAGTTTTCAAGTTTCGTATTTTAATTATAAAATCCAAACTCCATGAATCAATAAAAAACAAGGTAGAAATGTAATAAAATAATAAACATGTACAACTGCATCTTTTTGCTTATTCGTTTTAAGCGCTATTAGAAAAAAGGCTATTATGACCAACTGAGTGAATGCTTTCTGAACTCAGCTTTCCTGGGGCTTGTGTCCTCCAGCAATACACCTGGGAACTGAAGAGGGCAATCCAGGAACATCTGGAGAGTACCAGATGGGGGCTGCAGCTCTAGCCCAACTGCCCACAGGAGCAAGAGGGGTGAATTGTGTTTTGTTTTTAAAATAAAATACCTGATCCGTTTATGTACTTGGCATACGCAACTGCTAAATCCAGAGTTCTGAATGGATACTAATTATGAAATTGACTTCAGGCAAGGGTTAAACGGTGATGGGCCTGCCCAAGAGGTCTGGTAGCTTTGCTTGAAACTCTATCTAAACTTCTGGTAAGGTGTTGAGAAGGATGAAGGCTTTCTGGCTTTTTTTTTTTTGCATCAGGTATTTCCTTTTAAGGCTCCCAACTACTCTAGAGGTATCCACTAAACTGAAGAATCTAACCAGCACATGTCTTTCATTATATGCACTCACAGGACATTTAATCGGTATTCCTCTTCATCCCAAGCAATGAAGTGGAGAGGGTGGGGAAGGGTAGAGAAACTAGGAGGTAGTGGAACCTAAATGGCATTTCAGACAAAGTAGGTTGGAAGTGTGTTCACATCCCTGCTGGAGAGAGCCTTTGGCCCCCTTTTCCACCACTGGTAAGACTGGGCTGAAGCCTACTGTGCTCAGTGGAGGGGAAAGAAGGGTGGCTAAAAAAGGAAAGAATGACACAATCAGCACTTTTGCTCCCTCCTCAACAATCCCCCTCCCTCCCAGGCAGGCCCTGCAGAGAGTAGGTCACCTCATTACTGAGGCTCCATTGGCTGCACCTGATGCTGAGAAGTTGTCAGATTCCCTCTGAATTGACCTGTCACAGAGAATTTCACAGGCTGAAGGCAGACACCCCTCCTTCCCATTCAGCTTTCAGCCCAAGAAACATTCCCTGAGGGAGAGCAAAGTGCCTTTTAGGACACAGCCCAGGCAAACTCTCTTCAAAGCCCCCTTCCAGCAAAGGGCAGCAGAATCTGAACTCGGCTCTGATGGCAACGTCCAACAATAGACATGCCAGGGGCTGGGTTTGCTGATTTCTTTCTTAGATACAACAAGCTATGAAAGGCTGCGGTCCGGGGAGCTTACAAGGCACTGAACAAGCTGGCCTCATTGTTTCTTCTGGATACCAGAGGTGATCTCTTAGCCCCAGGGCCACAGCCAGCCAAACAAAGGCTTGGAATGCCCATGGCCTTTCCAAAGGTTGTTTTCAAATTGTGACTCCTATTCCGAAATACCACAGGGAATAATTAAATCCACAAAAAAACCATTTTGTTATTGCCCTCGATTTGATCTAGCTCTATGAATTTTGCCACTAATGCTTTGTGTCCCCAAACACCACATGCCCTACACAGAGTTTGTCTTCTGGTATATATTTCCTTCGGGAGAAATGTTGAAATCCTGCAAACAACAACAACAACAACAGAGTTTGTCTTCTGGTATATATTTCCTTCGGGAGAAATGTTGAAATCCTGCAAACAACAACAACAACAACAACCCTGACAAACAAAATAAGTCTCAGTGAATGTATTATCCAGATTGTTTAACCATAGGAACACTCCCTTTTGACTAATTCTCACATTAGTTTTGTAGGTATGTCAGTGCTTCAGTACAGGGATATTTGTACAGGGGGGTGGGGAGGGAGGATGTTTGTTTGTTTTTTAAAAAACAAGATGGTCCTTAGAGCTGCAACCACCATCTTAATGTTCTCAATACTCCCTGAAGATGCTTTGGTTCTGTGCACCGTGTCTGTATGTTTTGGTTTGATAATGGAATAATACATTTTCTTTTCTATTGCATCTATAGTGGCAGACATATTGTCTGAAATAATTCCACATTCTCTCATTTTTCAGGAGCTCCTAGAGCAATTTGATCAAACATGGTGGCAAAACCTAAGGGTTTTTTCCCTTTAAAATGGCAGTACCATGTTTCCCCCCACAAGAAAATATTAATCTTTACATAGTTCTTTTTGTTTAAATAATGTTCACTAAGGAAAACTGCTTTTCTGGGTTCTCCAGATAACGGTGTTTGATGCCCTCTGTGCAATTCTTCAGAGAGAGGGGGGGAGAGAGTGAGGGGGAGGAGGAGGAATGATGGTAACTAAGACAAGGAAGGAGGAAAATAATCATCTAAAAAGGCAACTGTATCTCGGTTCTTGAATTGAATGTTTTAACTAGTTGTCCCAAGGTCAAACAAGAAAATTCATGAGATGCCATCCAATTTTCTTTAGCTTGTTAAAAACCTTGGGCAGTTGATGTATGCTTTTCCTCCTGCATAAAACCTTATTCTGACTGTGATGACAACTTAATTTACAACAAGCAGGGAAACATTGACTGTTTATTTCAGTTAATCTTTCATCACTTAGATTTCCCCATACCAAACTTTTTGCTAGTAAGGAACAAAAAATGGAATTTTGGTTTCCATTTCTGACACATCAATTTTTTACCATAAAACCCAATTGAGGAAAATGGTTTAATGTCCATTAGAATGCCAGAGATTTAGCCTTGGATCAGGATAAATCTTGGCTTCTTTTGCCATTTTTTAATGGGCATTCTACTCAAATTATTTGGTATAGATATAAGAAGGAACTATATTTGAATACAAGTCATGCTTAGTGTATTGAAAACTGATTGAGGAGCAGAGGGGAACATGTGATTAATGTTACATGTTCATAGTATCATGGTTTATGAAGATTTTGATGAATATCTGAATTTGGCTTGTATTTTAAATGATAATAAGGCCAGCACCATCATGAGAACAATAGTTTTATAGCATCATCTTGATTTTATCATCTTCCATTTACCACCTGACTCTTGCTTATTAAATGTTTCAATGGTGTTTCAGTGGTTTAGGGAACTGTGCTTTCCTGAACTCCTTTTTCTGGAAAAATACCTCAACTTGAATCTTTCTCTGACCATGTCAAAATCCAGAAAAGAACCACTGCTCTTGCTCCCATACTCTCCATGAGCATACTTGGTCTTACATGACTTTTATTTCTTTTACTTCTGTCTGCAAAAAAACCCCTTCAATCTTGTAAAATGTATATTCCAGGTGGTAGGTGAAACCATGAAAGAAAAATAAATTTTATTTTACTTATTTTTGAGATTTGTCTATTGCCTGAAACCAGACTTAAGGCAAAACCAACTTATTTGAACTAAGCTATTTATCAGTAGAAAGTATGCAAAAGATAAGCATATTATGGGCAGAGAAATACAGGAACTCAGTTATTTTGTAGAGGAATGATCACCTAGGCAATCTTTAAAAGCACTGTTTTCATGCCAGAATTTTGAAATTCATCATGCATCCTCCAAATGCAGGATATCAGATCAAGGTTAATGTCTTCTGAAACTTTTGGGGGATGTGATATCAGGTTCACATTACCTTTATTGTTGTAATTGATCAAACTGGCAACAATTCTCTTGAAATAAATTCAAGATAACATTTTCTACATTATATTTCAATAACTTTAAATAAAGAATGGACTCAGGGTACCATGAATTCATCAGAAATGAAGAGAAAGAGAAAACTAACAATTAAACATTAATAATCAGGAACCATAAGAAATATCACTGAATTTACATTCACAAATTTCACCTTGTGTCCAGTGAAAGAAAATAGGGTAGATACAAACAATAATCTCTATTGTCCTTTATACTTTCACTTTTTGAGGCAAGGTTTTTTCCTTCATTTCTTTAATTATTACAATAAAATTATCTATTTGCAAACCAGGAAAATTAAAATATTGAGTTATTCTGATGCATTCTGAAATATAAAATTATATACAGATCAATGCAGCCAAATAGTCATTTGAGAAGATTAATATTAACAAAAATCTAATGTATCGGCCATCACCCCAAGTTTTCTTTTCCTTCAAAGCTTATTATTATTTTTTTAATAAAAAATGTACTTGGGACTACCCTTTTCCAAATGACTCAATATTTTCCGTCACCAAACTTTTGGTATAATTACATCTTAGAGCATATTTAATTCCTACTAGCTTTTTCAGCTTTACTTGCCGAGATGAAGCTGAAAGTTGAGACATACTTTGGCAACATTTAGGATTGCTAAAGATGTGAGTAACCCTGGACTACGTCCACAGAAAACCTTTGAGTGATGTTGGAATGGGGTTGCAGGTGCCAAGCACAATAACAAAGAGCTTAGCTTGGACTTTCTCTTCCCAGTCAAGTTTGGCAAGCAAAATCTGCTCCAGGTGCTATTTCAAACACAACTATAGTTGCTCCACCATGTCTTCTTAATCAGATGAATTCTTAGGCATGCAATGAATTCTTTCATATGGGCTCAATAGACTTTGGCTGCAACTCTTGTATTTAATTTAATAAATTCACTTCTGACTAAACCATCACAGATCTGGGCTGCAAATCTAGAGTAAAGTTAACACCTTTTCAAGTCCTTTGAGCCAACAGACTTGTCTTCTTGACAACTGATTGAGCGATTAATTTCTCCCAACATATGAAATTTCTCCCAACGTACGAAGAAGGCATCAGCAATGCTTTCTTGGAGAACATACGTTCTTCATTGCTTGCAAACATCATACAACTGCATACTGAAGAAATCAGTATTAGATTCAGAAATCATTTGGAAGAAAAGACAGCAACCTTCTTAATGGGGCACCTATTGCTGATCTCAAAGAGAGATTTGCAGGAAGTTGAATCTGTCTAAGTTTCCCCAAAATGGATATTTTTTTTTTTCCAATCAAGTTCCAATAAATCAACTATTCTGAATTTTAGTATTTATTTACTCAGTACACTTGTTTCCAACTGAACCTGGAGCAATGTGCGTTGACTCAGCCTTCCATCCTTCTGCGGTCAGTAAAATGAGGACCTAGATTGTTGGGGGCAATATGCTGACTCTGTAAACTGCTGAGAGAGGGATGTAAAAGCACTGTGAAGCGGTATATAAGTCTAAGTGCTATTGCTATTGCTATTGTAGGGTTAACTTGTATACTTTGGTGAACTGTTTTTCAGTCACTGATCAAGTTTTGCTGACTGGTGGTATGTGTGAAGAAACAGAGGCTGAAACACAAGCAAATTTTTTATCTCAGCAGCTGGCTGGCAGGAAATGCAGGAAGGTTGCTGGAGACCATGGACCACAGTTTGGAAATCATTGCTTTAGGCTACGTGCATTTCTGTTCCAAGAATTCTAATAGTTTGTCCAAAACAGCTAGGAATTTGGGGAGTCTCAATACATTCTGAAGGTGCTAGATTGTAGAAAGTTGATCTACAAGCATGTAAGAATATAAACCTGAAAAGTAAGCTGTTAAGTATGGACATGTTTTTATGTTTGCTTTATTTATCATCAGTCTAGAAGATTAAACATGGTGGCTTTGAAGGACTAGTATGTATAAAGTGAAATCTTTAACGTCCCAAACTAACATATTAATCCTGCTTTTGAGACTAGTGTGCACATTTGAATTTGGGAAACATGATGTGAAGCTCCAACAAAATGGCTGGTGAGCAAACTCGTTTCTTTCAGGAGTTTCTGCCATCAGGGGCATATACAGCAAGGTTATCAATGCTGCTTTATTAGAATAAGAAACCTGTAATAGTTCTTGGATATTCTGTAGAACCTGTCTAATTTAGCACTTTTTGGACAGGTTCAGTCCAGGTGAACTTTGGACTGAAGTCACATACCACATACATCATTAGGAATAAAGAGAATGATGAAACCTTATGCCACATAGCATACTAAAAAAATTTAAACTATCCTGTTTATTAAATATACTGTATATACATAGTTTATTACTGAAGCTCCAGATGTTTTTCCGCTCTACAACTGAGGAATCAACATATCTCGCTAGAACTAGAGCCAATGTTATTTTGTATTGTGCAGCTATCATTTGATTACTTATTTAACCTATTGTTCTTTCTTAGTTCACTAACATCTCCATGAAACTATTGTGTTTAACAGTAGAGTAAAACTATAACGACAGTTTGATGATATGTATTTAATACAATTTGTTCTTAAAGAGTTTATAAGATTTGATAGAACTTATATTTCTAGTTTTTTTTTTTTTAAAGAAACTTGTAGGTGTAACATTTACCCTTTCCCCCAAAAAATCCAATTTGGCTTGATGAACATATAGCAAAAATGGTAGGAAAGGGAAAAAAATCCAGATTCTGTTGATCAGGCTGGGGAAAAAGAACAGTTCATTTTCGCTATACATAACTCACTTTACCTTCTCTTGTATTCAGATATATTGAGAGAATATTTTAGAATCACCAAATACTTTGGAGACTTTTCTAAATTAGGGAACATATCATATTTGTTGAGAATCTTTTAACAATTTGGAATAAAAACAGGAAACTCCAGGACAATTTTCTTAAAATATATGGGTACACACTTGCCAGCTAGAGGGAATCTAAAGGATAGGTGTTTTCCCTAATTGTTCAGGCTTCTTTGGGATTTTTTTTCTCCTACTCCCTTTTTGAGAACAAATGCATCTTTTTCCCCAGTCCTGTCTTACCTGTTTCTCTTTGTATCTCTCTCCCCCATCCTGGCCCCCACCCCTCCCAATCATTAGCTACTCCTTCTCTTTAGTGAAACACATACAAAATTGCCCATTTCCCCCACTCTTTGCTTGCAGCCTTCTCAAATTTCTGGAGCCCAGAACAACTCAATAATATGCAGAGTTCTTCCATTTTCTCACTCCTGATCTCCCTCTCCCCTGAAGGTATCTTGAGATGCTTCAGAGTCTGCCTTTCCTGCCACTTTCTCCTACCATTCTTTCTTCTTGGCCCTTTTCCTTTTCTTCACCTCTGTTCTTTGAAAGATAATACAATCTTTCAAAATAAAGCCCTGTCAGGCCACCTCAAATCTCCTCTAGTCTGTGCAGTCACCAGGAATTAAGGTCCACTTGAGAGTTTCTCCTTTTTATATAATCGTTGGGTTGCAAACTGAATCCTCAAAAATTATTTTACTACCATCAAATTAATTTCCACTAGGCTGAAAAAGGAGAGAGCTGGAAATTTTGGAAATGCATTCAATTGAAGTTAACAGGACATTGCATTTTTCTTAGAAAAAGCACCAAACTTTGCTGCATCTAGTTTCCACAACTAAACTTTCCACCATATGTGCTCATTCCCTCCCAATTATCATGCCGGCCACCTAGGACATAGAAGGCGGCATTCAACAGCTTTTGCATGGCTTTCTGATAAGCTGAACCAACACTCTTCACATGAGTTCAGTAAATTAGCCATTGCCATTTCACACCCTACAATTCAATCAAAATTCCAGACAGCAAACAAGGAGAGAAAATGTACGGATTAAGCAATGAGCATAAAATAGATTATGCTCTATTTCTGACATACAGATCTGAAGAAAAAATAATTATTACTGCAGAATGAGCCTCCAAAGTTAAGTGGGTTTGTTAGCAGGCCTCTTCAACTTGGCTGAGGATACTGGGAACTGCTGTACCAAGCCAACGCATCTGGGATATACAGGATTGGAGAAGACCTTGATAGGGTATTATGGTTGGATTGCTCAGACCCATTCTTTTTTTCAGTGAGAATATTGCCCAGGAAAATAATGATGGAATGTTTTCTGATGTATCTATTTATTAATCAAATTGAGGGGAGGGGAAGAGTCAAAAGTTACTCTGGGCGGCATACAACAATCAGATAAAACCACAGATACAACAACCACTGGTATAAAAATATAAAAATCTATGTTATGAAATTAACAATATAAAAAGCAATTATACAAAACCCTAGGCAAAGAGAAACGAAAGTGGCCACCACAATGGCGCCATCTAAGTATATCTCCAGTTTCCTGGGAGCCCTAGGCGTGGTAACATAACCAAGTCTTGAGGGCCTTCCAGAAGGTCAAAAGGGATGGAGCTAATCTAATTTTGTACTTTTCATTTTCTCCACACATATAATCAGAGGCAAGTGGAACCCTGAAACTGGGCATTATCAAAGAACAGTCTGGGGAAGTACATGAAAGCATATTATTAAGATATGATTTCAAAGATAGGCGAGGCAAAAGATAAACAACTAAATCTCAATACTATCATGGTTTGTAAACAAATGGCATATCTTCCCTTGCCCATGTTAATTAAACCTAAGGACCTAAAGTTAAGCAAATTGTGATCAGGTCTAGTACGGCATGATACAGTCATCCTCTTTCTTTTCCATAATAAGAACATTCCATTTGGGTATGTTTGTGGGACAAGGTTGAGGGTACTTCCTTCCTGGAACCTGCCAGGAACTCACATTCTTCTCTACATTGAAAATGATACAAGAATTTGTGAATAGAGGTGCAGCCTAGTTAAGAAACGAAGGACTTTCTTCCAAAGTGCTCTCATTCTCAAGTTCTAGCAGTCCTGTGGTGAGTCAAGACTCCTTTTCTTTTCAGTTAAGCAACAAGATTTTAGGAGCAACAAGATTTCCTGGATAAATGCCAGGAATCATTGAAATTTCTCCTTGCTGCATAAAATATTTTGGGTTTGTGTAAGCTAAAGTTCATAGCTTAAATTGAGTTAGAACTGTTAAACCTGGAAGGAATCTGAAATACAAATGTTCAAAGCAACTCAAAATTACACCAAAATGACAACGCATTCGTTAAGATGCAAATCCCATGTTACCCAATTGCTTTATGTCTGATGTAAGTACATGAATGAGATTTATACCCTGATGTCACAAAACACGTTGTCACTTGTCTCCCCTTGTCATCTGTGAGCATCCCATTTCTTCCAAATGCTCACACCCCAATATCTATGCTTATTGCTGGCTGGAAACCTTTGTGATTTATGGTTTTGATAATAGGAGAGATTATAAAAATAAAATAGGTATAACCATAAAATAAGATTGTACTTATAAACTGCTGTAAAGAAGATTAAAAGCTTTTTTTTATTTTTACTTTTTCTTCTTCCTTGCACATTTGTCTTTCTCTTTGATTTCTTTTTATTTTATGTTATATTAGTTTTTATCTTTCTTTTTAAAAAATTGAACTAAAAATTATCAGAAGCAACCCTCTCCCTCCCACTCTCCACTCTTAAGTACCATTTCCAGCATTAGCGCAAATAATTAGCAGTAACAAAAGCAGAAGAATTCAGATGTAGTACTTCAGAAGTGGATGTAAAAGGCACTTAACACAGATTTAACACAAAGCTTTAAAACCCATTCAGAGTCATAGCTCTTAAGGACCAGGTCTGTCAAGAGCTATTCATCTTGAAGGCTCACTTTTATCTCTGAGGTGGGGGTAACCAAGTACCAATTGTAGGGGGACAATGTTGGCCAACGGGATACATATTCCTTTTTTGTTGAGGAGCTGAGTGGCCACTGTAAGAAACAAAACGCTAGGCTAAGGCCATGCTCAAAGCTGCAAGATAGCTCTTGTGTTCCTACACAGTAGACTTTTACCACCCTTGTGACAGTGGTATAGCTCGGTGTGTAGGATGAGGGTGGAGAGGGTTTGTTCTCCGAGCTTGTGAGTTGGTTTCTTGAATGTTTTGTAACCAGTGAAATCTTCAGCGGAATTTAGGGGCTACATTCCACTAAAGATGTTACCTAGCTTGGTAACAAAACGTTCAGAAACCAACCCACAAGTTTGGAAAAAGGAACCTCCATCTTCACTTTAGGGTGTGTGCAGGCGCACGAATGTGTGTACACGCACGCACACACACACATGCACACAAACGTTTAGCCACAGGTCTTTCTGATTAGTGTGAAGCTCAAGGATGTTCCTGGTGGCTCAAGCCAAGTTGGTGCAGAGGAGAAAAGCGACAAGCAGGAAAACAACATCAGGACCCCTGAGGCTGGTGAACAATGACTCAACTGGACCCAGCAAAATGGATGTTTTATTCCAACCCTTTTCTCAGTACCCTCCCACACAGCAGATTTTTAAGTTTTTTTTTAGAGGTAGTTGGGATTCACTGTCTCCCGCTTTAGTTAGGCCGGATTCGGGACATCCCGCAGCTCCCGTCCAGGCTTCTGAGAGAGTCTTCAAAATACCACCGCAAAGAAAGAAAGAAAGAAAGCTCTGGCTGGAAAGAAGTTTTGGCCCGCAAAAAAAGTTGCACACCCGCGCGCGCCACTTCACCTCACACCATAAACGCTAAGAAAAGGCCGAGGGGAACAAAAACAAAAACCCAGTTGGGGGGAGGGGAGAATTGAGAGGGGTTCGGCGTCGAAATTCAACAGGTCGCTCCCCCTCCACCGCCCTCCCTTCGCTCAGTCAGGCGCGCCGCCCTCCACCTTCACTCCGAGGAAGGGACTTTCAGGCTAACGGAGCATCATCTGCCGCAGACTCTTGGCGGATGCAGAGAAACTTAGGGGGGGACCCACAACTTCGTGGGGACCCCCCCCCCGATCTCCATCCAACACAGGTCGTCCTCTTTGGAGAGCCTGCAATTGAAGCCGAGCTGGAAAACAGGAGTCCTAAGGTGGACGGAGCTTTGTCCGGGGGCTGAAATTGCGGGAACCCTTGCAACGCAGCCCCCGGCCTGTTATTTCGGGAGGGTCCGGGGACTCGAGAGCGAGGAGCGGGGGACGGTTGCGCCTCCTGCCTCTTTTTTTTTTTTTTTTGCCCCCTTCCCCTCTCCGGCCAACCCGAAGTTTCGCGCGCGAAAACTCGCCCGCCGGACTTGCCTGGATGGATGGATGGATGGATGGGATGCTTGAGGGCTGAAGTGGCGCGCGGTCCTAGGTCGCTCTCTCTCCCCGGAAGGCTGGCTCGTGCTTCCCGGCCGCTCGGCTGGCTCCACTCCACCGCCTGCCCGGCTTATCTTGCTCCCTTATTTCCCTCTCCTTTCCCTTTGTGTCTTCCAAACTAGATTCAGCTGGTCACATGTGGACACCAACCTTGCTTGGCGCGGAGGCAGCCTCTGACGTCACGCCCAGCTGACAACAAAAGGTGGGATTTTTTTGTGGTGGGGGGAGGCGGGAGCCCAAAGTTACCGCCGAGGCTCCGCCTCCCTCGTGGAGACGCTCCAGAGACAAAAGGGGCGAAGCGGCTGGGGGGCGAACCGAAACAGGGTTCAGACGCTGAAGAGTCTCCCCCCCACCCCAAGTTATGACCCGACCTCAATTCCCGCCCTGCCTTCTCTTTCTTTTCCTCGTGTGGTAATGCAAGCGTGACAATTCCCAAGAGTGGAAATTGGCCCCGGGGCTTCTTCCGGCAGACCCCAAAAGTTTGTTCTCTCCCTCTTTCTCTCAAAGTGTGATATATGGTTTTAGTTGTTCGGCATCTTTTGAACGCTTTTGTCTTCTTTACCGTTTGAAGAATGCAGAAGGCTGCCAACACCCGCACCGAGAAATGTTTTCCCTGCCTTTTTTCTGTTTTAAAATGACGTGCAGAAAAGTTTTGTACATCTTTCTTTTAAAATGAAAAAGAGAAATTGATTGCTCCACAAGGTTCCGGAACTGCTCTTGTTAATTAATTTGCTTTAGTGATACTGTACCAAACGTGTTTTCTGCGTAAAACCTTAATATATATTTGATTTAAAATGCCTCTTCACCGATTTTCTCTCGCAGAAAAGTAAAAACTAAATGTGGGAAACTGCTCTGTAGCAGCTAAGAATTTTCAATATCTTTTTGCTGCTATCTAATAAATACCTGCATTTTTGCAGTCCAGATCTGGTAATTCTAACAAAGCAACCTAGAGAAGCTTAGGAACAAATAGTAGAAAGTTTGCCAACAAGCATCTTCACATCTGATTTACTAGCCCTCAGTTTTAGTTAGGAAGGCATTGACACTTTACTTGGCAGTTCATGGAAAATCTCCAAATGTATGAGAATTGTAGTATTGAAAGAAATATCATTCTGGGTTCAGTTCCAAGTGGGGAAAAAGACACTGGAAACATGGAGGCTGCTTGGAAGGTTTAATGGTTACAGGACCACATGGCCTGGAGGTCCAGAGAAGAATGATCACATGCTTCAAGGTGAGAAGAGTAGGGGGAAAAGGAGTTGAGGTGCTGAGAGTGCCTGGGTTTTATACCCTCTGTTGGGATTTGAATTGGAACTTGTATTCTAATTGGTTGTCAGACTCGCAGGGGTGGGGGTCTTAACTTCGTAGGCTGGTCTGGACCACATGGCTTTACCTGAATGCTGGCTAATGCAATCTTCCCAGACCATGTGGTGAGATGGGTAATCCTATCATTTCCTGAGAGTCATCCTTAATTAATCCCATCACCCTGGAGTTCCTTCTTATGTAAAGTATTCTGGCCCAGGCCTTAATGGCCCACCTATTAACAAAGGTGGGGGGGGTGAGATTCTGCTTCTGGGGTGAGTTTCTGCTTCTTGAGTGACTTCTTTTTAGGAGAAATATTCTGCCTTTTTAATATTTCCTAGGCTATTTCAATTTTTCTAGCAGAGGGGTGGATGCTAACTTCCTACAGTAGTTTAAGTGATATTATTTCTGTATTATATTGACTATATCCTAGTATGGAAAGTGTTATTTTTCTGTTATGGGACCAGCCTACTGAAAGGTCATTTGTCTCCAATTTTATCAGAAACAGATGGAATTGTTATCTCCCTTCTGGAAAAAGTTGAAAACAGAACCTTGGGATCTGATATATGTATATGTGATCCTCAGTTAATGACTTCCCTGTTCAGCGACTGTTCATAGTTCTAAAAAAGTAGATTTTTGACTTGAACTTGACCATATGAGCATCAGTTTCCCTGTGATCATGCAATCAATATTTGGGTGCTTCACAACTAACGTGATTTACAATCATTGCAGCATCCCCAGTTCACCATTTGCAAGTTTCATAGCTGGCTTCCAACACGTTAATGGAGAAACTGCCAGTAAAATTATGGTTTGGCCATATGCCGTTCCAACCCCTAATCCTCCCCTCCTACAATTAAGCATAAACCAGTCACTTTGATTGGCTTTGAATCAATATGGGATCCCCAGGATCACCAACAGAACCACATCTTCAGAGTGTTCCAGGAAAGTATCAAGATGGTGCCAGTCTTATCTCCAGGGGAATGATATTGGGAGGGTACATACAACTTTTCATTTAGTGATCGAAATTACAATGGATAAGGATGGAATAATTTCCATCTGCCTTTACAAAAAGAAAGCTTTGAGATCTATTTGTATATCAGTTTGCTGTGTCTGTTAATAGGTGAGTTATTGCTGAAGGGTTTCAAGAAAAGATTAGATAGGCATTAGTCCAGGATGGGATAAGGACTCCTGCTTTGGGCGGGGGGCTAGACTAGATGATCTCCAACATCTCTTCCAGCCCTATGTTTCTATGATACTACTTCATTTGACTAGTGACAAAAATCAAACAATAAAGACATACTGCTTATGTTAGGATTACCTTCAAAGTATTCCATAGATTGGCAGGAGAGCTCTAAAGAGCACTACTAGACACATCTTTGTGAAATTTACACTGTGTTGAATAAGATCTGTGATAGATTCATGTGGCATCTTCAGCAGTGGTAAAAAGACAAGATGGAGAAAGACACTTTTTTTATGACAGCCACCCAACTATGGAATAAAATGGTTTCATTGGACTCCCTGTTTCTTGAGTTTTCAAGAAAAATCAGAAAATTGCAAATTCTAGTCCTTCCTTTAGAGAGTAGTTAAGACAGTTCCTTTCCAGGTGTCACTTGGCTTGCTGGGATGTTTTTTTTTAACGGATTTGTTTTTGCAGATGGGTAACTATGTTATTCTGCTAAAGTAAAAACAACATAGAGTTTTGTAACACTTCAAACAAGTGTTTAGTCTCAGAGGTTTAGTCTTTCAAACTTTCAGATCCTGCTGGAGCTCTTCTCTCTACAGAATGTAACACATTCTGTATAAATTAAGTGGATAGAAATTATGTAAAAATAATTTAATATTTAGTGATCTGAATTTATACTTTCCCAATCCTATAATGATAATCTACTCACTCTACAAACACCGTTGCTTTCTTTTCATCATAAAACTAAGTAAAATTGAGTGGAAGTCAGGAAAATTGATGCTTTGTGTTGTTGTTCAGTTGTATATAAAGCTTCAGCTCATCCTCAGCTTTAATAATTACATTTTTTTTTCAAACTCTACCATTCAGTGTAAGTGGGAATAGGTAAATGTTCTTCAATAATTTAAGTCCCCATAGAATTGGTATAAAATGCTGGCAATTCAAATATCCCATTCAACTATATTTTGTGCTAATTCAGCTTAGAACATAAACATTCAGTTATAAAGACCAACCATGGTTTAGAAACTATTTGTTTTCAGAGACTTAAAATGGGAACTATTTAAAAAGATGGATTTTGTCAACAGGAATTTAGGTCACTGATGAAAATTATTACCTAGCTTTGGCTCTTTGGGCCATAAACAATATTACCAAGAGATGTTGATAATGATTCTTTTTCATTTTCTTCTCTGTATGCTTGTAAGATTGGGGTCACCAAAACAAGAAATAGCTTTAGAATAGGACATAATAAATGACTAAGAAAGTTTTTATATAGTACACTGTGACAATGAGAATGTCAAAGCAGTATGATCACGTAGGAATGGATAACTTCCAAGCTCAGCATAAGATCAAGGGAAAACAATTGTATGACAAAAGGAGAGAATGGATAGTGTGTGTGTGTGTGTGTGTGTGTGTGTGTGTGTGAGAGAGAGAGAGAGAGAGAGAGAATTTTCACATCATTACTCTTGCAATGAAAATCAAACATCATAAACATTTAGCACAAATTTATCAAATCCAGTGTTTCTCCTGGGGAATTCTGGAAGTTGAACTCCACACAACTTAAAAAGCTCACAAGATTGAGGAGATACACCAATTGAATCAATGTACTGTGGGTGAATAATGTAGGAAGGAGGGATTCCTAATCACTGTACAGTATAGCTAAGCTAGTTTTAACTAGGTTTCTATGGAGCCCCTAGATCCTGCAAGATGTTGACATGAATAAAACATTGTTTTTATCTTTGCACACTGTATAATACTAGCACTTGCAGTTTTATCAGTTATAAACATTGTCAAGTGTGGATTATACAGTAGAAGTACATTGCATTGTGAATTTTTTTTCCATTTCTATGCAGAAGTTTTCTTGATCTGAAAATAATTACAAAGGTTCCTCCTCCAGGTTAAAAAAAAATCTTGAAAAGGATTGATCTGAACCGTGCACAATTCCATTGGCAGAACTTTTGTTAGATTAGACCAAAGAACCTTCACCACAGAAGGGAGTGTTTTTGCACTGAAACTGTTTACTTCTGAATGAAATATGTAAAGGTTCTGATTTATGTATGATTTCCCCCCCCCCCCCCCCTCAACTTCAGGGCTTCCACAAATGTTGAAAATTTTAACTTTTGAACTTTTCAATTTTATATTTGGAAAAGAACATGTAGGCTAATCAAGTCCAACTCCCTATTATGTATAGGACTCCAAAGTAAAGTATCCCAAACAGCTAACTCAATTTGAATACGTCCAGTAAAGTGGATATGTTTACTTCTTATAACTTGGTTCTGCTTCCAAATTGCTTAACTAACACTCAGCCTGAATGTGCTTTCCTAATGTTTCAATTATTTTTAAGCTCCTGAACAATACAGATGTTCTTCATGTGTGGATTTATTTTTTAAACGTATCCTGTCTATTTTATACGGCTCAAGTCAGTATACATAATGGCTCCACCTTCTAATTTCCCAACAACAACCAGCCTGTGAGTTAGTTTGGGTTGAGAGAGTGACTCTGTTGTCACTCTGTTGGCTTTCATGCCTGAAGGAAGGACGGAAGGACTAGAACTTGCAATTTTCTGATTTTCAACCCAGCACCATTCCCAGCTGCTGCATTAAACCAGCTCTTCAATCTTGTCTGCACAGGACTTGAAAATTGCTGTCTTCCCTCAGTTGTCTTTCTGGAGGGTAAACATACCCAGCTGCATCACTCTTGATAAGTTTTTATTTCTTGTCCCTCAAGCATTGTTGTTCCTCTGTTTTGTAGCTTTTGATAAGTGTGTCCAGAATTGGACATAATAAACCAAGTGGAGTCTGAATCATGCAGAACAGAGTGGAACTATTCTCCTGATTCGGAAACTACTTTTGTACTACTGCAGCCGATAATTGGATTGGCTTTTTTAGTAAGCCTATTGTGTATCTTTAGAAGGGGAAGGATAGTCTATTCATTCCCCCCACCCCACCCAAACTAGAAAAGTGAAAGATATACCCTTTAAAGATACCCAGGATGATAAAAGGTAATTTTACCATTATGGAAAAGAAACACTGGAAAGTGTTTCAAGACTTGGGAAAACCACCTTTATAAGCTTCGTTGTGGGAAAGAAGAGGCATTCAGGACTGATGACAAGGATGTTGAAATAGGATACTTTTTGGCTCTGTTAAAATAGACCTAAGGAGATGGTTTTTTTTTTTTAAAAAAAATTCAGTCTGGAGTTATACCCTGCAAAGGTTAAATAAAATAGGATACATGTTAACAATATGTCTTACTTTAAATAACATCTGTACAGATGTGGCTATTCGTTCAGTGCAGTAATTATAGTCAGCTTTGGTTTCTGTATCCTGGATATGAAAAAGGAGAGCTCTGATCTCTCTCAAGCCTATTGTGCCATTCGTTTACGGTAACTTTTCCAGCCTTAATAAAGCCCCTGGCACGCTGCCCTTCCTTCTGTGCTGATTAGCTTGGCTTGGGTGGTTCCATCTCTCTCCCTTCAATACTAATTTATTCACCATCCTCCCCCATACCCTTAGTTTTGCCCTAAACCTCAAATGTCTCCCTGGCACAATTTCACAAACCCTGCGGTAAGCCTTAAGAGACGCAATGCCATTTTTGAAGACTGATACAGTTTTCCCTAGAGAATGCTTGCTATCATCCTATGAGAACAGAATTCCATCCTCCCAGTGAACTGACCATGTAGAAAATAGAAAACCTGATGGCAATTTGAACATCTTTGCTAAGCTAAAGTGGTTTCCGCCACACAATGCACTCTTCCTTTCTTTGCCGTTGATAAAACAGTGGTTTAGATTCCTTTATGATGACGTTGCTTGCAATAAATCATGGGCTGCTGAGTTCCATGTATACTTGGTTACCAGAAATGGAGCAAAAAAGAACCTCTTCTAGGTAGATAGCAGGGCTTAAGGCTTCTTACTGTTCCTTGGAGGATACCTGTTTATTCATTCTAGTCAGAGTAATAATTTCCCACTGGAAATTATTTTGAGAACCAGGGAGGATGAGTCCCCTGAATCCTGTGCATAATCTGATTAGCATATCAGCAGGAGGCAGGAACTTAAGACATTTTGAGAGCAACCTAAGAAATGGAGAAAGAATCCAGTTGAGACCTGCAGAGGTGATAGTTTGGAAGAAGTGAGTGACGGCACTGGCTTTGAGCCCCTCCATAATGTAGCAGAGTTGGAAGTCCATTCAGAAACCCTCACTCCTCATTAGACTTGGCATGCGGTGCCAACTGCTGGGGTTCTCTGGCAGTGTGAAAGAAGACCCTTCCCAATAGGAAAGAATGCTGGGACACAGCCTGGAAAGCAAGTTCTCACAGTCACAGGCAAATAACCCAATACCAAATGGGTCTGTTATCCTAACTAGAAACAAACAGAAACGATTGATTTTTGCTCCATCCCCACCAAAATGACTTCTAGCTGTTACATGGGAGGAAAAGGCGCAAGACTCCGAAGCTTGACTTCTGTTTAAATAGGCTTGCATTTCAAATTCTTTCATAATGGCTTCCTTCACTCTACTACGATAAATCTACTCATCAGAAGTCCCTGGAAGTTTGATGGGGGTCAGTCACTGTCAAAGCAAGCAAAGAACACAGGAAAAACTAGTAATATTTCTGGTTCCTAGAATCCTTCTGTCCCCATGACAGGCAAAACAGTTTATAACTGTATGATTTGGGGGCACAAGAATGCTTCAGAAACTGAAGAGGATGAGGTACAGTAATCACACAAGCCTGTAGTTACTTTGGACATTACCTGAAGTACTGAAGTTGTAAAAGACATCCAAGTAATTCCTAGCGCATGCATTCCCAGGGCTTAGGGAAGAACAAATCTAGTCTTGTTCTTATGTGTACAAGGAACAAGTTACATGGACTTTTCTGCCAGCCCTTACTAGTTAGTGAATGAGCACCAACTTCCACCCATTCTTTAGGAACCAATATTCCTTTTTCAAATATGTTTCTTGACTCCTACAGTGTTACACACATCATAATATCAAATGCTAAAGATTGAACAAAATATCGATGAAAAACATGTGCTGTCTTTCAGCTTCTCCAGATTACTGAACATGAATTGATGCAATGGCACATTCTAAAACGTCTATTAAACATATATAAGGTCAGTAGGGTGTGCAAATTTTCTCCCACTGCAGAATTTCCCCCCAGGCATAATGCTAAACCCAGTACAAGACTGGAGAAGGAGAAAGGGGGTGGGGTCAGGGTGGCAGATCTTTCAAGCCACAGCATCTGTATTTGATCAAATTTTTAAGATGGAATGTGCAGTCTTTTGATGAGATAGCCATGTCCAGGTTTAAAGGGACACCTCAAATAAACATCAGGAATATTTTTTTCTCAGAATATTCATTTGCATATGGATTTCAGGATTTTTATCTGCCTACAAAGAGGAAAAGATGTATCACTCCCCTCCTTATTATGAGTCAGCAAGTGAAAACAGAATACAGTAGAATTAAAAGCAGACCTCAACTTTGAAACCACCAATTCTTTAGGAGATAGGAACAGACGATTTATGGACACTGTAGAGCAAATGCCAAAAGGGGTTGCTTTAGGATTTCCAAGTGAAACATTGCTGATTAAAAACTCCAAGAGATATTATTAACAAGTATTAAGCCTGTGATGAATGAAAAGGAAAGTCTGGTTTATGAATGCAAGGCTCTCTTTGAGGCCTGCACCCCTGTCAGAATAAAATTGATGTTATAGCCTTCAGGGAGTTTCTACTCTAGGCACAGAACTAATCACTTCAGTTAATCAGAGACCAACACCCCCCTCTCAGTTTCGAGTGTTGAATTGCAACTGTAATCTGAAGTAAATTTATATGGAAATAAGTCCTACTGAACCACATGATTTATTCAAGAAAAAAAAATGGTTAGGACTTACAGGATGCCAAGTATTGGACGCAAGCAGAGATATTTCAAGATGTCAACAGGATTTAAGCTTTTAAAGATATTTTAAAAATGCATTCTTGATCATAGAAAAATAAATCTTGGTGGAATTCCCCCGTTTTAAATATTGGTTCCTTCTCTTTCATCAGTTTTGAGTCTCATATAACATTTAACAAAGGGAGGGCATTTCACAAGCCTTGCTCACATCCCAAATCAGCTAGCAAAAAAGTAATTGGCAGGATAATTTGGGGGAGCAGCACAATTTATTTTGTTCATTTTACACCAGCTTTTATTAATTGTCCACAAAATTGGAAAAGAGGCTGAAGAAATTCCACTTTTCCTGCCGAATATACCACCACATTACTCAAACCAACCGCTGTAACCTTTAGAGAACAAAATAATAAGAAAAATAATGTATTACACTAATTAAAAAAAAAGGGGTGGGGTGGAGCGGTATCTGTCTGACCCTAACCATAGGCCAACACCTATCAGTGAGGATGGCAACACTGAAAGGGGAATGCTTTCAGACTGCTGGTTTGTTCCTAACAGCAACAGTATTTTTGCATTATTTAAGAAGGAATCCAAACAGATTGCTGGGCCAGCTGAGAGATAGAGAGATGTATGTATAAAGGGATGTACCACAGTTATTTAAAGAAAAACTGAAAATTTGATTTGAATAATTATGCATGACTCTATGCATATAAATGAAGATTTTAGGGATGAAAACGAGCAGAGGTTATACATCTGGTTAAATAAACGCTGTTATAAAATCTCCCTTTATGACCTAGTCGAGCTACTTTAACTGAAAAGGTTTTCCATTTCCAGTTCCTGAAATCCAGTTCAGTGTTTATCAGACTGTTCTTCAGAACTTCAGGTCTACCCGAAGGTCAGGAAACACCCCTGCCTCTTCCAGTTAGTACAAAACTCCATGTCACAATATATTAGTTTTCAAAGACAGACCAACACAGTTGCATTTCCTGAAACACCTGAAGATGACTCTTTTTCCTCCAGGAAGTCTTCTTGAGGTTCTATTATTCAGTATGTTAAATGACCAAGCAAGCATACATTTTAAAGTTGGGCTATTTGTTGGAATAACTACCCCCACCTGTGATTCAACATTGGTGCTAGAATGAAAGCAAAAAAAAAAAAAACTTTTTATGCTATTTAAAAAAAAGAAAAAGGTAAAATACCTGCTAAGAGCCCATTCCATCCATCTTTTGTGTAGACAAAAATTGAGCAGAGAGGCAGCTAAGTTCACTCTGTGGTTTTCACTTATGCTTAAAAGTCATTTCCAACATACAGGAACTGCAAAATGGGGTTAGCTATTCCTTTTTAAGGGGATAAAGGAATTTTTTAAATTAATAAACACCATGTATGAGAAAGAGATGTGCTTTGAAAAAAAATGAGAGGGGAAGTAAAATGTTCATCCTTCTATTTTAATGGCAAAACTTCAACAAAACATTTAAACTGTCAAAGAGAAAGTCAGAAGCACAAGCTTCCAATGTAGTTACATTAAAAAAACAAACAAACCAAACCAAAACAGTCAAACCAAAAGTGTCCTACTAGGAAATGGGAATCAGGTATTGCACAGGGGGAAAAACACTCTCAAACACACTCCTTCCCCCTTGGAGTAGAACAAGCCAAGGTTTGAATTGCACAGCAACTCAGCTTAGGACACACACATGCACAAACAAACATTTAGAGATGAGGAAACAGTGTGCTTTTGAACTACCTGTACAAAGTTTAAGAAGACATATAAAAGGGAGGAAAAGAAGATAGCAGGCCTATGGGGCTATAAAAACACATTTAGGGAGCCAGCTTGTATATAGAGGAATGTTTACAATTTTAAAAATCCAGAGCACGAGTCCTCCTAGTTTAGAGCAAAGCAATGAGGCATTCTCTTCAGTTGACCTACAATATAGCCATGTCATGCAGGATGGGAAGTCGCCATTATTGGCACGGCAGTGGGTTGTACAAGGCCAGAGACCTAGCTGATCCAACCAGTTAGGCTTGATATGGTGCAGTGTGAGTCAGCACCACTCTCAGATGCCCACATGTTTTGGCTGTTCTACCACATCTCTGGAGAGGAAAGGAGGGGGTGATGTCAAAGAGATGACAATGTTTCTGGTTTAGAACCATTCTCCTCTTGCCTGGGACCTGTGCTCTTGAGTGCTGTCTGCTTTGGGGTATTATCCTTTGCTTAGTGCCATGTTTAAAGGACTAGGACACGACCAGATGGAAAGTCAGTTCCCAGAGTGGGTTCAAATGGACACTTGGCCATCTTTTCAAGTCTCAAACGCTATCAGAGATATTTAACATCTCAATCTTAAAAGCATTAGATATAAAAAAAACAGGCAAGCTCAGCCTTGAAGGACAACAAACTTCCAGTCAGATATAGCGATATGTAAGAAATTCTTCACTCTTAAATCTCATTGAGCCTCCTAAAATTAGGAGAACCATGACTTTAAAGCCCGTTCTTTCTAAATTCAAACTCTTACATCTATGGAAGATAATCCCTGGTAAGTTTTGCATGCTGATTTCACCAGCAGCTTGTTTCTCCTGCTCTTTTAAGATAGCCCAATTTAAATATATTTTGTGCACAAAACTTTTTTCTATGGGTCCTTAAATTTGTGATCCAGTGTCCTCAGAAAGCCACCTATTTTTCAACACTTTCAGAACAGAACCCATAATCTTAATGAGATTTAATTCTTACCCACACTGGAGATGTAAATTATTTTTTTTAAAAAAACCTACCTTTGGTCCAGTTTAAGTCCATTCTTCTTGACCAAGCAGAACATTCCAATTATTTCATTTGAACTGTTCAGGTAGAACAGCATGTTTATAAGCTTGTAAACTGAACTGCATGACAGCTGGAATTCATACAGTCCCTGTTTTAGCGAATCAGTTGGGTATCAATTCAATCTACACGCAAGTTATATATCACATTCTCTGATCATTAATCGTTGGGAAGTTTTGGGTTGCTTTGCTTTAGAAACCCCCCACAAAAAGGGACAAGAAGTGATGGGAGATTTGGGTAAACAAAACATCTTAGAATGATAATTAGGACCTGCCTGCAATTGTGCCTATAGGGCTTGCACATTGTTAAGTCTGTGCACCAAAACATTATAAATCGATGTAGGTATCCTATGCTTATGCATGAGTCTAGGAACCAACTCCAGGGACCATTCTTATTTGGGCCAGAAATCAGACAGCTGTACAGAAACATTTCCATTCATTACTACTACTGTCAGTACAAATCCCTGGATAAAAATGTGCCCTTAACGCTAGCTGATAGGAATCGTTCCCTTTATATCGATGCATTTCACAGTTACTCCTATCTCCTGAAAACAAAAAGGTAATTCCCATACTGATAATGCTTTGTCCTTAAGTATGACAAGTATCAATGGCCTTTTTTGATGAGATTTCTCTCCCCTTCTCAGCAAACTTCAAGCTTTCCAAATATATTTTGAATATGCTTATAGCTGGCTGCTATTTCCTAAATTGGCGAATGTAAAAAGCAGAAAAGGGTAATATATGGGAACAGAAAGAGAGAGAAAAGAAAGGAGGAAAGAAACCTGGAGAGGAGGCACTTTGCTCAAAACATTTAGTGCGGCAGTCTCAAAACTCAGCTTGCAGCAGCTTAAATTGGAGGGAGTGGGATTTGACCTGGTATTCCCTGTTTTTACAAGATATATAAACACCCTTTACAGCATGGGGCTTGCAATACAGGGTCAACTTAGTAAAAGGAATAAAAGAAAGGGAGGAAGAGGGATATATTGTGCTGAGAGGATGCAAACCAAGCCCATAGCTTGCTTTGGATACTTGGATTGCTTACCAATGTGACTGTCACCCAGAGTTTACACAAGTAATTGAATACTACAGTGCCTGAATAACAAGAGAGGGCTATAGTAAATAAACACAGGTCTCTTCTGTTTGCCTTCTCAAAAATTGGGCTAGCAAATTTCCAGTATAGAATATACCAAGACGACGGGCATCGCTACTGTTGAAACTATTGAGAAAGACAATACCCACTGCTGGGAAATCAGCAGAATTGATGGGATGAAGATTCAGAAGATCTAAAAGGGGTTGCAGAAGTTGCCTTTAAGGAGATAGCACAAGGTTGACAAGGGTGGCGTGCTTTTTCCTGCTTTGAGCAGCAGCAGCGGCGAGGGTCAAGAAAACTTGGAAGCAGATAGGAATGAAATATCAGGCGGAGGTATCCATCCATGGAATGTGATGGCGGTGAGGCATGTGGCAGTCAGCATTGTTCAATACCCACTACATGAATAAATAACAGCACCGTGGCCAAGCCCAAACAGAAAACTCTGGATCCTCTGTGTGATGAACATTCAAGAAAAGGCTAGCCAGGTTTCCATGCTACTCGGCTTCTCTGCCTCCCAGGAAACGATGAAGGCATGCTGAGTGCTACACGGCTGTTTCCTGATCCTCCCGCTGGATCATCTGATAGTGCTGTCGATTTTCGAGGTAGGCAGCCAGGTCGGGATCGTTTGCCTTCTCAGCTCTGTGTTTGGCCGTGTCTCCCTGTGAGGAGATGAAACAAAAGGGGAGACTGGAGCACAAAACTCTTTGATACCACAGAATTTCACTCTCCTCTTCATTTTGAACTCCTCAACTCTGTTGTGATCCTTAGATGAGGGATGTCAAACTCAAGGCCTGCGGGCTGGATTTGGCCTGTGGGGTGCTTAGATCTGGCCTATGGGCTGCCCTGAAAACAGTGAAGGACCAGCCTGCAGTGCTTCTCCCAGGAAAAATGGAGCTTGGGAGAGCCATGTGCGGCTCAGGGGCTCAGTTTTCGGCTGTGATGGCCTCCTGTAGCCCTCTCCCAGCTTGTTCTGGGAGCTCTGTTTTTGCTAGCAGAGGGCTGCAGGAGGCCGTCGCAGCTGAAAATGTAGCCTCGCAGCTGAAAATGTAGCCTCGACAAGTGATGTTGAGCTCATCAACCCCTCGGCCCCCTGAGGTCAAACAGAACCCTGATGCAGCCCTCAATGAAATCGAGTTTGACACCCCTGCATTAGATTTTGGCACATTTAATGGTTGGCAATTCGAGGGGTTAACAGTCTCATCTAGGATTTTAAAACAAACGAATTTGGGTACGAATGTGGAAAATATATTCTTAAAAAACCATAGATTTGTAAATCATATTTACATAGCTATAGGCATTACATCATTTATAAAAGTGTCCAAGAAATTTATAATTTAATTTTAATTTCTGTCTCCATACAACTCCCACAGAAAGAAACATCAGATCATTTGGCTGCTGCTATGACTTGCTTTGTCTCATAAACAAATAAGTAGATACAATAAGTACACCCCACCCCCCCACACACACAATATTTGTACACTGGGGCAAAAGATAAATGAATGCAAAAAATGCATATTTCTCTCCCCTTTTTGTACTACATGTACAATGATAAAAAGTTATGCCTCTGTGATCTTCTAAATCAACTTAGAACTCTGTGAACTGTGCATACTACTTCCCATAAATAAGGATATCTATATTAGACGCACCTACTAGTTATCCTAAGAAATCTGTATTCACATGTAGCCCTGAAAGAAAAGGGCCCCAAATGTAGGGCTGTAACTACATACACAGATTCCAGTCTTGCCTCAAGAGATGTGGGGAAAAGCTGTAAGATTGGAAGAGCCTGCCTAGATGGAAAGCTTTGGGGTTTCTGGAAGATTAGCAACTGACAGCTAAATAAGTCCTCAAGGGCCTATTTGTATACCCACTCTATTCCCCTTACTGGATATTAGGAGGGGGTGCCAGTGTTTCCATATCTTCACACTGCAAGAGTGTAAACAGGAAAAGTGAGAAATTTTGACATAAGCTTGTGTTTCTTGACTTTGTAGCTTGTCTACTCATTCTGAGAAAGTAAGGAGGAGTGGGGGTGTGCTGGCTGGGTGAGGTATATGCCTGGGAAGGGCCCTGAAATATCATCCTCACAGCCTTACTAGTTCTCCTGAATCCCCAAGGAAGCTCATATTTCACGAACGTACTGCAGCCATCTGGACTGTGTCCGCTAATGAACTCCTGCACTCCATAAAAACTAAATCTGTTAACAGTTTTCAGCCATGACTCCCCTTCCTTCCCCCATAGCACAAACTCTCTCTCCCTCTCCCTCACAACCCCCACACTTCACCAGCACTGAACAAACAGGCAGCTGAGAAAGGCCAAGGAAAACTGGCAAGCTGCCGCCTGTACTGAAAGTGGGAAAGAACAAGTCTCCCACTGTGGCCCTCAACTCCTAGAAGCAAGCAAGCAAGCGAAGGAAGGAAGGAAGGAAGGAAGGAAGGAAGGAAGGAAGGAAGGAAGGAAGGAAGGAAGGAAGGAAGGAAGGAAGGAAGGAATCCAATTAATCAAAATGATTTTCAGAGACTGGTTGTATCTCAGTGGAGTATACAGGGGTACAGACATGCAGGGCCTCCTCTACAAGCAGCCATATATAGGTATACCGTAGATGAGACAGAGATAGAGAGATAACTTCTTAGCTTCACTTTCCTCCCCTTATTTACAGAGTAAGAGTTGGAAGGCACCTTGGACATCTTCTACAGGTGGTCCTCAATTTACAACACTTCTTTTAGTGACCGTTCAAAGTTACAACGGCACTGAAAAATGTGACTTATGACTGTTTTGCATAGTTACGACAAAGTCAATGGGGAAGCCAGATTTAGTTAACAACCGGGTTACTAACTTACTAATTGCAATGATTCGCTTAACAACTATGGCAAGTAAAATTGGGCAAAACTCATTTAACAAATGTTTCACTTAACAACAGAAATTTTGGGCTCGATGGTGGTCGTAAATCGAGGACTACCTGTACTCCAACACCCAGCTCAAGCAGGAGACACTATTCCATTTCAGACAAATGGCCGTCCAATCTCTTCCTACAAATCTCCAGAGCACCAGGTAAGTCACCCACTGATTAATTGTTCTGACTGTCAGGAAATTACTCCCTATTTCTAAGTTGGATCTCTCCTTGATCAGGAGAAAGCTAGAAGCAAAGCACACACATAAGTCATATACAGTTTCTACACACAGGTACAAGCCAGAAGCTGCTCCTTCACAATCTCATTGTTAAGCATTTTTAATCACTAAACATTTTGTTCCATTCAACTGCTTATTTTCTCTTGCAACAAGAATAGCAACAGAGAGATCCCTCCTTAAATGCACGGAAACTGAACCTAAAATCAGGTTTCCAAGGCATCTTCTCCTGCTGGCTGCTGGAGATTTGTGATCCAGGATGTTTCAGCCAGTTCACTATTTTGTTCAGGAAACAGGAAACAAATTGTATTTGACTCATGCTGGCATTTGTTCAGAAAAAATGGTTTGTACACTCTCACTCCCCATGCGGGGAGAGACAATTTAGTCTCTCCCCGCATGGGCAACATTAAACCATGTTACATTACAGCACGAACACTCAACAGTTGGCAGGAAGAGACATGGGAATGTATGGAACATTGGCTCTAGCTTTGTTGTCCTCAGGTTCTTGTCCCAAAATGCAGAAAGTTAAATTAAGAAAATAACAGATGCAGTAGTGTCTCCTGTCAGGAACCCCCTTCAATGCAGGCACCAAGGCAGGCATTTACAACTGTGAGGAAGAAAAGGCACAATCTTACTTTCAAAACTATTTTTCACAGAGCAATCTCACATGGACCCTTTTCTGTTTAAAATGGTTGGCCATTCCAACTCCAACTCCGACAACTATTGTTTGGTCACGTTACAATGTCCATGTCACCAACTAAAGGATAGAGGTTCAAGGAGCTGCCAGACCTGGCTACAAAAATCTTCATGCGGTTGGCAAAGGTTTTTATTGCTTGTTTGAAATGCTCCGATGCTTTTATAGCCCATTAGGATCTACTCTAGCTAAATGAACTCATGGGTCCCAAGAAATTTTGCCAACAAGAGACACTATGCATTTTGATTGGGTAGGACTACTATTCAGCTTCAAATCATAACTACCGTTGGATAAAGCCAATTCACCAAAAATATATACAATAGGCCAGCCACTAGGAGTCTCTGTGCCAAAGAATATCTTCAATTGGTTTTTTAAGTCCCTCCCCTTAGGTATTAAAATAAAGCTATGACCATGGACCTCTATATTTCAAGATTCTGCAGCTCTATGGTATTAAAAGTGATTAAATGTTTTAGCAACAGCTTGACAATGTTGTTGAGACTTAGAAAAAGTTACAGTGAGGTAATTTTGCAACAAAGTTAGGAAAAGGTAAAGTAGGAATGGGGTGTTCTGGATTTACATTTAGAGAAAGAAATACCCTACAACACTGGCAGCTTAAGAGATCAGATAAATCCATTTGCCAAGCTATTATCTTAAATGCAGCAGACCACTATCAGATCTATCTTCATAAAATACACAATCTACTTTTCCTACTGAGTATAATTCATTTCCTTCCTGGCCAGCACCTTTTCAAGATCCATTTGATATACACAATCTGGTATAACTCCCAAGTGGTGTTGAGATTTACAGTTTCCAGAATTCTCATCTGACATGAATTCCAGTTCTGACTCTGGGGGAAGTCTGGTTTATACATTTAACACAATTCTCAAGTGTAGGTATCAGTGTATTAGCAGCACATTTACAATTCCCCAGCCTGAAAAATTAATTAGCTAGTGGGATAGGAAGTCACACAGAGTCATCCTTTCTTGTGGATACACTATTGCGCTACATAAAAAGGTTTGTTATTGATTCTGAACTCAGAAACAGAACACAGAAGTTTCACTCCCCTTCTCGTATTCCCAATGCTCCACTGAGAAGAAGAAATTCTTACCTGCAAATCTGTTTTCATCAGTGAAGCTCCAGCCTCCACTATGTAATGGCAGATGGTGCCGTTGACGAAGCGCTGCAGCCTGATGCAAACTGGTCTCGCCACTAACAGGAAGATTAAAATGGAGAACTAGAATCAAAAGTACATACCCTCTTCTACTATGTTCCAAAAGGCAAACAATACATTAAGGTGCAACACAGCCCTGGCTGGAACCAGGTTCTTATATGTTAATGTTTGCATGGCCTTAGTAAGGCATGGGGATTAGTTCTTACACCAGCTATGAAGAAAGGCTGAAGGACAGACAACAAAGGAGTCCTCCCTAATTAGTCAGACTAATGCTACTTGGAGAAAACAGCAACTTGAGGGTGAATGTGGCATCAAGAAGAAAAATGTTATGCAGAAACAACTGATTCTGGAGATTTCTGATCTACTGTTCTGTAATTCCCTTGCACCAGGATTCTTTTATGATCTGCAGGCTGCCCACCTTTTCTGCAAGTGGAGCTGCTGGCAGGAAAATAAAGCTTCCACTGCCTCTGCAAATAGATCCACAGACACAAATCCTCTTTCAAAGTCTGTACTAAGCAGCAGAGAAAGCTGGAATTCTAGGGGACAGGATGAGGAAAAAGAGTAACCTTCTACTTTTTTTTTTAAAGACAGAAGAATTTATGCTTTACAACACAACATGTGTAGTATGACAGCTTTTAAAGCCATGATCCCAAATGACAGACTGCAAGGTTGAACTATCCTTCCCCACATACAAGACTGTTCCCTGTCTAGAGTCAATTGTTGGGATGGGTAGCCATACAAATTTGAATGAATAAATGAATGAACACATGGATGTATAAATACACATGCACCCGTATATAAAGAACTGGGTAAACTGAAAAACAAACAAACACAATATATAAGTTCCCTTGTGACTTTTTGCCACCATAACTTAGAATGGACTTACTTCTCTTCTTCTGCCACATCCAAAATCTCTGTAGGAGCTGGAATAGAGAAAGAGAGATCAATCTGCATGATATGATCCATGCCACCATTTTCCCCTTCTACTATAGAGGGGAGAATCTACTTTCTTCCCACTATAGAGAAAATGGGATATGCATTTCTCATAAATACTAAAACCATTCTGTGAAGTACACAATATTCATTTTCTAATACTTAATATTCTAAATCTGCTTTATATAGTTTTAACTATTTATTTAATTAATTATATCCCACCTTTACTACTTTTATAAGTAATTCAATGTACCTAATACTTCTTTTTTTTTCTATTTTCCCCACAAGAACAACCTGGTCAGATGACTTAAGCTGAAAGAGAGTGACTGCCCCAAAGTCAACTATCCGGCTTTTGTGCCTAAGGTAGGACCAGAACTCACCATTTCCTAGCCAGGTGCTTTAATCACTAGACTGGCTTTTTTCACAAAATCTATGGTTGCCATATTGATTCACACAGGTTCACTGATTCTTTCAGAAAATAAGAATACCAGAAAACTGCTCTGTTTGCCTATCTGCCCAGAGAAAAGATAACAATAAACTGGAATAGTGAAGAGCACTGGATAAAACCAGGGGTAACTGGGCAGTGACATTACTAGTTGGCTTTCTGATAGACAAGTGTTTAGTGACTGGTCAGGCAACCAGTTGCTAAGTGGCAATCCTCAATTAATGTTAGAAGAATATCTGCAACATGCTCTCAAGACTGAAGTCAGGATAGCGTTATACACAACCATACAACACAGTAAGAATCCAAAATAAAAACAGTATGCTGAAATCTATTGTTCTTGTTGATTAGTTTCTTACACTGATAACTGATTAAAACAATCACAGCCAAGAAGGTCATCCATTTTGTGACCTGACTTACCATTTTCAATTATGTATTTCACAATCTCCTTACTCCCTGATTTGACCGCATGGTGAAGGACAGTTTGACCTGTGGGATCACGCATCATCAAGTCTTTGCCAGCTTGGTGCAATTCTTTGAACTAGAGCAACACAGAATTATTTGAAATGAACCACAATACAGACATTATTGAGGTAAGCCTCAATCAAAGCAATTTACACAAAAGTTTAAAACAAGCAGCAACAAAAGGAGATTACTGGAAAAAAGAAGTTAACAGTTAATCACTTGGATTGTGGTATGAGCCAGAAGCAATTAAAAAGGCCTTCCCAGCAAAAGGATGTTTCAGTCTCCCATTCAAAAGGGAGTATTACTGGATATAATCAGAAGCAGCTGATCTGATACATTTAGAGAATCTGTGAGATAGTGTTCTTCTCTGCATTCACTGTTTCACATAATAAGAGTAAATTTGCAGTCAAATCCTATTTCTGTGCTGATACCAGTGAGGGACATCTGGCAGGTGGACTTAACCAGGTGCTACATCATCCATACCAAAGGCATTGCTTTATCATCCAAGAGAGTAGAATGGCCAGGTCTCTTCTGCTCTATTCGCTGGTTACTAAATCTGGGTTAACTAAAAACAATTTTCTTTCACATAATATACTAGGACCAAACAAATGAACAATAGTATGGTGTAATGCCTTAGTTATACACCATGCTAAGATAATGACTGTCATCCTGTAACATACTGAACCACACATTATCTAGTCCACTACAGCCTGAAATAAGGTGATATGCAAGCCCAATCATAACAGGATTGATCCTGATGCACCAGAACTGCAAAGCCCTATTCTGATCAATAAAAAGAATATTTCCAAAATGGAATGTGAAAAATATTGTTGCAGAGCATAAAAAGCACAGAAGTTCACACAAGTGCTGAATTGAACAGCCTACTCACAAATTACAAGAGCCCAAAAAGATAATGCTTTATAAATAGTAATTACTCAGTTTCATCACAATTCTTCCTGTCTTCTTATCCTCTATCTTCTTAGAGGATAAGAACACTATTAAGAGACATTAATGGAGTAATCTGATGGGCTTTTATTTCTCTTTGTTGCAGCAAGCACTGTCTTAAGTTACAGTTGGCTCAAGGAACACATCCTAAATCTCCCTGTAATACAATGTAATAAAGATTGTGTTATAGCTATTTCTGACACTGAATATAAAACACTGTGCCAAATTGCTCTGAATTCTCAAAGAATAGATACAAAGAGGACACCAGAGATCATCATGGACAACTAGCTGGATTTAAGATTTTCACCTGAATTCAGCAGGATTAGTTAATACAGCTGAAGTAGTTTGGTCTAGTAGTTAAGGCAGCAGGCTAGAAACCAGGAGACTGTGAGTTCTAGCCTTAGACACAAAACTAGCTGAATGACCTTCGATCAGTCGCTCTTGTTTAACCCTAGGAAGCAGGAAATGGCAAACCAGTTCCAAAATCTTGCCAAGAACATTGTAGGGATTTGTCCATAAAGTTGCCAGGAGTCAAAACTAACATGAATGCATCCACATCCACACATGAAGTAGAAAATGCTGTGTTATGACACTCATAATTGTACTGTAAATGAATACTGGATGGATATGCTAGATCCATACAACCGGAATTCATTCAAGTCCTTAGAAGTCTGTCATCCAATCTGAAAGGTTTTAAGTTGTAACTTGTCTAAATATCTTTCTTGAAAAATTAATTGCAATTCTTTTCATACCTTCTAGGTGCCACAATACAGCTCTGATAGAAACAGGAGGCCCTCAGTGAGCCTATTAGGATTTCACTGGATGAAAGGCCAACCTGGTTTAAAGAAAATCTGCACTGTTGGTGAAGGATAACAAGGAAGCTGAAATCAACAAGTCAAGTGGCACCACTAAGAGATTGAGAAGTAATGCATGCAGCATTGTTACATATAACCCTTAATAAAACCACTATGGATGACCTTGCTGTGGCATAGGCACTATATTCTTCTCAACATTGCAGCTTGATTTTAGCACAACAGAGCTGTTACCTTGGAAAAATCGTTATTCTTGGCAGCATCTATCAAAGCATCATCTGTAAAAGAAGAGACAGCAGAGTGCAAAATGAAGTAGTTGACAAAAAGATGGCAAGACATGTGAAGAAGACAAATGCCAAAGAAACAGCAACTGGAGGGGTGGGGGCTGACAATAATTCTGCTTAGGGACAGAAGTTGGCTAATGAACACAGAGATAATTACCCAGAGAACCTCATAAAATTGCTTGTGACTTTTGTGTACTGTTATGTTCATTAGGATAACTCTTACTTCCATCAATCTCGGACAAGTTGCAACCCAAAACTTCTAGAGGTTTTAATCAGGAGAGGGAAGCCTGCAATTGTTATTCTTATTCAGAAGTAAGAATAGAGTAATCCTAGTGTGAAAAGGGAGAAAAAGCACAGCTTTTTTTTTCTTGTGGAGATTCTGAATTGGATCCTTCACTATTTTTACACACTCTCTCTCTCTCTTTCTCTCTCTCTCTCTCTCTGTCTTGTTGTGGAGGCAAGATAATTTATTCAAATTCACCATTTCCTGAGTAAATGTTCTATTGTTTACATTTCAATAGAAGATGATGGCTTGAACTGTAGAGTCCTTGGTGCTCTCTGAACTTGGGTCTTTGCTTGCAGATCCTGTTTATTACACAGCTAAAGTGGTAAGGATGGCTCCTTGACTAGGGTATTGTTATCTACTTGAAATAGTGGCGAGGAAACAGCATCCCCCCCCCCCGCCCAACATAGCAGGGCAAGTTTCTGTATATAAATAGGGAGCAAACCCCACATTCACTAGCACTGATGATGTGACCTAGTCAGGTAATGGAATGTCTGTAAACAAAACAACCAAGCTCAGACAGCACCAAGGGCTCCACTGTTTATATTTCACTGCTCTTAGCTACTCATTTTTATAGGCATAGAAAGAATATACAGGATGAAATTCCTTGATCTTCACAGGTTGCTGGTGTTCTGTTTTCTTTTTCCTGCAACTCCAAATTTCACACCTAATGCACCACTCAGATGTAGAGACCTTAATCCTGCTGCTTTTCCTTGCATCCCATGCTGCTACAGGTGGAAGATTAACTTTGTATCGCTGTGACATTTTCTCCCAAATGTTGAGGGAAGGCAGTATATGCAAAGCCAATGCTTCTTGCCTTGAAAACAATCATCCAACAATCATCCAGAATTCCCCAAGTAGGGCTCCAGCAACTTTAAATTCCTGTTGTAGCAGTGATGAATAAAACTTCAATTTTCCTGCATTAGCACACATTGCATAGTGTTCTAGCCTGGCTCCTGCTTGTATCTTTGTAGTCCTGTAATGCTCTTATATTTAAACATCACCTACGGATGCTAACTCCACTGCAAGCTGTACTAAAACACTGAAACGCTTTTCAAATCTGAACATGTCCCAATGTGAGATTTCACCTTCACGAGCAAGCACATTGGTGATCAAATTTCTTTCCCTAAAAATGAATATTCAAATAAATATAACTGGACACAGCACTGAAGCTTCTCACTTCTCAATTCTGAACTCTGTTTCAGTTATGCTAAAGAAAAGTTAGAAACAAATTATATAGTCCATATAGTGAACAAAAGGTCTCACCTTTAAGGGCCTGGCTGCTGTCCGTTGCTGAGCTGGAAGAACAAAATGAAAGATTCAAAGCTAAAAGACAAGTCCTTCCTATTCAAACCCCTCCCTTCCATAAGAATTCCTACTCTATTTGCCTAGAATCAAAGAGACAGAATAGGAAGATCTTGGTGCTCCTACAAATTGGTAATTCTGACTTGTACTATTTAAGGAATTAAGCCATTTGAAGTACGTAGCTGATCCAAGAGGTTTTTAGGAATTCACATCCTCTTATCCTGGCTTGTTCACCCAATTTGAACCACTATGCCATTCTGTTAAAATTAAAATAGACTATCCAATATACCAATTATTGAGGCTATGGGTACAGAGAGTAAGGAATATGACCTTGACACAGGTATTGTTGCCCAGGCTAAAGGGACTAAGATACTTTTTTAAATCTAGAACATTCATTTAATCTTTGGAAATGGCTCAGACTGACACTTCTGTTATTCACTGAACTACAAGAATGAGGAGGAGGAGGTACAGCACAACCAGACTTGCAAAATGCTGTTAGTACAATCCATCTAAACAGAAGTTGTTGGAGCCATCCTATGGAGTTGATTTCATGGCCTGGTATTTTTAATGGAGCTGACAGATAAGCCCTCCTATCCCAATTCAAAGATTCATTCCCCATTTTGTATAAAACCTTAAGCTATTTTTCCTTGGGGGTCCTTCTCTTAATCTAGCCTGGTCTTTCTTACCTCTAGTCCCCAAGCAGACAGCCTCACCTGGAGACTGGTGTAGATGGTGGTGAAATTGGGAGAGGAAGGTGTTGCTTTGTAGGTGTTGAGGGAACATCAACAAGGTCAGGCATGGCAGATGTGCCCACTGTTTGAGTGCGCACCAGTTCTGGGTCTAACACAAACAACTCATCCTGGGAGATCTCTGTTACATAATTAAGATGTTCCTAGAAATATACAGATAAATAATTTTGGGGATAGAATTAATTTTTCTACTATTATTAACTAGTCAAAACCTCAATATCATTTGATAATATGCAACAAACCACTGCAATTGGATTTTTTTCTATATAAATACATTTAGAATTCTTTATTGGCCAAGTGTGATTGGACACACAAGAAATTTGTCTTGGTGCAAATGCTCTCAGTATACATAAAAGAAAAGATACATTTGTCATGAATCATAAGGTACCACACTTAACAGTCATAGGGTACAATAAGCAATCAATCATACTAGGAAACAGTCAATATAATACATCAAAAACAAGCAGAAAAAATCTAGCTGGAAATAACTATTTCTGAAAAGAATTCATTCAGTTAGTCCTGTAGTACTGAATATTTTAAAAACAAATAAAAACCAAGATGTATGCCAAAAACTATGTTATTCAATAAAAAGCATGAAAATATACTTTCTTTCTTTCTTTAATGGAGAAGCTCATTCTCCACTGTCTTTGGACAATAAAATAAAGCTCACCTGGGCACGGTCTATTCTATAAAAACGATCTGCTGTGGTTGCTGTAAAAGAAATACATAAGTTACTTGGTATTTATACAGAATCCCAGGAAGTTATTAAGTGCTTTCATTCACTTTCTCAAGAATTTAACTGACATTGTCCAACTATTTCTCAGTATATCCATGTAGCCGCAAACCCTGGAATTTGCCTTTCCAAAGAGATAATTGGAAGATGTTGAATTCTGAGCTCAAGGCTGAATACCATAACTGAATGCTGAATAGAATAAGCCTGACATACAGCCTTGGCAATGTTAGCTACTTTTATAAAACATGATTTACTGCATTAAACAGTAAGCAGATTAAATTATTCTCTTATTTTTAGTCATGCTTGAGTGCAAATAAAGAAATCAGCTTCATTAAAATGTGCTTTTTTCCCCTTGATGCATGTTTGCATATGCTAAATATAGTGCGTTTTGACAAAATCTCAATCCTTTAAAAGTATACTCGGTGTATATGCATGTCACACTGGATATATTGTTAAAACTCGCTTTCATATCTTGACATTTAAACTGATAGTTATTATTATCACTATCTGCTAATCAATGAAAGAACATTTAAAATTAAATTAAATCCATGGAGTGCCAGGGATTCATGTTAGCAGTTGTTACTCCCATCTTTGACAGAGAAAATAGAGAGGTACCCATTTTCCCAGTTTGGACCCTTCTGATACGCTGAATTTCCAATGCATCAAAAAGCTGGGAGCAAGTGGCTGAGCTCTATGGAAGTGGAAGGAAAGTGCTCACACCCAGTATCACTAATCCTCTTGTTTTGCATGCATAGCTCTGTACCAAGGCTCCAGGCATAGGAGAGGGTTCAGGTAGGGAGCTACAGCCCAGGTGATTATATTTTGTTGACTTACGGTATTTTATTTACCTCTTTTGGATTTTTCAGAATGCTGTGGGCAAGGGGAGGTTGCTATGGCTGGACCCTAGAAAGACTGGGGAATTCTCTTTGGGAATAGAGCAGAAGTGATGGGGAAGGGAGGGGAGCTCATGACACAAGCCAGAGCAGATTAGAAGAGTGAAAGAGCCTCGTTTATCCTGTCCCGGGGAGAGATTTACAGTCGCAGAGCTCTTGATGAAGGCCAGTAATTCAACCATTTTAATGAGCCTGTGTTGCCCCTGAATACCACTCCAGCTTTTTTCCCATTGACACATTTTCCTCTATTTGGAACATGCTGCTGGGAAACTGGCAGAAAAAGAGAAAACAATCTGCAGCAACAATATCTGGGAACAGGATCCTCATATAGGGGCACAAAAGAGATGGCCTTTTCTCACTGGGATTCCATAATCAAATGTGCCCATGTGCCTGTATGTTGCGCATCAGGGTTGGTGATTTCATCTCTTTATTTTGGGAACAAGATTACACAACGATGAACATTTGGAAGAACTGCTTTCTCTATTCCTTGTGAATAAGGCATGGATTGGAGCGAACAAGAGACTACTGACACCGATAGGACATTAGTATCCTACAGTTCCTTGAGGCAGCAGAGAAAGAGAAAAGAGTTAAAAAAACCCAGAGAAAAGGGATGGAGGGAGATGGGCAGTTAAGAAGTATGAAAAACACACAAACAAATAAATGGAATTGGGAAAGCAGATGAAGTCAGTGAAATGAATTACTCTTTCTTTTTCTTTTATACACCTTGATTAGAAGGAAGAATACAGAATAAAGTTCAATCTACCAGTATTATATAAAAAGAACCTGCAGTGACATGAATCTCTCCCAGTATCCTCCTCGGTCTTGATTGTGGCCTGTCCATTTTTACTTTCTGGACTCTCCATCTATCCTGGTTAAATTCCACTGTATCTCATGTTATCCCCATCCATTAGATTTCTAAGAGCTTCTTTTCCAATTGCCTGCTATAACCTTCCTGAAGGGAGGCCTGGAGGGATGTGCTGCATCAACAGACTCCAAAGACCATGCAAGCTGCTCCCTGTGTGTTTGGGAACTTATTCTGGCTTTGCTACAGGGGGACAAAAGCTCCTATTGTCTGAGCCTGTGGGAGAGTCTCAGAGTCTTGCTTAAACTAAAATCTTAAAAAGAGCTGAAGCGTGCTACTAAAAGTGAAAAGTGCAGCTGAAAGCTTTAGGAAGGCCTTCAGGTAGGGGGCAAATTGCAGCTGGGAAAGAAGTTGGAACAAAACTGTGTTTGTAAACAAGTTTCTGCTGCCCTGCCGAGCACTTGGGAATTTTTGCAAAACCCCGCTGGTTGGGTCACAGGCCCAGCAAGGGAAAAATAAAAATAATGAAATCAATTGTTACTTTGCCTTCTCTTGTTACTCCCCACCACCACCCAAAAAGCTATAATTGAATTTGATGCACAAAAGGTAAATTTCAATGCAGCATATTCATTGGTATTCACTGTTTCTGGGAATCCTTAGCTAAGTTGTGGTGAAACTGCTTTATTTTCTTCAGTCTTTTCCTGTAGAGCCACCTGCTGGCCAAGGAGTAAATCTAATTCAGGCATTATTATTCCGTCCAACATGGACAAATGGTAATGGACGCCAACGGTATAAACTCCTCCCTAAAATTTTGGATAAGTCAAAAGGTTCTGTAATTGGATGAAAGTGAAGCTTGTTCAGGACATTTCCTTGAAACCAAGGTTCTACTTTTCTGAAACACAAAAAGCTTTCTTATTATGTGCTGTTAATCCATCTAAATCACGAGTGTCAAACTCGCCGTGTCACGTTGGCATCATGTGACGTTTCACAACTGTTTTCCCATTCACAGAGCTGGGTTGGGTGTGACCTGTATGTGATGCATCCGGCCCGCGGGCCGTCAGTTTGACAACCATGGTAAATGGACCCCGATATTTATATTGTAAAACAACATTGTTATTTACTGTTGTATAATGACTGCCATTAGTTTTTCCCCCTTTTTATTTTTATTCAAAAAAACTTAAAACACAAAACTCCAAAACTTAAAAAAGGGAGAAAAAACACAAAAACAAGACATTAAAAAGTGCATTAAAAACAAGAAAAAAACCATAACACATATGCACATACTATCCCCCTGGTCAAATACTGCTTAGTACATTACTACAATATTAGTTTCCCACCCTTTGCAGAACTGTTCCCCCCAAATTTTATACTAAATATAGTTGCAAATTGTTAACCTGTCATCTACAGTATCTACTATATTAATGACAAAATAGTTAACAAGAACAATAATAAAAAAGATAAAATTAAAGTTTCAAAACCCTCTCTTAATAAATAATTACTGTAATCAACTTATAGAAAAATCTTATCTATCCAAAATTGTTCCAAGTGTTAATAGTCCAACATGGAGAAATGGCAACAGATGCCAACAGCATAAATTCCTCACTAAAATTTTGGGTAGTCAAAAGGTTCTGCAATTGGATGAAAGTGAAGCTTCTTCAAGACACTTCCTTGAAACCAAGGTTCTATTTTTCTGAAACACAAAATGCCTTCTTATATATGCCGTTAATCCATCTAAGTCAGGGGTGTCAAACTTGTGGCCTGCAGGTCAGATGCGTCATGCGCTGGCCACGCCTACCCTTGTTCAGTGAAGGGGAAAAAAGTTGCGATATGTCATGCGACAACGTAATGCCATGAGTTTGACACCCCTGATCTAAGTGGATCCTGATATTTATATTGTAAAATAACACTGTTGCATAATGACCACTCTTAGTTCTTTAATTCAGGCATGAGTGTACTCTCTTTAATCTAGAGATGTCAAGAACCAAACCGATGACTTTCTACAAAGCACAGATTCTACTGCTCAGAAACAGCCCTTCCCTAACTTGGAGTTTAAATGAATGGCTTTATTCCAACCTAGTGATCTAAAACGCAAATGATTTAAGTGAATTACAATGACAGAGTAAAGTGAATTATGGCTTCTGTCTAATTATAGCAATGAGTTAGAAAGCTTATGGGACCAAACATAATAGTGGATTATTTTATGTTTCTAGATATCTCAGTATTTCATACAATACGGATAAAGAGATTTTGAATCTGATGGTGCTAATTTACTGTCCTTTGGAGGAAAAGAGAGGTGGGGAAAGAGTGAGTGGATTGTCCTGTCCATTTCCAATTCCAGTTTTGCTACTGTTGGCATATAGATTGAGATATCCTTTCTTGAAACTAGTGCTGACCTCCCAGGCAAAAATATTCTCCATCCACTGAGTAAATGTTTTTTTCACACATCTACCTTTTAAAACAGTATTTTTGCCCCCTAATTAGTGCATATAGATCCAGAATATCTATTAAACTTCTGTTCATGTTTTATATTTCTCTCTAATCAATTAAACCGAATTCAGGGCTACCGTAACTGAACTGCAAAAATCAAGAGAACTTGATTGTTTCAGAGATAAAGTTTTCTGTATATTCTTGTTACCACTATTGATCATTGCAGTCCAAATGTAGCAGCTCTGTTATCACTAACAACAAATGTTAAATTTAACTACACTTATTCCTCCACCAACAAACTTTTCAGCTAAAGTAGATGATGGACTGTAAGCTCATATTTGCATGGGAAAGGCTTAGAAGGAGAGACAAAATTAGACAGGATACCTGATACCACAAAAAGACATAACTAAAATCTATAATCTCTTGCTGGAGAAAGGCTAAATTGAATTTAGAAGAGAAAAGTGAAACATTACTTGCTTAAAAATATAAAATGCGTACAAGCACTATGGATATATAGTAAGTGTACTCCGTGCTTGTACTTTTGTTTTCTACTAATTTCGTAAGAACTTGGAATAATTTATGCTGCAAACCAAAGAAAAGTCAGCATGGTGATGTTTCTGCAAAAAATAACCAAGTCAGTTCTAGGCTGATCAAACAGAAATTAATTCCCAATGCATGGGACATAATTATTCTGTTTTGGTTTTACTTCACTTCAAGTACTGAGTTTAGTTCATTAAGGGCCTTTCAGAGAAAGGGATGATAACAATGACCAGAGGACAAGAAACAGATTGAAAATGTGTTTAGATTTAACCTTAAGACCAGACAATGGAGGGATATATGATAGGACATCACATGGAAGTCAAAACCAGCCTTCTCTCATTTCAGAGTTTAGGACATGGAATGAGGAATTTAAGTTACAGAAAGAAAGATTGAGTATCAGGTTAAAAAAAGAACCAGAAAGGCTTCCCTTTAAAAATCCAGTTCCAGCAGAAGAGAGTCAGCTATTTGTCTGGGATGATTTGATTTTTGATTCTTGTAGGAGTATTGCACTCAATAACTAACATGGCTCACTCCAACTCAAATGTTTTAGTGATTCCTGCACTAAATTCTAAAGAGGTCCTTCTATCTCATGTGTATTCAAGAATAGCCCAAAAAATGGACAGGGAAGGCAATGAAGAACAAAAGAAATTTCCAAAGGTGCAGCCAAATGCTATTAATTTCCATGTGAAAGAAGAAAAATCCTATTATAGAAACATTTTCTACTGCAGTGCCAGTGTTAGTGGCAAGACTTTCCCAAGATGGTAAAATGGGAAATCTTTGATGCAGGTATGTTCCCATATACTGATTCTAAAGTTTACAGATATTGAAATAACCACAGTCAGATGTACTCACAGTCTAGGAAGCACCATTTGGGGGAGAGCTTCTGGCATGACAATGTCTTTGGTTTGGCTCCATCTCCCTCCTGGATCAAAATAAATGAATAATAAAACAATCAATTGTTGCTATTTCATCTAGGCTTACCGTCTCTTCTGTTTTCTTTGTCTTGTCTATATAACCCAGGTAGACTCAGTGCAAACTAGCATGCATACTAGAGCATAAAGTTGTACAGCTCAACATGCCCAAATATCACTGAACAGTTACTAATGCAAGCTAATTATGGAAGCAACAGAAGGAAAAATAGGACTCATTGGTAAGAAGAGAGAAAAAGATACACACCTGAGGAAATAGATTCTGAATAGCAGAAGTGCAAGAAGGGAAGTCCTGTGGAAAGGGAAGGAGCTGGGTTACCATGACAGTAAGGAAGAACTTCACTAGAGATCCAGTTTTGTGTAGTGATTAAGGTACCAAATTAGAAACTGGGAGACTAAGTTCTAGTCCCACCTTAGGCACAAAACCAGCTGGGTGACTTTGAACCAGTCACACCCTCTCAGCCCTAGGAAGGAGGCAATGGCAAAGCACTTCTGAAATGTTCATGGCACCTTCCCCTCAATAAGTTCCCACTGAGATTTGCAGGTGCATGCCATATCGCTGATGAGCCTCTGTGGGCCAACTGTCTCAAGTCATAAAGAGACTTTGAAGACAGGAACTGTAGGTAGTAGAACCTAAATGCTCAAAAATACCATCCTGGTAAAGACTACACTATCACTGCCTCTATCATATGTTGTCACTAAATGAACCAGTTTCAGAACTCTTCCTTTCCATAATAGTCCCAACTATCTGAAGAAACTGAGAGATGTAAAGTTTTGGGACTTTTCTAGCCTGAACATCTGCATTCTTCATTACTTGGTTAATACTCAAGTACTAGACAAAGAACAAATCCAGAATGTAAGAAAGAGAGAGCAGAAAGGAGAGGGATTAGAACTAAACAAATACCCACTTTATTTTATATTTTTCTGTAAATCTAGTTTCAAGAGCAACCTTCCCAAACTTAGTGTCCCAGATGAATGGCAATTAGTTGAGCTGTATAGGAACATTACTTGAAGCCACCAAATTAGAGAAAGCTGCTCTTTCTAGAAAGGGGGTATGCCCTTTCTAAAAACACATACCACACACTCAAACTGTAAGCTAAGGGAGGAAAACAGCAGGATGATTCTGTTGAAAGAGAATTTGGAACATTGCTTATAAATATTTTCTGATTTTAAATTCAAATTCAATTATCTTAGACGTAAAGGCAGGCCTATTATGGGTTTTTTATATTAAGGCAGAATAAACAAGAAAAATAACATTCAGAAATCTCTTCCAACTGAAATTCTTTCTGGATCTGAGACTGAGTCATTGTGGAAAGCATTTGTCTCTGTCTTACGAATCAAGTAGGATTAAAACTTCGTTTGGAATGTTTCTTTGAGGATATTAAATGATATGAGAATAATTATGTACTTATTTTCTCTTATCCATCTTCTTGAGTAGTTAGTTTTCTAGATTATAACAGAATTATAATCTAGATTATCTCTACATTATATCTTTATTGATTACGGATATTTATATATCTCCTATCAATTAAGTCCCTTGGATAGTTCAGATGGATTAAATTATTATGCTGCATACCCTATCTGGATTTCTTTCTTTTTTTACATATAATTCTTATTAAGGATTTTGATCACAACAGTTAAAACTAACACAAACTAGGATTAAAGGATAATAATAAGAATGAATGAAAAGTACAAGGAAAAAATAAGTAAAAGAAAAATACAAAGAAGGGACTTTCAACCTTTACTACAATATAGACAATTTCACCCCCCTATAAGGTTATAGGTACTTATCTCTTCATCCCATATCTCATCCCTTATATAAACATCAACTTTTCAATGTTGGTGACAGCAAAAAGTCTGTAAAGGGTTGCCATAATAAATGTCTTATTTTAACTTTGAACAAATAAACCAATTTTATATTTATTTCTAACAGTCTTATTCTTGAATTCATTCAAAAGATTCTATTTCTCTTCAATCCTTTATTCCATTGCATAGACTTCTTCAAGGATTTAACAAACTTCTTTTATAGATCCAGTAAGAAAACATTTTCCAGGTCTTTTTCTTGGTTGTTATTTGTACTTTCCCTTTAATTTTAAAAAATTCAGCCTCATTCAAATAATAAATAAACAAACAAATAAATAAAATAAATGTGTATGTGTGTATTTGAATAAGGCTGAATGTTTAAAAATTAAAGGGGAAATACAAACTCTCTCTCACACACACACTTTAAAACATCATTTTCCAAATCATTCCTATCATTTGTAGTTTCACTTTTTCTGTTTTGTCAGACAAAACTTGCCCCACACCTGCCATTCCCTCATTGAATCTTTGAACCTAGTTTATCCATATAATCAGACATTATTACTGACACTAGCTACTAAATTTTGGCTCCATTCTTCAAAATTCTTGAGTATTTCCAGTGCTATGATGAAGTTTTATGTCATTTTGTAAGTTGACACCAAAAGTTGGCTTGTATTTCTTCCCCTTCTATTTAAAATCTTTCTAAGTAGAATCCTCTGGGGTTCAATTTCTAAAATCATAAAGTTACTTATCTTCTGAACCAAGATAGTCAAAATAATTCTAGTTACCATCAGAAGCTCTCTATATTTTTATAGTTTATTCCAAAATTTTATAGTCAAGGTCCAAATATTCCAAATGTATTTATCCTAACTCAACTTATAACTTTCTCATATCAAAATCTTGTTTAGTTTTTACTGTTTATTTCAAATTCTGTTAGTTCTTAAGATGGTAATTAATTTTTATCTTATTCAGAGTTGTAGCTACTTCCTCCACAACTTTCCAGATTTGTCATTTCAAAGGTCATTTCGAACAGGTTTGAGATGGTTAATAGGGCAATTAAAAAAAATTAGAAAGTGAAGCTTGTGAACTTTGTGTCCTTTAAAAGGTTCCACTGTAGCGGCAAGCAAGATAATTAATCCTTTTGTCTCCCAGCACTGAAACCTGGGGAAGATTGCTGTTCTGTGGTCTCCTTGTAAGGAGCTGCCATCTGGAACATATGTGAGTGATCTCTTATCTTCTCCTTGTCTAGGGAGGTTTTGAAAAAGTGGTCTACTCCACTCTTGAAGCCTTTCAATGGTTCTTTGATTTGTATCATGGTATTCAGCCCTGTTATTCCAAAAGTATTTTCAGTTTGCTATGCCTCTCCCAGAAATCAGTGACCCCCATCTAGATTTGTTACTCCTTGTTTTGTCCACATATTTCCTTTATACAAATGGTCATACAAAATTATACAAATTCAGTTCAACCTGAATTCTTTGCCAAAGCATGTGAGGAAGAATTCCTGAATTTAAATAAAAATAAGCTTCTTCCTTTTTTCTTTATGTACAGTGAACTGGCAACAAGAATATCTCATGGAACACTTTGCCCTCAGAAGTTGTGGGAGCGCAATAACTTGAGACTTTCAAGAAGAGATTGGACTCCCATCTGTCAGAAATGGTGTAGGGTCTCCTGCTTGGACAGGGGGTTGGCCTAGATGACCTACAAGATCCCTTCCAACTCTGATTATCTGTTATCTTATGTATTCTTTGCTTTTAACTTCAAAACAAGAAAATCATTATCATTATGGAAGTACAGATAACCAGTGAAGTAAGGATACGACTGAGGTATGCTGTCTGATGAGTCATAAATGCAGCAAAATTGCACTTTCTCCTTACAATAGTTTATCTGGCAACTCACCTCTTGAAGCCTTTCAATGTGGGTCCGGCATAATTCCAAATCACTGTCTCCTGGAACCACGATAATTCCTAAAGGCACGGCTGTAAAAAGAATATGCAGTTAATTTTGCCTGCTAACCACATTTATTATGATTGCTCAGTTTGCCAAGTATTTTACTTTGGTTTATAAACCCATGAGAAATTGCTAGCTCATCAGCACTTCTGAGGGAAAAAAACTTCTCTATGTGAGAAAATTTTCAGGGATTTATATTGTGGACTAAACACTTTTTTCTAAAAGTGTGCCATTCCTCACATTTTGATGCAAGGCCCTTTTAATATTTGTCTTATTCAGTATTACAATATATCACAAAGGCTAAAAGAGCTCTTATTTTAACATCTTATCTTAACATGGCAGATATTGAGATAAAGTGGGTACAATAATAAATAAAACAGCTGCAAATGCCAGATGTTCCTGTAGGGTGCTTGGCCTTTCTACTTAAACAAATTACTTACAAGCTTCTTTGAGTTTTTCCTTGTCATAATGAAGTGCCTCATAGTCATGCATGCCAATTCGGCTTACGCGGATTCTTAACCGTTCTGGAATTGGTTGTTGACTGAAAAAAATGAAGCATATATGTTTGAAAAGGTAGAGAGGGTAACACTATTGTGTACAAAAAAGAAGAGGAGATGCTACTGATTGAGAGGAGATGCTACTGATTGAGAAGTTGACAGACAATATTTTCTAACAGCAACAATAATTTCAATGTGTCACGTTTCTAACAAACTTCTCTTAGTTGTAAAAAAGCAAGCTCAACAGCTGCATGTTGCACACCTAGTTTCACCCTGAGTGAAATGTTTGATAGCTATGAAGAAAAACTCACCTGGACAATGCAGATAGGCAATAGAACTACAGTATGAACATTTGTATCTACTGGGATAAGGCTAAATAGGAAGAGAGATATTGACAATCTATCACTGTCATTTCAAATGGGGAGCAGAGGAATGCAAGCTACAGTATATTTGCCCTCCAGACAATAGGAAATACTGCTTAAAGAGATATATTTATTTTCCCCGACCTGCATTTTTGTGGGTATCATTTGTAGGCTCATCCAGCCCAAGAAAGAAGCTGCCAACATGCTTTTTGGACACTAGGGATCAGTGGAGGGTGGTTTTTCTTCAGACTGGAGGGGGTGTGGTTTCATGTGCTGCTGCATTCCATGAATAGGGTTTTGCTTGTTTGTGTGGCCCAATTTCTGGCATGTTGTGGCCTGGTGCCGGTCCATGGACCGAGCATTGGGGACCCCTGTGCTAACATTTCCCAAAATATGTAATTATCGATGTCAGTGAATTAATAAAATTACTCTCCATTCCCCAGCTTATTCAGATAATAGGGCAATCATTAGAAACCTATTTGTAACATACAGGTAATATCCCTTCCTCAATTTTTCTTTTGTTTGATTACTAGGAATCTGGAACAACTTGAATCTTCCAAATAAAGGCATCTGAAGAGAGCATTGTGTTTGCCTACAATTTTTTTGGGATTTAACAGGTTAAGTAGAGAATAGTTGCTGAATGTTTTACACTACTGGCAGAGAATGTAATTCTCTTTGATTTCATAATGTCTTATACAGCCTTCACCAGATAATGCTTTCCAACTTGTCATAAGAGCCTATTTAAAATAAAGTAATGAATACTCAAAATTAAATTAAAAATATTGGCTATTATTTCATTATAAAATTTCATTATTATGAAATTTTTATTAAATTATTATAAAATTATTATAAAATTTCAGAGAGCTACAAAACTGTCTTATAGCCTTAGAACCTTCCCTGACATTGAGCCTTAGAGTTTGGGATATGATTGAAATCCAAGAGAAACTGTAGGAAAGCTGAATACTGTGAACTGGTGACACCTCCTTTCTTGCTTGTACCAAAGCTTGGGAGATTCCCCCTATAGTACATACTCATTCAATACAGGCATGGAGTTTCTCCTCTTGGTCTTCTGCACCATGTTTGCTTGGTTGCGCAGTGAAATGCGTATGCAGGAAGCTCCCAGTTTACAAGGTTCCCCATCCACTTGCATGGGGATGGCTTTGGATGTGGTAAGTACCACCTCCCGGCACTGCTGCAGCCGCTCTCCATGGCCACCCACTTGCAGTGCTGCCTAGAGAACAAAGAAGAGGATGAAATAAATGGATTAAATATATTTCACTCTAATAGAAATCATATAAACTACAGCTGGATCTCAAAATGGATTTCAGACTCAGATCGATCTATTCTGAAGAACCCTTGTACATGCATGCAGAGAGTAGCATGGTCCAACCTATGGCCTGAAATACTCAGGAGACATGAAATTTGTCACAGAATTATGCAATTGGAAAGGAATGTAAAAGGACGTGTAGCCTAATTCCCTTGCTCTTTTGGACATAATAAATCACCTGCTTGGAGACAATACATTATTGGGGCTTAGTTCATTCCATCAGAAAGTTTCTCTGAATGTGTCAGAGAGCCTGGTTTGCCTGCAGTTTCCACTCCACTGACCCAAAGTGCTGCAGCTGACTCCCAATGGTATATGGAGTCGCACTATAACAATGATGCTCAAAAATCTTAGGAGCATTTCTCAGCCTTATATCTCCAGATATACCATTTGCAAACTCTTGCACTTAGGACCAAACTATCAAGGTGTTCTTCAGGAGCTTTATTAGGCTTTTAATCCTTTGGTCCCTGCTGAAGTTCTTTTTTAACAATTTTCTTGTTAGTTTATAATACAGCATATAAAGAAAATACAAAAGTAAATAGTAGAGAAGTTAGGGAAGGGAAAAGGAAAGAGAAAAGTGAGGGAAAGCAAGGGGGGAAAAAGAAAAAAAGGCACTAACTTCCAACTCCCTTTGGTGCAGAAGAAAAAGGCATTAACATCAAACCTCAACTTTTTACTTTTACATAATAGTAAATCCCTGCTGAATCTTTATATTAATTCAGTCCTAGCAATCATATTTTGCACTAATGCAATGGCACCTCTTCATACAACATAAATTGCTAGCACAGGGGGTTAATACCGATTGGGCTTTAATCTCAGTGGTTTCCATACATGTGAATCTAATCTAGCCTGGGTTTCCAGTCCTGACAATTTCCATTGCAAAATGAAGTACAACTGAAATGAATTGAACCTGATTTAGCCATTCAAAATGAAAGTGGTGAAGGTCTAGTCTGGAATACAGCAAGGGACATAGAAATAGGTCCCAAATCAACTATTTCAGAAACCAAATGTTCCATTGTTTACTCTTAAGCAGGATGTTATCTGCTCAACAAATAAAAGTTTGGTACTTCTCTTACCTATTAATTATATTTGTGATTACTTAGTTCATCTCAGCTATCCTGGGTGTAATCCGAGATGTACAGTGAAAGAAATTTCTATTGTGCCTGTAAGTAATACTTTGATGCTCCCAAAGTGTACAAAGGAAATTTATGAATGAATGCATGTTAACAATATGGCTACTTAGGCAGACTGGAGTGAAAAGTCAGAACAGCTGGGCTTACTCACCAGAGAGGTCATGGTGAAGCCAATGACTTCAAGGCAGCCATCATCATGGCGTTGGGGTTCAAAGTCATGATGCTCTCCAGGGTTGCCCCAAGGCATAGTGCCTGCACAGTACCTATGTATAAGAAGGAAGGGAGAAAAATGAACTGCCACAATTGAAAACACAGGGAGGGGTTTAGAAATTTGGGGATGCAGCATAAAAGCAACGACTTATTTTTTTTGGCAGTGAATGTAACAGCCCACCTTGGAATGTTTAGGAAGACGAGGCATTGAGGCTTAAGATCTTGGATCTTGGGAGTCAGATCTGTTCCATCACACTGTATTGTTGTTGTTTTTTAAAAGAGAACAAGCAAAGCAGTTAGTATCAAAGGCAAGAAGCAACAAGCAAAATCCTATCCTCTCTATGGGACAGCCAATTTTTTCTTCCCTCAGACTTGGCCTGGGAATAATTTATCCTGTCAGTATTTTCCAAAATAAACAAATTCATCAGCAGATCAAACTAATTATCCAAGCCAATAACCTTATTTCTCCAATAAACTGAAAGAACCCATCTGTATTGTAATATACTCACCACCACCTTGATGTGTTTTGCTAAGTCTTTAGAGCTCCCCATGAGAAAATCAGAGAATGCTGTCTATAAATAGAAGAAAAATTGAAACAGTTCAGAGTTGCTTACCTGGTTCTCAATAGAAAGAGAAGTTTGAGAGGGCAAATTTCAGAAAATTACCTCATTTTAAATCTCAGTGTAAATGACAGAGTATGATATCTGTTTAAATGGGAATGTTGTACATGCAAATTATCCAACATTACCATCTTTCATTCTGTTCTCTACTTCATAGATGGTACCTAGTCCCTATTATACATGATTTGGGTAAATTTCTAAGGGCATAATCAAGTCCTATCCCACTATCCTCGCTCCCTGGCTGACTCTAGTGCTGAGTACACTGTACAATGCCTCCCACTTTCATAGTCCCTCTCAAGGTATAAAACAGTCTTGCCATCTTACTGGAGATAGCAAAGCTACATTTAAAAAGGAAAAACTGCTACCACTTTTTCCTGTAAGCTGATTGCACTTGAATATTTCTGGATATTCTTCTTTCGTTATGCTGACAATCTTCACCCTCTATTTTACAAAAACTTTTTAAAAAAACTTTGTACAAAGCTTTGACTCAATACTAATTGCAACAGAATTATTCAAACTTCTTTTCCAGACAAAGCAGGAAAACTACTTTCGCATATACATAAGCCAAATTCTCTCTCACTTAACTCTCAAATTCTGGAAATGTCAATCAAGTTGTACCAATACAGATTTTTCAATACAGATAAAGTATTTTTTTTCCTGCATACATTCCTAAGGAAACCAATAGCACCTTTTCCCAACTCAGGATGCCTCAGAATGCATGTATGAAGAGTGGAACTCCTGGTATTTTAGGGAAATGAGATTCCAACACATCTGGAAGATGCCAACTTGGGAAAAGTTGCTATTTATAATCAATAGCTTGGGGGGGAGGCATATCAAGAGAAAGGTAGAAAGTGCAGACTGGGGCATGCATCCTGATGAACTCACCCCAGCATAGAACATTTTATTCCGAAATCGACTGTTAAATTTCTCTGGATTGGCCTCTGGAAACAGAAGTTAATTATCCGTTATTATGAGTCACTGGTTCTCAGGAAGCTGAGTCCCTCCCACTAGCACTAGAAACAATATGTATCTTTACTCCTAGAAAGGCATTAATTATTTTTCTGAGCCAATTGCTTCTAATTCCTAGTCACTTTCTTTTCCCTCCTTCCCTGGTCTTATAAATTCAATTACAACCTTTCTGACTTTAGCTCCTCCATAGTCAAAGTTGTAAGCATTTCTCAAGCAATCAGCCCAGTCCTAACATAATCTCCAAGGCATAAACTTTGACGGTATTAGACACATTGACATTTACCTCGAGATTCGTGGAATTCCAGTGTCACTCGAGCATCGAAACCAAGGCTGAAGTAATTGTTGAAGACATCAAGAGGGAGCTGAAATAGACAAACAGAATACTTAGCTTTGGACTGAAAGACAGAATGAGGTTTTTGGTATACAGATATATGTATGGAATTAAAAAAAAAGCAGTTTAGAACCATGAATATAAACCTCACCTCCATTATCTGTTAAAGTCTCTTCTGATATTTATTGTATGAAAATGAAATTCTGAATGCAGAAACTTCTCTATGAGAATACCATATACAGGTAGTCCTTGACTTACAACAATTCATTTAGTGGCCATTCGAAGTTACAATGGTACTGAAAAAAAGTGACTTATGACCATTTGTCACACTTATGACTGGTGCAGCATCCCCATGGTCATGTGATTTACATTCAGGTGCTTGACAACTGGCTCATATTTATGACGGTTGGAGTGTCCTGGGGTCATGAGATCATCTTTTGCGATCTTCTGACAAGCAAAGTCAATGGGGAACCCAGATTCACTTAACAGCTGGGTTACTAATTTAACAACCGTAGTGATTCACTTAACAAATGTGGCAAGGAAAGTCGTAACAGGGGGCAAAACTCATTTAACAAATGTTTTACTTAGCAACATAAATTCTGGGCTCAATTGTGGTCGTACGTCAAGGACTATTTATAATACCAAACCATGTGTTTCTGAAATTCTCACAAAAGCTGTTTTAGCTGAGACTTTGAGACTCTTAAGTCACTGTGATTCTAAACAATGAGAAAAAAATTCTTAGAGCCAAACTAGGCATCCCACATATTCATGTTTAAATCATGCTTCAAAAGGAAAGTTGTTTTGTTTTTCTACTCCAACCTACCATCTTTCCGAATTCCAAGGATGTTTTTGGAATCTGAAAATCCAGAAAATGGGAAGTTCTTTGCAAGTGTAAATTGGAGTAAAGTAATGAAGAACTGGCAATAGCTTAAAGCATTAACTCCTCTCTACACGTACGGTTTTTCCATTCATAATAGCATTCAGATGAATGGGTGGAGGGTTTAAACTGGGGACAGGGCAGGGCATTCAGTGACTCCAGCCCCTTTTCTTTCACATCAAACTTTCAGCCCAGGAGCAGAAGGAAAGTTGTCCTTTTGTATACCTGGATGCAAATAGAGCTGCTAACTGTGAAATCTGGAAATCTACTTTATTAAGGCTCCCTATATCACATAAAGAGCTTTATTTTAACCAAAGCATTCTAATATGTGGTCTTTCTGACTTTTCAATTTAGTCAGGGAGACTAAGGGACAACTTCATTCTCTTTTTGATAAAAAGATGCTACGATTTGTTATCCCAACCTTGAAAACCAGAGACATTTGGTTCCAGAAGTGCACCAGATTACATCATAATAACTTCTATACTTTTTCTGAGGAGAGTTTCAATTTATTATCCCTTATCTATTCTATTCGTGTTTATAGCAGCTATTCAGTGGATATATATTATTACCTGACACTGTTTCACAGAAAAAGATTTGGGTATCATGAGTAACTCTCTGTAAGCCGCCTAGGGTGAAATGGGAGGCAAACAAGTTTGATAAACAGTCAGCTTCAAATAAAACTTCTACATGGTAAGTGTGCTATCATTTTGATTGCTTACTCCTGATCTAACTAGGACATCACAGCTAGGCTTCCTACAGCTGAACACAGAACTGAAAATTCTGTTCTTCTACTGTACTTATGATGAATTATGATTTAAGTATAATCATTGCACATTAAAAGGACAAATGGCAGATTCTAGAGAATATTATCTATTTTACTGGATTTAGATTATGCTTACTGACCCTTTTTGCAACCATTTTTTTCCATCTTAATTTTTAGAATTTACTTCTTCCTGTTACCCCACTTGTCACACAGGCTCCGAATTGTAGTTAGCTAGAGAGCAAGGTATATTTTCTGTGCTGTCACAGAATATTTATCATTATATTTAACTCATATCTAATTATATTGACCATTATGGAATAAATTATGAAGTACAACATGTCATGTGTGAGAGCGAGCAACTGATTTATTTGGATATGACATTAGTATTAACTTAGTGATGATAGCTTTGAGGCTCACCTTATCTGTGGCTGTTTCATCCTTCTCTTCTGGATTTCCCTCAGGTTTGGGGTCTACCTGTAGATTCCAGCGATCAAGTTGCACAATTTCCCCCTCTTCTACATGAGACAGGATTTTTGACAACGGTTCATCAGTATATCCCTGTGGGTTGACATATTGTCTGTGAGAACTGAGACAAGGTAATGGAAACAAATAACTTCCCTTCTATCCACTTAGTGTCGTTTGCAGTGCTGACTTGGAACATAGCCTTATACAAAACTTGTAATGAGTTGGCAAATTCTTACCCCGCCCCAGTTCAGTGTTCTTGCTAGGTCATTTCCTGTCCCCAAAGGAAGAATGGCCACAGGAGGTGGAGGGTTCAGGCGTAACTGGTCCAAAATTGACAGGATCCATCCCACCTACTCAGCCAGGAAAAACATAACAGATTCAGACAGAATTTTTGCTTTAATTTCTTGTATCTGCTCAGTTGCTTCAGCTATTTATTGCATTTTTTAAATATACATCCATCCACAGGAGACAGCCCAAAAAGTGTAAAAAGAAGAGTTACAAAAGATGGCAGGCTTTCTCAGGGGCTATGCTATTTATTCAAATAACCCAACAACCAACTAAAATAAATTCAAAGGAATATTTATTACAACTGTTGGTTTACGATTTAGACAGGACTACAATTTAGATAGGACTGCAGGGCCACAGCATAATGAAATATTATATCCTCCAGAAATTAAAAAAGTCATAGGCCAAGAACTAATATAAATCAACCAGTAATATAGACAGTGTCCATCTCTAATACATTGCTGAATTATTGCTTTAGGTAAAATGTAAACAGCTCTGTATCTTTGAACAGGTAGCCGTGAATGCATATGGCTGTATTAAGTAATTTGGTGGACGATTCTTCATACATAACTCAGTGCAACAGAACTATTTGGATACTGATCCAGGTTCTGCTACTGATGCAGATCTACCTTATCACAGCTTATCACACAGGAAAGGGGACATAGCCACTTACTGTACCATCTCCTCCACATGCCAGAATTCGTAAGTTGTGCACTTTACGATACAACTCCAACCTGCACAAAACCCAGAGTAAGCATCACTTATTTTTATCTATTGAACCTCATTCCTCCTCTCCCTTGCCTTGAGATCTACACTCAGAAGTTCAACAATGACACCTCATTAAGTACTCTTTAAGATCATTCACTGTTCTAATTCTAAAGTGCCACTCTGCCTATTTTATAAGGCAAATATAAAAAAAAATATTTTCCCAATAATTTCAGGTCTGTCTGTGTCAGTTGGAAATGACAAATGTACTTGTGTGTGGTTCAGACTCTTTTAATTGTTACTCACGCTTCTTTGGGACCTCCCTGGCTGAGATCAAAAACTTGTCGAGGGTTGAGATACCACATAAAAGATTGGAATATCTTTGTTCCCTAAAAGAATGAAAGAAAATATGCTGAAGAAGGCTAACAGAGAGTCAATAGAATTTGAGAAATAACATCGGATAAATGATTTACCTGATTCCCACCACTCTTGGGGTTCACAAACACAAGCAGCGGCTTCATGAGAGGTGCTGGAATGGGCTTGATAACAAAGGGTTTCCATCTTCCCTCCTAAAAAAGATGAATTACAGAATGTCAAATGAAGAAATCAGAGGCTTTACCCATAGGATTTACATTGCATGCATGTTATAGTCACTAAATTCCTTGTACTTCTGACAACCACAAAATTGGAACAAATGCAAGTGAAACTATGAACAATAATTGGGTTTTATTTTTGTAGAAAAGAAGGTCTTTCTTGCCTTTTATGTCAAGGTCTATAAAAACAAGAACAAAAATCATGGAAATGATGGCGATCTAACTACTCTAAAGCCAGCCAGGCATCTACATTTCATCAGAAAAACTGTTTTTAACTTTTCTTCCCTTTTTGGCTTCAACTCTCATTTTTTCTAAGCAATAAATAATCTCCTTTTGGATTATCTGGTGTGAAAGAACAAAACATCCATAGACCTTTATATCTGAGTGGAGCTACAAATATTTAAAGAAATACAACAGCTGTGCTGGATAAGACCAGTCTTACCCAGTTCAGCTTTCTATTCCAAATTAAGTCACTTAGGGATGCCTATAAGCAAATCTTAAGTGCAGTGATATCCCCTTGTTCTCCAGCAACCAGCATTCTGAAGCTCTGCGGGGACAACATCTAGCCTTTGTAATCAATAACTATAAGTAATCCTCCTTTCAATGAAAACATTTAGTATTTTCTGGAATCAAGACACTATTAAATAGCTTCCTTTGCTGCTTTTAATACATATTTATAAGAAATGACTAATTTTTATCACTATCTGTAAGCAGGATAGTGCAGTTTTACTGCACATTTAGAGAAAGATATTTTCTTCTTTAATATTTATCATAATAACCAAGGGGTGATAACAGGACCCTGCTAAGGCTCTCAGACGTCTCATCCCAGCATGGCCACTGATAGAGGCTAGTGGGATGATAGTCCAGCAACATCTGGAGAGTCGCATGTTATTCATCTCTGTGTTAGAAGGCATTGTTTAATTTGCTTCAGTTCTGTTGGACTATGTTTCCTTAGTCTTTAGGAAAAGCTAAATTGGTTTGCAAATGTTTTATTAGGGTCTGGCTGGGAGAAAACAGAAGGAAGTTCTTTGCATTGAGCACAGAGGAGGAGGCATTAAAAAGTGCATTTTCCCCATTTGTTCTAGCAAATTAATGCTCAAAAGTACAAAAAACATTAGCCAATTTCCCAGGATTTTTTTTTCTCCTATTTTTTCTTTAGGACTGCTTGCTCTTTATTTTGTTCTTTGTATTCTTTCAAGCTCTCTGACCTCAGGTCCCTTCTTGCTGGATTTCCGTTTGAAGGAAGTCCTTTTTTTCTTCTTACTTGACTTCAGAGGGTTCTAGAGAGAGAAGAGGGAGGGGACAGAAAGAACAAACCATGTAAATCCGGAGTTAATTTAAAGTACCTCTTCCACATTCCAGAAGTGTTAAGACTGCAATTCCTTGAATTCTGTTGGGAACTTTGAGCGTTACTCTTAATGCATACAGAAGGGCTTGGGCCTAAGTAAGGATAAATGGCTTTAGGGGAGAAATTTGCACAGGGATGAAGAAAACATAAAATTGTAACATACTTGGGGATGACGGACACGCAAAATCCAGGTGGGAGGGATGACAACAGCAGCATGTGCCCCCAATGAACAGGGCTCTTCAATGTGCTGCAGCATGAAGCATGAAACTTTGCTGTGATACTGAAAAGGAGCAAAGGAACAGAATCGATTAACAACAATTGCTGCCTCTGTGAGCTTGTTTCCAATACTGGACTAGTGTACTCCGGTAAGCAGAAAGGTTTGGAAATCAGATTTAAGTGCTAGGCTTTATCATAAACTTATATAATAAACTTCCTGGGACTTCATGGTTTAGCCCAACTCCTGAACCTGACTTGGATGAAAACTTTCAGATGTAGCTCAATTAGATTAGAATATTTAGAACACACAGTAATAAAGCTGTAACACAGGATAAAAAATTATCCACTGCAATGTAAAGAAATAATTAAAAAAAAGATTTCAGGAATTTTACTTTGAAGTTTCTTCCTCCTGCCCTGCTGAATAACCAGAAACCTGGCTCAGTGCTTAGTGGCCTTGAAGTTTTTGAAAGTCATTGTACATTTGGCCTGGTCTGAGAACTTATAGTTCCTGTTTTGTCTGCCTGAACCTTTACAGGAAGACTGCTGAGTTAGTGGGAAAGATGGTACTATTTCAGGATGCTAGGGAGTTTCTTTTATATTTCCCTGTGCAGGAGTTAACATTTCTACTGGTAAAAACACTCCTATGTCAGAATATTAATATAGAAAGGAACATTTAGCTTTGCATCTCTCTCTCTCTCTCTACAAAAACAATTTTGTGTTTTTCAAAAAAAGTGTCTTGCAATTCTACATTCAGATTTTTTTTTTTACTACCAGTCAAGCCAACAATACTCTAGGGAAATATATAAGAAAGTAAAAAGTGAGTGACTAGTTTCTGCACTTCAAATACTACAGGCAATTCTTGCTTACTAACTATAGTACCTCATTTAATAATTGTTGAAAGTTACAATGTTTGAAAAAAAAGCTCTGCAACCAATCTTCACATCTAGAACCATTACAACATAATTAAAAGAGAACATAGAAGTAAAATCTAAAGTCGCTGTCATATGATGTCCCAATTAATGACGGTGGTGATTTGCTTAACAGTGGAAGCAGAAATGAGTTTTTATGTCTTGTGCAGTCACACTATTTTTCACTTAGAAGCTGTGGTGCTCAGCGACAGAGTAGCTGGTCCCTGGTGTCATTATTCCTCACTCTGAACAGATCTCTTCTCAACATTATTTCTCTCCCCCACTTTTCTCCTTGAAGGAGAAGTACTGCAGTCAAGAATTTACAATGATAAAAGCATATACTTTTACATATACAAGTAAAATCATGAGCAAAAACTAATTTAAAAAGCTTCAATAAATAGCACATAATTTTCTCGGGCAAATGGAGGCAGAGAAAAAGAGAGTAATATTGTGGTAAACAAATGCATGCTCCACTCACTGCCTGCTTACACCAGGAACAGCTGATGGCTACAATTTCCTTGCTGTGGAAGGCAAATTTCTGCTGGAAGCCCTGGACAGATGAAGAAAAACAACAACCATTATTCATGTTTCCTTTTTCATTTTATATTACAGTGAAAAGTATAAAGCCTACTAAAAAAAATCATATTTATATACATTTATAAATTTTGTACATAAATGTCCTTCAATCACATGATTCTGGAATTTTGTGAAGGTTAACTTCTGGAAACCCATGAATTATAAATGAATTAGCAGTGTGATCCAGAGATGTAGTTAAACAGTATGTTTACTGTTTAAAAAACTTATCAAAATCAGAAAGATAATAGTTCATAAAACTGTATATAGCACATTTTTATTGGGTAGAATAAAGAATATTACGCGAAGATACAAGTACAATATTGTTTTTCACCAGTTCCATGCTAAACTTGGCTCCTCTAAAACAAAACCCCTCTCTTTCTCTCTTTCTCTATAATTTGATAAAATCTTGATCCATATATACACTATTTCCTCACCTTTCCACATTGTCGACATTTCCCTTCCTGGCGTCTCCGGTGTACCCAATGATGCCGTACAACAGTAGGCTACAGAGAAAGAGGAGAGTGATTTCAGGAAAAAAGAAACAAAGGAACAGGAAGGAACACAACCGCTTTCAATGCTGCTAAATATTAAGCTGTTGGTGTTCTGCTAAGAGCTGGCAAATGAAGACAGGCATCAGATACCATGCACAGTTTGTTCTTGTTGGGAGGTAGGGGAAATGTTACATAAGTGACCTTAGGAATTAATTCTTTTGTTCTTCATCCAAGTTTAAAGACAAGCACTGCCTTTCTTATCAAGAATAGATGCTGCCTCAGGTTTTTTATTATACAAGCAGCACAAAATGCTGGTCACATTTCCCCAAATGGAATGTAGCCCTGTTTATCTTCAAGAAGAGAAATATGGTTATTTCTTGTATTGTAATACTGTGTTAGTACAATATGGTTTCTGCAGGCTTTAAACAGCATCCATCAAATACAGAACCATGCAAAGATTCTATCAATATTGTTGATGAAACACTTATATAGCATGGGAACTAACACCATGGAATAAGTTTAAAAAACAGAATTAATGCAGATGAATAAAAGCTATCTAATGACTGGAAAAAGTCAACCGTCTTGTGGCAAAGTTGGACTTACTTCAGAGGCACTATTCTTATAAAAATTTGCAGGTTATACTAGCAAAATATCAAGTATAAGATTACTGAAATATTATATTTATAAAGTAGTTCATTAATACATATTTGGTGTATGAATACCATAATAGTTCTAAAAATGAACAAGGCAATAACTAACCAGATAGCATCATTTATTCATTTATTCCTATAGCTGGTATTTTATTATTTTCTTTAAGAAAATCTATCCATGACCATTATGTATGCAATTCTTGAACCAGAGTGACTGCTTAGCACAACATTTATTACTTCTCACTATCTGAATATATATATATTCTCAAAGATAAGAAGACATGCATCATAGTATCTTTTCTATTCCAAAAACATTCATATTTTATTTCCATGGAAAAGTACAGCTTTAGACTTGGCTACAATTCCCTGCTTCAAATTTAGGCCAAACATTTTAAATGCATTGGGATAAAGCTGCATATTTTTAAAAATCCCCCACTTTCAACAATGCTACAAAATCCTAACTAGTTCATATAATTCTTACCTCCCGGATATTCCTTGATCCAGATTCTCTAAAGGAAGGCTTGCATCGGAAATTAATCTGAGGATTTAACAGAAGGAGGATTTAATCCTATGAATAACAGTCTATTTTTATATTTTTTTCTGTCATTCCTCCCTCTAAATAGCTTCAATGAAAAAATAAGCAGAAGAATATATGAAACTACAGGACATGCAATTTGAATTAGTCTAGCTCAGTACATTCTTCTCTAAATAGCAGTAATACAAGGTACCTCCCAGTTCTCCAACCAGGATTATTTAACTGGCAATGTCTAGATTGAAATTAATTAAGATTTAACTGAATCTAGGGCCTTCAGAATATTAAGCTAGGATCAAAGAATTAAAAGAAAAGAAATTAAGTCCTATGATTTTATTTTATTAGGTTTCAGATTTTGGTTGTGGCAAGATGGAATCAAATACAGTAGAGCATTTTTCATGATTACTCACTTTTTCTAATTGTTCTATGCAGGGTGTGTGGACTACAATTTTGCAGGCTGCACATTTGCGTTTGGACATAGGTTTTTGCTGCAACAAGGGAAACATAATATTTATACTATCAACCAGTGCTTGAGAAGACTGCAAATTATCCAGAAAAATGATTAAATGGAATAAATTCTAGCATATAAAAACCCGGCATTTAAGATCAAGATTGTGCAATAGTAGGGAACTCTAAAAAAAATGCTTCTGCTTTTAAAGAAAAATTCTGGGAGAGAAAAAAATGCCATCAAATATTCAGCAGAAAGCACAATGCGATTTTGGGAAGGAAATAAAGCCTCAAAATTATCAACAATGCAACAATTAGTGACACTATAGAGTTATCAACAATTTTACAGACTCATTCAGCAAATGTTGGATACCACAAACAAAATTTTAGTTTGGTCTTTATTTCTAATAATGGACAGATTGTTGTTTTGAAGCAGCTGGGACAACTGATGTAATTAGGCAGATAATACAAAGCAGATCAATTGTCTAAATTCACATTTAATGGGCATTTGTCTACAACAGGCACTATTTCTTGCAAATGATTTATAAAATTGAGGTTTTACTGTACACATTTATATTGATTCAGACAGGTGGGCTGGTATATACTGTAGTAGCTTATCTAATCTCTAATGGGCAGCAGTTCCACCTTTAATCTTATTTATTCAAGCTTGTTATAGCCACTCAAGTCCAATAAACTCTAGATAGCATAAAAAACAAAAACAAAACAAAAAATAAAAACAGATAAAACATAACAAAACAGCCCAGACCGAAATCATCTCACAAGCAATACGAATCAAACAAAACAGGCTCCAGAAAATACAATAATACATTAACTCCAGGCCTGGGACCAAAGCCAGATTTTAAGAGCTTTCTGTGACCCTAGAAGAAAGGGTGCTGTCCTTCCTTGAGGACTACTTCTTCCATATATAAGCAATTACTTTTATACTGGATTGGCTTTTCTGTTGTTATTTGAAACTAGATGTCGTTATTACAATCACCATCATTAAGAAAAGAACAATATTTTTTTAAGGGCTACAGGGATTTCGCATGACATAGGCAGATATGAAATTTCCTGCCTGCTGTGAAGGAGAACTGAGGATAGACTTGAAATAAATTCAGATCAGATCAGATCAGATGCTATTCTGGATTCTGAGTTTTCTTTGGCATTGCCTAGACATAATTCACCATTATCTTGGCTTCTAGCAAGCATACTCATCTTCCATCTCCCTGATGATATGCTGAAAAAGCTCACTGGAGCATCTGTGACTCTGTGGTCTGGAATCTTAGCCTGGCCTGCATATGCTAGCTTTTACATTCCCTAAGCCTATAAGATATTCTTGTTTTGAGAGTTAACTTGTCAAATTAAAGGGGAAAAAAGACTGCTAAAAATATAATCGGGCTGTCAATTTGGGGGGGGAGATTACTACTTTGGGGATAGGACAACATTCCCCATGAATTCATAATCAGACAATAGTTTAGCAGAGGTACTCCTAGATTTTGGCAAAATTCTCTCCATGCCCATTTCCTACTGAGGTAGAAGTCCTCTTCCCTTGAGAGTTTTGCAGAAAAGCTTGTGAAACTTCCTACGCAACTTAGACTGTTCAAAATAATATAAATTCACAATTCATATAGAAAAAGGAAATTGAAACTGAAGATTTTACCAAAACTGTTATGCTTTTATAAAGAAGTATTAATACCGGCATCATTGGAACAATCCTTTCCAGTTGCTGGAAAGATGCTGACAATTCTCAGTTTTATGTCTCCTTCCCTACTTATTATAAAGACTGCAAAAATAGGTTGCAGCAAAGTTCAGAAAAGATAGCTCATTCCATGGATTTACTTCAAGATTCAGGAGGATGTACACATCCTTAAAAAGCAGGCTTGCAAAATGAAAGGCTTATTGGTTCCAGGATCGATCCTGCATATCAGCCGGATACATCTTACCTTACATGATTGAAGTCCAAGAATTTGTTTCCTACAGAAATAAATATTTCTGTACAGACCTCTGTGCACTTGGCCACCCATTTGGCAAGTCTTGCCGCAAGAACATTTGACACCAGTCAGGAATTTGGCTTTTTTGGGGCAGGGGGCGGAGATGGGGCTTGCACTGTAGAACAAAGTGCTACTAGGGCAGAAGGAGGCTCCTCTTTGCTGGCACATAGGAAGCAGGTTAAAATTACTTATTCATCCAGAGTGTTTAATATTATTATCATAATTTTCAAATTTTTATTCATATGGTATTTTAAAAACAATGTTTTCTTGAATTGTTATAAATCTTTCTAAGTCATGAGAGGCGTGTACGACATATAAAGCGTAAATCAATTCCGTAAAATGAGCATTATTTTCTTTCTTCATGCGTCAGTCTGAACATATCAAACATATTTCTATACTGTTTTAATACTTTCATGTGTCTGATTTCTCCACTAGATGGTGATATAATCTCACATAGTCTTGAAGTTTATCAGACAGTGAAAATTTCTTACAAAACTTACCAGCATTTTTGACACACAGTTTTGTTCCCCCACATAGCAGAAATCCCCAGAGACATTGGTTTCAAACCAGATGTGCTCCCCATAAACTGCAGTGTCCTGAAAAACAGAGGCAATTTAGAACTCCAGGCAAAATTATATTTAGTTTAGAACCTGCCCAGTTTTCCATCATCGTCTACTCTGGTTCAAGGACTTATTTCTTAAATTCAGCTTCATAATGAACTGGAAAGAGGCATATTATCTTAATCATACCAGGGATGCATCCTTCTGGTGATGCGTTACTGCAGCAATAGAGAAATAGGAATACACATGAACCACATGATGGGACATCACCATGCTTCCACTTCTCTATGTTGTTTCCACTTCCATCAGGAGCCCTGGAGGCACAGTGGTTAGAATGCAGTATTGCAGGCTAACTCTGCCCACAGTCTAGAGTTCGATTCTGATGGGCTCAAGGTTGACTCAGCTTTCCATCCTTCCGAGGTCAGTAAAATGAGGACCCAGAGTGTTGGGGGCAATAGGCTGACTCTGTAAACCACTTAGAGAGAGGGCTGTAAAACACTAAGAAGCAGTATATAAGTCTAAGCACTACTGCTATTGCTATCTCAAGCAATCTGATTGTGACACACTCTGTGGTCAAAGATATTCTCTGCTTCTATCCTTAAAGGCCAACCATGTGGGGACTTGATAGTTGCAGCCAAGCTAATGACAGAGAAACAACCAATTCTTCTTTTGTTCACCCAAGACAGGAACTTACACTCCAGTCAACAGAATTACGAATCTCCCTCTCTGAGTCACTTCTTAAGGCGAATGTGGGGGTTGGCTGGGCTACCATGTGCTGGAGACCTGACTTGGCAATGGCTTTTCTGAAAGGCAAGAAAAAGAGTGGCTGTAAGGGCATTTCGTTCACACAAAATATATATTATATTTAAAACCTTGATGCTAAATAAGGGCATTTTTAAAAAAAAAGAGTACTCCACAGTCATGTATATGCAACCTGTTTAATTCAGTCAACACACTTTGCTACTGGTTCAAAAGCCAGTATTTGGGGGAACAGAGAGCCCGCCCCACCCCCACGCTTCCTCTAATAAATGGCCTAGCAGTGTCATGCATTCTTGTGTCAGGAGAATAACAGTCCAGCTTTGCTAGCCCCATTCTCACTGCCGGCAAGCACCTTTTGGCTTCATTGGTCCTACAACCAACTAGTATTAGAAAGATTTCATTGGGTGCTGCAGCCTATCCATACAAGGCTTGTTCTGTGGGTACTAGGAACATCCATGGGTGGAGAACCTTGCTTTATTAGCTCCTTTTTCTTGAATGACTGACTAGGCAGGGTTTAAAAACTGTTCCATATTTGTCTGAGTTACAGTATTTGCACAAGAAGGGGTTGTCTGGGGTTAAAGCTAATTCTATTTCTCAACTGCTGACTGAGATACGGGGTTTGCACCATACACTTACTTTGTCCTTAACCAATTATAATAAGTGTGTTCTGTAAGCCCAACTTGGAGAAAAATTACTCCAGGGATAGAGAATCATTTTTCTGAAAGGCTAGAGGGAAAAAAATCCTAATATATGCAATTATACAGGCTGTAAAATCCCTGAGAAGATGAACCAGAGTCCAATTTTCTATTGTTTTTCAAGCATAATTATTTAAAGTTGGGGGGTTTTCTGGGGGGGAGGAGATGAACCTAGTTTAAAAGCTAAAAAAAACAGTTCACATTACATTTGACTTTTAATTTCTAGTTTTCTACCCTTGTAGTTTCCAGATGTCTAGACTATAATGCCCAGCTAGCAGTCAATACTCATGCAACTCTGGGAATTGCAGTCCCACAACAACCTGAAACTATTCACCAGAACAAGAAAATACTATGTAAAGCAAGGATAAAGGCAGCTAGTAAAATGCTAGTCTCAGGAATGTCAGATTCAGATATTTATTTTATTGTGATTGGGCGGTTTAGTCTCTCTTTAATGCACTCAACGCAATCTCTTTGGAAATATAATTCAGCCTCCAAAAGTAATGAATCTGAATGAGCATTCCTGCTGCCATAGTTTCTCCTCTTTACTCATCACCTCCCCTCCACCCTCATCAGCTCCAGCCAAATGATTTTAAAATCACCCATAAGCCATACATACGTCAAAAGGGCATGGCAGCCTTCAGAGGAGTCACTGCCACAGCTGCTGAGGGCAGGATCCACTCCCAAATATTTATGGGTACTCAGTGGCAGCCAACTGGTTCCGACAGGCACCTTCCACCTCCTGGCAGCCCTTTCAAAACTGCATGGCTGAAGCAAAGCACTTGGCTTGGGGGTTTCGCCTGACCACCGCCGCTGGTTGAAGTATCTGTAGCGGCCTTGAAGCCCGTAGGCTGCTCTGCTGTGCACAAATTCTGCAGGAAGGAGGTGGGAGGATCTGCGGCGCAGGTAATAAGGGTCTCGTAGGTAAGGTCTTAAATCGGGAACGTGTTGGATTGGGGGAATGGGATATAGTGAGCACTCAGTCTGCAGTTCCTTCCTTTCAAACTCTGCTCCTTCAGATCCTGAGGAGAGTGTTTCCTCACTCCAGTCACTGTCCACCATCTCATCTTTAGGGGACCCTGAGCTGGAGCTTTCAGTACAATGTGACTGCCTCCTTTCTTCTTCTTTGTACACTTGGATGAGACTGGCTAGCAGCAAAGAGGGCCCTATGAGATGAGTATCTATGGTGTGCACATGGCCCCCACGCTTCTTCTGGACAGAAAATCTAGGGCTCATGCAAGGGGTGGTGGTACTAGATCTCCTCCGGTAACACAACCTATGCTTGTGTGAGGAGCCCAAGCAAGTCATCTCTTGCAGCTGAGCACTGGATCTGCGCCGGCGTTCCACAAGTATGGTAGAGGGCTGACCTACCACAGAACGCCGCCTTGCTCTGCTCGCAGGCAAGGCCACCACACTGGAGCGTTGGGGCCCTGATGATGCAATCTTCTTCCTGAAGTGCTTTTTGAAAAAGGATTCCATGGAGATTAGGGGCTGTTAACAAAAAAGTATATGTTTTCAATGTGGGGCTCACTTTTTCCACCTAACTACCTAAAGTACTCCTGAATGTCTAACAATAGACACTTCCAGACCTTCGGCTCCAGCTCCTTAATGGTTACAAGCATTAATCAAATTTTTGAAGCCATATACAGCTCTGCATCAGAGAGCCAGCCACCTGGAGTTCTAAAACTCTCCAAACTGTGTAATACCAAGACACTGAGGCAAATAAACCATCCAGTTCACCATAAACACTAAGGATGAAAGAAGTTGATTACCGAAAGAGCTCTGAGAAAAGGAAACTTAGTGGATACTGAAAATGAGAGAACTGTTCCATGCATGCTAATAACATTCAGATCATCGACATGTGGTTTTTTTTAGAATTTAATGAGCAGATAAGCAGGAGTTGAGGTATTGGTAATTCTCATAGTGAACAGATATGCTCACTACCACAAATTTGGCTGTCTACTTTACACATAAAAAGTAGAACAGATCCATGTAAAATACAGTCCTTTGACTATGCATATAAACATACAACGAAAGCAGCAAAACTAACCTTATCAACAGGAAAGCTGACTGGATTACATCCATAACCCTAATTTCTACATTACCCATCTCACCTAAGTGACTCTGATTGCTTTATAAACAACATCATAAAAAATACAAAAATATGACCAAGCAGAGTTAAAAAAAAATCAAAATCAAAGTTAATAAGGCTAAAAAGTTAACAAGGCAGAGGCAGCACTTTCAAGCTACCAGCCATCCCCAAAATTGTATGACCCTCTTAGACAGACAGATACACAGACGCTAATCGGCAGAACAAGGCTTTAGTACTTTTCTGGAAGGCCAGGAGAGTAGGGGTTCACCTCACCCCTGGGAATAAGATGATCCAAAGGGCAGGAGCAATGGCACAGAGATTTTCTTCCTAGATCTCGTCAATCAAACCATCTCACTGGGTGTCTATGGAGATTCTCAGCCATCCAGATCATGGTTGTCCCAAAGAATCCAAGAAGCAAAATGTCTTCTAAGAAAAACAAGGAAGTCCAGTTGCCTCTTGAAAATGAACCTTTGGGACGATCTGACTGAGTGGGATGGATCGCCATATTTAGGATGAGATGGTTCTTCAGGTAACCTGGTCCCATGCCACGAAGGGCTTTAAAGGTGATAACCAATATTTTGAATTGGACCCAGAAGCAAACTGACACCTGTTGCATTTGTGTAGGTTTTTTCCAAACCCCATTACCCCCTTCTCTTTTTTATTTTTTAATAGCTTGGGCGAAATGGACAGAAGTGTATCAGCTGAATCAGTTTGATGTCTTTCAGCTGTCCAAGGAAAACCCGAGTGTTTCCTGTTTAATGAAAAATAAAGCTCATTTTACAATGTTGGTATAAACTAAAGTAATCCGAGACAAACTGGAAATGAGGCAAAGCTGTAGTATGGGAAATCCGAGAAGCAATAGCCAAGATCCCTTGACAGTAAGGAAAGGAATAACAGGAATTCTAAACATTCAGACATACTCAATTTTATAAATAGCAATTCCACCATGTATTAGAAAATCACATTGTGGTCAAAATGGAGATTGTATCAACAGTTCCTTCAGATTTCATGCATTTCTAAGTTTGAAAAATAGTACAAGTAGCAATTGGAAAATTCTCCATGTGTATAGATTCTATTTTCAGAGGAATGCCAGTATGGAAAAGCCAATTATTTTTCCATACTCCATACTTTATATTCCAAGTATAAAAAGTAGTTTATCTACCTTTTATGTGCATTAAAACTGCCAGTTACACACATTGAACTGAAAAATGTGGAATAACTACAGCATATAGAAAGTGCTCTTTTATCTGCAGCTATTTTAGTGGCAGCACAATTCCTATTTCTGCTGTTCTCTGGTTTAAATCTAGTTGAGTATGCTTACCAGTAGTCCTTGTTTAGTGACTGTCTTGTAGAATAACCTTTCACAGTTATGATAGTGGTGACAGAGCCAATGGCATTTCTCTCAATTCTAACTTGGTGACCAGTCCTCACATTTATGACCCTTATTTCAGCTGTGGTTTCATTAATAATGGTTTCACTTAATGACTGAGCTGCCAGTACCAATTGTGGTTGCTCAACATGGACTATCTAGTATTTGGAAATTTAGAACTACTGCATTTGGGAGCACCTACTTTTATCTAAATTCTGGTGTGTGCAAAACAAACTTCTAATATGTACAAAATGACACTTATATTTTCCTATTCTTGCAAATTCTTAATACATGTATTATGGAATAATAATGCTAGAACACAATCTATCCTGCTTCAAAACAGACGATAATCCACAAAAGTTTAAACCATAATAAACATTCAGTCTTTCAGAAAGTACAAGATTATTAATTGGTTTTATGGCAACACAGCTGTTTTCCTTGTTGACAAAACTGATGATTAAAACTAGCATTAAAAAATATATAAACTCGGAAGTAGAAATTTCCTTGTTGATTTTGTGTAATTTTCCAACAGATTTTGTGCAACTGTCCAGCTGACTCTAAACTGTAAAAAACTGATAATCAAAATTCAGTTTAAAAATAAGCAATTTTAATAGAAAAAAATGTTATCTATTTACCTTAAACAAAATTGATACCTGGAATCCCTAAAAACAAAATACATAAACTTCTGGGAATGCATAAACTATGAGTTGGGGTTAAGCATTAAAAAATAAAAATGAGTTTTAAAATGTCCAAAAATGATTTCAGCAATCTCACTCTTGAGAACTGACAAAAGTTTGGCAATGTTCTGAAAGATATCAGGTATTAGACATTTTTTATTAAAATTAAAAAAAAAAAACATTTTGTGGTTTCATGGAATTATATAAGGGCAAACTTAGTACCTAATATTCTGGGCAACTTAGTACCTTAGATACATTGTCTACTCATGGTTTGGAGTGTTTGGTATACGTTAAAAACCCCCCCAGTAAACTAAGAATGGGCAAAACTGTGACGTTTAATTAGCATCTCCACAGCCATGTGATCCAAATTTGGGCACTTGAAAACCAGCATGTATTTATTGTGACTGCATCATATTTATGATGGGATCATGTGGTCCCCATTTGTGTTGTAACAAGCAAAGTCAATGGGGGAAGTGGATTCAATTACAATCCTGGCAACCAGGGTCATAAAACTAGGTACAATTCATTTAACAACTGCCTTGCTTATGAGTGGAAATTCTGGCTTCAACTGCAGTTGTAAGTAGAGGACTACCTATGCCAGAGAAGAAAATCGGCCATTTTTATCTTCAGTTTTAAAAGGCAAATCAGCATAATGTAGGGCTATGAAATACTTTGCTGGCCAGCTATCAGTTCTAAAGGGCAGAAGAATAAAACATCACAAATGAACCACTCTTGCCATTAGTACACACAGGTGTGCTGCCACCTATGCAAACCTATGCACTATTATGCACCAAACTGTTTCATTTGCACTGTAAAACTGTGAATATAGCAGGTGCAAAAGTCTGGATAGCCTTTCAGTCACTGCTTTGTAACCCATCTTGGATAGAATTAACTTCCAAATATCTCTTAAGAAACTCGATCTTTCTAGTCCCCCTCTTACAATATTCTCTCTCTCTCTCTCTCTCTCACACACACACACACACACACACACACACACACGTCTTCTTTGCAGACATTTTCTAGCACAGAAACTTCTTAGATTAAGTCTGCATTTGCAGGATATTTTGAGATTTAAGCATAGGCATTATTGCCGGAAGGCTGTGAAGGTCACTCCAAAAACCTTTATAAGTTTTTCCTTTAAGTACATGATGGGCAAGGTGTTCCTTTCTTCAATGTTACACACACACACATACACACACACACGAAATGTATCTTGTGGTAGTAGCCAAACAGCTCAATCTTTGTTCTAATTGTTCAAATCACTTTGCCCCAAAATATTTCAGACTTACCAAGGTTCTCTTTTGCATACTTTTGGCAATGATTTTTATGAACAGGCTGGAAAACATTTTTTTATAACTTTCCTCTGTAGATCACTGCTGCATGAGCAACACTGAATGGTGAATATCAGCTAAATTTTTCAGCATGTTGTTTGCATTGATCTCGTCTGAAGAACTGAGCAGATTTCAGGCAGTTCTACAGATTTTTGTTGCTGTTAGTCTTCAACAGTTTCATGTAACATCAATTCCTTAACAATGTTTCTCATAGCTGAAAATTGTTAGATTTTTTTTTAAATAAACTTCACTGCTTTGTAATAGTGAACTATCTTAGTTCATTATTCAAATGCTTAGAGAGCATTTAGGGAAACTTTGGTTGCTGAGAGGAGACAAAAAACAATCATAAAGAGATAAATCAGAAGCAATTAGAAAAATTTGAGTATTTGATCATCTATGACATTGTATTTTGGCTAATTATAGGGTTATCAAGTAAATAAACCTTTGGGCTCTTATTAACAGTATTTTAACTTAAAAAAACAGTATTGAAATAACTGGAAGGATATCCAAATTTCTACTTGCTATATTCACTATCTTCTTATGCTGAATTGGCAACTTTTAATCAAATATATAGAAAGATGTTATGTTTGATTTTATATAATTCAGAGGTTGTGTAAGTTTTTATTGACTTAGGAGTCACTGAGATAAACATTATGATCAGAACAGCCTATGCAACTGTAAATACAAATAAGTACTAAATATCTGCAATATCCTTAAACATACCACACCAACACATCATAGAAAAGTGAGGAAAAAATTACATGAATATGTCTATAAAACAATGGACATGACTTGAAGGACCCTATTTAATCTGCCTGCTAGTCTTAATAGCAACATTCCAGATTGCAAGAAAAGTAAGAGATAATGTTTATGCATTATACTATATCTATCTATACACATACACACCACATTATGGATGAGCTTCTCATTTACAATATACAGTATACCCATTTCTCTTATAACTTAGAATAAGTGTTATTTTAATAAAATGAAAACTAAGCTCTGGATAGCTAACTTTTTATGTAGACAACAAAAAGCAAAGTTGGAATGTCAACTAAAAATAGTAGTTCAAAGATAAAACCATATTCTCTATCTACTCTGGAATATTTATAATGCATACAAATTCACATGTCAATGGCAAATACTGTATATGGCCTTATTTACACAATGAATAAACAAGCAAAAGGTTTTCAGTGTGGGTGCTGGAATTAATGAGTAAATGCCTTACAAAGAAAACAAACCTTTCTTGTCAGTTTCCCATAAACAAGTTAGAATACTTACCAAATTTTGCTACAACTGGTTGGCAAAAAATTGTTTTTTTAAAAAGAGCAAAACCCAAGGTTATTTATAATTAACTTTCCATAGGAAAAAGAGTTCTTGTTATGTTTTGCCTATCTACAGAATTAATGTGACAGAATGATAACCTTCATATATCTGAAACTGCAGTTATCATGAATATTTGTTTGCATGAAAAGAAGCCATTATGTGGCAGCTGTCATTTCATCTCGCCAAAAATAGCCTCCTCTCACATTTACTGATAATATAGCTAATCCGTAGGGCAAGTTTTTCAGCAGAAGTAAGAATATTTTATCTCATTCATTTTGGAACACCTGAATGAATCACATGTAAAAAATACTTCCAGTCACAGAAGTCTCTAAAGGCTCTTGTTTCCGTTTTCCAGTGTTGCATTTGAAACCAATGTGCCTTTCATTTGCTAATCGTATGATGATAACTTTATTAGTTGGACATCTTCTCTTGACAGAAAGATCTAGCATTGGTCAGTTCATTAAAAAAAAAGTTCCTTCCTTTTAGGGCTCTAACAGGAAACGTTTCTGCAACAACGAACTTCTTCCGATTCCAGTATCTGTTCCTTATTTATGAAAGGCTGAATGAGGCCTGTCCCAACTGAGTAAGTTCACTATAATTCTGAAGCATATAAAGACCTGCAAACAAGAATGTCCCACATGTAACAGTTATAGTTAAGGCCCTGATCTATCCAATACTTTCTTGTATTGGATAAAGACTGGAGTCTAGTAACTCCAACTCTGGAACTGTGTACAAGTCATCCAAGCAATTTTTGCAAAGGCTGCACCCAGAGATGCCTGCTTTGGTGCCAGGGGGAATCAGGGAGAATATTGTACATACTGTAGCAGCTCCTCTTTATTGTTTAATCTACAGTAAAGCACACACTTCTATTTTTGGCTTAGATTAAAAGAGGCTAAAGGAAAGTCCATTTCTTGCTCTTGGACATTTATTTCTCTGAAATGGGGTTTCATAGCACAGCAGTGTAGAGGAGGAGCCTGAAATTTATTTTACTGTATAATATCAATTCTAATATTCCAGGGATCTAGAAAGGGCTAAAAGTACAGAACTGTTAATAATTGCTACTGTTGACACAAGGGTATTACAGGCTTCCTTAACTATCACTGCCATCAGAATGTTAAAGAGGCCAACTCAGAGGCATGGAAAGCGTATCCAGGGATTTCACTCCAAATTGTACACAGTTCACACGCAGAATTTTTTCATTAGCTCATATTTTTACAAAAGTACTCACTCCCATACCCTTCTGACATCTCAATATATCTTTTCTTATAGATGCAGCTGCTTCATCTCTCCCACTTCTCCATAAATATCTTCTTTTTATTTTAACTGAGCTCATTTTAATGTTTATTGCAGCTTCTGATCTTATTCAGCCAGTAAAGTATACTATATTTAATGTTCCATTAATCAAAAGCACTGGGAAAACTGAAGGGCTCCGTTGCTACAACTGCTAGGTCTTTATAAAATGCAGCACAACAGATTAAATAGGCTGCTTATATGATTACAGGCAGGTAATCCTGTATCATTGTGAGACATGGTGGCTTGGGAAGAAGTACATACACACTATTCACAGGGAATTTCCCTAACTCTTAAAATAATTTGTCACCTACTTCCTCTATTATTTGGTCTATGAGTCATAAACCACATGCATCTACCTGGCATGAAAACATGAAGCCATACATAATGCAACATAAAGACTCCTGAAGCATCTTTGCATTGATAGGGGCATTTGACCATCATTCAGATCTGGAACTCTTAAATAACTAACCAAAAAGCCTCTACAGTTTGTGTGTGTGGACAATCAACATGCATGTAATTGCATTATCGGAAGTGATAAACAAACTGTGCAATAGCACCCACAATGTTTTTAGGTGCTGCTGAACTGAAAATGCATGAACATGAAAGCCAAATTAGGGTATATCTGTTCACATTCAAATTTACTATCCAAGTAACCAAGAAGCAGGATGGCTCAATTGGTTGGACCGCTGGGCGGGAGGTTAGCAAGCCTGCATTTAAGACCCAAGAGTTGCCATGAGGGAAGGTTGAGCTCTCGTCCTTCACTCCAGCTCCTGCTGGGGACATGAAAGTAGCCCCTAACTGGGCGTACTCAGGGAAATGGTGATATCACTGACTAATCCTTTCAACACGGAAGCGTTGGTGCTTCTGATTCGAGTGCAAAAATTTTTTTTCAAAGTAACTTCCAGAAAGTGGAGCCAGAAAGTGTTTGATGATGATGACGATGTAATCCATTTAGTTGTATCCAACTCTCGGTGATTCTATGGGCCAGATCTCTCCACATCTTCTCTTCTTGGACTGCTTCTTTTCAATTTTTAGGCCGCATATACATTTAATTAATTTTAATGTTGTTTGCAGTTAATTATTTATATACACTCTTCCTGAATGATATACTGTGTTTCTACCTTTCAGCTAAGAGAAATTGATCCCAGTAGAGCAACTATGAAAAAGCCTAAGAAAAAATTCTATACCATGGGATGGAATACCAAACAGTGCCAGTAAACATATTCATTGGTGATTTACTGGTGGTCTGCTCCACTTGGTTTTTTCTGATAAAAAAAAAAAATAATTTTAAAAGATGAGCAGCTCTTATTTTACCAAACAAACCACTGGCTACAGCATAATCTTGATTTCCAATAATGTTCCTGCAACCTAAATGTGCTCCATAAACTTTCTTAGTAAATAAAAAGAATGCCAGCTATTTTCAATTGCTTTGTTTGGTAGTGTGCCCACAAAGAGAAACACACACACACATACATATCAACACTGGCAGATCAAATACTCTATATAAGCCAGGAGCAAGCCTCACACTTACTCATACTGACAATGTTACCTAATTGAGTAATGAAACATCTGCAAGCCAACAACCACACTCAGAGAACATCAAAGATACCACTTCTAACTATATCTCTAGCCCAGAGTTCAAAAGAGTTAGTAAAACTAAGGTGGAACTATAATCTAAGTATTTGAATGGATAAGGGGAAAAATAGCTTTATTGACAACAGGGCAAAGAATCTGTTCATCTGAGAAGTAGATATTCAGAAGATCACTTAATTATCCTTTAAAACAGAAGAAACTATCTAGTCCCAATCTCTGCAATTAAGGATTAGATTAGATGCTGCTAGAAGAGGCAAAGCAATGCTACTCTTATTTATTTTATTTATTACATTTGTATTGCGGCCTATTTACCATGGCAACTCAAGGCGGCTTACAACATATAAAACCACAATTTAAAACAATACAGACCTACATTCAATCAGTACTGAAATTTGTTAATTTGAATGAGGCTAGTTCAGGTAGCTAGGCACATTGGGCAGTATATCATAAGGTGGAAATAATACAGCCTGGTACAGGTTGTGGTACTGTAACAAGATGATAGAAATAACAGAAAATTCCACAGAAATACAGGTAGTCCTCGACTTACAACAGTTCATTAAGTTACAACAGCACAGAAAAAAGTGACCTATAACCATTTTTCACACTTACAACTGTTGCAGCATCTCCATGGTTACATGATCAAAATTCAGACACTTGACGACTGACTCATATTTACGACAGTTGCAGTATCCGATCTCCTTTTGCGATCTTATGGCAAGCAATGTCGATGACGAATCCAGGTTCACTTAACAACCATGTTACTAACTTAACAAATGCAATGATTCCCCTAACAACTATGGCAAGTAAACTGGGGCAAAACTCCAATGTTTCACTTAGCAACATAAATTTTGGGCTCACTCCTGGTCATCAGTTCAGCACTACCTGTAACAGAAAATCTTGAAAAGCCGGATTGTAAAACTACCTTTTAAAGGCACATAACCTGATCTGGTCTGTAAAAATGCAGACAAGCAACTGCAAAAGCTTAAGAGCTTTCTGCAGGTATTAAAAATCTATTCCATTAGGTCCATAGGAATTTTTGAGGGGCTAGGAGTATGAATATGACCATGATCACCATCAGTAGCTGAAGACAGGCAATTATCTATTACTAGAAATTTCCTTCTTGATCAAGAATTCACTGAGAATTCAAGATCACTGGCAAGCTTTGAGATCACTGGCAAGTGCAGCTACAAAGATATCTAGGATTGACCTATCCTAGGCTCCATGGAACCTTATCTATCTGTTCCCAAGGGAAGGCAAGCAGATTCCTGTATTATGGGCAGAATTTAATAAAATAGTCAGCTTGAACTCCATAAGTGTGACTCTAGTAGCTTGCACTTGACACAATTTAAACAAACTTGGTTTTATGCCTGCCTACCTGCCTGCCTATATGTCTATCATCCAACCATCCAACCATCCATCCATCCATCCATCCATCCATCCATCCATCCATCCATCCATCCAATCTGCTCATGTTTATGTCAGTGTTTTTCAATCTTAGCGATTTTAAGATGAATGGACCTCAACTCCCAGAATTCCCTAACAAGCAGTTCTGGGAGTTGAAGTCCAACATCTTAGAGTTGCCAAAGCAGAGAAACAATGTTCTATGCATATATACTTGCTGTCAGATACTTACCTTCGCCCTTTTTTTGAAGCGCGCTAGCAACTACCATAACCAAAGGGGAGAGGGCATTTAGGAGGGGAAGAGAGCTGGAGGCGTGAAGGAATATGTGGGAATTGAGGGAGTATGGATGCCAACAGGAACCACAGGTCCCAAATTGAGCCATCTTCTTGTCTTTAAGGACACCAATCCTAGGAAAGGAGTTTACAACTGCACCAGGGGCTGCTGGTTCCTAAAATATTGGAATGGGACATGACTGGACTGCTCTCAAAGAGGGGAGGGATTTGGATATTGAGGATTAATTTCAATATATGATTTTTGCATGGATTTTCCTCAGGGCTTGCCTTGCTTGTGCTGCATCCAGTTCCCTAGTAAAAATACCTTTTTCTCTGACATCTATGGAGTCAAGGGTCATTCTTTCCTAGGAGCAAAGCTGGTGCCAGTCTGAAACTTACTTAATATTTGTATGAGAACCTCTTTGGTGTACTGGTTAAGGCACCACACTAAAAACTGGAAGACTCTGAATTCTAGTCCCAGTTTAGGCATAAACCCAGCTAGATGATCTTGAACCAGTGACTCTCTCTTGGCCCTAGGAAGAATGCAATGGCAAACTATTTCTGAAAAGTAGCTGAGTGATTTCGGCTACTCATTCGCTCAGGCCAACCAACCTCACAGGATTGTTGTTGTGGGGAAAACAAGAAGAGGAAGATGAGTTGCTACCTTGAGTTATTTGTAAAAATAATAAAGGTGGGATACAAACAAATAGATGTTGTGAAGAAAACAGCAGGAACTAGTCCATTAACACTGATTCAAAGGTTTGTTCTCTCTTTCTCTCTCCCCCCCCTCATGTGTTAGAGAACCATGTTCACATTAATTTGCTGACCATCATTCATGAGTACCTTCTGCAACAACTTCAATGCAATTCTTGGTAAGGTATATATTGAGCGCTCATGAAAGGTCAGTATATTCTAGTTTGTTGATAGCTTTACTTCTCTAGCTACAAAGCCACACATAATTTGACTGCTGATGAAAAATCCCTGTCTACATAATACAACTTCTAAGCTTTTTTGCATGTTCATATACAATCTCTATGTCCTCTCTGAAGCCATCAAATAATCTTCTCTCAAAGTCTTGCATACAGTTCTTAATATAATTCTTTGCTTCTTCCTCAATAATCATAGATTTCGTCAGTCTAAATATTTTACTTACATTGATCTACAATCACAGAATATTAATACATTTTGATTCTGCCACAGCTAGAGCATTGTGGGGCTCACTGATGATCAGATTCAACTCTCAAAACAAAATGGAAAGTATGGAATAACTGCCAATTTTGCAATTTCATTCTTTACTGATATACCATGAATATTATAATAAACTAGCACAAGGTCTTAACTTTGATACATATCATTCGGCAGAAGAGAAACATTCTTCACATTCATGCACATTCAAATATCTCATTGGTTATCTATTTACAGTTGGCAAAACATGTTTTAAACGTATCCAGTGACATATTTTAAACAATGTATCCAGTGACATATTTTAAACAATGCTATTTATACTGTCCCTCCACCAAATAAATAAGCCCACAGTACTGCAAGAACAGATCAATTAAGCTATATTGCATGGAGTGGAAGATGCATAACTAAAAATACAAATCTCTGACATAGTGTTCAATAGCAGCATATAGCAATAATAAAAGAGAATACCTATGAACAGGGGAGCATATCTATAAAGACAGCCATTAGCACAATTAGGAGATGGGCTCTGTTACACACCCAGCTCCTGGGCTTAGGCACGGACCCAGATTTTCAAACCCTTCTGAAAAGTCAGAAGGTTGGGGATGATCTGATTTTGAGAGGAATTGTGTTCCTTTGAGAAACAGAACCAAAATTCCCTATCAGCTTTCCTTCTGCCAACAGTAAAATTACCCTATTTACAGTTACCAGATCCGGGCTTCAAAAAATTTATACCATTACCACGATTAGATGGCCATTTTTGCCATTAAGTAGTCATCTAAGTTTTTGCAATCCATTATCTGGTACGCTGTTTTCCATCCCTGGCTAGTACAAATATCTATGCTTTTTCTGTTGCAACATCTGCTCTCAGAAGAGCATTGTACAGCCCACATCTTAATGGAATTTTAAAAGTCTTTGAAAATGTGGGCAGCATAATATCCTATGGATCTTGATCATCGTATTAATATTAAGCCACCCTTTCACCTGATCCATAAAGTATTTTTCCCCGAGTTATTACAAAAATGCTGTTTGTACTGTATTTTTCAGTTTGAGAGGAAGTCTATTTAACTAGATCACTAAAAATAACAAATATAATTTCATTTTATATCTAGGTGCTTTAATAACGAAACCTTAGCTTAATTATGAAATTTTGTCACTGTTAATACTAACACTAATTATTTTGGGGCTTGAGTAAGTTGTCAGATTCAGATACCCATGTATCGTCAAAGGATTAAAACTGTCAGATATTCTGATTAAATCAAATTTTGGTCTATCACGGGGACTCTTCATTTAAAACATGAATGGTCTTGTTGGGACAAAATACAGACCAAACACAGGTATTCCAGAGACTGGCACATGATTATGGTTATAGAGGCCATTTAAGTGATTCTACATGCTAAAGTGCCACACCCATGTGGTAAACTGTAATCATCATGAAAATCACTGTAATTTTGAGTTTGCTGGGTCATGGAATAAAGTTGCTTGATCCGTGGCATGGAGAAAACTTCACGTTACAAACAATAGTTAACGGCAGGACATGTAGCTTGCCAGAACCTATGATTTAAACATGTGTATTAGCTGTCCAAGACAATTCTGAGTTATCATATGTCCTCCTATTACTAGCAGAAAGTATCCAGGTTTTACCACAAAGCCAACGTCTCCTTAGTGTAACTTTGGAAAGACTGGAATATTTTTCAGATACTGTATGTAAAGTGGAACTTGAACAATTTAAGACAGTTTAAAAAGAGGAGGCAGACTGTCTAGAAATCGTAGGAACAATCTCAAGCAGGCGCACAAAGAATTTAACCTGAAGTTTAAATATGAAGTACATTTTTGTACTTCTGGTTTCTACCTTAGGAATATACACCTCATCTCACAGTAAAAATTAGATATTCTCTGCCAGAAAGATTTTACAAGTGATGTGTGGAATTTGATATGACAGAGGAAAATATGTTTTTGAGGGTTCTTAGAATTCCCATCACAGAATCTAAAGAGCTTGCAGGAAAGAAATGCCAGTTGCAATCCTAGGTCAGCAAGTTAACAGTAGAAATTAAGAAAAAGATACAAAACAAGTTTTGCTAACATGGGTTACCAAAGCTAAATTAGACTATATCCTGAAAAATTGCTCCTGAGCCAAATAGGACATTAAAACATTCTCTTCCTTACTGATATTATCCAAAGATTTAAAACCTAATCAGAATGCAAACGAGCCCTATCTGTTGTCAGCATACTAGATTTTGTCTCACAAGTAATTTTTCGGTTTGGTAAAGCATGCTGAAAATGCAGCAAGCATTTTAAAAAGCCAAAGTGAACTGGCTGGTGATAAACTAATGTCTTCCAATCTGGCTATATGTACAAACAAACCCCTTTATAGGGTATATAACTTAAAAAGCAAGCACAGTAATCGGTTATTAACTTTATTCTCCCAACATCTTACGTAGAACACTGTGACACACTTAACAAGGTTTGATATAAACAACAATAGAGACACCAGCTGCACACCATTTCACTGTCATGCTTCATCAGCACTGGAAAGCCTTTTCAGAAGGCCAGGTAAAGAACCAGACAAACAAAATACAGAATACTCTTTCCTTCCCACAAGCAACAAACAGAAGATACTTCTAACCAATGGGCACAAGCACAGTACTACTCTTTTCAGTAATTAACACACCCTTTCCTGAAACTTTGTTAAGCCAGCATTGTTTACCGCCAAGGATAATCTCTTCCTTGCCCTCAGATCATGACTAAATTCCTTTGCCCCAGGTTCCCCTGCAGGGAAGGAAATGAAGTTACTTATACACTTCCCCACCCTTGAATGGCAAACCTGGCAAATAATTTTAAGTGGGGAAGGAGGAAGAAGGAAGGACCGACAGAGCCTTTATGACCTGATCCGAAGCTGAAGGAGAAATCCTGCAGGTGAAGAGTGTGGGCCACTTGGAAAAGGACAGGCTGCCAGCCTGTGGAGATTCAGTCCTAGTTTGGAAAGAGAGGTCTCTGTTTATCCAGCTGCCTCCTCCCCATGCTGCAAATCATGACAGCTCTTTTTTAAAACAACTGAGAGCACTTCCTCTTACAATAGCTACTAGTGAGGGAGGCTACCGCTAGAAGGGGCGGGAATGGAAAGCCGGAGACGTGCAGGCTTACTGATCTTGGCTAAACTGGGGCAAACTGCTGAATAAAGGCTACATGCAAGAGCTATGCTAATGTACGATCAGATTAGTTATATTTTGTCCGTTCCTGCTTAATACAGAAATGTAAACATAGAGGAAGGGAGAGAGAATAATGCCACATACCCCTAGAAACATGTCTTAATAAACTTTGCAGACACTGCACGTTACAAAGGAAAAACCTTAATTCCCAGGACTACATATCGTAAGATTTTGCTCTCATGCTTTTGGGATGTTTTCAGCTTCCTGGTTTTGAAAGACTACACTGGAAAATCCAAGGAGGGGTGCATACAAGATACCTGGAAGTGGAAAAAAACTATCAAAAACTGAAAAGACAAAAATAAAAGTCCTCCTTAGCTAATTCGTCTTGGGTGGATATCTTGCTTTTCCTCCTTGTAAATAATGCTATGTCTTGACCTGATTTTGCTTCAGTAAAAGGTCATCCTCCTACTTCATTTCCACTCCTCTGTGAGCAATTCTTCCATTTAAACAGATCCTGCTCTCAATGACAGCAGCTACTAGCAATCGAAGTTACTGCTAGAAGAGATGGGAACTGGAAAGCTTATCAGTGATGCCTCTTTATCTTGAAAATGAGCAGGCTGATAAAGTTTTCTATTTGGGGAAAACAAGCCCAAAGAGCAACACACCCTAATGCATTATATTTTGGTTCTAAATATACTGTGCTAATATTTTATTTTCTGTTATCAGAATAAGCGATAGAGATGAACTAAGTCTAAACCACTGTAGCAGCAACTCTTCCAACTCCAAAATGCCATGGAAGAGCATTAGTTTCCCTGAAAGTCTGGGATATTTCCCCCTTTCTTCTCTCTTCTGATGTTTCAACTCATTTTGCAGGTTATTTAGGGCAGATTGATTCATTTCTCTCAACAATGAAAACATAAATTACAGTGTGTCAAGCATATTCTAGGTGGAAAAAGGAAAATTTGTAACAGATTTCTATAGAGATAACTCATCTTATTTGAAAATGGCCACATTGTTCTTAAAGACTGACGTATTATCACAAAAGATTTATTGAATTATCTTCCACTTCATCATTCAAATATTTATATAGTTGGATTTTTAAATATATGGATATATCCATATCTTTAAACATATCAAAAACTGTCACAAATTAATCATATGAGTTTTATTTAGTAAAATGGGCACAAAAGTATTCTCAAATAAGCTTTATTTCAACTTTTTTTCCCAATCTTTTGCTTCTTTCTTCTTCATAAATATATATATTTTATCAGTGTTCTTCTCAAAAGCTTCCCTGTTTAAATTAAATAAATATCAAAACTTTTGTATTCTTTGACAAGGAAAAAAAACCCATATGGGCCTCTTCACACATGTATTACCTTTTATCTACAGTGCTGAACAATCCTATATTTTTCAAAATCAGATGAATAATCTGTCATGCGGTATCTAAATATTAAAGTGTCCTACTGATTACCCCATATAATTTTTTCAGCCTTTGAAGAGACAATAATTGGAAACATTCTTCGTGCTGCAAGTGTTATTTGCTATCCATGTTGCAGCACTACAGTAATATATCCTGTTAACATATGGATGAAGTACAAGAGGGACTCACAAGAAAATGCTGAAGTGCATCTCCCCCCCCCCAAAGTTTCTTAGTATGTTCCCACCTCTCCTCATACTGCTTTCAGAAAGGTACTATTTTGTATCTGCTCTTAAGTATTAAGTGTAAATCCAGGTTGTCACATGCCAACATCATATCAGTTTCAAATCCAATGCATTGAATTTGCTATTGGAGACAGTGGTGACATGCATATGAATGTATCTTTACATAATGTGGGGGTGAAGTACTGGATGTTATCATAGTTATGTGGTGCTAAATTCTGAGTAACCCTGAATTATGTGCTGCGATCACGTTTGTTCCAAGAAACATTCGACTGCCCTTCTGCAGAACAACCTAATAAACAGAAGTGAGTGATTGGAGACAAATTATTACTCAGATTTTAAACATTTCATATTACCAGAGACATTCATTTGGGGAAAAAATGACTGCTATAAAGTAGCAAAGGATTATTCAGTTTTGCTATTCATTTTAACAGATTGAGCATAGGATAATTTATACTAATATACCTTACTATTTAAGAAAGGAAAAAGAGGGAGCATAAATTAGCCATGTGTAAAAAGGCCATCATGCAATATTAACTAGGTTAGTTAGCTACCGTAGATAATAATACCTAAACCTTTCACAGACTGGGTAGCGTATAAGCTCTCATTCTCCTCCTGCCCTACCAAATGTAAGAGGGAGAAAATGTTAGCCACAAGTAATTATCATGATCGTGTTCCACTAGTGAGCCTGGTAAAGAGAATCATTAATCTAAGTAGAGAGGTGGATCCAGGTCTAGAACAGTTTTCACTACACAGGAATAAACAATACCAGGTGAAGATATATGTTGCTAATGTAAAAAGCCAAAAGCCATTTTCAAATCCTTAATGAAGGCTGCTAGTGCAGGTTGTTAATATGGGGAAAGATTTAATTAAGATAGCAAATCTAAAATGATCCACATGAATCAATTTAGTGAAAAGAAAATACATCAAGCGAAATGTTAGTTAGATACAGGTCCTTCCTTGATGTTCATAAAAATTGGACTAGTGTAATTACATCACTCCCAATTCAGGCAAAGCCATTTTTCAGATTCCGTTTTCAAATTCTGAGATAAAAGAAATAAAATAGAAGATACTGGAATTCTGAGCAGACTTCTTATTGTCTTGTGAGAAAAAAAATGCAGCTAGAAATGCTTGCAGCAAACTCTTATCCTGGGGCATCGGTGACAATAAAGCTTCCCTATGTATCCTACTCCAATCACAATTGAAATAACAGGAATAAAGATATATTAAAAATGGGAAGTTATTTTTATTTTCTTTCTGTCTCCTTTTCCATCTGTACCATGTCTTTTTAGCCTGCAAGCCTGAGAACAGGAAGTGCCTGCCTTTTATTATTAGATAACCTGCTATGGAATGTTTTAAACAGACATTTAAATATATCAAACAAATATATTTTCTTAAATTTTTCTAAGGCGATTCTGTAACTCACACTACTTTTGCTTAAGGTCTTGAGGAACACAGGAGAAAAAAAATAAAAGAATCAGATAGGCAAAATAAAATTACTATATCTCAACTCATCTTTCTTCATCTCAGTATCCTCATGATCTGCTGGCTGTGCCAGCTGGGAATTCTGGGAACTGCAGTTCAAAACATCTGGAGAATTCTACAGCAAGCCCTAACAACTCACAAAGCTACAGAATGGATGGTTTCCATGCAGATTTCCCTGAGCATCTGGGAAGAAGAAAAGGTTTGTAGACCTGGCGAGCAACGTGGCATGAGCAAGCTTTCATTTGACCTTTTCAGAGCCTCCACCCTCTTTTCCCCAAATGAAAGATGATTATGCTGGGTAAACAGATCTGTGGTTGACTCATCAACATGCAAATTTCAGAAAGAGGTTTCCTGAGTAAAATAAAAGAACAGGATTTTTTTAAAAAAAGATCTAATAAAATTCAAAAAGTGATACTAGATTTTTTTTTTTCCTGGTCAAAGTAAAATTGTAGGAAGGGCAATAGAGAAGAGAATGTGCATCTCAGCCATCAAATTTTTAACCCATAAAACACTAACTGAATTCATGATATTGTGGCCAGCTTGACATCACTTGTGTCGGGGGCACCTGTGGCCCGAGCACTCTGCCAGCGAAATCGGGCTCCTGAGCTCTGTTTTTGGCTGCGACGGCCTCCTGCAAGCCTGCTAGTGAAAATAGTGCTCAGAGGACCACACGCAGCCTTCCCAAGCTCCATTTTTGTTATCAGAGGCACCTCAGGCCGGTCCTCTGCTGCTTCCAGGTTGGCCCCGCGAGCCAGATCTAAGCACACTGTGGGCTGGATTTGGCCTGCAGGTCTTGAGTTTGACACCTCTGCTCTATATTGTAGTCTATCAAATGTGCCCTAGCATTATTCTAAAAAACAATCTACATACCTTAATATACTTTATTGCTAAAAACTGCAAATCATTATCTGAATCTTCAGCGAGTTGTAATTTTTGTGTTGGTGGTAGTCTTATATAAAATAAAAACCCACAATACTTGCAAAGAGTAATAAAGCGAAGTGCAATAAAACAAGATAGGCCTTTACATGAATGTCCTAAAGCAGTGGAATATGCAACTTTTTCAGTAACAAGAGGCGTACTTGGCTTTTAAGCAGTGTGCTTAAAGGAGTACACTCCAAAACTTGGAGGGATTAAGACAACAACTATAATTTAATTTGATTTCATTATAATTAAACAGTTAGTGAAATTGCCCTCATATGTGGCATTTAATCATTTTCTTATGTCATATTACAAATTACTGTAATGAGTTTAGGAGTCCTTGGGGGTCTTTCCGAGACTTCTTTGGGCTCCATGTGACTCTGAGGCCTTAAGCTATACATCTTAAAGAAGGAACAGATAGATTACCACATAATTAATTCATGAGTTTATAATTAACATTTTTGAGAAATAATTATGTTTAAATCCTTGTTAACAAACAGAAGCAAAAAATCAATATATATATATACAATGCATACAGAAAAAGATTGAATTTTTTCTTTATAAGTTTATCAATTTATTAACCAGTGGAAAATAGGTATATTGTCAACATTTTTATTAGATCATATGTTTTATTCAATTAGTCGCAGATTTTAAGTTAATTCATATGTAATTCAGAAAAAAAGATGAAATCTGCAGTAATTATTGACAATTACATTTATTTGTTAATTGATTTGACTAGGATCATATAGACTTTTGTTTGCACAATAGTTGAATTACAATAACCATAATTATATTTCAGCAGTAAAGTAATTCAGTATTATTTAATTTCCCATGTATACACTAGACTTCAAGAATTTATGATCTTACAAATATGCTATTATTAATATTCAATCCACCACAAATTAAGGAAGCACAGTTCATTCATATATTAATATATTTTTTAATTTAGCCCTGCAATAAATACTCCCACTATTAGAGAAGGACAAAACAGAAAAAAATTGCAAAGGTTGATGTACGAACTCACTTTCCTTTCAGAAAGAATTGTATTTGTTATATTTTTATCCCATCTTTCTCCAAAAAGCTCACGGTGACATACATAATACCTCCTCCTCAAGTTCTTTCCACTAAAAGAAAAGTTTCTCCCCAGGATTTACTTCCCAGGATTACTATTGTCCATGCAATGGAAGGAAAGGAAGGAGAAAAAGGTAGGAAGAGTAATAGTTCCACAAAATAAGAATCCCCAGATTACAGCTTTTGTGAAAAGAAAACAGTATACTGGAGATCTTTTTACTTGATGCTCATAGTGTATTCATTCAGCTCCAGAAGGCAAGTATAGCAGCATAGCTCCAAACCTGGGAGATTATAAACTTGATATTAAAACAAGTGATCGTTTTTTTCTTAACTGAATGCTTTTCCTTAAAAATCCATTAATTCTTCAATTGCTCCTTAACCTTATTTAGTCTGGAGGTAAATTTAAAGTTAGTCCTTTTCCTTAAAAAACATTTACAGGTTGGATAGAGACTGAAACTACATTTTCATCTCTTACAGCCCAAATCAGTTGTGCATGTTGGAGAAAAAAAAAATCCACAGGACTTAATAAATGGTTCCATAAATAAATGCAAATCAGAAACAACTTCCCAGAAATGAAGGTCGAGATGGCATTCTCAAAAAATGCATGGGTCCCACCCAGGACAACCAGATATTGATAACATACAGTAAATACACTCTTTTAGACAAAGGTAAAACTGTCATATATTCGTTTGCATCTGATCTCCTACAGTTAAAGGGACTGCAGTTGTTTTTGCCACAGTCCACACGCAAGTTAACTACACTGCTAATTTCATGAAAAAACTGGCCTTATTTTAGAACATAAATAAATGCAAGACAATAGCTTTAAACAAGGTTGGCTCAAAGGAATTGTACTTTTTATATAATATAGCTTTTTAAAAAGATTTAATATGCACATTCAACAAATAAATTTTAATTATAGGTAGCAGATGGAGAGGATTATTCTGTGCTATTTTTATTAGCATACAGGATATGGCATAGCCAGTCACAGACTGTCTCTTTTTAATCCTATCTCTTTAGTTTTTAAAAGCTGCCCTACAAAATGAATTTATTCCGAACATTTGGGATATATTCAAAGGCACATCAGTGTATTCAAGTTACACTGTGCAACATATTATCTGTTCCACTGAAAATTTTCTATTTTGAAAATCATTATAAGTGATAATGCAAATAAGCAAACAAAAATCTAAGGCACCAGTTCCATGCATGCTGATTTGAGAGTTAAGACTGGTTCTTATTCCATTCTTTAATTCTCTGAACATTATTAAAATTAGACTTTAATACTGTACACTTAATACATCAAAGTCAAGTGATGATGCTCAGTGTACAAATATAAAGAAACCTGGTTGTTACAAACTCCTTTGAATGTTCCATTCATAAACAAATCTGTTCTTTCCTTTGCTTCTGACAAGCAGCAAGAAAAAAAAGAGTTTCAAACAGTTAACCTAAGTATAGATCAAATATAATACATTTAAATGATTTAATCACTTCTTAAAGACTCCCAGCCTGATTAACAACCAAATAAACATTAAGAGTATTTGAACAAGTTTTTTATAATATAAATACTTGGAAAATTTGCAATGGTTAAATATTTTAAACACCTCAAGAATCATCTTCTGTGGGGGTAGGGAGGAAATAGGGCCCCATTTATACATTCTCTAAAAATCAAGTAAGTTTCTGCTCTAGAATTACTATTGTTATTCATGTGCAACTTTAATCAACAGATGAAGACTCATTCAACTAATCAGTTTAATCATTTATTTAAGGAATGTATGAAGTGGTAATTCTACGCTTAGAAATTCATTTGGTTTTTATAAAACCCAGCCTATTACATACAGTTTTGAATAGAAAATGAAACAGTTTTTGATCACTCTTGCTCAAAGTGATCCTTCCAGATGTGTTGGACGACAACGTATTGCTTTCAGCTATCTTGAGAAAGTCCATTCCACCTTAGCAACCCATAAATATATATTTAAGACAAGTGAGAAACTTTTCCTTCTAAGCCTGGCTTGGCTCAACAGCACAACTGGATCATGTGCTGGTCTCTGAACTATTAAGCTAGAACCGTGATGGCAAACCTATGGCATGCGTGCCACAGGTGGCACCCAGAGCCATTTGTGCCAGCACACGAGCTGCAGGCAAACTTACCTCACTGGGCATACGTGCGCCTCACAGCTAATTTTCGGCCGGTTTAAGGCCTTTTTCGACCTCCCAAAGGCTTAAAGAAGGCTTCTGCAGGCCAAAAACTAGCCCCATTTCATCACTTCCTGTTTTTCCGAAAATACCATAAGTGATGAAATGGGGCTAGTTTTCAGCCTGCAAAGCCTGCAGAAACCTTCCTCAAGCCTTTGGTAGGCCGAAAAAGGCCTCAAATCGGCTGAAAATCAGCTGTGAGGCGCAGTGCAGGTTAAGAGGGCAGTGGATGGGTGCAGATTACGCACGCATGTGTAGGGGGTATGAGGGGGGGCACGCATTGCCTTCTGGGTGCTGGGACACAAATGTGAGCATGCAAGCACGTGCACAATTTTTGGCAGAGGAGCCCAAAAAGGTTAGCCACCACTGAGCTAGAACAATGCTTTTCATTCTTACACATCAAAGGCAGCCTTTGTGATCCTCTATATACTCATTTTCTGTCCAGGATGCTGCTGCCAGTACTGCAATGAAGAGGAACTGAGCAAAGTAACAGGATCAAATCACACATATATGCATTTTGTTAAAAAAAAAATCCTACTGAGCAAGAATTCTCTGAGGAATGATGAAGTATACTCCAATAGAAGGATGGTATAGACCAAGGGTGTCAAACTTATGATGACACATTGTCGTCATGTGAAATATCACAACTTTCCCCCTCTTCGCTAAACCAGGGGTGGGCATGGCCAGAGTGTCGTGGACTGCAAGTTTGACACCCCTGGTATAGACTCTCTCCTGCTGCTTGAAAAGAATTTTCCCTTCTCCAAATCAAACTTGGAATATAATTAAGAATGGAATTCTACCAGTTCATATTCACTAGAACCGGTTGTTAACATTCTAAGCAGTTCGGAGAACCGGTTGTTAGAAGAAATTACTGGCCTAATCCTGTAAGGAAGGCAGGAAGGAAACATTCTGGTGTTGCTTACAGAAACTGCCTCTCCGTTAACCCTTTTTACATTCTTGGCAGGACTGGACTTCCTGTCTCAGGAACGCCTCTGGAGTTTTTTTCCCCTCCTTTGCTGGTACTTTGCTTGTGTGGAGTGACCATTCAAAGCTACAATGGCACTGAAAAAAGTGACTTATGACCATTTTTCACACTTATGACTGTTGCAGCATCCCCACAGTCATGAGAGGCCAGGCGAGGAGATGCATGTCTTGATGTGAGTGATACTGAGTTGGCCACACCCAGCCAATAACATGACCACCAAGCCACTCCCACCCCAGTCACATGACCACCAAGCCACGCCCACCACCTAAGCCATGCCCACAGAACTGGTTGTTAAAAATTTGAATCCCACTCCTGAATATGTCTTTCTAGGCTTCAGCAAAATTCTGACTGTAGCTAACAGCTGCAGGTGCAGGTGCTACAGGGTTAACTGTATTGACCCTAATAACAGGGAGTTCCCAGGAGGGAAGCAGGCAAATTCTCATTAATGGCTTCCCTTTTTAAATGAACTTCCCATGAGAGCAAGCAAGGCTGAGTGTCACGGTAGAGGCTAATGAATAAATGCTATAGAAGGTGCTATGCTCTACAAAGGAATTCAACAGTATCCTCCTCCTCTCTTCCCAGGGAGGCATCTGCAGGGATTTTCCCACATAGGAATCATTCTGACAATGACCTGACTCTATTCAATGAAGAAGGAACAAAGAAAGGTGTGATTAGCTATGAATACTTGCTAGGAAACAATGATTCATGAAGTGAAATTATGTATGCATATGTAATGCATATGAACTCCCTCTCTGTCCTATCTCATAGCCAAATTGGTGAGGTAAAAATAGTACTTACTATAACATTATATTGTTGAAGACAACAACAAACAGCGCTTTTGATGTTAAAATAAAACCTAACCTCTCAAAAAAATCCATATAGGTAGCTGAAAAGGATCATTCTCCCTCTAGTGTTTAAAATTCAGCATTACACCTCCCAACACTATTTCTCAATAACAGTTGATAACTCTTAAGTCTTTCACAACCTGATATCCTCCAGATGTACTGGGGCTCCAAATCTCAACATCTCATTTAGAGCTCTGTAGTATTGATTTTATTTTCTGTTCTACACGCCGATGAAATTGCAACTCAAGCTTTCCTATGACTTTTCCCCAGCAGCTATGTAACACAAAAAACTTATATAGAATTCTTTATTGGCCAAGTGTGATTCGACAACAAGGAATTTGTCTTGGTGCATGTGCTCTCAGGTAGAGAGAGAAAGGTAGGGCAGGGCATAAAACTAAAACAAGCAGCATCATATAATCCAAAGATCATTAAAACAGGGTTTTGAGTGGCTGCTGTCAGAAAGCACAGAATTATGTTATCAGAGAAAAGGTGATCTAGAGGGATTTATGATTTACAGCATAAAAAAATCCAATGAGATGCAGAAGAAATAATACTCCCCTGTGCCCATTTCCTGACATAAACATAGAGCTGTTTCATCCTGAATCTTGTCTGGAAAGCAGATTGGAACAGATCTAAAGCACTGGTTTCCTTCAAGGCTGCCAGCAGCTGAGATACTAAATTTTTTTCCATCATCATGCTCAAGAAATGAATGTTTGACATTGGCAGTAGATATCTTCACCGTAGATCTCTTTTTTTCCAGTAAAGATTTTACTATTGGATTTTAAAACAGCAAGATTTACGGTTTTTATGAGCCAAGCAAGTTTTGAGAAATATACCTTGCATATTTTACACAAACTGAAAGGTATCTAAAGCAATACATCCACATCACGTCTAATCTGCATCCATTCTTTGGCTTGATTGTACAATGGCATATCCAAATGGATGTGATTTTATCTACAAAATACAGTGTACACTGGTTATAGGGGACTTTCTAAGATTCAGTCATTATATTACCTGAGCAGCTATGAAAAGATCTTACTGCTAACCTTGGTTATTAGCATTCTGCTGATAGCAAAAAAGGATAGTGTTGCTACTGTCCTATCCACAGAAAAAAGTATTTTAATAATTGTACACCACTGTTTGGTTCTGCTTATCGCAAAATTTCTATCATTCACACCCTAGAAATTGACCCAGCTGTTTTACTGTCACACCTCTCAGAAATACTAAGGAATGTATGTGATTCCATAAAGGATTGAAAAATGTTTAGATTTGTTTATTTATTCATCACATCTCTACCCCGCCATCTGACCTAAGTGACTCTGGGTGACAACAAACTTCTCATAATATAAAACATAAATAAGAACAAAGTTAAAACAGAATGAGAAAGATTGCAATAAAGGTGTTTAAATATCTTTTAATACTTATTAAACAATATTAAAACTTAAAGACTGTAAAACTTTAAAAGGCAGAGAAAACATCCCCATCACACCAAACATCACCAGGGTTTTATAGCACTCTCTGAGCCCGCTAATTGGCAGAACCAATCAAACTCTTTCTGAAGGCTAGAAGGTGTGTGTGGAGGTGCTTCACTTCTGGGAGTAAGTTGTTCCACAGGACGCATCTTGCAATGGCCAGAGAAGGCTCTCTTCCTGGACTCTGCCAATCAAAATTCTATAACTGATGGGGGATCCATAACATACCCTCCCTGCCAGGCATGGTGGAATGGGTTGATATAATTGGGATGAGACAGTCTATCAGATCCCATGCAATGTAGGGCTTTAAATTCATCGCCTTGAATTGGACCTGGAAGCAAACAGGCCCCCAGTGCAGCTTGAATAGGAGAGGTCTCATATGTGCAACCCTAGGGGCACCTAAAACTGCTCAAGCCACTACATTCTGGAACCAGTTGCAGCATTTTGATATTCTTCAAATTTAGCCCATAGATGTGTAGAGTGCATTGCAACAGTCCATATGGAGCATAACCAGGGTATGAGTGACTGAAAGAAGGGTCTCGTGATCTAGAAAATAGCATAACTACAGTAAAGTGAAGATGAGGAAAGGCCCTCCGTGCCACAATTGCCACCTGCTCTCTAAGCAGGAATTGTGAATCTAGGAAGACCCCCAGATGATGCACCAGATCTGACTCAGGAAGTGCAACATCATCCAGAACCAAATATGGTAAAGCCCAGATAGGGAGGACTCTCCTACCCAAAGCTACTTTGTCTTATCTAGATGGAGAACGACAGGTTCAGTTGAAGCCTCTCAGAGTCTCCCTATGGCACTCCTTGGATGCCATTCCACTGACAGTCCAAGGCAACAGAAGGTTGAGATGGAGGGAATGAAGCAATCCTGTCAATACATTTCTTTGACTAAGTGACATCCTGAATCTTGATCATTCTGGTTCAAGTCAAACCATAGCCATTTCCCTGGATCCTTAGCAGAGCAGGATGAAAAATTTGATCACCACAACATGCTGCACCTACTCTGTCCTCCTCTATGTTACTCCAAGAAACATCAACTTGGATTTAAGAAAAATGTTCTAAATAATAACACTCAGGTATTTCAATAAAGTCAATATAAAACTTAGTGACTATTAATGAACTTAATGAGGGGCTCCTTGGTACTTTTTGAGCTTAGTTATTTTCTTGCAAATGTTTCATTACCCATACTAGGAAATATCGAGCTCAGAGATCACCAAGGACCCCTCATTTCAACCCTGAACTACAAATATTCTCCTTTATTAATGAACTGAATGAATAATATCAATTTTAAAATTAACCAAATGAATTAAGTATCTTCCAATAAATTATCCTTAACCATCAATTAATAATGAATGCAAACATAATTCCACATTTAAAAAATGGATGAGAATGCATACATAAGCACACAGACTTCAAAACCTGCATGTTTAACTCTGGCACTGAATAGTGTTCTCTGACCCAAAAGCTAGCAAGACATGCAGAATCCATAAAGCATCTTTGGATCCAAGCCCCCAATTAGTGCAGGTTCTAGAGCTTTGTTCAGCAGTAGTTGGAACTACAGATAGCAGCAGCTTGGGCAAGCTAGTAAAAATACCACATACTTATATATTGCTGGCCTGTGCTTTATCCTGTGGACTCCCCAATGACCAAGTTGGCTGCCCTGAGGACAAGACAGGACATCCCTGTGTGACAAGTGGAGTCTGGGAATACAAAGAGATAAGTCAGCATAGCCAAGTCATGTCCCTCATTATGACACACAGTTTTCTTTCTTTGAACACATGCATGTATATACACACACACACACACACAAAATACAGAAGGAGTACAAATCAGCAGATGATTCTCTTTTTCTGTTCTGGATAAAGACTAGTTGTTCCCGTCTCCAAATACTCCCAAATAAGCACTCCTAGAGGTGACCAACTCCAGAAGCTATAGGGCTACACCTTCAATTGCTAATTTTCTGAAGTGTCAAAAGAGGCCATCTGCTAACATAACATACGGTCTTTTAATTTTGTTGCACTGTGAGTTCAGGATGAGTAAGGGAGCAGGAAGGTCCATCTGGTGCATTATCCTGGGATGTCAGAGGCCATCTGGAACATTAACTTGTGAGGCTAGGTCAGGGGGTGATGAGTAAGGAGCCATATGTGCCCGGGGGCTGCCAACTTGTTATTTTACCAAATAAAACCTCATTTGAAATTAGTTTGGATATTCAAAGGATAACAGAACCTTCAAGGGGACTAAAGGCAAAGAAGAACAGAATGATTAAGGAAAACAAAAGGAAAAGGTGGTCCATAGTTAGTTCTGTCTCACCCACTGTTGACTTCAGTCCCATACACCAATGGTCCCCAACCTTCATGGCTTGTCAGCTTGGCAGGGGGGGGGGAGAGGGAAACCCGGCTGCCTGAGCAATGTGCTGCTATGTGTGTGTGTGTGTGTATGTGTATGCAGCTCCACTCATGTGAGTGGCAGGCCAGCATGCATTCGTGTGTGCACCAACCTGATGCTCATGTGAGTGGAGTTGTATGCACACGTGTGTGCTGATCAGCTGCTCGCATGGTGCCGTTTCAAATAGGCCACGGTCCAATAATGGGCCACAGCCTGGGAGTTGGAGACCGCTGCCCTACACAGCCTCCAATTGATTATTTCCACAGATAGATAGACAGACAGACAGAATATCTGATATAAAAAGATTCCTCCTCCCTACATTATCTAGTCAAAGCTTTGCTTTACAGTGGCTAACCATGATACCTCTGAACTCAGAACACTCATAATCTTATCCTGCTTGAATTTTAAAGTATTTAACCTAATGGTAACTGGTGGAAGTAGTTTTCCTATGCGCTGTTAAGAAATGCTGCCTTTTATCTTTATAAGTGTTTTGTTTTGTTTTGTTTTTGCTACATGACCATACAGGCAAGACTCATGGAAGTATTCATAGCAAAACACTAATAAATATCCAGAACTACTATGCAATTCAATGGGACTGGTTTCAAATTTATATATAGTTGGATTACAAACGGCCCATCACAAATCTGGGATTGAAGAAAACTTTAGACTAATTTCTCATACATTTCTGAACATTTTATTCCCAATGATGTACTGAAACTTGTATTTTCAAAAACTGGACAGAAAGTACTTACTGAGAAATCGTATCTTCTCCTGTTACACAAAAAATATTTTCTTCTAATCTAAGCTATTGTCTGATGAACTCTGTGCCTCATATTTAAAGACTATATTTTTGCTCCAGTATCTCTTGCCATGACACAATAACTTGAACAATTAATCCACTGTGATAGACTAATATCCTAATTTAGCTGCTGAAACAGCCCACAAAGAACTGTAATGTTTTCCCTTGGAGGAAAGAATTCCAGTTACTTTCTTATAAAACCAAACACAACACAGAATGCAGTAGCAGTTAATAAAGTCAATTAGGAAGAAATGCAAAATGCTTTTCTTGCCACCAGGTGGAGGCAGTGCCCCGCTGTATTGATATTACTGAAAAAGTAACATCTACCAGCGGCTCTGTGGACACATTTGAAACCTCTTTTAACCTGGGCATGTGACCCAGATAGAAAAGAGCCCACAGAGGAAATCAGGTGGCCACTCTAATAGGAGATGATAAGCAACACCCCCTTACACCAGCTCCAAAGTCTGCTGCTTATCATCCGTGGCACTGATATTGATTTGTAATTTAAATACCCTGGGACAAGCTCTCAGGCCTCCCACTGTATGAAGTGATCCTGAAGCATTGCCTAACCAGAGCTTGTACAAACAAAACCAAACTAGTGAGACTGCTTTTGGTCAACAAAAAAACTTTCATCTCTAACATGTATAGAATTCTAGTTAGGAGAACAGATTTTAATCCCAATGTTGCACTAAAACTTCAATTTGACTGAACTATTTTAGCCAAATCAGATGAAGACTAATAAGTTAATAAAAGTCTCTATGCCATAACTACCTTTATTTCCTCATCTATTTACCCATGTAGAGAGTAAGAAAAGTTTCAGTGACAAAAATTTGCAAGAATCGTAGATCTTAAACCTGAACTTTTTTTTTATTAGGTACAGTACCGGAAAAATTTTACAAACGAAGTGTATATTTAACATTGTATGTACTAACAGCAGCGAGGATTGTATTTGTGCAGCATTGGAAAAATGAAGAAATACCACTAGATGTAGAGATAATTAAGAAAATATTGGACTGTGCAGAAATGGACAGATTTACATTGAAGATTAAACAGGAAGAAGATAAAAAATACTATCAAACATGTAATTTATTTTATCAATGGCTGGCAAAAAGGGATAAAGATTAGGAATACAATTTGTATTGTTTAGTAAACAAAATAATCCAGACAACACAATGTTTATTAAGCACTAACTAAATGTAATAGTAGAAAATTAATAAAACTTTATTTTAAAAAATTTGCAAGTATCATTACCACGACAAAGAGAGCTAAAGCATTTTTTCAATCCTTAGAATCAAGATGATATTTGGAGGCAGGTCAGGCAGGAACCTCCCTGATTCACTGGAATATGAGAAAAAAAGGGATGTAAATGTGCAATCTGACTTTTCAAAATTCTGCTATAACCAAACTCAATAAAGTGTAGTTGTTCTGTTCCCATGGAGTTGATTTTTCTGGTCTGATCTATCTAGAGGGGAGTTGACAGTTCATGAGTTCTTAAGAGTAATTTTTATCTAGAGATTAAGAGGCAACTTTTGTAAATTAAGAACGGGACTTACAGGTAAGAGAAGGAAATGTAGTGTTTTGTAAAATGCTGTGACTTACTAGCATCAGGTTGGCCAGTCATCAGTGGAAGAACCAGCTCTAAGGAACTTTACTGGTCTCTCCCAAATTCGATGGATATTCTTGGTTGCCTAAAGGGAGAACGTTATGGCATTCACAGTTCTAAGTTAACCAGTGCATAATGGATACTACCAAAGCATTCTTCATAGAAAGTGGCATGAGATGGTAAATTTTTCTAGGTACCATCCCTTTTTATGACCCTTAAAGATGGTCTAAATTTTTATTTTTATTTATTTATTTATTTTGTCAAGCATGTATTAGATAACATATAAGTATAAACATGATTATGAATGCATGAAATGGATACGAATAAAAAGGAACATTATTATGGTGTATTCCTACATTTTTCTGTTGATTAACTATGGTTATTATCATTGTTATAAGATCCATAAGACCTTTGCATACAATTTGCATTACTTAAAGCAACAGTACAGTGATGATCAAATATGTGCTTTACCCACTTCTGTGATATTATGCTAGCATTGCCCGGTCTCCCTGTGGTAAGAGGTGATTTTATTTTTAAGTGTAACTTCCAGGTCAAAAAGACTGCCTACCAAGGGAAGACTTACGTTTATTGTCATTTGCTCATTACCTCTGCAAAGAATCATCTCAAAATCCAATTAACCAATTTTCAAAGATATTCAATTTCACAAATGAAGGTGAATTGAATATATATTCTATTCCCCTGAAAAACAAGTCCTGGGTTGAGAATTTCTCCATGGGGGTGCCATCTGCACTGAAAGCAAACAGTTGGAGCTCCAAAGTATTTCTCTCATTGAGCTAACACATATATCACACTGTCAATTACCAAGTTCCATTAAATCAAAAAGAAAAGAAAAAACAAACTTTAGCACAGGAAAGATTCCAAGATAAGACAATCTTCAATGAGATGAAAAATCGATAGATATAAAGAGGATTTGAGTGTCTGTAGTCTCCTCTGATTCTGGAGCAGAATTGAGCTATTTGAACTAGCAGGAAACAAAATCAACAGTATGGAACAAGAAGGATAATAAACTCTAAGGCTGTCAAATAATTTCATATATAATTTTAAAATAAGGTAATGGGGCAATGGTCTCAATAATAGCTAATTATGCTCTATATAGAACCATTCTGGATTAAGGTTCACACACACATAATGGTTGCGTTAACCAAACCAGTGATAACCTTGGCTGAGATTTTTTTAACATGTACAGTTTTCTTTGTGCGTGTGGCTTAGCTTATAGTTAATATTTCAACGTACTGCGGAAACTGGGAAAATCAGTTAATTCAGAATCCAGAACAAGCTTGTTACATGAACACAGTCCCTATGGATTATTTATTTACTTTTCTCATTTTGTGAGGAAGGAAGAAAATAATTTAGATTTCTTTCTTTAAAGTAACTCTGAAACAGGACTATCATAATGGTTTCCAGTACTTTAAACTACAATAATCTATCAACCTCAATATATGAGAAAAGTTAGTATTTGGAGTGGAGAACACAGCTATCAAAGATGAGACACAATACTGGTGTGGAGTGAGGGATCCCACCCACACCACACTTTCTTTTCAATAAATCTTCTAAAGTCTGAATACTTTAAAGTAACAATACCCAAAGGTTCACATAGATCTAAAAACACAAACTATTGTTGTTATGTGCATTGAAAAGGTACTATTTGATACAAGGGCTGAGGAGTAAATTCAATATTCTGACACACTCATGTTGATTATGCAGAGGAGAGCTTAAGTATATTATTTTGTAGAAAGCGTACAGAGTGGATCAACAAAGATGATTAGGTGATTGGAGGCTACGGCATATGAAGAATGGTGGCAGGAACTGGGTATGTCTAGTCTGATGAATGACTAAGGATGACATGAAAGAAGTCTTCCAATATTTGAGGTGACATCATGGGTGTGGGTGTCAACCTATTCTCCAAAGCACCTTAGGAAAGAACAAGAAGAAACAAATGGCTTGCCTCCAGAAGCTGGGGGTTGCTTCATCACTAGAAGTTTTTAAGAAGAGACTGAACAGCTGCTTATCTGTAATGATGTAGGGTCTCTTGCTTGAGCACAGGGTAGACTAGAAGATCTCCAAGCTCCCTTCTAACTCTGTTATTTTGCATTCATTGCCATTTGCAGGGTCCTGCAATTACATTACTTCACAATTTACAACTAATACTTCACAATTTACAACTTTTATTGCCAGAAAACAGCATTTATTTCCTGTTTCCATTAAAAAAATGGCTATTTTACAAACAATAACTGAGGCATTTGCTTAACAATCAGGCAACTTAACAATTGCCACAAAAATATATCATGAAATCAGGCTAGTCATGTGCTGACCCATTTAATGACTGGAACGATTTATAACTATAATTCCGGGCTAAATTAAAGTCATAAGTCAAGATCTACCTGTACTTTGAATTATTGAACAAAGCTGGGATACATCTAATTAAAAAAAATCCCTCAGAGACAATTGTGCAATTTTATAGCCTTCAATTAAACAAATCATTTAACATTCTACTAGACATATATTAAAATCTGAATTTATATAAAATCAGAATTTCTACAATTTTTAATATAAACATTGATCCATTATACCAAGGGTCTTCATAGCTTGGCATGTTTAAGACTTGTAGATGTCAACTCCCAGAATTCCTGAGCTAACATGACTGGAGGAGGAATTCTGGGAGTTGAAGACCACAAGTCTTAAAGCTGTCATTATTCTATACATTCATTTATTTTGGCTAGCATATTGTCATATTGTCTTCTTTAAAAGGCTCCTTGTATGATGTTTAGTACCTCCAGTTGCTGCACTCCAACATCAAACAGTATTTTGCACAATCCTTTACACAAAGGAATAGGCTCCACCCAGTGGCAGGATTCAAAATTTCTTACTACCGGTTCTGTGGACATGGCTTGGTGGGCGCGGCAGGGGCCGGATACTGTAAAATCTCCAGTCAGAGGTGGTATTTGCCAGTTCTCTGAACTATTCAAAATTTCCGCTACCAGTTCTCCAGAATTGGTCAGAACCTGCTGAATACCACCTCTGGCTCCACCCCCAAAAAGGTTTTTTAGATAGATAGATAGAATTCTTTGTTGATTGGGCACACAAGGAATTTGTCTTGGTGCAAATGCTCTCAGTATACATAAAAGAAAATATACATTCGTCAAAAGTCAAGAATCATCAGGTACAACACTTAATAACAGCTATAGGGTACAATAAGAAATCAAATCATACTAGGAAACAGTCAATATAAATCATTAGGATACAAACAACAAGGTTATATTAATATATATAAAATATTTTGAAATATTTTGAAAAATATACTCCTATAATTCTTACAAGTATTTTTCATAAGAATTCTGCAAATTTACATAAGACCAATTTGTGGTATAGAAATGTATATTGGCTATGTACGCTTGACAGATTTTTCAGAGGGGAGAAGGGCATGTGAAATTATACTTCCTCTAATGCAGGGGTGGGGAACCACGGTTCTTTTATGACTTATGGACTTCAAGTCCCAGAATTCCTGAGCCAGCTATGAAGTTGCTGTCCACAAGTCATAAAGGGGACATGGTTCCCCACCTCTGCTCTAGTGGGGAGAAAAGCAGCATTTCATTCCCAAGAGTCATCAAGGACAAAATTAAAAAAAAATCTGAAAGTTTTATAGCCTCTTTCAAAGATCACCTCTTTCTGGAATATGATCGCATGGAGCTGATTTGTAACAGCTGGGATATATACACAACTGGTGGCAGCAGCTTTTCTTTGGGAAAGGCTCAATTATATTCCACCTGTTTTTTCCAGAACAACTGTGAATAATGTAGATCCACAATAGATTTTGAATTGGAAAACACAGAGTATGTAGAAGACTATGTCAGCAGTAAAAGTTTAATGACAATAGGTAGATCAATAGCCCAAATAGTCACATTGTACTAAAGAATCTGTTTATTCACAATGATGTACATTAAATAAACAAGATGTTTATTCTTCGTATTTCATCTTACTTCCAAATAATTTAGAATCGTAAGACAAAACATGAACAAGGTGAAGGAGATAAGAGTATGGAATTGAGTTGTTCAGAGTACTAAACTGCAGTACTATACTTTTAAATCTGTTTCATGTTACCTCTGATATTTGATGATTCACTGACACTGTCTGTTCTATTTTGCAGCATATGACCAGAACCATTACTGTAAAATGAAAACAGACATCTTCAGCAGATGCATTCATTCTGAATCATTTTGCAGGTAGACAGCTCCATTTTTGTACACATATATACAAGAAGCCTGCACATGCATCTCCTGTCTTGGAAATTAATCCAACAACATTAAAATTAAACTGCACCTAAGATGAATGCATTCATCTTCCTTAGCTTAACTGCACTATAGAACATTTTACAACTAGGCATCCCCGAATAAGTTATTTGCTGAAAAAAATAAAGTAAAATAAGTCAGACTTTGATTTATATATCATACACCTATGCAAATTGAGCCTCAAATATTCATCACAATGTGAAATTAAATAGGAAAAACTTGAGCCAGATGTTTCTTGGTAGCATGTTCTTAAGGAAAAAAACTGTATAAGAAGAAAAAAATGAAAGCACAGGGGAAAACTGCATATGTTGAAAAAAAGGGAATAGCTCTCACTTGCTTTAAATAAAACTATGGAAAGCAATTACATTACCGAAACTTGTACAATCAATCAAAAGATGCAAAAGAAATGCAAAATAACCCACACCAAAATAAAAATACATTCAAATTGCATATGTTTTCCCTTTCTGTAAGTACAAGTACTCCTCAACTTACAACAGTATATTTAATGACTGTTTGAAGTTACGACACTGAAAATAATGACTTATGACAGTTTTTCATACTTTCCACGATTACAGCATTCCCATGGTCATATTATCAAAATTCAGATGCCCGGCTACTGACTCATATTTATGATGGTTGCCATGTCCTAAGGTCATGCGATCCACCTTTTGTGATCTTCTGGCAAGCAAAGTCAATGTGGAAGCCAAATTGCTTAGCAACCGTGTTACTAACTTAACAACTGCAGTGATTCATGTAACAACTGTAGCAAGAAAGGTGGTAAAATGGGGCAAAACTTGCTTAACAAATGTCTCACTTAGCAACAGAAATGTTGGGCACAGTTGTTGTCGTAAGTTGAGGACTACCTGTAATAGCACAGAAAATGGAAGTCAGTTGTCTGGTATATTCTCTTTGGCTAAAATGCTTACTAATGACAGGCAGGCAGAAGATGCAGACGCATACTATTTGAACCTCTGAACAATCTCACTGGAAGAAATTCGGGGGGGGGGGGGGCTCTCTAGATTCGAACACTTTGTGCTCTGGAAAAGGCCTCAGCATATCATTTATCAGACTGTACTCAGCCAGGTTTGTGGCCATATTTATATTATGACTAAAGTTTGCCATTAGCTGGCACTGCCAAGAATAGCTTTAAAAGAAGTGCATTTACAGCTCATCAGTGACCATTAGCAATGGCAGCATTGTCCATAGGGCATATAGAAAGGATTTTAAGAAGTCTGCAGCAAGAGAGTGCAGATATGAATACAAACACAATTTTAAAACTGGAATGCCCGATTACATGTGAATTTAACACACGTCTTCTCTAGCAATGGTCTTTGATCCCGATGATTGCTTTAGTTACTTTGGATGAAGCAGAAATTTGCCCCTACTGTTTAGGAAGACAGCTCCTAAAGGATATGGTAACGAAAGCCATTCAATAAACAGGAAGGATCCCTCAAAATAGATGCAGAATGTGGTTTTTAAAAAGATATTCCACATCTGAAAATAAGGTATCTGTTCCAGAGCAAACGGAATAGTAAAATCACTTGAAACAGCATGTTTTGCAAGATGAAATTTCCCATATCAGCCAGAAAATACAGATGATAAATAGGGAAAACAAAAAAATTACGTGCTGAGTAATTATAGGCACATTAAAAAGACTCACGAAACTATATTAACAGGTGGTACTAACAGACTACATAACCAGTTTCTGCCTTTTACAGAAAGTCATAGTACTGTCCTAACAGATTAATGAGAGACAAATTAAGCAGCAGCAATTTCAGGGAAATTTCATAAAATTGTTCTAGAGGCAAGTTTTGACAGAGCTCTAACACAGCATGTCAGAACCTTTAAATTTTTAAATTGCTTTAAATCTTTAAATTAATCCAGCAATATTGGCACAACCTTCTTGTCAGAATCATGCAGGAAAATACCCAATGACACAAAAAGCTTCTACCACCTTCTCTAGTGATCGTGGCACCACTTGCGTCACAGCAGGTAGACCAAGGCACTCTTTAAAGTGACCTCACAGCTAGCACATTTGTTGTTACAAGGGTCTGACAGGCAGGTTGCAATGAAATCATCATCCGATGACGATTGTTATAATTATGGCCACCCAGGCCATATAATGATCCTAGGCAGTTCACAAGAACTGCTAAAAACAAGAACAGAACCGCCCTTCCCATTAGGCACCAGATCAACCAGACTATTAGCCTCCTGACTCAACCCCATCCTAGCCCAGCACTTGTGGGAAAAGCCAGGTTTTAATGGCTTTTTCAGAGGCCAATGGGGTGGAGATCCCTTGAATCTCAAGCAGGAGCTGTTCAGAGTAGCACCAATATTGTCAGAGAAAGGGAAGGCAAGTCACCTTTGAAAATACAATTTATTTTTAGACTTGATGTACCACTTTCTGCAGCAATCTTGCTGTTGCTGCTTCTCTTCTGATGCCATGTCAGTCTAACAACACAAACCAAATTGAAAATGGAGGGAAGTCATAGCAGTGAACTGGAGGGATAGGGCAGGGGAGATGCCTGTAATTTAAAACAACCAATCAGTGCTGCAATGGGCTGATTCCAGTCCTTCCCATTCTATTAGCCCAGTCACAAGCAGCGTCATGCAGACATATCCTTAAAAATGCATTATGGGGCACCGTTAGCTGAAGTTTGGAAGGAACATGCGGATGTCCCTCAAAAACTTTTCCACTCAATTCTTTGTGAGAGAATGAGAGTGCAACAATTTTAATAATATATAAAGATGTAAAGAAAAAGTTATCTCTGTGTTGGGTATATATTTATAACAGTGCTTTTCAATTTTGGCAACTTTAAGATGTGTGGACTTCAACTCCCAGAATTCACCAGTCAGCAAGGGATCTTTCTTTGCTTATACTGCATGCTTAGGCAATGCAACCAAAATAAGCACAGTATTTTATTACTTTTACCAACCATAAGAGACAAGGGCTTGTTGGAGTACGTTGATAGAGTTCTGCCCAGGCTGTCCATGCAGGATGATGTCCATTTCTCTACATTTAACATTTTCCACCGCTCTTTAAGCCTAGGAAAGGTTTTTGTCTCACAATGCAAGTAATAAGATAAGAACATGTCACTGGCCAGATTGAAAATATCACAGGAAGTAGAATGAGAACAAGTTAGTAGATATTAATAAACTTTCGGAAGGGAACACTTTATTCTATAATGAAAACAATGTTTTAATCCAATATAATGTAGAGAAGGAAGAAGCACCGCCCTAGTACATCAACCTACTTTACCATAAAATATATTTTATATTGTCCTATACCATTAGGTAAAGCCATGATTTTGTTTTATCTTTATTTGCTTTAACACAAAAATACTTGCATTTCAGCTAATAGTTGACAATGGAGTTATTTTAAGTGACTTAAAAATGTATACCAGATACGCCTATAATATGTCTTTGCATGTTTTGATAGGATAATTATGATTTATGCATAACAGGTGTATTCAGACAAGCACTCTACAATGATACTTATCAATGAAACCTCCTCAAAAAGTGCACTTCAAAACCTAATCCTTCATTAAGACAAAGGAATAATAATCAGGAAATGGAAAAAAATTCTTTGAGTAAGTAAACTAAACTGCACCTTCTATTCCAAAGAATCATGGTTAGATTTACAGCAGCCATCCAGAATTTATAAGCAATTGTAACCCTGTTTGAAAGCAGTTTGGTGTGTAAAAAAAAGACAAAAGGATCACAGAACTACAGGGATTTATTTATAGCCCTCACTATGTGGTATTTATTTTCCTATAAATATAGGAAGAACCTTTTCTGTCATGGCATCCCCACCCCTGGAATATCATTCCTCCAGAGATCAAACTGGCCTTATTCCTGTTGACCACCTCTTGAAGACGTAGCTCTGTGCTTGAAGCTAGGGTTCTGGGTGTGGAATGGGCATTGGTAAATTTACCTGTGAACGCTCTTTCTATCTATGCTGCGAGAGAGCCCAGGATGGGTAGACTCCTTATGACATCATTAAGCTGGGTCTGTACTTGTATATAAAAGGCAGCCCCCCGGGAATACCCCCAGCTTTGGCGAAGATACTTGATAGACTGAAGAAGTGTCTCTGAAAGCAAACACCTAACACATTATCATGCCTTACCATCTCCAGATGAACCAAGGGAGGGGCTGGGCTCTCTCGCAGCATAGATAGAAAGGGCATTCACAGGTAAATTTATCAATGCCCATTCTCCTCCATGCTGCAGCGAGAGCCCAGGATGGGACATACCAAAGCTTGCATGTCCATGGGTGGGTCCTCGTCCGGCCAATCACTCCGACGGTGGAACCACTTGCTGAAGAACCCGTCTGCCAAAGGCCGCAGTCGCCGAGGCAAAAGAATCCAGACGATAGTGTCTGATGAAGGGAGACGGGGATGTCCACCTGGCGGCTCTGTAAATCTCTTCCAAGGATACCTGGGTCACCCAGGCAGCTGAAGTGGCCGCACTTCTGGTAGAGTGCGCCATCAGACCTTGGGGTACCGGAAAAGCTACTGCTTTGTAGGCTTGTATAATGCACGTCCTGACCCACCTGCTAATAGTAAGGGAAGAGGCCTTGTTCCCCAAGTGAGAAGGGGAAAAGGAAACAAACATGGCTTCTGTCTTTCTAAAATGGGACGTGCGCTTGATATAAATTCTAAGAGCCCCTCTCACATCTAGAGAGTGCCACTTGCGCTCTAAGTCATGCCGTGGGAGGGACAGAAGTCAGGCAACACAATGTCCTGGGACCTGTGGAACCAGGTGTTAACTTTTGGGAGAAAGGAGGGATCCAAACGGAGAACAACCCTATCATCGTGAAAGATGCAGAGATCCTGCCTGATCGAAAGAGTTCTGACACCCTCCTGGCCAAAGTAATAGAAACAAGGAAAACTACCTTCAGAGTTAGGAATTGGAGAGACACTATTCTGAGGGGTTCAAAGGGGGACTTCGTAAGGGCATTAAGTACCAGGTGAAGGTCCCATGAAGGATGCCTGTGTACCACAAGTGGGTGTAAGTTGGAAGCCCCATTCAAAAATCTCCTGACCGAGGGATGATGAGCCAAGGAAGGAAACGAACCCCTTGAAAGAACTGAGGAGAGAGCCGCTACCTGGCGACGTAAGGTATTGGGGGCTAAACCTTTCTCCACTCCCTCCTGAAGGAATCTAAGACCCTTGCCAACTGGGCAAAGGGAGGAGAGAGACCACCCATGAGACACCATTGTCAGAAAACCCTCCAAGTGGCATCATAGATGCACCTCATAGAAGGTTTGCGAGAAGCCTGGATGGTGAGGATAACCCTCTCTGGAAGATTAGCCTCCTTTAGCCGCTGCTGCTCAAGCACCACACAGTCAGCTTGAACCACTGGGGCTCCATATGGATCAGGGCTCTTTGGTGCAGGGAGATCAGACGGGCTGGGATCCTCCAAGGGGAAGCCACAGACAGGTTGACCAGGTCTGCAAACCAGGGCCTCCGTGGCCAATATGGTGCCAGAAGAATTAGCTGAGTTCGTTCCTCCAACAGCTTCCGTATGACTACCAGAATGATGGGAAGAGGGGGAAAGGCGTAGAGGAGACCCTTGGGCCATCTGCACCGAAGAGTATTGGTCCCCTCCGCTCCCTGGCAAGGAAACCTGGTGAAGAATCTGTTGACTTGGGCGTTTTGCGATGTGGAGAAGAGATCCACTTCCGGAGTTCTGAATCTGAGGGAGAGATCCTTGAATAGGGAGGGGGGAATGGACCATTCTGCCTGGTCGACTGAACTCCTGCTCAGCCAATCAGCTTGGGAGTTGTCAACTCCGGAGATGTGATCTGCTGAGATCGACAGCAAGTGTTTCTCTGCCCATAACCCCAAATGTTCTGCCTCCTTTATGAGTGCCTTGGATCTCGTCCTCCCGGTCAGTTGATGTGTGCCTTTGTGGCCATGTTGTCCGTCAACACGAGAACATGGGAGCCAGTCACCGAGGTTCTGAACTGCCTGGCAGGTTCTGTCTGACCTGGACCAAACCCCTTGAGCTATCTGACCCTCCATATGGGAGCCCCAACCCAGAAGGCTGGCATCTGTAGTGACTACTAGCCTGTCTGGTTCCTTGAACTGAAGCCCCTTCCAGAGGGATGGGGAGAACCACTAATTGAGGGACCTTTGGGCTTGTGGGGAAAGCAGGACCCTGATCAACGAATGACTGGATCCTGCTCGTTGAAAGGGGAGCAGGAACCATTGGAGCGATTGGGAGTGAAGCCTCGCCCACGGGACGATGCCAATACAGGGGACCATCTTCCCCAGGAGCTTGGACAGCAGAGACAGGGGAACAGTCTGTTGTTGCTGAATCTGACTGATGATCTCTGCAAGGCTTTTTTCACAATCTGGAGACAGGAAGATCTGACACAAGGTTGTATCGATGACTGCTCCCAAGTGAAGCAACTTGGTCGTGGGAGAGAGATGGCTCTCCTTGGTGTTGATTGAAAAGCCATGGCTTTGGAGGCAGGACAGGGTAATTTGTAGGTCCCGATGGGCCGAGTGGAGGAAGGAGGACAGGATCAACATGTCGTCCAAGTAGCATTGGATCCTCACAGGAACAGAATGTAGCGAAGCCACCAATGCTGCAAGAACCTTTGTGAAGACCCTTGGAGCCAATGAGAGGCCAAATGGAAGTGCTTGGTACTAGTAGTGGGCCTTCTGGTAACAGAAATGGAGAAACTGGCGATGATGGGGCCAAATGGGGATGTGAAGGTAAGCCTCCGTGAAATCAGTGGAAGAGAGGAGGTCGCCCTCCCAAACGCTCTTTAAAATAGAATGCAGTGTCTGCAATTTAAATTGCCTGTATTTGACAAATTGATTGAGAAATTTTAGGTCAAGGATGGCTTGTCACCCCCGAGGCTTTGGGAACGACAAAAAGACGAGAGTAAAATCCACGAACCCGTTGTAGAGTGGGGACTGGTTGAATAGCCCTTATGTCGAGTAGGTGCTGAATGGCCGAATTCATAAGGGCTCTTTTTGAAATGTCCCGTGAAACAGGACAAATAGAGAATTTTTCTGGGGGTGACGATAGGAATTCCAATTGTAGCCCTGACCTAACAGTGTTGTGCCCCAGGCGTCCGTCATTGACTCCTCCCATTTGGAGGCAAAGAAGGCTAGCCAACCTCCGATGAGTGGGGAGAACGAGGAATTACTTAGAGCGATGGAAGGAACGACCCCCTCCCCCCGAAAGGGCTGTTTACCAGCAGAAGGCTGTTGTCTGCCTAGTGCTTCTGGGCGTTGGTCTTGGCGTTGGGTGTACGTCCTGTATGGCCGAATAAAGCGGGAGGTGGTCTCTGCCCGAAAGGCAGGTGGGCGATAAGGAGCTGGGCGATAATCAGCTTTTTTCCCCGAGGAGGAAAGAATTTTCCGTTTATCTCTGGTCTCAATGAGATATAGCTCTAGAGCCTCACCGAAAAGCTTGTCTCCTGCGCAGGGAGCAGAAACCAGCTTCCATTTGCGGCATGACTCCGCCTGCCAATTTCGGAGCCACAGAAGCCTTCTTGCCACCACCGAAGAAGCCATGGTCCTTGATGCAAATTTGGTGGAGTTGAGGGTGGCATCCGCAGTGAATTCCGCCGCTGCTATAATTTTGTTGAGGTCTTGATGAGACCTAAGGTCAGAGGCAGGCCACCAGTCCTGCAGTTGATGCAGCCATCGTAGAGATTCCCTTGTGAAAAACAATGCCACGGTCGAAATCCTAACAGCCCACACAGCTGCTTGGTGGTTGCATTTGAGGTCTGTTCGGAATGCTTATTTTCTGCTTTAAGTACATCTTCTGACTCGGTGGGAGTGCCAGAAGAGGAGAATGATGCCACAACTGGGGTGTCTACTGAGGGCACTGCAAGGGCATTGGCTAGAGATGTGTTGACATTGTAGGAGCGCTTGTCCAAAGATGATGGGGGTGGACCTGCTAAAGGGGAAGCACACTGCTCCTTGACCAGGTTGAGAAACAAAATGGGTGACGGCAAAACCTCAGTGTGAACTACTGGCTTGGAGACCTTGTGGTTCTGGGGCTGCTTCCTCAGGAGACAGCTTAGCAGTGACGAGGGCCTTGGTAAGCAAAGGTTTAAAAAGCACTGGTTTAAAGACCAATGCTGAGGAGGGCTGATCAGGGCAAGATTCTTCTTCCTCTGAAAGACTGTGATCACAGATTTCGTCTTCCTCATGCTCTGAACGAGAGGAGCAACTGTGTTCAGAAGGGGAGGCACCCTCTTCCCCTTCATAATCATCCCATTCTGTGAAGAATGGACTCTGAGGTCTTGTGGTCTGTGTGAATCTCGTTGCTGAGGTAATGAACCAATGGACTGAGAAGGGAGAAGGGCTTGAACCCTTTCCAGAGGCTGAAGAATCTGTTGAAAACCTTCAGCCAATTCCTGCCTAATGGCTAAGGAAACAACATCTTGGATCTCCCTGGGCCTGTTATCAAAGGTAGTGGAGAGCTGAAGGCCAGCTGCAGTGGTTGTGAAGGTGGCTTCCAGCCTGCTCTGAGAGGCCTGAACTCTAGAGGGAAGAGGGGGCCATACGGCCCAGAATCTTGCTGAAAATATGGCCCAGACCTGCTCAAATCCTGAGGATCTAGTTGTTCCTCAAATGCCTGAGGGGACCAGGCGGGGGGGTTCCAAAGGTTCCATGAACAATTTCCCCTCCCCCGGGGGGGCTTCTCTGGGAACCATGATGTTCACCTGACTGGGAAGTCTGTTGCAGTTGCCCTCTCATATGTTGAATAGTCTTGTTAAATTGCCTCTCTAGAGCCGCATGTCTGCGTTCTGCCCTCAACTCAGCCTGAGTTGTCTTCTTAGGGGCTAGAGCCTTAGCTCTGATTTTGGCAGCCACCTCTCTCTGAGCAGTACGTTGTCTGCGCCTTTTCATTTTGGTGGGTTGAAGGGTTTGTTCAACTAGGGGAGAAAGCTCTGAATGAGCCCTGTCCTGGTTTATTGTAAAATAATCAAGACTTGAGCATTGTTAGATTGTCTTTCAGTGCTTTAGGATGGCAGAGGGTGCAACTGGGTCCCAAAAATGGCTGCCAGGTCACCTAAAATGGCTGCTCACCTCGTGTGCAAAGAGGCTGCTCTCCAAGATGGCTGCTGCTGCCGAGGGCTCCAGAGAGGTAAAATTAGCTCCTTAGGCTATTGCGAGCCCCAAGCGATCGGATCAGCCAGGGAAGAAAAGAATCGCCGCCCACGCAATCAGCTGGCTAGTGCTGCTATCCGTTTGCCGATCAGTTTAACAATCGCGCAAACCGCAGCTATGGGGAAGATAACTCCGACACTTCCCTGCTTGCCTGGCAGCACTTGGGAACGTTGATCCCAACGTTGCAGGAGAACGGAGCCCCGCTCTCCTGAAGCTGCAGCTACCCGGATCCCCGGGAGCTGAGTGAAGCAAGGATAGCTTCATTTGAAATTCGCTGAAACTAATCACTAACTCTTTGAGACACAGCTTGTGACTTTAAAGAAGCTGAGTCAAAGCTGGGGATACTCCTGGGGGGCTGGTTTTTATATACAAGTACAGACCCAGCTTAATGACGTCATAAGGAGTCTACCCATTCTAGGGTCTCGCTGCAGTATGGAGTAGAATGGAGCCCACGTCTTAGTCATGTTGAATGCTGGATTGTGGATTTGCAACTTTTTCCAGATGCCATGGATTTTATACTTTTATTTGCTGTATGTTTTTTTATTATTTTTATATTAGGAGCAGCCAGGAGTCACCTACATGGGATGGGTGGCTATATAAATCCACTAAATAAATAAACATAGCAGGGATAACAACAGTTGAGAGAGAATGGAAAGAACTAATGGGATTTACTCAGTGTTAGATAAAAACATCTCATACACACTCATATACAGACAGCATAAACAAGTATCTATTAATCCTTTTCTGTGTCAAAAATGGTTTAATATCCAATGAATATCAAAATGTACCAATTCCTGAGGGGTCCTTAGTGCTCTTTGAGCTTGGTTATTTTCTTGCAGATGTTTCATTATCCAAACTAAGTAATATCATTAGTACTACATGTTAAACTATTTTTCTTTATAGGTACTAATTCCTCCACAGATGCCAGACTCTAGTCAGTCAGAAGGTTCAGGGTGATCTTGAAATGGACAACAGCTTCACTTATAGATTGGATACGTGGAAGTTCCAGTTAAAATAAATATAAGATTCCCAGATAGTATAAACAATTGTGCCTTAAATATATTGAACTCAGAACTGACTAAAGGGAAGGAAACAGTGAACTTAACACCAAGTACAAAAATATTAGTAGAAAAGGATCTGATGTGGAAAATAACAATTTTCTCCAATACATTTATTAATAGATCAAATAGATCATTACAATATAAGTTCAGCCAGAAAATATACCACAGGTCAGGAGTTATATCAGAAGTCCAGGAGATGACTAGCAGAGTTAACAATAGTTCAGGAAATTGTTTACACAAAAAGCATTTCCTTAAAAAAAAACACCAAATAACTTGTTCAAATAAAGAAAACAACAAAAAGGAATACAAAATTGAAGAAATAAAAATATATATAAAATAAAAGATGCAATGAAGACTATCACTATCAACAAAATTAAATATATAAAAGTAGAGAATCAGCCAGATGATTAGATAAAATATAATCATCAAACAAAATGGACAAGTTCTGTAAAAGAAAAATCCACATGGCTTTTGCGAGGATTAAATAATGATTCTTTCCTGAAAAGGCCAGCAAGCCTGTGTACAAGAACAATCCAATAATAATTTTACATGGCCTTTCAAAAGATTTTTGACAATACCTCTCAGTGCTGCCAAAGATTCTAGAACTAGTTCAGTAATCTGTTATGAATTGATAACAGATTAAAAAAACACAAATGCAAATGGTATATTCTTGAAGGTTATAAAAAATAAGTATCCAAGGAAATGAAATAAGGACTGCATTATTACTTTATTTACAAATAATATGGTTTTAGGGTTGAGCATTAAGATGGATACGAATGGATATGATAATTTAATGAGATTAAAACAAAGGGATGGCAAAAAGCCCCCAAAGGGTTTTTATATTACAAAGCAAATAAAATTCAGTATAAGCAAATATAAAAAGATCTATTACGCTTTCTATTTTTTCCTATAACAACCAATTTGTGAGCTTAGAAAATGGACAGAAATAGGCAGCCAAAGCGATCAAGAACCTAGATTAACTTTGTTATGATGAAAGGTAAGAATGCTAGGAAGCATCAAGTACAAAAAGAGGTACAATACTAGAATCAGGGGTCGTTTAATGTTAATAGTGGAACATTTAGTATAGATACACAGAAGTAACTTCACAGAGCACATAATTAAAAAATAAAATTGTTATTAAGGGATATAGTGATGAGTATCATCTTATTTGGCTTTAAAAGAGCTTACATAAATTTATGAATGTACAGTAAGCTCTCAAGGAATATATATCATAATGGTTACAAATGATAATTAGTAAATATATATTACATCTGTATTATATGTATTGTATGTACATAATGTGTTATATGTACATAATGTATTACCTCTAAAAGAACAACATAATAGGCTAGCTGGAATGATGTCTGCTGAGGTTCTTCCTGGGTGCTTCTTGATAAATACACGTAGTCCTCAACTTACAACCACAATCGGGACTTGAAAATTCATTGTTAAGCAGTATGATTATTAAGGGAGACACTTAATTTTACAACTTTTTTTTTTGCCATGGCCATTAAGGGAGACATTGTGTGACTTGACTTGCAATCTCCTGCTGGCTTGTTGAAAGACAGCTGGGAAGGTTGCAAACAGCAATAACATGACTGAGATGTTGCAACCATCACAAATACCTGCTTACTGCCAAGTGCCTGAACTGTGATCAGGTGACCACCCGGGACACTGCAGTGATCAGCAAGAATCGATTTTAAAGTCACTTTTTTCTGTGCTGTTGTAGCTTCAAACAGTTGTTAAAGGAAGTCGGGGATTATCTGTAAAACTATGCAATCTGAAGGATACTGTAGGATTAATTGTGGTTCAAGAAAAGGTACCTTCTACAAAGCAATTTTTTTAACTAGGGAAAAGATTGTTGTTCATTCCTTGAATTCTGAGAGTCAAATGATAGATGTAGTTTTGTCCTGATTCCAAATTATTATCAGATTTCCTAAATCTCCCCAAATAGTGGCTATTTACACATACTGTGTAAAAGATAACAGTATTGGGGCCACCGTTTTGTTTTTAACTACAGTTCATGTAATCACTGGCCTTGCTTGCTGGAACATAGAAGAAGTGGTGTAGACTTTCATGAAATAAATGGCCATTCACACATAATAGACAGGGCAAGATCAAAGACCCAGACCATCAAATTTTAGATGAGCAACAGGGTCAGATAAAGCATGCATGATGGCCGTTTGTGGCAATGACTTTCACCCAAAGCTGATCTGATCACATTCATAGGAAGGGCAGAGCTCCCGATTACAGCCCAAGTGAAGAAGCATAAATTAAAGTTTAGTAATAGCTCCCACAGTCACCTGGGAACACAAACACAAAAAGAAATTGGAGCTCCAGAAGAGGATAGCTGAAAGCTAAATATAGAACTCTCCTTAGAAGCTGTGTTCCTGTACATGAGACATAGTGAGTTAAAAAAGGAAGCCCATACATGGTATTTCTCCTCTAAGATTATACCTGCTGCTAATGATTTCTTTTGGCTCAACCTTCCCAACAAGGGCATGCTGAGCAATCTTCATATTCTGCAGAAAATGTTACCATGTGAAAAATTCAGCATAATAATCCCCAACTGTATACACCCACAAACAGACTTTTGCATTTTTAATGTGTCAAATAATATTCTGGCTGGCAAATGTTTGTTTGATATTGTGTCCTAATTCACATACAGCTATAATTCACATACAGCTTGATTACTTCTCTGGATAACATAAATTACAACTTTCACACTTTCTCTTGTATATCTACAACACTTTGTAAACATGATTACTGCACGATTGAATTGTGTATAATACGTCACCCTCTGCACCCCCTTATAGGGTTGTTTTGCCCAATTTTTTATTTCTGTCCCAGCTACAAATACTTATTAAATTTCTGTCCAAATGCAGGATTCTCAGAATATAAATTTTTTAAAAATTTATCCTTCAGGGAGCCAGCTTTGTCCCAAGATATTCCCCTGATCATGTAGCTGATAGACAATACGCTGAGGCCCATGGAATGTTGCTACTTTCCCACTGAAGTGGTACCTATTTATCTACTTGCATTGGCATGATTTCGAAGCCATGTCTTGACAGGATCTAGGGCAAGAATGGGAGCTCATCCCATCACATGGAGCTTGGGTCTCAAACTGCCAACAAGTCCAGTGTCTTACCCATAGTTCTGCTCAATAAATATTCTAACTATAGCAGGTTCTACATTCTTTGTCTCCACCCAAGACTAAACAGTGTCAAAGCTCATCCTAGAATCTGCTTTTAAAGATTAAAAAGTCCCTTTTTATTTTTGCATGTCCACAAATAAAAGTTATTTCAGGCACCTCACAAATATTTCCCTTTTTTCCACCTTTTTCCTCCAACGTGACCTCTGCATATACTGTCACTAGCAAGGACAAACCACTAGAAATTCATTTTAAAAAGTTATGTGTTTTTGGTGCATTAATCTTGAAAAAAAATTTACACCTCTTAGCTTCACAAGCTTAAAACTTCTATCAAAAAGGTCTAAAGGTTTCACAAAAAATATAAGCATAGAATAGCATAGCAATGCATATAGTCCCTGATCTTTGAAAGAACAGAACAAATTACACAAAACAAACAGATGAATTAAGAAATTACATTAATGAATTCTGTAGAATTTAGCTTGATATACAATTTCATTAAAAAAAAAAACAATATACCATCATGGGCATGCTCTACTTCTCAGAGTTATCCAGTCTAGAACATGAGTGTTATTCAAGTGAATAAGGTGTCCAAATGACTCATAGGTCATGCCTCATGTGAATACAGGTGCTGCACTAGTTATAAGCATCATATTGTGAATTCCTTGGTGCTTTCTGAATTTCATATTGTTTTCTCCTTGTCAGTATGGCCTATCATTTTAGCAACATATAATACAATAGAGATGTGGATAGGTGTCTCCTGATAGTTAACACTCAAAACAGTTTGAATGCTAGTTCAGAAGGAAACTAAGCTATATTTACTTGTAGAAAGTGGTACTTTTCAGACTCTGAAGAAAGTATAAGCAATATTAAATCACAGGCAATATAAATGCCAATATAATTCTACTAAAAAAATCTAAGTGTGGGGTTTTAGACTGAAATACATCACAACAGAGAGAGAAACCTGTTAATCAACTCTGAACACAGAAAGCAGTTCTCAATCCCTCAATTTAATCGTATTGTTTTTTGGAAGCATAATGTATCAATTAGAAACTTCTTAAAAGTAGTCATTTTAAAAAAACTTTTCAGGTGTCATTAAAGCACTCCACACCTCCCTCCTCAACTGTTCTCCACCCCATGTAACCACATTTTAGAACAAGCAGGAATTACTGGAATTTCCCTTTTTTCTCTTTTTGCAAGTCTGCAGAGTTAACTCCAGTTTCATTTGATCATTGATGAACCATACCTGTAAACTTCAGTTCAGTTCACAGATCACTACTAGAGTCAGATGGCATTTGGCATCTTCTGGTGTTGAGAAAGAAAACTTTTTGGAGGGACTTTTTTTTTAACCACTATTGATTTCTCAAAGCTCTTATTTCTCTTGCAAGAGTCTTAATTTGTAACAACAAATGACATACAAAGCTTATTCAAAACTTAGAAACTATAGGGAAAAAAAAAGAAAAGTCCAGGTGTTTTGATTTATTTCATTTTTATTCTTGTCCTGTTCAAGTTGCAAATTTGACTGAGAGTTTAATTTATTCAAGGCTGCTTAAGAGTTTTATGGCAGAGAGCTGAACCAGGGCTTCCTACATCTTACAATACCATCTGCTTTGAAGACATGAGGACAGATATATCTTAGCTCCCTTTAACCTATATGTTAACCATATCTGTAGGTTAACTCCCAATATTTTCAATTAGTATGGCCACTATTGAGAAACCCAGGATTTGCATGTGAAGACTCTTCAGGTCAGAAAAGATTGCTATATTCTATTTTTTTTTAATTTCATACAAAAGAAAAAATCTTGAAATGCAATACTGTTGAAGACACACAAGAGCTTTATCTGGTTTCTAGTGTGTTTCTCCTGTATTAAGAATCTGAGAGAAATTAGTAGATCTGCAGAAACCAATCCAAATCACCAATGGTTGTAAAAATGTCATCGTTTGCCTTTCAATGCAAATGAAAACTGGTCCCTGAATTTCTCTTTTGGAAACTAATTTTCTTTTTTTCCCCTCACCTTCAGGATAACTGCAAAACTCAAAAGGCAATTTTATCCTCACTACTTGCAACTGCACAATTAGAAGCATTACTATGTAATAACCCAGAGACATGTACTATGCATTTCCTTCAATCAGCACTGCAGCCAATTATTCTAACTTCCCTTCAGATAATTATAAGGTACAAAAATAGGCTTGTTGTCAAAGTGATGGAATCCAACTTACAGCAGCTCTGACTTCAGAGGAAGCTGCCTTTTCCTTTTTCCCATCTCCGTCTCCAGGGCAGAAAAAGAACAACTGATTTCCTGAAGACTACATTGTAGAAGGCATTGTTGGTACCCTAGCTCTGGAAACTCATTGGAAGCTCTCTGTATTGGAGCAAAATGTTCTTGTGGCAATAAACTACATGTGACTCTCATCAGGGATTAAAAAGCTCCTGGTTTAAAAACAGTCAAAATCCCTTCACCTCAATGCTTCTGTATCTACCCTCTGTCCTTTTATTCGTTCTGTACTGGCAGCGTTCTGTACAGGGTGGGATTCACATTTTTAAACAACCAGTTCTTTGGGCATGGCTTAATTTGTGGGCATGGCTTGGTGGTCACGTGACCGGCTGGGCCTGGCTTGGTGGTCATGTGACTGGGTGGGCATACCCAGGTGGCCATGTGACTGGCAAACCAAATACAAGTGGTCCTCGCTTAATGGCCGGTTACTTAGCAAGTGTTCTAATTTACAACTGACCTCCCCAGAGCTACTTGACCTGTTTTTGGAGTTTTGACAGCCATGCACACGCGTGCGCGCACACACACACACACACACACACACACACACACACGCACACACACACACTCTCTCTCTCTCCCCCTCCCTCCCTTCAAACCCTGCTATTCTATGATTCTGTAAGGATCTCCTGCTAGAGCAGGGAGTTGGACTAGAAGATGACCTCTGAGATTTCTTCCATGCCAGCTCTATATTGCTGTGCTGTTTCAAAGAGTCTTCTGAAGCCAGAGTTTGTGTCCTTCCTTCCTCTCCTTTTTTTCCCCTCTCTCTCCCTCCCTCCCTCCTTGTATCTATCCATCCATATAGTTCATTCACTTTCTCCTCCCTCCCTCCCTCTCCTTCCTTCCTTTTCTTTCTCCTTCTTTCTGTCCCTTCTTTCCATCCCCCCTTTTTGTCTATTCCTTTTCTTCCTTTCTCTCTCCCTTTTTCTTTCTTTCCCTTCTATTTCTTTTCTTTCTTGTCTCTTCCTTCTCTCTTTTCTCTCTTTTCTCTTTCTCTCTTTCCCTCCCCTCTCTCTTTCCCCTCCCCCTCTATTTCTATCCCTTCCCTTCCTCCTTCCCTCTCTCCTTCTAAAGCTAAGAGACCCACCTGAAACACACACACACACACACACTTCCAACAAAGTACTTTTCAAGTACCCGGCAGCATCACTCGTGACAAGGGTTCTTCCCAGTCAGTCTCCCAGAGTCCCAGGGACCAGGCACGAATGGATGATTGTGCCCGATCCCGCATTGCCCGGAAAGGCCAGCGGGCAAAGTTCTGCCACCAGCAAGCCAGGCAAGCTGGAGGACGGGGATGGGGCAGCTAGCTAGGCTGTGAGTGCGGTGTGGTATGGAGCCGCAGTGCTGGCGGCGAAGCAAGCCAGGCAGGGACGGTGGGACAACTAACTAGGCCATGAGCTCTGAGGGTGGCGGTGGCTTAGGAGTCAGGACTCAACTGGGGTTTGTGGTGGCGGTTGTGCAAGGGCGGCCTAGGCCAGCCCGCGACTGGAATCAGGAGTGGACCGGGACTTGTGGCAGCGGTGGTGGCAAGGGTGAGGGCGGCAGCGGTGGCATGGTCCAGGATGGCCCAGGAGTCGGTACCCAACTGGAGCTGAAGGCAGCAACAACATGTAAGTGATTGTGGCTTGCAGCACACCCCCTCACCTAGGGAGATCACAGATCAGATTCAGATCAGGCAGGGCAGCGGCGGAAGGCAGGCAGCAATGGCTGGCAGGCGGGCGAAGGCAGACTGCAGACAGTGATGGTGCATGGCCAAGATAAGGAGGGGTGGGGTAGGGCCAGCCAGTGGCACCCATTTGCCAGTTCTCTGAACTGCACAGAATCATAACAATCGGTTCTATAGAACTGGCCTGAACTAGTAGAATCCCACCTCTGGTTCTATGCATATTCCAGAATCTCATCTAGACAACACATATCAGAATTATCTGGGGTTTAAATAATGTTTCATACTGCCCAGTAACAGACTGTTCTTAATATAGCAATAAAACTTATTATATTACTCCTTATAATTATAAACAGATACATAGACTCCTTTCCTAATTTGATGCTCTGTACAAATATCCCAATATTTAGGGTTTTTTTTAAATAAAATCAAATATTAAAAATATTCTGGTAAGATTTTTAGTTATCACACAGAAAACCTCTATTGGTGTATTTATACTCTTACCTTTATCTTGATTAAAAGAAACAAATTATTCTAAGGAATGGTTCTCAGGTAAACCCATAAAATTCCTGTGCATCAAAGCCAATGCAATATTTTCTCCAGTCACGTTCACTGAGTTTAGTATGCAATACACATCATGGTAGCTCACAGAGTTAATACATAATGAGAATTGTGTAACATGGTACAATTATGTTTTAACTACCGGTAATACAAACACACAGTTCACAATATAGGTACTTATTTTGTTGGTTAGCAAGCAACAACAGGTTTTGCTAAGAACTGAATGGATAAATGTTTCTGTAACATTAAATGTTATAAAAAAAATAATTATAAGAAAAAGTGGAACATTACAAACCTGTATAGTTAAGTAAGCCCTTGCAGACTTCCTGTCACAAACAAAGAGGTTTTGTAATTTTATTCAAGCCTATGGCAAGTTTTTTCCCACAAGAAAGACCAAATGAAAGAGACAAAAGAGACATGACAAGGCAAAGTATTTCATGCCCATATGCCACTTAAAAAACATAGCAGGCAAAGTAGATAACAAGACCTAGTTATAGTAATGCATAAAAGCAGGAAAATTGAAGAAAGACATAGAGGGGTTAATTTTGCCTGCACAAGGTGAAGCCTTAAGAAAAAATGCATACGAAGCCAGAATTGAGAAGCCAGCAACAGATAATAAATGCCACCTCTGCAAAGAAGCTGAAGAAACAGTGGACCACCTAGTTAGCTGCTGCATTGCGTAGTCTGACTACAAACAACGGCACAACAAAGTAGCAACAAAGGTGCATTGGAAGACCTGCAAGAAATACCATTTGCCTGCTAGCAAGAACTGATGGGATTACAAAATAAACAAAGAAAATTAAGAAGCTAAAGTACTCTGGGGATCTAGAATTCAAATTGACAAGCACCTTCCACATAACACCCCAGACTTAAGGTATAACTTTAACTGCTGATAATGAAGACAACATGTCTGGGGAGTTAATGTGGCAGAACCTGGAGACAGCAGAATAGAAAACAAAGAACTAGAGAAAATCACAAAATACAAAGACATGCAAATAGAAGTAGAATGATTAGGAGAAAAGAAAGCAAAGTTGAGATAGTCCTCAACTTACAGCAGTTCATTTAATGACAGTTCCAAGTTACAACAACACTGAAAAAAGTGACTTTATGACCGTTTTTCACAATTATAACCATTGCTGCATCCCTGTGGCTATGTGACCAAAATTCAGATATTTGGCAATTGACTCGTATTTATGATGATTTCAGTGCCTTGGGAACATATGATCTGCTTCTGTAACCTTCTGATAATAGGCAAAGTCAATGGGGGAACCAGATTCACTTAACAACCATGTTCCTAACTTAACAACTGCAGTGATTCACTTAACAATTGTGACAAGGTCGTAAAATGAGGAAAAACTCACTTAACAACAGAAATTCTGGCCTCAATTTTGGTCGTAAGTTGAGGCCCATCTGTAGTACCAACAGTAATAGATGCTTTGGATACAATCCCAAAACAACCGGAGCACCATTTGAACACCATCAGCATTGACAAAATCACCATCAGTCAATTGCAAAAGGCAGCTTTACTTGGAACAACTTACAACACCACCTTTAATACTAGCAAACAATGTCTGCCATTGGGAAGAACACGGTAAGTGGATAAAAATGCCAGGTCCAGTATAAACATTGATTGCGACAAACCAAAATAATAATTTATTAAATTTTATGCCATTTATGCCAATAAAATTTATTAAATTTTATTAAATTATTAACAAAAATTTATTAAATTTTATTACTCTCAGTGACTCTGGTCATTACATCCACTATTTTCAGATGCAGCAGCTCTAACTATCTACAACACCTATTTGTTGGGGAAAAAAGCACTGTTAATAGGGAAAGACTCCTAAATTCCTACTTTGGAGATGCCTCAGAGTTCTACTCCCTGTGCCTTTGCATCAGAGGTGGTTATTCAGCAGGTTCTGACCAGTTCAAGCGGAAATTTTGAGTAGTTCGGAATACCACCTCTGACTGGCCCTGCCCCCATCTATTCTCTGCCTCCTGAGTCCTAGTTGATCAGCTGGGTCTTATTTGGTTGCCCTGCACAGGAGAAAGGAACTGAAAAGCAAGTTAGTGGGGTGGGGAGGGAATGGAGATTTATTTTGCAGTATCCTTCCCCTGGAGTTGGGTGCGAATGGAGATTTTACAATATCCTTTCCCTGCCACGCCCACAGAACCGGTAGTAAAAAAAATCGCACCACTGCTTTGCATAGTATCTCAGGGCACTAGTCTGCTCCTGATTTTGCTTAATATATATTTGAAACCAGTAGGTTTCAGGGTGTATATCATCAGGGTGAAGTGCTGATGATTATGTATCTCTGTCACAAGCCAACCAAGTTATGTGGACAAGGTTCTTTCCTAGTGTCTGGAGGCCTGAATGGGGAAGAACAGGTTTACAAATCAATTTTAGCAAGACTTCACGGCTGTGGGTTTGATGCACTGCTGAAACTGGAACTGGAGATTTTCCACAACTGGTTTTGAAAATGGTTGTAAAGCCCTACCTTCAGAACTAACTGGTGAACAATTGGGGAGGGGAGGGTGTCTCTTGCACTCAGTTACTGCTTGAGGAGCAGGTGGTAGCTGTGGTCAGAAGGGCCTTTCACAATCCATCCCAGGGTCAGATCATTTAGGAATAGCCCTTACACTTATATACTGTCCCACAGTGCTTACAGCACTATCTGAGTGGTTTACAATAATATCAGCATATTGTCCCCAGCAATCTAGGTCCTCATTTTACCGCCTCAGAAGGCTGGAAAGCTGGAGTCAGCCTTGAGCCCCATCAGGATTAAACTTCATGCTGTGGGAAAAGTTTGCCTGAAATACTGCTTTTTAACCACTGCACCACCAGGATGCTTCACTTGCACCCTAGTTACTCTCTGATTGGACTACTATAACATAAGGTTGTCCTTGAAGACCATCTGGAAACTGCAACTGGTCCAGAATGCTATGGATTAGGTAATGATAGGAGTACTTTAGCAACACCGTCACTTGTGACTGGCTCCCGATAGGCTTCTGAGTGTTGTTCTACGTACTGATTACCATCTATATATTATTTGTGGCCCAACCTGTCTCCATCCCACACATTCTCACAGGATCCTCTTTGAAGTTATCTCATCTGATTGGTCCTAGGAACCATGCCTTTTCAGTTGAACTTGGTCATTGGAAGAATCCCCACCCCTACCATACCCAAATATTTGGATGGCTGTGATCCTGTTAGCATTCAAGAAAACTTTACAAACATGTCTTTTCCCCTGTGCAAATTGGGTTAAGATGATACAAATAGTAAGTACTGGCTGCGTGTTGCTTAATATGTCAGTTTATGATTATTTTTGTTCATATTGCATAATTTTTTAAATGTTAAATATTGTTGAGGGGGGGAGTTATTAAAAGTACGCTATCCAAAATTGTGATTATATCGGTTGAGTGGCAGATTTAGGTGAAAACATAAATCAGGCAAGGTAAAATCTAACTAAATTCCCACACAAACTTAAACTTCAGTAGATACACTAAAATAATCTGCTTTTATTACTAGCTTGTCTACTTACTGTTAGGGCTTTGCTCCAATCACAATTAAACCTATGACATGAAAGTAGTAATCATTATTGGTGTCATTATTATTAGCCTAAATCAACCCACTGCAAGATGAAGGATTCTTCAGGACCATAACCTACCATGCTGGTCCAGAGAAGATTGGTAGATAGATTTGTTTTCCAATGTTCCAATCTAGGGCTAGGATAGAACGATTGGTCCAAAGAATTGGCTTCCGTAATGAAGGGAGGTGTCTCCTCATTCTAGTTCAGCATCTTAGCACTAGACTACTCTCGCTGTCTTATGACTAAAAGGATACAGTTGTAAGGCCAGATCAGTTTCTAAATACAATTTAAGAATTTTGGCTGGGTATTATTCTTATACATACTGCCACAAAATTGTCTTATAACCAAAACCTGTCACTTTCATGTATCAATTAAATGTTGCCTAATCAAGGCTGGCCACAGCTAATTCCATACATATGCTAAGGTGGACTCTTGGTCATTTGTGGGAGGTTGAGGTGTAGCCTGTGCTTTAAATGATGAATGATTATGAAGGCTTCTGTAGATAACCACGAGTGAACTTGCATATCATTGCTTCGAAAGGGTGGAGTTCATAAAGATAAGCAAGTTAGAAAAATGTAGAAAAGTACAAAATGTGGGTATTGGAGATATTTGCTGACAAGCAAACAGGTTTATTGTATATTCTACCTTAGTAATTCAATTCAACTCAACCTGAAAAGTGGAATTATTGAATTGACAGATAATTCCATTGGAAATTCCCCAAGGCTGCCTCCTCATAAGATGCAGTAGTGCCTACCAACCCAGTTGCCCATATACAGTAGAAGAACATGAAAATGAAAGAGAGATCAATTTTGTTATTTTAAATACATCTCCCTCATTTGCATACTCTGCCCACGCACTTATTCTTTTCTCTTCTTTTTTTTTCTTTTTCGTCTTCTTCCTCCCACCACCCCCTTGTTTTAATATCTGGGACCTATACAAATCCTTGCAGTTTTCTTGGCAAGACTTAAGAAGTAGCTTGCCACTATCTTCTTCCTAGGGCTCAGAGAAAGAGAATGGCCCAAGATCATAGAGCTGGTTTTAGGCCTAAGGCATAACTCACTATCTCCTGGTTTCTAGCCTGATCTTTTACACTTGGCATTTAATCCAGAATATAAGTTTAAATAAAAGTGCATCAATCCTCAAGCGAACATCCATCTTCATTACAATTATTTTCTATCCTTTGTTCTTCCTAACCTTTACCAAATGAGATTAGTGTTTAGGATATTACTAAAAACACAGTAATAACCAATAATTTAAAAAAGTAAAAGCAATGTATACAATAGTACCTATGCCAGAAAAAGACACAACTGGACCTTAAAACAGAAAAAAACAAAATAAAGATAATACAGGAAGCGCATGACAATGAATGTTCAAGCGTTACTAGCGAAAATACAATAAAGACATGGGAAATGTAACTCCTACATATTTAATCTTTGAATAGCAACTCTGAAATGCAGATGTAAGCTATTTGCATATGATAATTTTCTAACACTCTCCTTTTAGGGCATTCACTCACAGCTTCTACCATTCTCACCCCCATATATGAAACAGCATAATTAATTTTCCACCTATACATCAAACCATAGTATTTGTAGCAGGTACACATAGATACGGTAGCTGCTAGGTTTACCACATCAATGAAGCCTCCAGATGCTGCATCTAGGCTGCTCATCTCAAGTAAAAACAGCCATCGTCCAGACAATAGTGATCCTGATGAAAAGATTACCATTCAGAAACATAGAAGGGCATGGCACACAGCCCTGCAATAAAACTACTGAAATTGGCTCCAGAGATTTGCGGGAGGAGGGATGCTAAATGACTGATCTGTTAGAAGAAAGGCAAGCAACATTTTTGGCCTAGAAACACAGCCGCTCCGAAGAAACAGTTGTTGTCATTTTGTGTGCAAGGCTCTATCTAGTCCTTGGAGGGGCAGGGAATAAGGAGTTGGAAGTTTGGCTTGTTATTTGTTCTGTATTTCAAAGATATGTTATTTATTTAAGATTAAAACGCAGTATTTCCTTTTGAGTGACTAGGGAATGCAAATTGTTCTTTTTTCCTCATTCTTGAAGGACATGTCTAGAACAGGGCTGTCAAACTCCCGGCCTGTAGGCCGGATGCGTCACACGCTGGCCAGGCCCATGCCCGGTTTAGCAAAGGAGAAAAAAGTCCCGATACGTCATGTGATGCTGCCATGACGACGTGAGTTTGACACCCCTGGTCTAGAACCACAAAAAGCAAAGGTACCTTAACCATCTTTGCTTAAGCTACATTTATAATAAAACAATTCAAATCAATAGCACAGTCATAAGAATTAATTTAACACTTGTTAATTCCAATAGGGCCTCCAAGGAATTTAATCTGAATGCTACCTATTTATTCCAAAAGCAAATTCGCTGTAAGAAATTTATTAAATACATAAATGGAACATAGTGCAGCATATACTAACGAATTTCTGATATGGATCATGTTATTAACATTTACAACAGTTTCTTATTTTGGAACTCTTTAGATAGCAAACCAAGTGGGAGGACTGGCATCTCTTCTTTCTCACACATCCTGTTCTCTTTGTCTCACCAGAGAGCTGAACTCATCTTTTGCAGAGTTTGAAATTAGACTGAAGATCACAAGGGACTCACCCCTACATTAAAAAATCTTAATTGATCAATTGCATTTTAATCAAATAAATCTTCTGAGAACCATATATAACTTGCTGAAACAAGTTATTTCACATTCGTCTGATTTACTAACAGCAAATGTTCACTTTATAAAAATAAATTAAAATAAAATGCAATAGTATATTACTCTTCTCTAAATGTTCCCTTTCTGAAAAGGCTCCAATATTTATAAGGACATTATATCCAGCATAGCATTCTATTGGAAGCAAGATTTCAAGAGAAGGAAGTGATGAATGATGACTTCCACTGTAGATTGGGGAAACAGAAACCATTGGCTTCCATTTTCTAGCTCAGATCCTAACAAAGAGTCACAAAGTAGGTTGGAATGACTTTAATGTTCCTTCCATTCAAGAGATCAAAATGAAATAAAAGAGCAAATGTGTACTGCTCTGAATGCAGCTTGTGCTTCTCTGAATTACTATCAGGGTATGAAAATTAATAATTATCATGACAAGTAAATAGCTCCTCAAAGGGGGAGTGAGTGAGTGGAGAGATGATGCATATAACTCTTAGTAAATTTACAGTAATGCAGAAAAAAAGAGCCAGTTTGATGTCTTGGTTAAGGCACCAATTCAGGAAACCATGAGTTCTTGTCTCACATTCCACATAAATTTAGGTGAGGTCCCTTCTCACCAAATTTAGTTGTTAATAAGTTCATTAGACAGCAACAGGCAGATAGTACAATAGGTCTGGATGAAGTTTCAGAAAGGTTACTCTAAAGGAAAATGGGAAATAAAGAAGCTAAACCATCTTTCCTCTAAGACCAAAAGAGACATTTCAAACACAAGGCCAAAAACAAATAAGTTATGCAAGAGTAAATCTTCCAAATGCAGTTTTTAATAGTTCCTGGCAACATTTTATTCATTTGAGTTGGGGTTGCACCACGCATAATCTTTCCTAGGAATAAAATATAACAAGATTGAATCACCCATGGCTGATTAAAGAATCACTTTCATTACAGGTAATGGCAATAGCAATAGCAGTTAGACTTATATTCCGCTTTACAGCCCTCTCTAAACAGTTTACAGAGTCAGCATATTGCCCCCAACAATTTGGGTCCTCATTTTACCCACCTTGGAAGGATGGAAGGCTGAATCAACCTTGAGCCTGGTGAAATTTGAACTGCCAAATTGCAGGGAGTCAGCAGGCGGCAGAAATAGCCTGCAGTACTGCACTCTAATCCTTATTACGCTTTTTTCTACTAAATATTTTATGAGTTTTAATCATACAATCATATAATCTAGGGCAATACAGAATAAAGGCAATGTGCACATGTACCCTTTCCGAACATCACACATTCCCCCCCATCTTTCACAAGTACCTTTGGATTTTTAGGGCCTACTATATATGTAACCAAGGGAACTCTAGCACCAATGAAAAAGCAAATTAACCAAACACCACAATCCACTGAAGACTCCTTGCCTCAGCCGCCCACAAATATATTTATACCACTGCATTTTTAATGTTTTCATATGTCACAATGACAAGTTCACCACAGCCTCCCTTTAAATATTTGCTAATACAGTTACATATCGAAGTTGGCCAACAGCCATCATGACTTTTATTCAAGCCCAGTCATTTGCCATAATATATCGTTGACAGGCTAATCAGATAGCAGGGCACTGTTTTCTGGGTTCTAATTACATCCCTCAAGGCTGAAATTACAGCTCACTTCTAATCTACAGCAATAGCTTCCCACACTGAGGTCTTCCGTCAGTATAGTGAAATGGTACTGAAATTAAAGCAGCAACACCACAATGATTTTAGAATACCTTAGGTTTGCTTTCCATGTGCGCTGCCAGAAACATCCTAGCTCTGGGTAGGGAAACTTGGCTCTTTTATCACTTATGGACTTCAACTCCCAGAATTCCTGAGTGAGCCATAAAAGGTTTCCCATCCCTGGCCTATGTCCTACATTTGTAAATTAAACAGTACCATTCAAGTCAAAAATTGATTTCCCCCACAAGTGAAAAACCAGTAGGTCAGGGATGGGGAATCTTTTATGGCTCACTTAGGAATTCTGGGAGTTGAAGTCCATAAGTGATAAAAGAGCCAAGTTTCCCTACCCCTGTCCCAGCTGAATGCTACTTGCTGAAGAATTTTAAGATGGATTGAATTTTGACTGCATCTCAAATAATCCATCTGTTAAAATACTGAAGTTTGCTGATGACACAATAGTGATTGGTCTCATTCGAGACAATGATGAATCTACATACAGACAGGAGGTTATACAACTTGCCTCATGGTGTAACCGGAACAATCTGGAACTGAACACACTCAAAACCACAGAAATGGTGGTAGACTTTAGAAGAAACCTTCCCATACTACCACCTCTTACAATACTAGACAACACAATATCAACAGTAGAGACCTTCAAATTTCTAGGTTCTACTATATCACATGACCTAAAATGGACACCTAACATCAAAAACGTCATCAAAAAAGTACAACAAAAATGTTCTTTCCGCGCCAACTCAGAAAGCTCAATGTGCCCAAGGAGCTGCTGATCCAGTTCTATAGAGGAATTATTGAGTCTATCATCTGCATCTCTATAACTGTCTGGATTGGTTCTGCAACCCAACAGGACAGACACAGACTTCAGAGGATGATTAGGACTGCAGAAAAAACAATTACTACCCTTCAATCGAGGACCTGTATACTGCACGAGTCAAAAAGAGGGCTGTGAAAGTATTTACAGACTCCTCACATCCTGGACATAAACTGTTTCAACTCCTTCCCTCAAAACGACGCCATAGAGCACTGCACACCAGAACAACTAGACATAAGAACAGTTTTTTCCCGAAAGCCATCACTCTGCTAAACAAATAATTCCCTCAACACTGTTCAACTATTTACAAAGTTTACACTACTATTACTGTTAATATTCTCATCACTCCTTATCACCCATCCCCTCCCACTTGTGACTGTAAATTTGTCCCTTGTATCCTTACGATTTATATTGACTGTTTCCTAGTATGATTTGATGTTGACTGTACCCTATGACTATCATTAAGTGTTGTACGTTATGATTCTTGATTCTTAACGAATGTTCCTTTTCTTTATGTATACTGAGAATATTTACACCAAGACAAATTCTTTGTGTGTCCAATCACACTTGGCCAATAAAGTATTCTATTCTATTTTGCAACTGTTAATAAACAGAAAATACATTCACCTCCACCATATCTGCTGGAATGAATAATACAAAGGTTCTTTTTTTACATGAATGCAAGATTGCAAAGTATAAGATGAAAAGAATAGTCACAGGAAACAATACCCATCTCTTCATTAGGGTATCCCTTCTCCTATCCTTAGCTAAAAGGCCAAAAAGATAAAAGATTTTGTCTTTACTGGTTGATTAGCCATAATCCTTTTCACCTAGAATTCTTGTTTTTCCACATTTCTCTCAAGCCATTTACACTCTTATTTTGCATTCTCACTTTGTCACCTATGCAGATGAAGTGAGAAACAAAAGTGTTGTCTCCAAATTCATAGCAGATAAGAGAGCTACATATGAATCTGGTTTGTTCATTTTGAGATGGTGAAATACTGTATCTCCAGTCTTCAATCCACTGTTTTGTCACCACCTCAGGTGTCAGGGTGTAAAGCATGAATTCTCTTTTCAGTCCTTTTGGGCTAACACCATCTCAAAAGTTTGCAATCCACAGTCCTCAGCTTTCCAAATAGCCTATCTCAGCTGCAGAAATGTATATCAAGAGGAACAGAAGTGACCTTGGGATCAGTCTCACAATCCTAGTAGTTGTGAAATAAAATGTGCACAAAGATCCTCCAAGGCCTGAAAATTTTGCTTCTATTATGAGATTGAAGGATAAAAGCAGAGACAAATGATTAAAACAGCCTGTTCCACATTGGTCTTAACCCCCAGTTTATCAGATATATTTGCAGGCCATCTTTTAAAGAAGATGCAAAGGATTTCCAACAATATCTTAGGATAAGAGCATTTCTCGTATTCTTTTAGGACAATTTGTTATAGCCGTTGCTGTAACACCCCTTTGGTCACATGATCAAAATTCAGGCACTTGGCAGTCCACCCACACCTGTGACCACAGGGGCATTTCAATCTTCCTACCTGCCTGTCTATCCCTATCTCTGCCTTTTTGGCCACCCTGCACTAAGCTCCCGTCAATCCAAATTGCGGTGAAGCCTTCTCATGAGGCTTTGGAAGGCTTCAAACTTTAGCTGGAAGGCCATACATGGTTTAGATAAGGGTACATGTGGCCTGAGGAAAAAAGTCTAGGATGACTAACTTCATGAAGGACCATGCTGGGCATGCCTTGTCAACAATGGGTGGAAAACAATGGCAAAGCTGGGGGACAGGGCTGGTAGGTCGAGTAGAGGTGATGGAATGCAGAATGACCAGAAAGGCAAAGATGGGATTGGGAAGGGGGGGAGACAAAGATGAGTGGGAGGAATTGAAGAGGAAGCAACCCCTTATCTTACCAAAGTTCAAGACTGGGAACAGGGAATGGCTTGGATTGGAGTGGGCCAAGATGGGAATGGCTTGGATCGGGATGGACCCTCATCTAACAACTAGGTGGGATTACAGTTTACAGTTGCGTTGCTTACCGATGGAAATTCCAGTCCCAATTACCACTGTTAACCAAGGACTACTTGTGTTTAGTTCATGTAGTATTAATTGGGGGATACTCATTAGATATCTTTGTGATAGCTGGTTATTGCAAAGTATGGCAGGGTGAGGATGGGAGAAAGGACAACCTATAATTCTATTACATAATCATCCTCCTAAGAAGCAAAAGGAAGAGAGTTTTTCCTGTATTAATGAAGTAACTTATATTCGGTTAATAGACAAGAGTAGCAAGACAAAAATTGATTACTAATTGATTCTGGCATTGAATTGAATTGGAGTCTGCACCTATTCACATCCTAACTCTTACATAGTGTTCACATATTCTCCTATCTTTTATTAATAGGTGGAACATTAAGGCAAGAACAAGCCATCTGCTCCTAGAAATAGCTGGGTGTGGCTACAGGTTATAGACTCTGGTGTGAATGTGGCATGCAAGGATTATATGGAAGATGGACATCCAAACCCTTGTTCAGCTACAGAAAACAGCAACCAGTCAACCTTCCATTCCAATTTCTTCACTTTTACACTAAACCAAAACTAATGTTTTCTGTTCCGTTTAACAAAAATTGTAAGTCTTCAATATCAACCTTCTCTTTATCAAGTACCAGCTTTCTCAAATAAGAAAGCATAATTGGCTTTAAACCTTGGCACAATTCAAACTTTAGGAACAGAAGACCTAATTAGCCTTGTGCTAATTATACCAGAAAGGATCATAAAGGAAAAAATTTCTCTGTTCATTATCTTAACAGACAATACTCCTAACTAGGACATACAGGCTGTAATGTGAACACCAGAGGAGCCGTGCCAGTCCCAGTCAGAAATGATTCATCAAGGTCTCTTTTTGTATCTGAGTCAATATGGGCGACCTGGTTATTCTCAGTCCCTATAAGACTAGTAAATCAATTGCTGGGATAGGAAGGAAAAATATCTTTAAGAATTGGTGATGGGAAATGAACGACCTGTTAGGATTTTAAATTCTCCTAACTATTCTCCACCAATCCATCAGCATAGGACTGGTTCTACTAGATTTGACAAGTTATGTTTACTATGTTTCTCAGGTCATCTTACACTGAATTTATGCTATGCTAGAAAAAATGTATTATAGTCTTTACCCATCCAATTGCCTAATCCTCAATCCATTTCTACAAGTAAAGCTATTTCTTAAATTTACTAAATGGGCTCTGGATGAGAATGAAGTGTGAGCTCAGGGGCAGATGAACCAGATTTACACTCTCAGAATGTTTCTAAAGTTTAGACTAAGCAAGTTTTGTAACAGTATTTAATACAAAAATAGCTGTTTATCATTGTCACGTATTTCTATTTGAGTAGAAATGCCTTTAGCGTAAGCCAAAGAATCAAGTCTGCCATGCCTTGCCTATTTTAAAAATGACATTCTCTCTTTTTTTAAAAAAATGACTGGAACAAATAGCACCTAGCTAGGTTTGAACAATTGATTATCTAATAAAGCTCTCAGAAATTACAAAACATTGGCTTCTTTTGGAAGAGAGAACTGTAATTCATGCATCATTTCCTTTTTAAAAGATCATTGGTGGGAGAACTAGCACCGCATTCTATTCACCTGAGATCTACTTATTTCTCCATCCTTGTACTTTTACAGTATCATAAACTGACCATTGGGAACAATGCCAGCCCTTATTTCTCTTCTATCTAGTGCTGATTTATTTTGCACAAATGCACCTTTAGTTGGAATCATACTGGGCAAGGAAAATTCTATAAACATGTACACATATACATGCCTCTAATTTATATGCACAAGAAAGGACAAGGACAATTTGAGTGAGTTCAGTCCAGATCTTCATTTCTAACAGAGACAGAAAAACTTTCCTGCCCATACTCTTCTGTTAAGGCTTTGAGGCAAGGATGTTAAGTGAGCCCTGTTAGCTAATTTGTTTAGTTCCAGTCTCTGGACTGGAAATGAAATTATTTTTAGACATCCTGTACATTACCTATGTTTGGAATTGTAGATGGAAGCCCTAAGCGTAATGGTAACTTTTGCCAAATGAAAGAGTGGGGACCAATTTTTGCCAAATGAAAGAATGGGGAACTCTAAAAGAGTGGGGATCAAGTTGTAATGCCAACTCCTCCACATTTTCATGCTTTTGTGCACGTGTTGCTGTGTGTTATGTCAGGCCTGAATAAAAACTTGATGACTTTTTAAAAATAAGCCGCTGCCACCACCCCAAAATACACACTGTCAAGCACCTCCGAGCCTTGCTGCCACTCTTATTCTAGTGCTTCCTCTACTCCGCTAGCTAATGATCAGCACACCAATGTGTCTCCTTGTTACTCACAAGGATTTTTAAAAAACCTATATGGCCTCTTCCCCTCAACAAATTGTGCAGGTCTTTTGTATGTATCATATAAATACATTCTTGTACCCTTCACTGGCTTTGCATGAATTTTATATTGGTTCCCATCTGCATATTCTGTCCTAAAAAGCTTGGCTCACTTTCTTAATCAATCTAGCCCATATGTGTTCCGAGTTCACCAAATGTTCTAAGCTTCAAGAGTCCCCTTCTGTAAAATGGAAAGCCACTTTCTACTATGACTTCTTCCATAATTCCAAATATATATGCACTGTGTGATAGAATACGCAAATTAATTATATTATATAAAATATAACAATAATTACAATATAAACTTTGGCTACACACATTTCCATTACATTAAGTACTGGTTATTTATATAAATAAAAAATGTCATTTCCATAACATTTGGATTAGTGCAGCTGATCTTTCATAAAACTTCTTTTCATGTTCAGCTATCACTGTACTTATCAGTATTTGCAAAAATGCTATCAATGAAAGAGTGCTTTAGTTCCCTTCTGTAACAAAGTTTATATAATTACTGTAGCTAATAAACCACAATGTTTTGGTTTTTAAAAAATTCAAAACGCTGCCACTACTGGCCGAAAAGCCAAAAAAAATTCAACTTTATTTATTTTGATCCAAGACCAAGATAATATTTCAAACGGAAGAATTATGAATTCTCTCAAACATTAGAATCTCTCTGAATAAAGCAAAGTAATATTAATATTAAATGCCACACATAATATTAAATGTGTGGCACAGAACTCCAAGAAGCTACCAGAAGATTACATACCAAATGTCTGATTGCCGGCAAGGTGGCTATAATGTTGAAAGGTATGCAACAGCCTGGTCAAAGGACAGCACAAACAAAATGCAAAAACCTCAGTAATATATCTGGACACTGCTATATTTCCTTGTGCTACAGAGAAAACAGACACACACCTAATTCACCATTTCCAAATTAAGCACTACATTTCGTTCTAGAATTTGTTCTTTGTTATTGGATTATTCAGTCATCTCCAATTTATATTTTCCATGATGAATGTAAATGATGGGAATTGCTTATCAATCCATCAGAGGGCCCTCAGGTTGGGGAACTCTATAATCTGTATTTATAAACAGATCTTATTCCAACAATAAATTGGGTAAAGAGGAAGATGAGTAAATAGGATATGGGAAAGAAGAGGCAGATCCTGAATCCCACTAAAAGCTATTAACTAATTACAAAAACACAAAAACACCCACTCCATATTCCTACCAAAAGAAAAAAAAGCATTATTTGTTGAGATCAGAAACTCAGTCCAATGAAACAAAAAGAAATATGAGGGGAAGAAGGAAAAGGAAGACTGACATTCTCATCACTACAGCTGACAATCAAAATTTTACATTCCTGAATGACACAGGATTAGGGTTTTTGTTTGTTTGTTTTTACACCAAAGATAAAAGTGCTCTTTCTCTCAAGCTGAACCTATTACCTTATTTACACGATTGGTGATACCTATTAATTACATTCAAAAACATAGCACAGACAAAAATCCCTATTTCATATCTAACTAAGTATAAGCGTGTCTCTGTGTCTGTATGCGAGTTTTGGGGTACATCGAAGTAACCCATGCGTTGTCAATTGAGCTTCTTCACCTGCCTCCGATTGGAAACACCAGCGCGTCACAACAACCGGTAACCCCACTACTCAGATAGTAAGTTTTGCACAACACATAGAGCCACAAACTAGCCAAACCATTTTATTCCACCACTTTAACGTATTTTTGTGATTTGGTGTGTGGGGCAGAAGCATGCTTGAGTGTGCCACGACCCCTCCTATCCCATTACTCTTTCACACGCGCACACTTCAAAACCGTGGGTCTCGCTCACCTGCGCCCAAAGATCTTGAGCCCAAACCTCTTTTTGCTGTGCCTTCGTCCCAGAGTGGAGATCTTGTCCGGCTCCGGGCACACGGACGTCTCCGAACTAGCGGTGGACGGCGAACTGGAGCCAACGGAGGAGGCGGCGGCGGCAGCAGCAGCGGCGCCCCCGCCATTCGAGCCCTTTTCGATGACCTCGTGCAGCTCCATAACCCCGCTGGTCGTGCTTCTCCCTCTCACCTGCTCGGGAGAGGGCCGGTCATATCCGCGGGGCGAGTAACCAGCTATTAAGCCCCGGAGACAGTGTCGAGCTCTCGCTCGAGCGCAGCATTCATTGCTCTGCCAAGGCAGGCGGGCGGAAGAAGGGAAAGTGCTGCCCTCGCTCCTTCTGTCAGGGGCTTATCCGGGACGCCTCCCCTCAAAGCAGCCGCAGAAATGAGAGTGCCAAGGACTAGCGTATCCCCGAGACGGATGGTGCATGCTCAGTTTCCAGCTACTCGATCCCCAGCGCGCCTCGCCGAGAAATTAGAGCCGTGCAGGAAGTCTCAATACAAAGCAAGGTAAAGCGCCTAAGGACCCCAGATAGCTGCCCGGGAAGCTGCCTCCTTGTTGCTCTAAGGGGAAAAAGGCGGACTAGTGGCTCCATCTGCCGCTTCCTCGAACGCGTTGCAATACTTGAGCCCGGCCGCCTTCGTGCAACCGTTGGCGACCAGATAAATTAGAGCCACAGAAGACAGGCAGAGAAGTGGAACACTAGCTCCAGTTCTCCAGACTTGCCTTGAGAGGCTTAGGAGCGAGTTTACAGCAATTAACAGAGTTGCCGGGCAAGCATAACCATGACCGATAGCCAATTCCTATCCTGCATCTATTGCTTTGGTGCTATCCTAAATTATGGTGTGCCACTCTGATAGGCAAAGAGATAGCAGGCTTCAACTGCTGCCCTCCTATAAAGTGTGGAAGAACATTAATCAGTTGAGGCAAAGCGAAGGGATTGGGTTATCTGGCTTCCATAAACTGGCTTGTCTGTCTTTCCGCCCATCTTCCAAGTTCAAACAAGATGAAGTGCAATGAAATGGGAAGATGCCACAGCAAGAATAGGTCTAGAGAGAAGCAGGGCACTCTGTGCCATAATTTTGCAACTAGAGTAGGAGAACAGGCACCCACTAGCTTCTTGAAATAAGAAATAGTCTGGTAACACCTTTTCAAATTAGTACACATTATTACAGTGAAAGGCAATAAGGTTCATCAAATGCATTGGAGTGAGTTGACTGATGTAGGAGTTAAATTGAGATGGGGGAAATGGGGAAACACTAAAATTGTTAGTCTGAAAAGGTGGCTACCAGACTCTTCATTTTTGATGATTGTAGATTAACATGGCTTTTGTTATGTAGTCACTAGCTGCTGAGTAACAATTCTTTTACTTGAAGTGTAAGTAATAACCAAGAAATGCCAGTTCAACATCCTTCTTGAGCTGTTACATTTTGCAGTACAGATATATTTTTAATACTGTTAAATGAATCAGCATAAACACAGACACCATTCTTCCCTGAATGAAAGAAGAGAGACCTGTTCCACTCTCTTTGCCCTTATTGGAAGAGAGAGAAGCTGGTATCAAAAAGAGAGAACCAGAGGAAGCACAGATATGAAAGGAACTCAGGAAATATAGTGCTAATGGAAAGTGCAAACAAAAAGAGAAATAATTGCAACAGAGGATAGGTGATAACCACAAAAGAAGGGTGCGCCCATATTTCTCAACACACCTTGGATCATATCTACATGTAACATGTACAAGTATAATAGGTAGCAAATCAAATATGTTTTACACATCCTGAGTCAATGTTAGAATTAGGGCATTGGGGAATACTTTTACATTAATATATGGAAGTTTATAAGTTATAACTGAGAAGGTGAGATAAGACCAACTTTGTGGAGTAAGGAGAAAAAATTGGCATTGTTAAAGCTGATTGTGCCATTGTTAGATGAGCACACAGTCTATACCACAGGAAAAGAAGCTCATTTTGAGTGGCTGAAGACCAATGCTGACAGATTAGAGGTATGAACCTCTAATCTGGTCACTGCAACAGGGTATATTAAATGGATTTGTCATATAGTGGGAGTGGATGCCTGTCTGTTTAATAATTTTTCCTGATTATATGGTACATTCTGGTTTCTACATTTCCCACCAAGTAGAATGCTGAAGATGGTCTGCTATAGCAGAGAATCACTTCCTGCAGAAAATAAATAAAAGGAAACTAAAAAGGAATTCTATAACCACACAGCTTTTCAAAAACATCTTGATATTACGTAAATGTAGACGCATTCTCAGCATATCAAGCAATATGACTTGAAATTACAACACCCTCTCGAAGAAGTTATTTTAAGATTCCGCAGCCAGAATCAGATGTGTTTCATTTTAAAGTAGAACATTATGTAATTCTTAACACTACTATGCAAGATGTCATTGACATACTCTAAATTTCAGAATGAACATATAGATTCCAAGCAGAAATCCTTGATAGGGGTTTTGTTTATCAACATACTTTCATTCTGGGTATTCTACTTTTCGAAAATAGATTAAACATTATTTCTGCAAAGCTTAAGAATTTTGATCTAATTGTGTTGGTATTTCCCCTCTGGGTTTTGTTTGTTTGTTTAGAAATTTATTCCACTTTTTTTTTTCATATACAGGTAGTCCTTGACTTATGATCACAGTTAAGCCCAACATTTCTGTTGCTAAGTGAGATGTTTGTTAAGTGAATTTTGCCCCATTTTATGACCTTTCTTGCCACAATGATAAATGAATCACTGCAGTTTTTAAGTTAGTAATATGCTTAAGTGAATCTGGATTCCCCATTGACTTTGCTTGTCAGGAGGTCGCAAAAGGGGATCACATGACTCTGGGACACTGCAACCATCATAAATATGAGTCAGTTGCCGAGCATCTGAATTTTGATTATATGACCATGGGGATGTGGCAATGGTCGTAAGTGTTGGAAAATGGTCATAAGTCACTTATTTCAATGGCATTGTAACTTTGAACAATCACTAAATGAACTGTTGTAAGTTGAGGACTATCTGCACAACTCAACATGGCAAACCTACCTAATATTCCTTTCTCCTCCTATTTTCCTCACAACAACCATCTTGTGAGATGAGTTGGCTTGACAGAAAATGGCTGCCCAAAGTCACCCAGCTGGTTTTTCATGCCTAAGGTGGGACTAGAATTCGGCCTGGTTTCTAGGCCAGCACTGTAGCCACTACACCAAACTGCTTCTAGTTTGTTGAGGCATCACTTTTAAATCCATTTTTGCAGGGCCTTACCGGTTGATTTTAATATTTGAAGAATGTTTGTTTCAATTGCTTTAATCAATAGGTCAGTGGAAAGAACAATTATAGTACAGTAGAACTGAGAACTAATTTCCCTATTCCTGCAGTGTAATGACTCCTGATAATAATGAGAAAGGAATACATGTTGTTTATAATGTTCTGCTGTTATCATTTTTTGCTTTATTACATTTTAGAATACCATTGTTTTGGCCATCCGCTCCAGTAAGGACTAATTAGTGTTCATTACACATAGTCTGCCAAGGCAGTTCTCTTTTTAAACATAACTCTTCCATCTCAATTGATAATTATATCAACGCTTCCAGATTACTTGAAAAATTTGGTCAGACCAATATGTTCAAGGTAATCCTGATGGTCATACAAGAAAAAAAACAATGCTCTTTTAACCTAGCCAAGGACATTCTGTAGGCTTTGAAACATGAATCATTCATAACTGCTTCTAGATTTTTGACTGCATGCAAGATAATAGTTATGACTGAATTATTAGCAAAATGCCGTCCACAAATAGTATAGAGAATATTAAAAAGCATAAAGCAATAGTCTGACTTGATATAAGACAGATCTTTATCTCTCCTTACATCTCTAAAGCTGATAATCAGCAGGAAAATCTTCAGTAACCAGTTCTTTCTCTGGGTTATGAAGGCTCAGCCTGATTAGTATTTAGATCAGGGGTGTCAAACTTGTGTTGTCATGGCAGTGTCACAACTTTTTTCCCCTTTGCTAAACTGGGCATGGGGAGCATGTGACACGAGTTTGACAGCCCTGACTTAGGTAGGTAAGATAGACAATCGGGGAATTCCATGTCTAGATTTAGGCTAGAATGGGAAGTAAAAAACAAAGGTGAAGATAATAGAATTGCACTTTTGTTCTACTGACAAAAATAGCATGAATATTGAGATAATAACCAGGAGTCATTTTGAGGGCATCTTTATATTTTATTATTGGACTCACATCTTTTCAAATTATGATTCACAAAGAATGAGTGGATATTACTTTCCAAAAGGCACTCGTCTCAATGTGATAAAATTGGAAGGAACAAATCTCTACAATCCACTCTCCTGAAAAATGTCCATGTTGGGAAATCAGTGTAAGAGTACAGATACACCACATCTGTGATAGTGGAATACAAAGTGAAGAATCTTGCTGCAAACAATCATTGGCTATCAAGCCGAACCAGCAGTTATAAACAATAAGATACAGAATAGTGAAAGTTTCTGCCATCTAGTGGGGAAAGTATAAGTTTACTAAAATAAGAAATATGCTGCGTACCATATTATATTTTAAAACTCCCCAAATTTTATCTAAAATTTAGATGTGTGTGAGCATTACCTTACATTACAGTTAAGCAGCCATTAATAACTGATGAAGCAGTATCACCCATTTTACCTCTCTATGATTTTGAAAACGTATCAGGCTAATCAATGAACAATAAGTACTGTAAGCTGCTTGAGAGATTGCAAGACATGTGAGATGTCTCACTGCACAATAGAGTGCCACTTCCCTGTATCAATATTCAGTTGGACCTACCCTATATATCTATAGGGTAGTTGTGAAAAGAATGTGGTTGATTTAGGAGAATAGAACATGTCTCTCACCAGACTACTGTACAAACATTCATGGCTGGCACCAGCTTCAGATTATGATTTAAAAAACCCTCTAATTCTGACTTCAAGTATACAGGTAGTCCTCAACTTAAGACCTTAATTGAGCCTGGCAATTACTGTCATAAGTTGTGATAATCGTAAAATGGATTTGTAAACAGTCTGGACCTCTTTTTACAACCTTTTTTTGCAGCAGTCATTAGGGGAATATGGCGATTGTAAAGCAATTGCCATGATTATTAAACAAATGCCATGATCATTAAGTGAACACCATGATCATTAAGTAAACCCACTGTTCACTATGACCTTTTTTTTTCTGGAAACCAGAAGTAGATGCTGGTTTCTGGCAAAAACACTGTAAGTTACAATCATCTGACCATTGGACACTGCAAATGGCCATAAACGTGGGCTACTTGATAAAGCACCAAAAATGTGGTCACATGATGGGGCAGCCACTAGAACTTTGGAACTGGATTTTAGGTACTTTTTGGGGGAGGGGGGTTGTAATTTCAAATGCTTGCTAAGCTATCAGATGTACCATAAGTCGGGGAAAACCTATCCTCTGCCTCTAAAATGAGAACATTACAAAATCTTCTTGTCAAACCCTTAGGTACTCCAAAGACAAATACTCCAAACTTATTTACCCAGGACAAAACATTGCACCTAAGAAGAAAGTGGTGAGTAAAGTACAAAATCTTTCTATGTCTCCTTCATATGTCATTGCTTCTTGGGAATAGAGTTGTTCAGTTCACCATTGTACTAACCATTAACGGTGGATAAAAAAAACCATACTATCTAGGAACATACAATGTGCTAAGTCAGAACCAAGCAAACCATATGATGGCTTAGGGCTTCTATTCTGTTATTACTATTTAACTATAATAGTGTTTCCTCCACAACGTATTAAGTTTCCCACATAGGCAAATACATATAGGTGAGGTGAACTATCTATCAGAAAACACCACACACTTTTTCCTAATCATTGGTGACATTGACTGAGCATTCATGACTGCAGTATCATAATCTAATTGTACAGTGCAGAAATTATTGCCATATTTAAGTAAAATTCTGCAACAATATCCAATGGGGAAGTATGTTCACAACCAAAGTGGTCTTCTACTTCCTCCATAAGGGAAAGGCTAGATAATAAGCAAAATAAGAACACTCAGAAACATCATGTACTCTATTCTTAGTCATTCACAACTGCAGAAAGTAAGGAAATTACCATGATAGAAAGATGCAACCTAAGCAAAGGGGATTGAAACATTTTTTTTAAAAAAAGTAATATTTGGAAGTAACTCTGGCAGATACCTCCCTGATTCACTGGAATATAAGAAAGAGAAGGGAGCAGAACCAGATTTGTAAGGTTCTATTATTGAAATAATAACCAATTTCAATAACAGTAGTTCTAGTTTTCCAGTGAAGTTGATTCCCTGGTCTGAACCACCTAGTGGTGCTGATAACACCTGTATTTGTGTTGCTAATCATCCCCTCATGACCAAAGGCTGCTTCCCCACAGCACTCATCCTATTTCTTGTTTCACTGAAGCCATAATAGAAGTCTAGCCCATGTGGGTATACTAAAGTAGTCCTTGACTTACAACCATTCGTTTACTGACCGTTTGAAGTTACAATAACTCTGGAAAAAATGACTTTTGACCATTTTTCACACCTACAGCATCCCCTTGGTCATTTGATCAAAATTAGGGTGCTTGCCAACTGTATGTATTTATGACAATTGCAGTAACCCGAGGTCATGTGATTACCTCTTGTGACCTTCTGACAAGCAAAATCAGCCAGATTCACTTAACAAACCATGTTACTAACTTAACAACTGCAGATATTCACTTAACAACTGTGGCAAGAAAGGCTGTAAAATGGGGCAAAATTCACTTAACAAATGTCTTATTTAGCAATGGAAATGTTGGTTTCATTGGTCATAAGTTGAAGACTACCTGTATAGAATATCATTAAAAAAAATGAATGTTTTTCAGCCATCTAATGATGAACTGGATTTTGCAGTCCTCTTCAAGAACATCTTGTCCCACCCACAAGGGTAATTCTCATTCTCATGGCCTTCTAAAAGGCCGTGAGAATAAAACCTGACTGTTTCAGAAGATCTTTGGGACTTGAGTCGCATAGATTTCCTAGTGCCAGAAATGATACAGTGTTTTTTGCTATGATTAATTGAAATTGTCAACTGTAATTACATTTGTTTTATTGCATACTATTGTTACTGTTGCATTAGCTTTTATTCACCATTAGAGTCAGTTGACTTGAAGTGGTCTAGAAACTCATTCATTCAATAAAATATGTTGAGAATTAGATTTGAAGGCAGGTTCATAAGGGGGAACCTGAAGGAGGAAGAACAAGAAGGTATACTAGAGTACAATTAGACAAATTAGAAGGAAGAAACTGTTATTTGAACCACTGGGAATAAATAAATTAAAAGGATTTATTGGTCCTTGCAGAAATTAACCCCTGGTGATTGATTCAAATACTCTTACATATATCTTCTTAATCTCCTTAAAAAGAGCAGCAACAAAGAGGAAGTTCCAGAAGATAAAGCTTTCCTTCATGTTTCATTTAGTGTGATCATTTATCTAATACAAGAATGAGGAAATGCGTCTCCTGAGGACAAATTTGCAAAGTTATTTGAATATGCTGTTTTATAACTGTAGTTCACCTCTTAAGGCTCTTGGCCTACAATATATTAAGATACTTAATATCCTTGGAAAATGCAACATCAAACTCTAAAAATATAATCAAATTAGAATTAGGGCTGAGTTAATGCCTTGTATATTACTTTATAGTTTACCTAACAGTGGATTTATCTCTATTTAAATATTTACACAGATGTTTAAATATGGAGTGAAATTGAATGAAAACTACAGCCTGATATTACTGAAAAAAACTGCTTTGTTTTCTCTTATTAAACTTTGCCATTTCAATCTTAAAATATTTCATTAGGCTCAACTAAATGACTTATTGTACTTATACTTGCCCAGGCTGAGATACTCTAAAAACCCTCCACTAATTCATAACCTTTTTGAAAATAATTTCCTTTTTTTTAAAAAAAAAATGTCCCATTTGCATGGACACTCAAGATTTTAGCCATATTCAGTGGATCATGGGAAACGTGAGTGGGAAAAACTACAGCACAGTATCAAAACAGACATGTTAAGAGACAAATGAGAGAGACTACTGTATTTGTGGTTAGCTATTGAAAAACTCTGAACATTTTGCTATTTTTGAAGGGGAAGCCTGTTTTATTTTTCTTTTTTTTTCCATTGGACTCCAGCACTGTGTCTCAACCACTGTGTGGTTTTCAAAACTGGAAAACTACACACACATCCCTTTGTCCTCTTATTCAACACCCCCACTATCTGCATTCTCCAAGAGAGGTTGACTTCACCTAGGAAACTCAACACCTGTTCCTTGGAAATGACAGCAGTTTTTGCAAAGCAAATGTGTTTTGAGAACTGGCTCCTTCCTCTTCCAGCCTTCGTTACCTCGCAGAGGACATAGAGAAGGAAATTTGCTTCATGAGGACAGAGAAGGAAATTTGCTTCGTGAGGAAGAAGACTGGTGTGTCCATTGTACTATTCCTTCCAGATACTGTATAAGGATGCTCTTTTGTTGTATCAGCCTGGAAGGGATCCTTAAGAAGGATAACACTCCAGACTTTCCTGTCTCCCCTCCCTCGGAGAGTTTCTCTCTCTTCTCCAAACACTCCACATCCCACTGTGCTTCCATGTGCTAAAGCCCTTCCTGTCTCCAGAGGAACAGATTGCCTGCTTGCCAGCCTGGTCACCCACTCTTATGTGTCCCGGCTGAACAGGCCTACCTTCCTACACGCAGCAGGCCAAGGGCCCCAAAGGGAGAGGAAAGGAGAGGGGGGTGGGGGCGGAATATAGCAAGGCAAAGGGCCTTTCTCTCTTACAATAGCAGGATGTAAACAACAGCTCTCCCGTGCGAGAGCAGACCAGGGCGTCAGCCCAGACGGCAAAAGGAAACCAGCCGAGGCCATCCCCGCCTAAAAGTACCTGGCAGCGGCGCTTTTCCCTGGGGGGCTCCGCGGGACGTCCCAAGACCGATGCCACCACATCTGCCCTCTTCGGGGACAGGCCTTCTTCGGCAGGTCCTCTTCAGAAGGACGAGGCTCCCCGCGTCCCCCTCGCGTTCCTCTTCTTCCCGCCCCCGTGGATGGGCTCCGGAGTCATCGCCAGCCGAGCAGAGCTTCGCCGGTTCCCTGCCATCGGTCCTGCAGTTCGGGGCAGCGGCTTTGTTCCCACTCTCTTCCCCGCCCGGTTCCTCTTTCTGTGCGCTTCCTGAAAGGTAGCAGCTAGTCGTAGCCCAAAAGACGGCCGCGGCCCCACGCCGTGCAAAACATAGGCGCGCGCACCATCCCGTACAATTACAACCCCGGAGACTTTCGGGGAGAAGCCTCTGCACAAGCCCGGGCGAGTGGGAACAAGTTCCCGCCGTTACGAAGGCTCCGGGATGAGGAGGCAATCCTCGCCGCAGGACAGTAAAGTCCAGTCCGCCAGAGGCAGCGGGGGCAGCCGGGTCCCTCGCCCTCAAGTGGGAGGAAGGGCCAGTTGAGAAGAGGGGCTTTGGTTGGCCCTGCCCCCGCGCCACACTAGAACCAAGCGCAGTCTTCTTCAACCTGGCGCCCTCCAAGACACGGCCAGCCCAGAGGTCCCATGATCCACAGTTGGCGGGGCTGGTCACGATGCTACTTTTTTTTAATCCCAACTTTCATCCTGGAGTTCAAGGCGGATCCTTTTCATTTTCTCCCCAGTCCTAGGCCAACAATTTCCAATTGGCAAGACACGCTTTCCTCCATCTGGGGCAGACCAGACCTCCTTGTTTACACGTGTCTCTAGTGGACGGACGCTTTTATTTACTTGAATCTATACCTCAAATTGTAGACTTCTCTGCAAAAGTTTCTAAAGGAACAGAGCTGTCTAGCAATAGCAGTGAAAGGTCTGTGGCATTTTAGAGACTAACATGTCCAAATGTTTGTTCTGTGAGCCATTGTCTATGCATACAGTACTATTGAAATTCTCTTTGACGTCAGTTACCGTTTGCCATCCCCCCCCCCACACACACACACATTCTGCATTACATTTTGTGCATCTCAGCAAAAGAAAGTTTCCCATAAATATCTGAGTCGTAAAGACCTTTTTGTGATAATTAAGGGTGTTTGCTCTCTTAAGCTCATGGAAGGCAGACCTCCTTCTTATTTTACTAATTTTATAAATAGGGAAACTGAATTGGAGAGATGGCCACCTCAAACTCATTGAATAATTGTGGCTGTCTCCCCATCTTCCAATATCAACATCAGCCAAAAACAATAGCCAAAACCAACCCACTCAAATGCTATTATTTCTTCTGAGCTACTGTGTATTTTCTAACTTCAGAAGAAGTAACCAACCCACTCAAAATGCTATTATTCGCTCAGAACTACTATATATTTTCTAACTTCAGAAAAAAAGAAGGGGAAGAGCTAAAGGACAAAGACATATTTAGCTCTGTATTTTTAAATTAATGCATAACTTTGGGGAAGGGAGAACTGGATGATGACATGCAGAAGCTAAAAAGACATTCACCCTTTATTCACATGGTGCCAAACCAATTTTGAGGAAACCATCACAGTAATACAACATCTACACTGGAGCACTATAAATATCCTCTGTGCAAATTATTTCTGGAAAATGGCCAGAAAAAAATCAGTGGTTGCAAAATGCAGCAGTTAGAATCCAACTAGGAACTAGATCTACTTATCACATCAGTTTCACAATATAGTACTTTGGTTAGCTCACAATTTCTTTCTGAATTAAGTGTTACTTACTCCCTTTTTCTCTTCAAATGCTTTATTCCTCACAACCACTTTATTAATGTTAAGGACCTGGATATTTGAAATATTTGATATTTGCTTCACTTAATTAAATTGATAAATAATATGTAGACTGCTTCAGTGGTGGGATTCAAAAAATTTTACTACCAGTTCTGTGGGCATGTTTGGTGGGTGTGGTGTTGTTTGGTGGGCATGACTTGGTGGGCGTGGCAGGGGAAGATTACTGCAAAATCCCCACTCCCTCCCCACCCCACTAACCTGCTTTCCAGCTCCGTTCTCTTGTGCAGGGCAACAAAAGAAGTCCCAGCCAATCAGCTGGGACTCGGGAGGCAGAGAAGAGATGGGGACAGGGCCAGTCAGAGCTGGTATTTTCCGGTTCTCCGAACAACTCACAATTTCTACTACCAGTTCTCCAGAACTGATCAGAACCTGCTAAATACCACCTCTGGACTGCTTGTACATTTCACTTTTTAGTGCTCAGATGGGCCCTTGTTCTAATATCAGGTTATGGAATTTTTGTCTCCAAACAATTCCTTATTTAGAAGAAGTAATATATTTCTATGATTTTCTGTTTGTCACAATTGCTACTAATTGGTTTGCTTTCTGGTTATTTTATGATTTTATGTCTGTTTTGTTGATTTTTTTATGCCATTCTTTGAGACTTCTGTACTGGACTCAAAATTGGGAAATATACATGAAAGTGAAGCTTAAAAGCTTCCACTAACTTTATCTTGCAACCTTCACATAATGAAGATAAATTAATATGTAGTAGATTGTGTGATCCATTTAGTGAGTGCATCTCTAAGATTTCATAGAACATTGAGTATACAGAAGAAAAATAGCATGTGCAGGAATCACGTGATATGCCAAAAATTACACAAGGAATTGAAAAGCATTCAGGAAAGAGATCAGGAAAAGCACAAGGAGAAGTAATGGGAGGAAAAAATACACTGGCTGTTTCCAGATAACATAATCCGAATGTCAAACCACAGAATTTTATAACCTGCATGTTCTTTTGATGGCAATGAGAAAATAATAACAGCTATTTTCATGCCCAGAAAATGTTCAGGCCTTTTACAGCCCTTCTTCAAACTTCATCAGCATAAACAAAATGGTCAGCAATAAATACCTGCTGATACTCAGGCAATCTTTTGAAAAAATGATACTTTTAACTCTGGAATCCCCAGACAGAGGATTTACATATGTAAAACCTGAAACGTTATTGTTTTTTCTGTGTTCTTGGATGTTATATACAAAAGACCCTTGTCAAAATTTCCTGTCAAATGAAACTCCATACCCCTGCAAAAATAAATTCAAGCTCTTTTGGTTTCTGGTAGGCACAGAGTAGGATATAAAGAAGAAACAGCTTAAAATTAAAAAAAAATGTTTTTCTGATCTTTCCACCATAATATACAGCCGTCACATCAACAATATCCCAAATACATAAGACTGAATAATCTGGGTGTTTACCCAAAGCTAAATTACAATTATACCAAATCTTCAATTCAAAACCCTCATGGGTATCAGTAGGAAGGATAATGGGCAGTAAATTACAAAATGTAGGTGAAGATGTGATCAGATAAATGATATGATTTACAGGTAATCCTCAACTTATGACCATAATGAATCCTGCCCATTATAATTGCAAGTCATGACAATTGTTAAATGAGATGCCCATATGATCAACTCATTTAAGAACCCTCATTTCCCCAATGTGGACATTAAGCAACCATGTGGATCATTAAGCAGAGCATGGGGTATCTCTGGAGTGGAGGAGACCCTGACAGTCCTCAAATCCATACTGCAACAGCTGTCAGCTCTCACATGACCTGTGGGAGACATGGCACCAGGCAACCTCTGGAGCTTCAGAGATCATGTTAGGGAAGGAGAGCAGACCATTCTGCCCCTCAGCCTCCCTATACAGTGGAGGCTTCATGGCTCGGTTCCAGAAATGGATACCATTTAGGAAGTGGCCCAAATAAACTGGCTGTTCTGAAATGGCATCTGCTTCTGGGATGAAGCTGTACAATTTCCATTGTGTGAGAAGGTTGTGCATATACATATGTTTTCTTATGCTTTCGCAGGTATTTATATGTATGGTATTTAGGTTTCTTCGGATATTTTCCCATGTCTTAATAGTTTGCATTTAAAATCTTTAAAAACACAACTATTAAGACGTGGGAAAATACCTGAAGAAACCTAAATACCATATATATATATAGTATTTTTATATTATATATATTATATATATAAAATTGAGAGCTGGAAATGACTAGCACATATGTGCAAAGGGAACCTTTATCTTATAATAACAAATCTAACAGCGTTACAGCATTGTTCCTAGGTCAGGGGGATGGACTGCAAGATTCTGTAATTATGGCACCTCGTGCTAATCATTATCCTTGATTAAAAAATAATAAGGGAGTACATATACTGCAAACTAAGCTTCGATCACTCTAGTGAACCTGAAAAAATGTGTTCTGTATATAATGTGAAGTTTTGCTTCTAGTCCAATGCTTTATTTGTAAGACAAGTCATTCTTAGACTTCAAGGGAAGTATAAGTGGACTGAAGGTGTCTCCATAAGAGTGGAACTGAGGACTGCAGTGGAACAAGGAGCTGGGAAATGGATCAGCACCTTGGAATTCCTTTCTAGTATAAGGAGAGGATGCTGATTACCCATAAGTACTCCATACAACAGCTCTCCACTAGAATACCATAAGACAGTGATCTCTGGTGGATTTTCAGCCAAGAGATCATTATCGTTACCAATGTTGCAATTCAGAGCCTTTATGGGCATAGGTTCATGTGTTTCCTTTCTTAATTTCTTCTGGAAATTGCTTATTAATGACTTTTTGAATATTAAGAAAAGCAAGTTTTGTTACAGCAGGTGGGTTTCCTTCTATCCTTGACAAAAGAAGTCTAAGAACTTGAAAAAATATTTTTTTTAAAAAATAAACAGCAAAGGGGTAACTACAACATTGATTTTGAAAAATTATAAATGGATTCAGGAAACAGACAAGCTTAAATATTATAATTAAAGAAAGAGAGACTCATTAATTCAGAATGAAATAAAAATATCTGACTTTGGAAAAATGCAAGAATATTTGGAAACAATGTGCTCAGAAATTACTCTTAAGATTATCTGCTATTGTAAAAATAGATTTAGAAGAGGTTATAGAAGAGGAACAGATTTTACCGAACAAAACAGAGGCTGGGGTTGATTTGAATATAAATCTAAAAGTGTATTTAAAAATATTAAGTTGCAAAAATGATATGGAAAAAGATGCTACACTGGATTTACAAATGAAGCTGACTGATTTCTATAGAGGACACACAAATAATACATCACAGGACTGATTTGGATAATTTTTTTATTCTGGATTTACAAAAGAGATGTGCTAAACTTATGAAGGATTTTCTGAGAAGAGATAAAGAGAATCATCTTTTGAGGTACTATTTAAAGAGATTAAAGATCAAGATTCTTGAAGTAAATGGATTATAAAGTTTATTGATTTGATCAATACTAAAATATGTTGTTTCTGGTCCCTCTTAATGGCCTTTTATTTGACTAGGCGTAAGGCTTTAAAAACTTGTTTGTAGATACTGTAAAAGATAGAATATGAGAAAAGATTTTTTGCTGTATTTTTAGATGAAGTGATAAATTGCTATGTTAAAAGTAAAATAAAAGAATAAAAATTGATTTATTTGATTAAGATGAAAATATATATGTTATTTCTGGTAACTCTTAATGGACTTTTGCTGATTAAAACTGAATGATGAGGTTTTACAATGTGTTTATTGATAAGAGATAAGATATGTGAAGAAGAGAGCTTTTGTTGAAATATCAAGGAAGGAAATAAATTATTGAAGTTGTTTGTACTTGTCTTATGGAAGGGGAAATCACAAGTGTGTGCGTGCATGAATATATTCTTTACTATTTTTCTCCATGTCAGTTTTACCAAAAGGCAAACAGGACAATATCAAACTGAAAGTACAAGTTGTACATCGAATAAGACATTTTGGACTTTCCAGAACCATTCACACAAGCTATTGTTGTAGTAATGAGTCAGCTTTAGCATTTCATTTGGGCATAAGATGATTTTAACTATGAAGGAATATGTTATGATCTCACTCTTTGTATGTATTAAACTGCGTTCTTATAAGTGAATTGAAGGGCAGGATTTTTATTTCTAACTATAACAACCAAAAGTTAAAGACTGTAGCACTCTGAAATGTTTTGAAGTACCCTGTGTTATCCCAGCAATTACTGAATACGGAAACTGCAGCTCCAGGTTTTCCTTAAGAGAGTAGGAAAAGAATGAACATTGACGCAGCCTAGAAGAACTTTGACTCATGAGACCATGTGGTCATCCACTGTACATGGGGAAGGGATGAATGCAAAATGCCCATGCCTGAATCAACACTGCTAAGATTATTAGAACAGAATGTTTCTGCTTTTATTAAAGGTGACATGTTCCATTTTTGATTTATTATTGTTTATCTGTATTCTGCTAGCATTCTTTTTAAAGACTGGATATCAGCCTAAAATATTTGAACTTGGAGACTTGAAGCTGGTTCATTTCAACACAGTACTGAAAGCAGGCATCCTAGCAAATATTTTTGGGAGATGCTAGCTGTAGGACACTTTGGAGATTTCTGGGTTTTTGTGTAGCCATCATACATAGTGATCATTCCTGAGAAAATAAATCCAGCCCTCTCTCAAGCCATCTTTCAAACATCTTTCAATCTTTCATGTAGGCTTCATGGGATTTGCAAAGAGCCAGGCTGCAGTTGCCTTATTCCAGGTTATTTCAGATTAATATGACGGTATATATCATAGAATCCAAGTCAGCTAGTCAGTGGTGGGATTCAAAAATTTTTACTACTGATTCTGTGGGCATGGCTTGATGGGCATGGTGTGGCTTGGTGGGTGTGGCAGGGGAAGGATACTGTAAAATCTCCATTCCCTCCCCACTCCAGGGGAAGGTTACTGCAAAATCCCATTTCCTCCCTGCCCCACTAACCTGCTTTCCAGCTCCATTCTCCTGTGCAGCGCAACAAAAGAAAACCCAGCCAATCAGCTGGGACTTGGGAGACAGAGAATAGATGGGGGCGGGGCCAGTCAGAGGTGATATTTGCCGCTTCTCCGAACTACTCAAAATTTCCACTACCGGTTCTCCAGAACTGGTCAGAACCTGCTGAATACCATCTCTCCAGCTAGACAACAACCAGACAACCAAGTCAGCAGGCACATATTTCAGTACGTCTCATATCATTTTACCCAGGCAATCTGTAGTTTTTTGTACCAAACCTCCCTGATAAAACCTAGCACCAAATTGCAGCCAGTAGTTAAAATGTAATAGTCAGATTGTTCCTTTGCTCAGTTATATACCTTCAAATGCTGCATGGAAGAAACAGTGCCCACCAGCTGGGAGGAGAAAGCACAGCCATATGCGGGGTAAGAGAGCATACTCCTAAGCAAAGGGCAACTAGCTGAATGAAGAGGTGGAATTGGCAGGAAGAGAGCAGAACAGAGATGTGCACCATGTGTGGGTTCCTGCATGTGTTCAGTCTCTTCAGAAAGCCTCATGGAGCCAAAGGAAGAAGGAAGCATTAGCAAGTGAAAACCATCTGTCAGAGGAGGAGATGAAAAACACGGGGGCGACTACCTCAAATTATTCAGCAAACAAAACTGTCTGCAAGTGGGCTTAGGAAAACTTCCTGGCAGAACTGCATTGGCCCTACCATCAGAAAGGGCGAGGGAGTTGCCTCCTCACCCAACAGATGAAGGCAAGTGTAGATGGGGTAGCAGAAGCCGCCACCTGGCCTTTCCGCTCCCTTGAAGGTCAGAACTCTGTGTTCCACGTGGGCTGCTCTGCATCTGGTTTAACTAGCCTGACTCTCTTGAGTTTTCAAGTCTTGTGCTTTGTGTCCGGCAGCGTGATACACTGGGGCGGTTCTCCTGCATATACTGTACACTTGGGATGGGCAACTCTTTGGAATCATATGCTAAAAGGTGCTTCAAGTATGTAGGGTCATGAATCTAGTAGAGTCCGAAACTTATTAAAGCAGCTGCTATGCAATCCCAGGAAAAGATGCATTTTGTTTGAAGAGTTGTAGACAAGCACTACATATGTGACTGACATATGATTTCAAATCCAAAGTGTTGCATTGCAACATACCATATTATACAGCACTTTCCTCCACTCAGCATCAAGTTGTGCACAGCATCTCATAGGAAATCAAAGCAAATTATAGTGAGTGCTAGTGAAGTACAACTAACAAGACTGATAATGCTATACATATTTCTATTGTATGTCAAACTCTTCTTGATCTACACAGAACTTGTTAAAGAAGAATATTTGTAGCTCAGGATAGAAATGAGGGATCTTTGGTGCTCTCTGAGCTTGGTCGTTTTCTTGCAGATGTTTCATTACTCAAACTAGGTAACATCATCAGTGCACAGATGATGTTACCTAATTTGGGTAATGAAATGTCTGCAAGAAAACAGCCTAGTTCAGAGAGTACCAAAGACCCCTCTACCTGTTAAAAGTGGGCAGAAGAAGCATTGACCTGGAAACCAAGTCTATTGCATTCCTTCTCAAAAGTCCCAAATTTTCCCCACTTCTCTTTGAGTCTGAGGTAATATATACTTTCCCTAAGTTGCCAAATTCCCTTGCAAAATTTTGCCTAAGTTGCCAAATTCCCTATAGGTCCTGTTGGAACTATAGTAAGCTGAACCACCTTTAGCAAAGCTCAAATACTGAGAATACCTCCATATTTCCATATGTCCACCTAATACTATGCCATTGTGATTTTCCTTGGATCATACTTACTTTTCACCTCTCCCAAAAGTAAATCTCATTGTTTGGAAAGCACCAGTAAGTATCAGCTGGGAGTGGGGATGCCCCCCCCCCTTAATTGGAAACCTAGTTAAACAGTATCACCTGCTGTTTTATCTTCTCTTCACAGGTATGTACAGCAAAACCAATATCTACTACTTGATGTGAACATTCCATTGAGCCTAGTGATCAAGTGTACCTTAAATCCTAGAAAAACGACCCCCTGCAACCTACATTGAGGGGCTCCTACCAGGTATTGCTCATTAACCATACCGTGTTGAAACTTGATGGGACCAAGCCATGGATCCACTACACCAAGGTGAAGAATTCCACCCACCCCCCACCCACCACAGGGTGTTCTATAGAAGGTATGATGTTTTTATTTAAACAAAAAAAAAAAGATCAAAATATAAAGATTCTATGGAAAAACTCTGGATATCCAAACTTGATTGCAGAAAATACAACTTCAGCAATAGAGTAGTCAATGTCTGGAATACTCTACCTGACTCTGTGGTTTCTTTCCCAAACCCCAAAAACTTTAACCTTAGACTGTCTACTATTGACCTCACCCCTTTCCTAAGAGGTCTGTAGGGGGCGTGCATAAGCGCACCAATGTGCCTACCGTCCCTGACCTATTGTTTCTTTTTATTTTTCTTATGTGTATCCATTTCATATATTCATAACTATGTTTATACTTATACCTGTTATCTTGTAAGCGATTGACAAATCAAATAAATAAATAAAATTGGCAATATTAACAACCATAGGGACTTCAATCTAGATTTTATATTTAGGAGCCTGGAAGGAAAAAGTTATTCAGAACTGTTGAGGAAATGACAAGCGTGACTAAAAATACTGATTTTAAATATGTATACCTCTTCTACCAGAATCTGGAAAGGGGATGGTGTTAGATAGAAGATATACCCCTTGATAAGGAATGGGAAAACAGTCACTTAACAATTAGGAATGGCTCATACTTACCCTACACAGGATTATCAGAGAACTATACCCAAAATGCCACTTGCATAGAAAAGCTGCCCTGAGGCAACTATTACAACCAAATTGAGTTAGCGCTGGGGACTCGTTGGGTAGCTAAAGCAGGATTATGCTTTTCTTATCCAAAAAAGCAATCTAGCAACCAAAAAGCCCATCTATGTTGGAATTTATCTAAAGTTAGGGTTAACAGGTAACATTATCCTAAAAGAGATTTGACATTGTTCATTATAAAGGTTGTACAACTCTTACTATCTGTGCTGTGAAATGTTTCTTGCCCCATGTGGAATAAACTGTACTAAACGAACTTATGTAGCACATATCATGTTTTTACATGGTGAATTAGCCCATCAAGCTGTCCAAATTGGCATCATTTAAAAGCCTTTTCTGGGACTTGGTTATCCAGGACTGTGATTCTTAAGTAGGTGACAAATCTTAAAAATTCTACCTTCTGACTGGTATGGCAAATGCACTTGGGGTTTTGTGGTACAAAGTATCACACTGATGAGACTCTAGAAAAAGTACAGAGAAGAGCAACCAGGATGATTAAGGGGACTGGAGGCTACAACATACAACGAACGGTTGCAGGAACTGGGCTTGGCTAGTCTAGTAAAGAGAAAGACCAGGGGGGACATGATAGCGATCTTCCAATATTTGAGGGGCTGCCACAGGGAGGAAGGGGTCAAGCTATTTTCTAAAGCACCTGAAGGCCAGACAAGGAATAATGGATGGAAACTGAACAAGGAGGGATTTAACCTGGAAATAAGGAGAAACTTTCTGACAATGAGAACAATCAACCAATGGAGCAGCTTGCCCTCAGAAGTTGTGGGAGCGCCATCTCTTGAGATTTTCAAGAAGAGATTGGACTGCCATTTGTCAGAAATGGTGTAGGGTCTCCCGCTTGGGTTGGGGGTTGGACTAGATGACCTACAAGGTCCCTTCCAACTCTGATTATCTGTTATCTGTTACCTGATATTATTATAATATCTCCAGGAAGTGTAGGGATCGAAGATTGATTTCAGAAGAAACAGCCCCAAGAAATCCCAGGTGCCTTTTGGAAAATCATCTTGGAGACAGCCATGACCTGGATGATTGAGAACCTCCATAGACATTTTGTCCTAATAAACTCATCTCATGGTATCCAAATAGGAAAAACCATTGGCCGAGGACTAATACTCTTTATGTATGCCACATTAAATTACAGAAATATTTTAGCATTAGGAAACATATTTAGCATGTTCAACAGAACCATCACAGCACTAATGGATCTAAATGAGGAGCGGCACGAATTTATCACATGGTACTTCCGGATAGGCAAGTTTTAGACATTGTTTTCGCTGCTAAGGGGGCTGTATGTGCCATTCCACATACTCACTATTGCACATATATTAATAACTCTCTGGCTGACATCAGCAGAATCATAAATGAAATGGAGGAGTTGATGGAAAAATATCTCAGTATCTGGGACATCTGGCTCATCAGATGTTTACCTTTGGGAATGACTGACATCTTGGCTTCCCAGCTTTAGCTGGCTAAAATCCTTATTTTCCTTTCTAGTTCTCATTGTATGCTTTGGGATGGCTAGCTGCTGTTGTATTTAATATTCATCTTTGATAACCACCAGCTTGAAATCCTGTCTGCTTCAGAAGATAGATGCTAGAGTAATGGTACTGAACTCTTTTTTTTACTAGAGCCGGAAATGACCAGCAACTATGTATGAGGGGAACCTTCATCTTTACCTTTTAAACATGATCCAGACTACTTCCTGGGCTTACAATAATCATCACCAGGGGTTGCCCCAAAGAAAAGGGAGTCCACTTATTTTCCAAAGCACCTGAAGGCAGGACAAGAACCAATGGATGGAAACTAATAAAAGAGAGAAGCTACCCAAATCTAAGGAGAAATTTCCTGACAGTTAAGCAATTAATCAGTGGAACAACTTGCCTCCAGATGTTATGAATGCTCCAACACTCGAAGTTTTTAAGAAGAGATGGAACAACCAATTGTCTGAAATTGGTAGGGTGGTGATGGCGAACCTATGGCACACGTGCCAGAAATGGCATGCAGAACCATTTCTACCGGCACGTGAGAGATCACCCAGAAGAGCCCCACTGCACCAGCCAGCTGATTGTCCGGTATCTGCTGCGCATGTGCAGGGGGAGATGCACACACAGGAGATGCGCACACATAAGCAGGGGGTGGGGCATGCATGGGAGGAGTCACATGCGCATGCACAGAGGTGTGTGGCACGGGGGGATCACAAGTGCATATGCAGGGTGGCGGGGAGGTTGCACGCACATTGAATCAAGGGTGCAGGCACGCAACGTGGAAAAGGTTAGCCATCACTTTTCTGTATTCTCTACAGAGACAGATAAACTCAACAAAAAAACTATTTATTATTGGTTCATCGAGTATCTTCATGACTCACATTTGTGACGAAGTTCTTCTTTATGTCCAATTCCTTTGCATATCTGATTTGTAGGTAAAAGATGGCTATCTCCTAACCCATCTCGTAGCAATAGAAAGCATGAGTCAGGAAATTCAGGCAAAAGTGAGGAAAACTCCCCCAACCCATCAAGAGTCAAATTAGTGACCAATCAGGATTACAGATATGACCACGTGACATGAACTACATTTTCCAGGATACCTTTAACTGCATTTACCATGATGCATTCCCTTAAGGGGACAGCTCACAATTGCTACTTAACTATCCAATTCCCATACACTGGCTGGACAGCACAGTCATTGGTATAGGGTTTCTGCCTGAGCAGGGAGTTAGACTAGAAGACTTCTAAGGTCCGTTCCAACTCTGTTATTCTGTTCTGTTATCACCTGAAATGTATGACTCCATGGGAAAGGGAGAGTAGGAAATGATAAGAGAGCTTATTCTTCTACATTTAAGACAGGATATTTCTTCAAGTTTCATACAGCCAGCTTATCCGAAAGAAAGAGAGGGGAGAGCATACCAATCTCAGGGAAACAACAACAAATTGTAGATTAGAGTTATAAAAGGTGGCTTTTTTTTTCTTTTTATGACTCTGTGATCCTTGGATCAGGGTGGAATCAGGAGAGACTGAATAGATCTGAGCGTTTACTGGCTGGATGCCCTTCCTGTCACCCACATGGAGTTTACAGCAGATATTTTCTCTTTTCACTCTGATAGAGAAATGTTTGTCCGCTGCCTAGGATTGAATTCTCAGCCTCCTAAGTGGGAGGCGAGCATCTTCACCTCTAGGCTATCACGTCCCTCGGAGTTATAAAAGGTGATAAGTAGTAAAAATAAATGAAAATTAAAAATGGCAAGGAAATTGTTAAACCAACAGGACATGGGACCTGAGAAAACTGTCAGGAAAATGGGACATTTTCCATGGATAGAAGTAAACAAGATAATTGCAGATCCCTATCAAATCCTATGGAAGGAGTGAAAAGCCAGCAAGTGATTTATGATTGTATATTCCTTTAAGGGAATTTGTCCTGTACTGTATACAAGGAGCTCAGATTTTAGTGGGCAACATGCTTGATTTGGAATCTATTCCCAAGCATCAATTATTCTGTACAGAATAAAGCTGCACAAAGACTTTTATGTTTGGTGTAACTCAATTGGGCAGACCACACCAGGCTAAGAACCTCCAGTATTCCTGGGACAGCACTAGGAAGCCTGATTAAAATGATTTAAAGGGCCGATAGATTCAGAAGAAAGAATGAGCTAGAGAAACTATTCATCAGCTTATACCCATAAAGCATCTACTCTGTTCCGCTTGGCTACCCACCTGGGACCCAGGCAATGTGCTTTTGCAGTTCATCTCTCAGTCCATAAATAAAATGGCATAAGTTTCACTGTGGTCAAAATGGGACTCCAGAAGGACACAAAGAGCACCCACGGGGTAGCAGCAGAGGTTGGTCCCAGCAAAAGCACCAGATCCTGGTCATACCTATACAAAAAATATGCTGAACCAATCAATAACAGAAAAGTACAAATACATATACATATAACCGCATCAACATAGCCTTGGGACTAATAAGCACAACAATAAAAAGAAAAGGCTCCCTATCTCTTTGTCATTGTTAGCATACCATCCTCAGAGAATTTAAAAATCTATAAGCCGTTGAATAAATAAATCCCTGACTGCTCTTTAGAAGGCCAGATGCTGAAGATGAAACTCAAATACTTCGGCCACCTAATGAGAAGGAAGGACTCCCTGGAGAAGAGCCTAATGCTGGGAACGATCGAGGGCAAAAGAAGAAGGGGATGACAGAGAATGAGGTGACTGGATGGAGTCACTGAAGCAGTAGGCGTGAGCTTAAATGGACTCCAGAGAATGGTAGAGGACAGGAAGGCCTGGAGGAACATTGACTATGGGGTCGCGATGGGTCGGACACGACTTAACAAAAAGCCATTGAATATGAAAGAAAGCACAACGTGATAGCAAACAATATCCAAAATGAGAAAGGAAAAAAAAAATACACTGTGGTTTGTAAATGTGGTTTCTTCCAATTTAATACAGTTGGCAGACTTTTTTGAGTTTGGAGTAAGAGTTTTATTTTGATTTGGTTTTGGTTTTGGATGTGGAAGATTTTTTTTTTGCCCAGTTTTCAAGAAATTTTATCTGGCTAAACCTGTGGTCTTTCTTGTAAATTCCCATTCTCAAAAAAGAAGACCTGCATTGGAAAAACAAACAAAAAGTGATCAAAAGAAAATCATATATTTTGATATACAAAATATGCATAAGTTAATTTATACCTAACTGAAATATAGAACTAATTATGATTCATATTAGATTTTAATGCAATTTTCCAGATAGTAGCTGCTACAATGGATAACTTCAAGTCCTCCGTGTTTTGTTTATGTAATTCTTTGTTTTTAAACAGAAGTGACATTGGATATCCTTCCAAATGAATAGTGGATGTCTTCAGAGAGGAGAGATAGCCATATTATTGTGCTTTGTGACTTTAAAAATAGCTATGTCACATTGTAAATTGATTTAGGGTTAGTTAATCAGTTTAAAAGTATCTCACAACAAGGCAGATCACAAATGCATGACTAATATCACACCTCTTCTTCCCTTCCATGTGCTCACACATGACGAGGTCTCCATGATCACAGCTTTCACTGTAGTTCAGGGGGATGTTCACAGCAAATTATTGACAGATAAATTGAATGTGTAAGATTAGATCTGTGTTTCTCAACCTTAGCAACTTTAAGCTATGTGAATTTCAACTTCCAGAATTCCCCAGCCAGCATGTCCACACACCTTAAAGCAAGAAAAAATTTTTCACTGAATTCAAGAAAAACGTATTCAGGATCATATTGTAAGAAATGCATAGCTAACAGATGCTAAAATGAAGTAACAAGCTGTCTGCACTGGAAAAACACCAGCTCTGGAGAATAACTGAATCCTAAACATTTCCATAAGTCTGGAAAAAGGAATTGGACTCAGTAAGGATGGATCCCAGATGGTTCAGGGAGGGCTTGTTGCCAGTTTGAGAGAAACTGAGGCAGCGTTGGTGGTAGAGTTGCTGGAGTCCAAAAAACACAAATGAAATTCTGTTGCTATGCAGGTTTTGGGGAGCTAAAGAGCTGCTCTGGTTTCACAAGTGAACTTTCTAATATATAGATAAGTCTAATATAGGCATGTGTTGAGAAGGGTGAATATTGTCTTCATAATCTTTCAGGAAAGAAATAAGGACTCCCATTAATTCATAACAGCTCAAGTGTTGGAGAGAGTTTTACAAATCATATAAAGACCAGCCCAATGTAGGAAATATGGAGAGAAAGCAGCTCTTGCAGTAGATAGCTATTCCATCTTTGCTTGAAAACTTCTAGCCAGGGAGAACTCACTCTATCTCTAAGAAATTGGTTCTCTTATTCTTGGTCTATGGTTGTAACATAAATTTGGTTGGTCAAATGATTGATTGAACGAATGCTTGAGCTGCTCTTTCCATCTATACAGTACATGTAGCCTCTTGTAGATGTAATCCTGTCTTACAGAACTTCAGCAAATAAGTCATTGCCCTCTTTTAAATGATGGATTTGGAGGTATATTAAGTGCTGAAAACATAGTTGAAATGAGAAGAGAAAAATCCTCTTACTGTTTCCTGACCTGTTGCTAAATTTAATAATAACAACGATGATAACAATAATGATAACAATAGTAATAAGTAAAAATTAAAATAAATGATATTTGCAAGGATGCTTCCAACCACATAATTACACTTTATATTGTCCATTCTGCCCATAGGGCTCTAAAGTTTATGAAGAGTGATTGCTTCTGGCTATGATTATTCAGTGATCTGGAAAAGGCACCGTACATTGGCTCACAATATATTCTTCTGTTTATTTCTACTTCATGTTCTTCAGAGCTAAGGGCCAAACCACATTTTACATATAGTGATTTTCCCTGCTGTTTTTTTTTTTAATTTTAAATGAAAGCAGCCTTCTGAGACTACAGATTTAGCACTTTTTCTCCCAGGCTATTAAACTTCTTTTCTATGCACAGAAAAATAGAAGGGGAGATTTCGAGAGGACCAAAGTGCAGAAAATATCCTCTCTCATTACTATTATTTCACCTTGTGAATGGTATGCATGTGTGTGTTTAATTCAAAAGTGAGTTTCAAGCAACTGATGTTCAGGAGCATTTTCAGAGCTAGTTTTGAAAAATGGTATACTATAGAGTAATGATCTGGAAAGCATTGATTTAAGGGAAAGGGAGATGGAAAATAAGGCAAGGCAAGATAGGAAGGCAAAAAGGCAGGAAGGCAGGAAGGAAGGAGAAGGGAAGAAAAAGAAAAGAAATAGGATAGGGTAAAAAGAAAGGGAAAGGAAGATGGATAGGAAAAGGAAAACAATTCAGAGAAAGAAATGGAGACTGAAATGATGAGTATAAATGCCAAGGAACAAGGAAAAGAAAGTAAAAAGAAGTTTTTTAAAAAACTCCTTCTTTAAAAAAAAAAACATCTTGTGTTAAAAAACAAAACTGCAGAAAAATTAAGGAGAGATGATGAATAAGCTAGAAAAGAATAAAATTAGGCACAGTAAGAGTTTGCCTAAGCAGTTGATTTTGCATGTCACAGAATAAATAATTGATTGTGAATTATAGCTCTATTATTGAGATATTCTCTTATACTGTAATAAAATTTTCATTAGCCTGGAACACTGTGTGTCTTGACTGATGGGAAAGAATGCCTACCTTAGACAGCAAAATGTTTTAGGTGACTGACCCTAAATATGATAGAAATTTATAAAAGAATAAGGAAAGGGTTTTAGTTACGTACATATGATGAAAGGGAGAGAAATCTGTTTCTGCTCATTTGGGAAGTTTGTGGGTTCAGCTTTCATACTGCCAGGGGACGTTTGGTGGTTTGATTTGACCATGTAACTTATTTACACAGAACATCTCTTTTTACAAGATTATTCCTTTTTTCAGTTTTTAGCTGCCAAGTCCTTATAAGAGAGCTTTCACTGTAGGAACATAACATTACAAAAAATAACAAATCAGGAAAACGCATAAAAATTACACAAGAGACAGAGCAAACATAGCTGTAAAATTTATTAAAGAATAATAAAAGAATAAAGTGGGAGCGGAACAGCAAGAATCCTACTCCAACAATGTCATAAAACAGACAAAATAACACAAGTTAACAGCACAGTCCTACGATTTCTATTAAAATGTAAAATCATATTAATTCAGTTGGACTTTAGATGTAGAAGTGCAGCTTGTTTTGTGGTTATGCACCTTGACTCTGATATTGGTTTCCCAACATTTTATCTATGGCTTAGATTGTTGGATCAGCTCCACCATGATAGCTACTAGATATGTTGAACTATTTCATATAATTCTCAGTTCAAGGTCATGCATACAATTTTAGGAACTGTAAACCGAGGCAGTTGGAAAGTTTGCAGTTGCAAAAGGCAATTATGTGACATTATCTTATTGTCTTTCCTGGATATCATTGATGTGCTGTCCACCATTATATGGAAAAAAATCCACCAAATGAATTAAAAAGGGGAAAAAACAAAGGGATATTTCAATTAAATCTCTTTTTGCTCTCTAATACATCTAATTTTAGATCAATCTTTAAGCTAGCATAATAAAAAGTAAGAGGTCAGGCGTTACCATAATTGAATCTCTGTTCAACTTTCTTTAGTTTTATGAAATCCATCCACCGCAATCCCTAATCTATGCTTCTAATTTTGTAATGTGAAGATAAATGACAATCCTGTAATATGTAAGAAAAAAGGGGCCTTGAGAAAGCTTTTTTCAAAGAATGGCATATATTTTTAAAAATGTAATGTAAAGGAACATGGAATTGGACTGAGAAGCCTTAGTCCAGATTCAGTTCTAACTATCTTCCACAAATCCCAAAAATAATTACTTCTGGAACCAGGTACACAAACACGAAACCTTCTTCGTTCCAAACACAGCAGTTTCTGCAAAGATTGATGCCAATAAACCTTGTAAATCTACTCTTACTAAGAGCTTTGGTTCTAGAAGTGCTAAATATAACCTGTGCATTCAACCCACACTCCACCCGCCTGAGACACCTCCACACACCACAGTCTGTCTTATTTCTGGAAGAAACATTTAATTCCACCAACTTTATGTATCAAAGGTGTTCTTTTAAAAGCCTTTATGTAAAAAGCTTATGGCATCCACCCCTTTTGCTAGCTGATGATGCAGAACGGGAATACACGAGGGTGGGACAGACAGAGGCTCAACAAGTATTATCCTTTCTTCTAGAAAAAGCTTGTTTCAAATTGTTCTCCCTCAGTCGTGGCATTTGACAGGAAACCCATACGCACAGCGGAGTGTCGGGCAGCGTAGGTGTAGGGTGGCGTGCAGGGTTATGGGATGGCAGGGGTGGCAGAGGACATGGCGGCCAGAAGGGCAGAGATGTGGGAGATAGACAGAAGTGGGATTCTCCAGTTTAAACAACCGGTTCAGTGATTGCGCGCTTTGTGCACGTGTGCAGCACTTGAGTAACACAGCTGAGAAGCGGCAATCCGCTGTGCCATGCTAATCAGCTGAGAAGATATAGGTAGGTAAAGCACAGGGGTGGGTGGATGGGCCCACATGATAGTCACAACGAACCAGTTCGCTGCCAGCTGATTTTCGGAGCAAGGGGTTCAGCCGAACCTATCCAAAACGGTAGAATCCCACCCCTGGAGATAGGTGAGAGGAGTTGACATGCACCCTGGAGTTGGGTGGGTTGCCAAGTGCCCCAATATTAATTCCATGCAACAGTTGTTATTTCAGGAACTGGGCCTAACTACCATTCATTCAATGGAGTCTTTAAATGAATGGTCATTAAACAAGCATTGCTCGTATATGGGAATATCTATAGTTATAGTTGGGCTTATGAATATATTAATGAATGCCACAGTCATTAAGTGAATCAATTGTTTGCTGCGGGGGTGGTTTTGCCAAAAATCAGAAATAAATGCCAGCTTTTGGTTGTCGTAATATGTGGTCACTGCAAATAGCTATAAATATTTATAAATAGCTATAAATATTGCCAGGCCCCCAACATACAATGATGTGATTGGGACGGGTTGTAAGTATCCTTCATGTAGATCACTGGAACTTCGAATGGCTGTTAAGCAACCAGTCATAAGTTGAGGACTACCTGTAATGTTTGTAAGAAATCTAAACATTTCAAAATACATTGAAATGTCTAACCTAGAACTGAGGGGAGAGTAAAGTCGAGTGCATATCCTTCCAACTTTTACAAAGAACAATCTAACTAAAAAGTTATCTGGTCCAATCCTTGCTTAATTATAAAGTGAGAGGCCTTGGAGTTGCTCATTAAGATGTATCAGCTGTACTGCAAAAAGAGCAACAGTACGATCACTTGGCCAGAGGCATTGTTTTGGCAGCAAGATAATTGAATCTTATTGCTACATTTCTGTTTAGAGTAATTATTTCTACATTTGTATCTAAGCCGATACATTAATGTATGTTGTACAATATGTATATATGTGAGCTTGTGAGGTTGTCCAGGCAGAAAGCATGCCCAGACGATCTCATCAGAAATGTTTGCCATGCCTATGTTCTTTCTATAAACTAAGATGCCTTATATCCTGCTTTTCCCTGGCTGTGACTGTTTCCCTGACTCCAAGGTCATTCCTACATTCCACTATAGTATATATAGAGTAAATGTTCAGCTGATGAGTAAATAACTATTGAACAGGGAGGACTGAGGTCATCCTAATAAGAAGCAGTTAAGAATCTGATGATGGTTGCATTCAAGGATGGGACCACAACAATGTTCTTGGGGAATTCTTAAACATGCTTAGGTAGGGGTTGGTTTTGAATAATGAGATTAGTTGAATTTGAAGTTTATTAATCCTTACTTTCCCAGTGCTCAACATTAAGTCTAGAAGGGCTATATGAAAAGTGTTGTTTTTTTCCCACTCCCTTTAGCCACATGAGAGGGAGGGTAAAATGTGAACAGAAATTGGTCTTAATTGACCAAAATCCCCTTCATCTTATCCCACCCCCACTCCCAATTTGCCCATGATATGGTAGCCTACTGTCCTTCTATGAATGTTTTCTGGACTGGATTGGAATAATAATATGGATCAGGAAGTGATAGCCTACCTAGAATAGCTGGGAGGACTGTAAATATGATCCCTTACTATGCAGAACCACCTTTGTGTCTACTCGGTGGGGGAGAGAGTGACAGGATTGTATCTTGGGAGCAGGGCTTTGAAGAGTGAAACAACTTGTCATTATAAACTCAAATGAAGATTCCAGCATATTGTAATTTGTCCTCATTCTGCATATACTTTCTCTGGGACCTGATTTTTCTGATAGCTGCACACAGGAAGTACACCAAAAGTCTAGCTCACAGACATCATCTTGATGATGTTCATCAACTTGTCTCTTTGTTTCATTTGCCTCATCTGATTGTAGGTCAGGGTTAGGGTTAGGGTTAGGCAATCCTATGACAAAAATGCTAAGCTTTCCTATATTCTAGTTTGAAAGGTGATTGTTTCCCATGTATTAACATACAGGTTTTGTCAATAATAGATACCCTATCATGGACCAACACACTGTATTCTTAGAATATTATAAATAGGGCTTAGCATCCCCAGATATTGTACGTCTTTTTTGCAATATAGAACAAAAGGGTTTGTATCTATTAAATGCTTAAGAAACAAAGTTTGAACACTTTGTCCTGACTGACAACTCGGTGAGTCACTCTCAACAGCTATCGCTGCATTAATTATAACTAGAAATGGCAAGGCATGGACGATATCAGCATGTTAGATGTTTTCTGGGTTACAAGCAGACACACTGTTACCAGTCCAGATCAGAGCAAACCAAAAGTGCAATGATGTGGGCAGAAGAACATTAAAAGAATCTTTGCCCAGAGTGGGAAAAAAAGAAGAGGAAACCAGTGTCCAACAATACAAATAAGACTCTGGAACCAATCCTATAGTTTATATTCCCAAAGGTGCTTTTTTCAAGAAGCAATTGGATTTTCTGGTTTTTCTTTCCCTTCCCCACCATCCAGTCAGAGCTGAAGAAGCTTCTTGGATAAGAAGCTAAATGTCTTCAAAGAAAAAAAAAACACCAGAAAGTCCAATTTGCCTCTTGAAAAAAGGACCTCTGGGACAACCACGACCTGGATGATTGAGAATCTCCATAGACTATAGTGTGTATTGTACTGCACCACTCTTCCAGAGGATTTTGAATAATAATAATCATCAGCGGATGTATTTAGAATATGTAGCCTGTGACAATGCTATGAAAAATAAGCCTACTCTCTTTTCATATTAATCCTTGATAACATATTGTTCTGCATAATAGTCAGGCTAGAAGCCTTTAACAGCTTCAGAGTCTCAATTTAGCAATTTTCTTATGGGCAGGATTTTATGGCATTTCATCTCCCTGGTTTTAAAATATTTCCCTCTGTGCAACTGCCTATTTCAAAAGGGTTGTTTCAGGCTGATTAATGAGGGTTAATGACCAGGGAACCTGTCCCAGATTTCTACGAAGGATCATAGTTCCCTTGTTCTTTTACTGCTTTAATCTTAGCATCTTAAACCAGCACTTAGGATAGCAGTTCTTTTAGGGGGCCCAACAGAGACACAGGCACAGGGAGCCTAGCTGAAGCTTCTCAACACTCTTTGCACAACTGGCATGTTTCTGAGTGTAACGTGGCTCAAATGCATTTATTGATAGAATATAAATCTTAGCTGGACAGCAACATTCAAAGCAAATTAATCAGTGTTTAAACAATCTAAACAATTAAAAACCATCCACCTCCCCAAAAAACCAAAACTGGGAAGCAGATAATTAAAATGCCAAGTTAATAAAAAGCCCACCTGAACAAATGGCTTTTGCTTAACATCCTGAAAATCAGAAGGCAGTTTTCAAGAATGCCTGATCAAATGACTCAGTTACCTTAGCGTTCATCCTACCTATAGAAAAGACTCAGATTGGTCTGATGTCTAAGTGCAGCTCTGCAAAAAAACAGATCTGCGTTCAAAGTGCATGTGCCTTTGCTAAATGAAGGAATAAAACTATTTACTAAGAATGTATTACTATTCTTCTTCTCATCCTTCCTATTACTTATCTCTTATGACTATAACCTTTTGCTTGTATCTTTATGATTTATACTGTTTTATTTAGTTTCCTAGTATGATTTAAATGCTTATTTAGTATCCTATGACTATCATTAAGTATTGTATCTTATGATTTTTGATGAATGTATATTTTTATGCATCAAAGACAAATTCCTTGTGTGTCAAATCACACGGCTAATAAAGAATTCTATTCTATAAGGGAAATCTGCTCCGTAGGAGATTCCAATGTCAGTATAGCAATCTTATTTTCTGTGTAAAATGTACAACCAGACCAGATCTTCAGAACAGAGAATTGATCTCTCTCGCTCAATCTCCCCAGCCAAATTGAAAGTTATTAATAGCTAAAATGGCTATATGATAATAACCAAAGAGAATTGGTAGTGCAATGCAAGATGAAAAAAAATGTGCCACTCTTTCTGAAGTAGATTTAAGTTGTTTAAATGTAAGTATGTGTGCATATTTTTTAATCACAGTAAAGCAAAAAAGCTTGGTGTTCTTTTTAGTTTTCCAGATGAGGAATACAATGACTCTCAAACAGGATTCATATTTTCATCTGCAGAAACTCAAGATGCAGCTTTGTAAGTCACACAAAGGGATTAGTTTGTATCAGGAGAAATGAGGCTGTTTCATTTCTCTAGACTTCACATCACACTTTGGGCTCTTCTCACTTGATCACTTCAATTCACTATCTCAGTATAAAATGTGCAGGTAGGTTTTCTACAATCTAAGTTACATACTAGTTGTGTCAACGTTTTACATAAAAACTGTAAACTCATAAAGAGTTCTCTATGCTGGGCCAAGAAATAAAGTGCTTTGCTGGAGATGAGACAAATATGAGCACACGGCAAACCCTACCTCAGACACAAATCAGCGCCAGCAGCCTTATCACCCAAGAGTCAAATGCTCTGCGTTCAGCTGAATGTAAATCCAGACTGGACACAAGTGGCTGCAGGTAGTTTTCACTTGTTCAGTCAACCTCCCTCCTCCCTACCTCACTGTATCCCCAGTTTCCTATTTTTCTAAAACTCCAGAAGTTTTACTATCCTTTTTATGACTGAAGTGTGGAAGAGATGCTTGACACAAAACTAAGGAACAGATTGTATAGATGGAGGTTATTATCTTGCTTTAGCCAACTGGTAGAATTTATTAGCTACTCTTAAATCTAGTGTATTCAAGGACAACCCCCCTTTCCCCCCCTCTGTGTGTGTGTGTGTGTCTGTGTGTGTAAGATTAAATGGCAGCTGAGCTATATGAGATCAACGGGATTTATTTCAGGAAAAGCCCAAGAGCATTGAGATGTAAACTCTTCATAGGAAGGAAGGAAGGAGGGCCTGTTTAACGTTAGGACCGACTCCAATCACTATGCAGCTAGCTTACCTGTAGGAGACCTGCTTCCTGATAGCCAAGTGCAGGAATTGGTCATCCATTCCCGCGGACGGACCTGCCGCAGCTTCGGAAGGTTTCAAGGTGGGCCCCAGACTTGATGGCAGAGATTTCCCAGCTCCCAGGACCCTCCATTCGTCTCTGACCAGCCTGCGCAGGGGTGTCTTGATCTCTCTGGCTGCCGTCGCGCCGGCTTCAGCGGCATCCCAGCCGCTCCGATTCCGGGGCGCTTCAGCCATTCTCTTCGAGCGACTCTTTTTGCGCTCGGGTTTCTACCGCCTCAGCCGGGTGGGGGTGGGGTGGGGGGGCTCCGGTTGATCTCGGACGCTTTGGACGCAGGTGGATCGAATTTTTATTTTATTTTATTTTTTCCAGGAGGGAAGCAAGCAAACCCGACGTGTGGCAGCCTTTCGGGGGAAGAAAGCGCAGAACCTCTTCGTCTTCTTGGGCTCCACGCTTTCTGGAATCCAAGTTGCGGCGGGTGGGTGGGTTTGAAATCCAGGAAACTTCAGTGAAGATGGAAGAAGCGCCCAGCTCGTCTCTGGCGCTCTGAAAGAAGGAACGTAAAAGGGGGACTGAAGTTTTAGTCCTGGAAGGAATCGGGATGGGAGGCGCGGAGGAGAAGAAACCTGAGGAAGACCCCGATCTCGAAGCGAGGAAAAGAAACTGCCGCGTCTCCTCTGCCGGCGGTGGGGCAAGAGGCGAGTGCAGGTGGCTTGGCTGCTGCCGTCCAAACGCTCGGCTCCCGAGTCCAGGTTTACCTCAGCGGAAGAGCTGGAGCAACGGATCCTACAGCTCCGGAGACCAGAAGAGGCAGGCGGGGAAAAAAAAAGAGAGAGAGAGAGAGGTTGCGGGGGGGCGTCGTTGTGTTCACGCTACCCAAGATTGCAGTGTCACCTTAGAGACACGCGGAAACGGGTTCTTAACCCTTGCCAGACCAGCGATAGGAGAAGGGAAGCTTGGAAGGAAGGAAGTTTGGGGCTCTAGGGATACCCCCCCCACACACACACACACACATACACGATCCAGGACAGGTCGGCCAAAATCCGAACAGGGCGGGCAAGGTTTTCCTGACTGCACTCTATGCAAGTCTCTCAATCAAACAGGTCGCGGTTGTCCCAAAGATGCTTTTTTCAGGAGGCAACTGGGACTTCCTTGATGTTTTTTTATTTTATTTTATTTAAAGACGTTTCGCTTCTCATCCGAGAAGTTTCTTCAGCTCCGTAGGAGCTTCTTGCTGAAGACGAGCTGAAGAAGCTTCTTGGATGAGAAGTGAAACGTCTTAAAAAACAATGACAAAGTCCAGTTGCCTCCTGAAAAAAAACACCTTTGGGACATCTATGGAAGCGAAAGTTGGACTTGGAAGAAACAATACAAAAAGAGGGCGCCTTTGAATGTTGAAGACCCCATGAAACTATTTACGAAGTCTGCATTACTATTACTACTAATCTTCTCATCACTCCTTATTGCCCATCTCCTCCCACTTGTGACTGTATTGACTGTTTCCTAGTATGATTTGATTGCTTATTGTACCCTATGACTATCATTATGTTGTACCTTATGATTCTTGACTCTTGACGAATGTATCTTTTCTTTTATGTACACTGAGAGCATTTACACCAAGACAAATTCCTTGTGTGTCCAATCACACATGGCCAATAAAAGAATCTCTCTCTCTCTCTCTCTCTCTCTATCATCTATCTATCATGCTCAGGGGTGGGATCCAAATTTCTTAACAACCGGTTCTGTGGGCATGGCCTAATTTGTGGGTGTGGCTTGGTGGTCATATGACTGGGTGGGTGTGGCTTGGTGACTGGGGGGTGACTTGGTGGTCATGTGACTGGGTAGGTGTGGCTTGTATGTAAATATTGTAAATATTTATGTAAATATTGAATTTATATATATTGAATTTTTATATAGAATTTATATATAGATCTACTTTTTGCAGTCTGCTGCCTGAGGCTGCATTGAAAAATAGAAGCTTCAGTCCTAAGGAAGGTTCAGCTCTGGTCTCAGGCCAGTTCTCACCCACCCCACAACCCCCTGAATTCCACCCCTGACTGGGCCTCAGGGAAGCCTCCTGGGCGAAGGCAAAGCAGTACAACAGCGATTTAGATTAGCTAGAAAGCAGAAATCCAACGGGAGGGGAGGGGCCAACCAGTGGCACAATTTGCCGGTTCTCCAAACTGCGCAGAATTGTAACAACCGGTTCTATAGAACTGGTCCGAACTGGTAGAATCCCACCCCTGATCATGCCCAGCCAAGGAAACCAACTGATGGATCATGGAGCAAGTCTAGCCATAGTTTTCACTTGAGGCACAAATAACCAGATTGAGATTAATCTACTTTGGACATCCCAAAGATGCTTTTGCAAGAGGCAACCGGACTTTCTGGTTTTTCTTTGAATACATTTCACTTCTTGTCCAAGAAGCTTCTTCAGCTCTGACTGGATGGTGGGGAATGGAAGGATTTATACTCCTTGCAGACAGCTGGTCATTTGCATTCTTTGCATGCATTTGGAAAATTGAACAGCCCTGTCTCAACAAAGGAGGAGGGATACGACATCATCTATCTCCAATCTATAACACAGTCTTTTGCACAGTTCCAAGAAGGCTCCACACCCATTTGCACTACTCAGGTGACCCTGATGACACAGATAAATCTCCAGGTGGCCTTAATGACTTGCTAAAAGAATGCAAATGACCAGCTGTCTGCAAGGAGTATAAATCCTTCCATTCCCTACCACTCAGTCAGTTGAAGAAGCTTCTGGGATGAGAAATGAAATGTCTTCAAAGAAAAAGCAAAAAGTCCAGTTGCCTCTTGAAAAAGCAACTTTGGGACAACCATGACCTGGATGACCGAGAATCTCCATAGACATCTACTCTGGACATGTTATGTGAACACCTAACTCTTTGGAGAAGGTTGTAATGCTAGAAAATGTATAAGGAAAGAGAAGAGGATGATCAGCTGCAAGGCAAATGGACTAAATTACAATAGCAATAGATACACGTTGGAGGTCTCTGAAGAGCCAGGTTGGGGACAGATTGTCTTGGAGAAAATCTATGTACATGGTCTCTAAAAATCACTAAAGACCTGATGGCACATCAGCCAGCCAGCCAGTCAGATATGAAATCCAGTTGCCCAGCAACATGGTGCAAAAGACAGCTGCTGAGTACTGGATCTAGGAAGAGGAACTGCTTGGAGGACCAGGATTGCTGGCTGAGTGTGGGTGGTCATTCGGTTTTCATAATTGCTACAAAACAGAGACTCCCAAAGCCTTGTCCTGCTCTTCTCCCAGGGATATACATTTCATTTCTACCATTGTTACATCTTTGACAGATGTGTTATCTTCCACATTAATCTCCCAATGAGGAAATATTAAGGTGAAGACAAAACTGATTGTTCCCACTATTGAACTGGAATGGTTTGAACCCCCATTTGCTCATTCTCAAGGAAGGATATTCAACACTCCCAGTGTTGAATATCAGAAGGTTAAATCTACAAACCAAACTTAAAGAGCCATACAACTCACGTTTCAATTGTTAATACACAACCCCCTCTGTTCCACTTGCTCCTCCTTGAAGTGGAGAAGAATATCTAAGCTAGAATATCTGACCTGAGTCCCGCATATTGGAAAATTGCCATTAGTGTAATTATGGTATATGAACAAGCCACAATTGGTTGGAGTCACACAACTGGCTAAGGATAAACAAACAAAACACATCAAGGCTTAGGGTTAAATATGAACAAAACAACTCTCTGAAATATGCAGAGAAAATGAGTTACAAAGAAATTTCAGTTATTCTCCAGCCTTAGGTAAATCACTATCAGCCCTATATGGTAGACCAAATCAGGGAACCAACTCCATAGGAAGATTAGGGTTATATTTTATTATGACATGCTATACTATAGTCCCAATTCTTCATCTGTAAGACTGGAATAATATTGAGTCCATTTTGACAAGGACATTCAAAGAAATTTAAAAAAAAAAGAATCCCAAGATTCTTTCATTCAAAAAAATATATAGACCTTGGTAGGATAATGAAATTTCAAATAGCACACTGTATTAGGACTATCAAAATATCAAAAGACTTCAGCATTCAATACCATCATTCCAGACACTCTTCTAAGTAAATTAAACCAACTAGCGGTACCTGAACATATTTGTAAGTGGATCATAAGCTTCCTAACAGACAGGAAGCAGCAGGTGAAGCTAGGCAGAATCACATCCGATACCTGTACAATCAGCACAGGGCCCCCACAAGGCTGTGTGCTTTCTCCACTTCTCTTCTCCCTATATACCAATGATTGCATCTCAAACGATCCATCTGTTAAAATACTGAAGTTTGCAGATGATACAACAGTGATTGGTCTCATTTGAGACAACAACGAATCTGCATGCAGTCAGGAGGTTGTACAACTTGCCTCGTGGTGTAACTGGAACAATCTGGAACTGAACACACTCAAAACCGTAGAAATGGTGGTATACTTTAGAAAAAAACCCTCCCATACTACCACCTCTTACAATACTAGACAACATAATATCAACAGTAGAGACCTTCAAATTTCTAGGTTCTATCATATCACAAGACCTAAAATGGACAGCTGACATCAAAAATGTCATCAAAAAAGCACAACAAAGAATGTTCTTTCTGCGCCAACTCAGAAAGCTCAAAGTGCCCAAGGAGCTGCTGATACAGTTCTGCAGAGGAATTATTGAGTCTGTCATCTGCACCTCTATAACTGTCTGGTTTGGTTCTGCAACCTAACAGGACAGACACAGACTTCAGAGAATAATTAGAACTGCAGAAAAAAAAATTATTATCAACTTGCCTTCCCTCAAGGACCTGTATACTGCACGAGTCAAAAAGAAGGCTGTGAAAATATTTACAGACCCCTCACATCCAGCACATAAACTGTTTCAATGCCTACCCTCAAAATGACGCTGTAGGGCACTGCGTACCAGAACAACTAGACACAAGGACAGTTTTTTTCCCAAATGCCATCACTCTGCTAAACAAATAAGTCCCTCAACACTATCCAACTATTTACAAAGTCTGCACTACTATTACTATTAATCTTGTCATCACTCCTTATCACCCATCCCTTCCCACTTATGACTATATGACTGTAACTTTGTTGCCTGTATCCTTACGATTTATATTGACCGTTTCCTAGTATGATTTGATTGCTTATTCTACCCTATGACTATATTTGTATATATGTCCTAATTTGTTCTTGTATCTTCCACCTCCTTATCCATGTACTTTCATTTTCTAACACCAAGGAGCAAATGTTCAATTATTTTGCTTGATTATTTGAAGGAGCAGACAGGTTTTCTTTTAAATAACTCACCACAATTTAATGTGTCCTGTAAGAAAGCTATTTACCTCCATTCCTTTTACAAAGCTGCAATTACTCTGTTATAGGACAGGGATTATCTTAAGTGTAATTACTCAAAAATCTTTCATATAAACCCTCTGATTTTGGATCAAAGGAGTTATAGAGTACTATATAATTTATTTTAAAGCCAGTAGAGGTTTGCTGCATAACCTTCTCTATCATTACTCTGTTTCCTTTCTCATGGTGTCTTTCCACACTGGTGAGATGAAATCTTTCCCCACCCATTTTTGAATTCACAGAAAATAGTACCCTCATGACATTGCCAAATCCTACCGATCAACTACTGCCTCTGTTCCCAGTTACTGTCATCACCTCACTTTCTTCAAATGACCAAACCTAATGGATTTATGCACCTCAAGGCTGCCTTAGACAGTCAGAAGAAAGGGGAAATGGTTTCATAATGATGTCTGTCTTGCCATCCATACAGCGTTAACTCTTTGGCTCGGGTAAAATATTTTCCACAAGGGAAACATAATCTTTACTGTCAATATAACCAATGTGATCATAGCACATTTTTTTCTTTTTTAGCACAGATTCATATTTATGCAACCCAGAGTTATTTTATCTCCATCTTAAATTACCTTATGGAATTAACCAAACTATATTGGGTTATATTTATCAGAATTCAGCAACTAATCAAATTCACATTTTGGGCTGAACTGAGCCATAGTTGAACAAAGTACACTTGATTGGGTTCACATGCTACATTAAGCTCTAAGCTATAATTTATAAAGCACAATGACTGGAGGTGCTCAGCATGATCTGCAACCCAACAAGACAGAAACAGACTTCAGAGAGTAATTAGGACTGCAGAAAAAACAATTACTACCAACTTGCCTTCAATCGAGGACCTATATAATGCACGAGTCAAAAAGAGGGCTGTGAAAATATTTACAGACCTCTCACATCCTGGACATAAACTGTTTCAACTCCTACCCTCAAAACAACACTATAGAGCACTGCACACCAGAACAACTAGACACAAGGACAGTTTTTCCCCGAATGCCATCACTCTGCTAAACAAATAATTCCCTCAACACTGTCCAACTATTTACAAAGTCTGCACTATTATTATTAGTATTAATCTTCTCATCACTACCACTATCACTTGTGACTGTATGACTGTAACTTTGTCGCTTGTATCCTTACGATATATGACTGTTTCCTAGTATGATTTGATTGCTTATTGTACCCTATAAAACTATTATTAAGTATTGTATTTTATGATTCTTGATTCTTGATGAATGTATCTTTTCTTTTATGTACACTGAGAGCATTTGCACCATGACAAATTCCTTGTGTGCCCAATCACACTTGACCAATAAAGAATTCTATTCTATTCTATTCTATTCTATTCTATTCTATTCTATTCTATTCTATTCTATTCCATTCCATTCCATTCCATTCTAATACTTGGGTGAAAAAAAAAACAGCAGGAAATACACTCATACCAGCGTTAAAGGCCAGACTGGAAAGTTTATATAAAGAAGAAAAAAACAGGAGAAGATAATGGAAAATCAAGATTACAAATGAGCTCTGCCAGTGCCATGGTATGATTGTCCCTTCTTTACATTTGGGGGAGTGGGGCTCCTGGCAGTCCTGCAGTTTATAACACATGATGTAATTTGTTGGGTATCACTTAATTACAGCAGGGGTATCAAACTCAATTTCATTGAGGGCTGCATCAGGGTTGTGTTCAGTGGTAGGTTCCTACCACTTTGGGATAACTGATTGTTAACTTTCTGAGCAGTTTAGCAAACTGGTTGTTGAAAGAACTCATTAGGGCAGATAACTGGGTGTTAAATTATTTGAATTGCATTTGACCTCGAGGGGCTGGGGTGGGTGTGGCCAGAGTGGGCATGGCCAACTTGATGTCACTTATGTCAGGGGCACCTGTGGCGGCCTGTGTGCTCTGCCAGTGAAAACGGACTCTCAACCTCTGTTTTTGGCTGGGATGACCTCCTGCAACTCTCTGCCAGTGAAAATGAAGCTCAGGAGGGCCTCCCAAATTCTGTTTTCACTGGCAGAGGGTTGCAGCAGGCCAACCCAGCCGAAAACGGAAATTGAGAGCCCGGTTTTCCTGGCAGAGGCACCGTGGGCCAGTCCTTTGCAGTTTCCAGGGTAGCCTCATGGGCCAGATCTAAACACAGGCCAGATTCGGCCCACAGGCCTTGAGTTTGACACCCTGGCGTAGAGAATTCTTGACCACTAAGCTCTCCTATGACTTAGTAGTACTGTGATTTTTGTTCCTAGCATACCTCCTCACTTCAGTTAATTTCACTTCTGCTTGTAAGCTTCTCTCTACTACGGAAATGCCAACTTTCCATGTCTTTTGCCAGCTTTCACTTTCTTTATTCTTCTCATGAAGCTCAGTTGCCTATCTCTATAAGGAAGTTAGTGCCTCCTGCAGCAGATTTGCACAAATTTCTCTGACCAGATGTTCACAGAGTTTTGCAAAAGAGAGCCTTTTTTGTACAGTCCCCCAAATACAGAAGAAAATCTTGCAAAGCAAAGCAAGGGTTACATATAAAAATGACTTTTTTTATATAAAAAGAAATCTCTGTCTTGTGATAGTTCATTGCTTTTTCTGATTTTCTCCAGGGTTTTGCCCATCATTCACCTGCTATTTCTAACCCCACACACAACCTTCCCACGTCTCCCTCCTGTCTTGTCGTGACTTGTCATTTAGCCAAACTCTAAGCTTTCAATTCCTCCCATGACTCAGTCCCAGAAAACATTAATAGACTGCCAGGTCTGGGTTGCAAAAATCCATACAACAACTAGATGGCAGCAAAATGATACAGAAAATTCAGTTGGTTTGTTCATTTGCCATGTTATCAGATTAAAAACAAAAATACTTTAGAAAAATGTAATTGAATGCATTAGGCCCATTTAACAAGAAAAACCACAGGAAGAACCAAAAAAACTGTGTCAGTTCAAGAATTCAGAAAACATGGGCTGATCTGCTATCTGGGAGAATGTATTGATTTATTTGAATCCTACCTTTAGTGTTTTTTACAAATAAATCAAGGTAGCAAATAGATCCCACACACCTTCTTCCTCCTATTTTCTCCACAACAAAAGGCCTGTGAGATGGGTTGGGCTGAGAGAGAGAGAGACTGGCCTAAGGTCACCCAACTGGCTTTCATGGCAAAAGCAGGCCTTGAATTTATGGTCTTCTGCTTTCTAGCTTGATACCTTAACCACTAGACCAGGGGTCTGCAGCCTTAAACACTCAAAGAGCCATTTGGACCCATTTCCCACAGAAAAGAAAACACTGAGAGCCAATAATTTAACAACCAGTGTGATTGGGTGGGCGTGGCCAACTCAACGTCACTCACCTCCATTCAGTCAGCTCCTGCTCTGGAATATGGAGTAAATCTCCATCCCCTGCTATCACCCTTGTCTTCTTAGGCCAGGCGAGGAATGATGGGGAGGGGGGGAGGCCAGCCAGTGGTGGAATCAACCGACAGGAAGCCACAGCAGGAGGGCTAAAGAGCTGCATGCGGCTCCAGAGCCGCAGATGGCAGACCCCTGCACTAGACTAAACTGATGATTCCAGAGAAGGCCATACTAAGATCCTGCTCCATGGCCATGCAAATAATACTCCCCAAGGTAGGGATACTCCCAGCAGGGAATCTTCTTTTCCACATATTAATGGATAGGGAGAAAGTCCTGGGAGAAGATGGACCCAACGATATTTAGATCCTGAGTCATGAAGGATTTACAACCAACACCTTGATGTGCATCCAGATGTACACTAGTAACCAGAGCTGCTTTTGAAGCAGTGATATTAAGCAAATAAACGGACTCTTCCTGTAACTGCCTGAGCTGTTGTGTCTTTAATTTCTTGCTAGTGGCTGTCCAGATATTTGCAGTTTCGATACAGTCCTGTAGGAAGTTAGCACCCAACCCTCTCCTAGAAAATTGAAATATCCTAGGAAATATTAAAAAGGCAGAATATTTCCCCTGAAAAGAGTAGAAACTCTAGAGCAGAAACATCTCAGAAGCTCACCCTCACCTTTGTTAATTTGGTGGGCCATTAAGGTCTGGGCCAGAATACTTTACATAACAAAGACTTCCAGGTAAAGAATACCTGGAAATATATTATATATATTGCCCAAAAGCCCTTTCATTACATTATCATCCAGCAAGGCTCAACCAAGCCTGGAACTCAGGACAGCCTACAGAGTTGTCCCTGCATGGCCCCATGGGAGTCTGGGAACCAATCAGAATGCAAGCTCCAATTCAAATCCCAACAAATGTTATAAAATCCAGGCACTCTCAGCATATCAGCCCTTCCTTCTTTTTTAAAAAAATATCCTTACGGTTTATATTGACTGTTTCCTAGTATGATTTGATTGCTTATTGTATCCTATGACTATCATTAAGTGTTGTACCTGATGATTCTTGAATCTTGACGAATGTATCTTTTCTTTTATGTATACTGAGAACATTTGCACCAAGACAAATTCCTTGTGTATCCAATCACACTTGGCCAATAAAGAATTCTAATCTAATCTAATAACTGCGGCAAGAAAGACCATGAAATGGGGCAAAATTCACTTCACAAATGTCTCGCTTAACAAATGAAATTGGGGTCGTATGTCAAGGACTACCTGCATGTCAGAAGTTGTTAATCAAGGTTTCCATATTTCCAGTGCAAACTTGGTACAAAAATTAGATTTTTACCAGTAGGTTTTACTCTCCTGCTTTGCAAACAGCAGGGTTGCAAATGTCTTCTGCAGTTGCATTGATTGATTTTTATTTAATCTGCCACTCAGTGGAAAAGCTGCAAAAGTAGTTCTGAAGCAGCAGGGTAAGCTATTTCCCTTGGGTGGAAATTCCCATCCCATCCCATCCCATCCCATCCCATCCCATCTATTGTCTCTACAGGGTTTCCCCTCCTGCCTGAAACAAAATCCTGCATTGCTTTGCCACCATCTTTCTTGTTTCTGGATGTTCTGAGGCAGGGCTTGGTTGCTTCCCTAAGAAAATATTTTCCTTTCCATGAAAAGCACAGGGCTCAGGGGAGATGGAGAATTGGGTTGAGGTGCTGGCTGGCTGGCTGGCTGGCTGCCATTTTTGTGCTTTTTCCCAATGGTCCTCTAGAAGGAGCATTGATAGGAGCACAGAAAGTGGGACAGTGGAGCAAACAGCCTGCAAATTTGCAATTTGGATGAGGCCAAGCCAGTGGGATTCTTAATAGACTAAACTGTAGTAGCTAGAAAAGGGAGAGGAGAACGGTCTTCAGCCCTTTCTTAGCCATGAAATGTAAGGGTGACCTTCAGATGTTCATTGTGCTCAACTTACCTGGGAGATGGAGATGAATAATCTTGCATGTTACTTTTAAGTTCTTGATGGAAAGATTGCATTAAATGTCATACTACAAATAGCCTCCATTATTATAATCTGCTGACTATAATCAATAGAGGCCTGCAAAATTAATCAAGGGAGAATTGCTGGGTGGTGAAAACGACTGTCTAAAAACTTTATTTTTATTTTTTTGCTTGGAGATGGAGAGAGGCAGCTTAAAAAGCCAGTGTCCTTATTATTTTTGCTGTTACCCAGAAGGACAATCTCATTTGGTGGACACCTGCCACAATTAGAATCATCCAGTAAAAACTCCTATATTCTGGAAAGCACTTACTCAATTTCTACTAGAACAGATTTTTCTGCTATTGATGGCACAGTTCCTCTTGGCTGAGAGAGCCATTCGTTGCTCAGAAATTTATTTCCAGGAAAAAGATTCCTGTCTAAATTAATATGTCTATGGGGATATATGTATCTGAAAGCCTCCTTAGTCACAATATCTTCCCAATGAGGAGCTGAAGAATCTATTAAGGAAGGTGATTGAATTTGTCAAGCATAGCTTGTTCCCTATAAACTTCATAATGATGATTTCTTCTGGTGCCTTTTCTCTCCAAATGGCCCTCTGCCCACCAGTGCATGCCTTGTGATATGTTACAGCAGCAGCAGGTCAAGAAAAAACAACAGAATTACTATTTTTCTACTGTGAGTTTTACTGGTTCGAATTAACTGCTTGTTTATTAGATTTCTATTCCGCCGTGTTCAAGGTAGATAAATAATTATTTCCTCAAAGTTGTCTTTATGTAACAATCCCATATGTCATGTCCCTGGTGGAGACTGACTCTGAGGAAGAGGAGGAATAGCCAACAGGGAGTGAGAATGTGGCTCCAGAGGTGGTGGAGGAGGCTGGGGAAGGGCAGAGACCGGCTGAGCAATCAGAGGAGGATCCAGGCCCAGGGCATGCAGGAAGGAGAGGATCAGGGAAAAGCATGGTCTACTCCAGAGGAGAGGGCCTTGATCCTCCTCATGGGTGTGAGCTGTGAGCTCGGTATAAGACTTTGTAACTGCGTGTTCACAGATGCTGAAGTCAAATTAGTGTTTTTCCTTGGATGAGCTTTATCTTTGTTGGCGTTCTTCCCATGGACTCTCCCTGGTTATCTTCCTGGAATGTGTGATTAATTATCTTAGTTTGCCTTGGAACTCTCGTCAATATGGTTTGTTTCTGGTTTCCTTTTGCTTCATTATCTACTTTTAGAATTTAAACTGTGACTAATAAAACAGCGAAGTTAAGCTGAAGGCATTGCAAGACCTTGATTCATGTTTTAGTTTTTGTGTTATTTTTGAGACACTACAGGTCATCACATCATAGGTTTGGGTGAAAAAATAGAGACTGACCCTAAGCAACTGAAGGAGCTTGATTTTGGATTTCCCAGGTACTAATTTAGTATCCCCTGAGAGACAGTTTGGCATACTTGTTAAAGCAGTAGACTAGAAACCAGAATACCATGAATTCTAGCCCTATTTTTATATACAAAGTGAGTGATTTTAGCCCAATCATTCTCTTTCAGCTCTAGAAAGCTGTCTTCAGGTCATCCTCAATCCCTATCTAAGCCTTTTAAAATTTGCCTTTAGTTGTTCCAGGTTAAATAGGATTCTACATTTTAAACATACACCAAACAACAGTACCTATACGATGGTTATGATCTTACAGGCTTCATCAACTTTTTGTTAAAACTTGTTATCTCCTCACAAGCCCCAACCCTTCCCATAGTACCAAGGAGAGCGGTTGATGGATATTTTCCCCAAAGCTGATCACGGAACAAAACAAAGCCAAGAGAACCCATTAGTCGTTGCCTTTAATGTGCCTTTGGCATCATAAAGGCAGAACCATTCACTTACCTTGTGTCCAAGAGGCAGCAAATATTATGCTGATATATATCTTTCTGCTAGCACACAAACTGGGTAATAGGATATTAAGGCAACTCGGAGAAAAAGCTGTAGAGGAACAGTAAATAATTACTTCATTCTTTCCTAAAAAGCTGTCTTTGGGAGTTCTGTCTTTTATTTCTTTGAATTGTTTTAATAAAATTTTGGTGCTTATTCTAAATGAAAGTGATCAATTTTTCACTTCTTATATACAGAATATACCCTTCTTGTCTTAAGAGATTACAATAGATGAGCTTTAAACAAAAGAAAAATACTTATTTCAGTTATAAAAATGTAGATTCAATAGCAACATCCATGAAGCTCAAAGCTTTGTTCTTTATTTTCTTTTATTGCAGTTATGAGTTTGCTAACACCACTAATATTGTGATTCATTATTCACCTGCCTTTTATTTAATTACTCGATGCAATATAATTGGGCTTATCTGGTTGTTAGGGTTGTGATTGTTTATGCACCATTGTTATATACTGGCAATGTTTATACCGTTTTCATATTCATTAAAATCATACTGAATATTTCATTTCTATGGGCATTTAAACCACTGTTCTTTTGATTTTATCTGCTGCTAGCATCATACAGGTTAGGGTGAACTATACATTTCAAATGCTTATATTTAATTCAATTGGAATGTTGTCTTGTTTAAAAATGGACATTTAAATATTTGAGCTTGAACAAAGTTCAATAAATAAGAATCAAACTGTTGTTGAAGGGAAGTTGATGTGTAAATGTTTCTTTCTTTTCAGAACTTAATTAGGGATGTAATAAAATCAGAATACAATTAAACATGCTCAAACATGTTCTGAAAACAATCCCCTACAGATATACTTCAGCATAAAGCTGCCTAAGATTGCTTGACTAGTTGATTTATTTATCAGTCAAGACAACCAATAATGCAATCTTATCCCCATTGGCTTATAAGTAAGTCTTAATGAATTAAAGGGGAATTTGCTCATGGCAAGCTTGAAATCAGATTTCAGTCTGAATCTTGCAGCTGTAGCTTTGTTTCTAGCTCTCATTTTAGCAGTAATTTATTTGGCTTAAATTTCACTTTCTTAATGTCTGCTTGTCAGGCTGCTCTTCATAAGCCCAGGAGAAGAGCCAATTAAAAAAAAATGACAGCAGCAGTGCTGTCTGCCTCCTTTGATGCTGAGCTATTTGCATTTGCTCTCAAGCCTAGTAGGAGGTTTTAAGAAGATTTGGACTAGAAGACCCATCAATACAGGTAGTCCTTGACTTACAACAGTTCATTTAGTATCAGTTTAAAGTTATAACAGCACTGAAAAAAGTGACTTAGGACCAGAGGTGGGATTCAGCATTTTTTTACTACCAGTTCTGTGGGTGTGACTTGGTGGGCATGGCAGGGGAAGGTTACTGCAAAATCCCCATTCTCTTCCCACTCCAGGGGAAGGTTACTGCAAAATCTCTGTTAACCAACTCATTAACTTGATTTCCAGCTCCATTCTCCTGTGCAGGGCAACAAAAGAAGACCCAGCCGATCAACTGGGACTCAGGAGGCAGAGAATAATTGGGGGAGGGGCCAGTCAGAGGTGGTATTTGCAGGTTCTCTGAACTACTCAAAATTTCCGCTACCGGTTCTCCAGAACTGGTCAGAACCTGCTGAATAACACCCCTGCTTAGGGCCCTTTTGCAACGTCTCTATGATCATGTGCTCAAAATTCAGTTGGTTGGCAACTTTTTCATATTTCTTTTTCTTTCCAATTATATTTTTTTATTTTTAATTATATAAAATACAAAAAAAGAAAGAAAGAAAAGAAAATAGGAAATTAAGGGATGGGTACAGGGAAAGGAGGTGTGAAATACAAGGGGGAAGAGAAAAAGAAAGAAAAGGGGGCATTGACTTCCAACTTTTCCTAGCACAGTACAAGATAAATACACTCCAACCTCAACTTTGTGCTTTTACATATTAATATATAACTAGCCATTTCTATAACACCAACTCTTTCTAATCAACAAAACTAAAATCAAAGTTTCCTTTTTTGTCCTTCACAAGCACAAATTCCAGAAGTGATATCCAAATAAGAACCTATTTTCCTCTCTAAATAAAGTATTCAATTTAACCATTTCTGCTTTATCTTGCATGCTATACTTCAGATCGTTGCTGTGTCCCAAGGTCATGTGATCAATTTTTGGGATCTTTAGACAAGCAAAGTCAATAGGGAAGCCAGATTCACTTTACAACCATGTTACTAGCTTAAACAATGCCAATGATTCACTTAACAACTGTGGCAAGAAAGGTCGTGAAATGGGGCAAAACTCATTTAATGTCTCAACCACAGAACTTTTGGGCTCAGTTGTGGTCGTACGTTGAGGGTTACCTGTATGGGATGTGAAAAGAGCATTCCAGAAACTCTAGTTATCCCCTAAGCTAATTTTATTTCATTATCTCCTAAATAAATCCATTTTATTGTTCAAGTGAATCTTTAAGAAACTACTGTTATGCAAAATGTTTCAACAGAAGAAAAGTATGGATATATATATATAATGTTAACAAAATATTACATTCAGAATTAATAATTGTAACAGGAAAAATGAATTATGTTACAAACATCTTCAAAAAAAATTAACCACATTGGTTGAAACTCTTTGCCCTTTTGTTTTATAAAGAATCTAATTAAATATTTATTAAAAAAACAAATCAGGTGTACATTTTTCCTTCTAAGATTGTTGGATAATACAATTGGCCTCATAGCACCAAATGCCACAATGTTTGATGTCTTATTGGATTCTTAATTCTTAATTTTCAGCCAAGAGGAACATGTGCATCTTATCACAATGTGATTGATGTAGTTATATTAATCCTGTTGAGGTTTACCCAAAATGTGACAATAGGACAAAAACAAATCATATGAATTAATGTTCCAGCTTCTGAGGTGCATCTCCAAGAGCAAAATAGATGCAAAATATTAATACGTTCTTGTCTGAAATATATGCAACAATTTTATTTGTACTGAGTATATATGAAATCATAGCTACTAAATGGTAAATTGTGTAAAACAAATAGCCATTGATTTATCATGTGAGGACATTCAAATCTGTTATTCTAGAATCACACAAATAATTAACATTGATTCCATCAATTTCCCATTAATTTTTTTTTGCAAACCTTTTAGAAATAGTCTTCTTATAATTAAATTAATCCAAAGTCATTGTGTAAGAGGTCTTTTTTAGTTTGTTGCAAAACTAACTGAGATGTTAGTTTTAACTTAGGATGGTTATCCCACAATGTAAATATTTCATGGATATAGAGATCCAAGTTATATCTCTGATTCAAAGCTCTGATTTATCCATGCTGGAGGAGGAAGGCTCTATAGGAGCTCAGGATAATCTCTTGTTTTTTTCCTCAGGAAAAGAGCCTGTATGTGAAGTCCAAGAGTTTCTCTGGGCTAATCTATAATCCATTACTTCATTAATGTCTTTGATCCTGTGACATTTCCTCTAGCACACCCAAGAGCTAATTAGCAAAGCAACCAACAGAGAGAGCAAGGCATGATTTCCAGTCACTTGGAGGTGACATTTTCTACCCTTGATGCTCTTCTGCAGTTGATAAAGGGCTGCAGTGTTGATCTTAGAACAAGAGCTTTTGGGGTGGCACAAAAGACCTTAGCAGACAAATCTGCCTTTGTTCAGGTCAGAGAAGCAAATGTTTCAGGTAGAAAATGAGGGTACCTGGGAACGGAGAAATCTCATCACTCATCATTGGGTTGGGTTGCTAACCATCCTTGGCAAATAAGTGTGAGATCTGCTTACAAAAGAGTTGGCCATTTTCAGGGTCCCTTCAAAACCTGGACTTGAAGATAGCAAATGAAATGAAATACAGATAAACTTATGACCATTCATTTAGCAAACTTTCATACTTATGACAGGGATGAAAAACTGGTCCTTGCACTTACGATCATAGCATCTCCAGAACTATGTGATCCAAATTTTTAAGCTTGGCTTATGATTGATGCAATGTTCCAGGGTGATGTGATTGCCATTTGCAATCTTCCCATGGACTTTTGACAAACTCAATGGAGGAAGCTGGATTCACTTAACCATGTGATTCATCTAACAATGGTGGCAAAACAGGTTGTAAAATTGGGCACACCTCACTCAACAATGCCTTGCTTAGCAACAGAAGTTCCAATCTCAATTGTGGTGGTAAGTCAAGCACTATCTGTACAGTATGGATGGATGACCATGTGGGAATTACACAGAAACTGTTTGAAGTTTAAAGTAGAATGTATTAAATCAACCTTTCTTGACTTGGATGTGTTATGACAGGTCTGTCAAACTTGCGGCTTGCGGGCCTGATGCGTCATGTGCTGACCATGCTCACACCCAGTTTAGCGAAGGGGGAAAAAAGTCACGATACATCACGTGACGGCGCCATGACGACACAAGTTTGACATTCCTGTGTTATGACTATAATTTTCAGATTTCCCAGCCAGGGGTGGATGTTGTGATTTGGGTATTTGGTGATTTGAATGCTGAAAATTTCAGTAATACTTTGTGCATTAAGAAAAAAAATGCAGCTGGATTCATGCCTATTTAATTTAGTTTAATTTACATTATTGTCATTGTGCCTCGTACAACGAAATCAAACACCATCCTCAGTGCACACTATGACCATGAAAACAAACACAAACAAACATCCTTCACACTCTACACACTGAACCCAAAACCCCCAACACTGCACCAATACTGCACTATACAGTAGAATTCAATAGAGTTACTGCCCTGGGATAGAAACTATTTTTCAACCTATTTGTCCTTGTTTTTATTATCCTGTACCATCTTAGTCATATTGGTTTTTATTCAGTTTTGCCTTACAATGTTGTCTGAGTCTTTGCTTATAATAATAATAATCCATTATTAATCATATCTTAAAATACAAGCTCGGCTGTTGGCACTTATTAAACAAACCATAGGCAAAATGCAACTTGCTGCAGTTTCATAAATAGGTTAAAGTTGTTTTATTTCAATTTCTTTTAGATTTAGTTGACTGATCAGAGTTATCAATCTTAGGTTTTATTTGGGTCTCATCTTAGTTTTTGTGGTCATCGTTTAATACTTTTCTCAATTTAGCTATTTATTGTAGTTTGTTTTCTTTTCGCTTGATATTGTATGTCACTGAGAAACATTTGGGATTCAGATTAATTCTAAGTACTGTTAAACATAAATTTATATACATAAGCCAAATGAGCAAAATACAATTCCACATTGATAAGCACAAGGTCTGGTTTCTTAGAATATTTTGGGAGTGGCTGTTGATTACAGAATCAAAATATTACTAGATTTAGCCAGTGAAATAACAGCAAATAGGAGAAGAATTTCCTGAATTTCACGGACATTGATCAGCTTGAAGGTTTAATGTTGCCATTTGTGGTTTGGATTGGATATGCTATTTGGAACAATCCCACTTTGCTGAGAAGTCAAGTTCATTTCGCTCCAATCCGCCCTCTAACTTCTAGATCTAAACTAAGTGGAAGGAGAAAGCACAGTTATACTGCCTGGCAACCAGGACTCCATCACCATTTCAGCTGGCATGTAAGTGGGAGGGAAATTGTTCTAGTGCTCCATCACAGTTACATTGCTTTTTAAAGAGGAAAATGAGTTAAAAATTAGAGGATTAGTCAAAAAAAGATCTGAAATGGAATTGTTAGGAGGACCAGTTCTCTTCAACTGCAACAAAAATTTATACTCTAGGTTTATAAATACGTTCTGAGTTAAAAGCTAAGGAAAGCAATTGCTTGAAGAATGGAAAATTTACTTATTTGGTTTCCCATTTGCTTTTTTTTTTTAAATTAGAAGAATAAAATAAATGAATTGGGATGGGGAGTTTGGTAGGTGCCAGGAGCCTAGCAATATCTCAAATTAAGTAGCCTGCCTCTGGCCTCCAATGTTCAACAGCTGAGAGAAACACCAAAATGAGACTAATTCATCCTTCAAGAATCTCTCTCTCTTCTGATCTATCCTCCATTCTGCTGGTTGGGTACCAGCATAGCCCTTTTCTTCTCTGTCCCTCTTTTACTTATTGTATTATATTATTCCAAAACATTAAATAGCATTTGTAAATCCACCTGTTCCAAAGAGGCCCCCTCAAACATTAAGCACACATTTAAGAACGTTCAATGAGGTAGAATGATGGTGCCAAATAATCTTAGTTCTCCCACCCACCTTTATGGTCAAACACAACCTTTTGCTAAGTTTTGAAATGGATGCTAGATTGCACAACCAATTCATCAGGGGCAAAGTGGGTTGACTGTGCACACAATGGGCAATAACATTTGAACTGTATTCAACATCTAAGAGCTGGGTGGTAAAGGATATGATTATCCGTTTCCAGCTTTCAGAATTCTGCAGCATATAGGAAATCAGATGGAACAAGACTGTCAAGCACCTTTCCAAAAGACTTCGGAAGCTGAGAATAAAAATGTCTTAATGCATCAAAAGAACAGTGCAAAGTGAAGGCGGCAAGCAGAGTTATTGTGGAGCTAAGTAAGCACACAGAAAATTACTGCAGCTAAACGATATTCATTACTAATTTTTTTTTTTTAAAAAATTGCCAACTGATCAGAAGAAAATCACCTGGCTTGCTTCTATGTCTTTCAGAGCAATATCATTTCTTTCTAGGATGTGAAAATTTATCTGTGCTGATCCTTGAACATTAAACTGCTGTGAAAGATATTGGAGCTAAATTCTTTTCCAGTCAGTTGATAATTCTTCTGCAGGAATCTAGCTGGAGTAGGAGGAGCAGCAAAAAAGTAAGTATGGTTATTGTGTGTTTTCATCTAGCAACCTTTTTATATTTCTCAGGAATGAGGAAGACAAAGTGGTGTCATGACATCCCCTTGTGAGCAAAGAAGTTCAGTGCTGAGAGGGAAGTGAAAAAAAACGTGCCCTTCCCTCTGGTTCCACCAAACAATGTTAACCACAAATCTTCGGCATAATGAGAAGGTCGGTTCAGAATGTAAAACTCCCAGCTGGCAGGGCAGTCACAGGGCAACTGTTTGAGCCCTGCCTTCGTGACATTTGAAATCCTAACTGAGGAAATAACCACCAGATGTGAGCGCATATCATTCACAGGTGTGGGAGTTCGACTTTGAATGAGAAGCTGGCAGCTGGCAAAAAGATCTTCCACAATGGTACTTAAAACCCCATGACTGCTAAAAATGGTTCCTCAAAAGGCCAGCTAATGTTTGCCCCATGACTTCTTCATCAGAAACCATATCCGTAAAATAGGATGGGTTCTCTTTTTACCACATTAAAGTATGAGTATGTACGCAAATATGAGGCATGCACTTTGTACCTAATAGGTGGTGCTAGAAACTGGTCTTGTATTTCTGGGCAGCAGCTGATGCTAGGTTGTTGTGGCTTTTCTTAGCCAAGTTTCAATTTGTGAATCAGGTGTCAGCTAATTTTGTTCCTCTCTGGTATATTAGGTGAAGGTTGAAACCAGTTGGTGGGATTCAATTTTTTTTACTACTGGTTCTGTGGGCATGTCTTGGTGGACGTGGCAGGGGAAGGATACTGTAAAATTTCCAATCAGAGGTGGCATTTGCCGGTTCTCCGAACTACTCAAAATTTCCGCTGCCGGTTCTCCAGAACTGGTCAGAACCTGCTGAATACCACCTCTGGTTGAAACCCCAAACACAATTCTGTTCAGAAAATTAAGGTTTAGGTCCCCTTTCTGCTATTTTTCTCCTTGACACTTTTTATTTTTGTGATGTATTTTTCATCTTTTTACCTACAGAGTAGAGGTAGACCTCGACTTACCTCATTTAGTGACCGTTCAGTTACAATAACACTGAAAAGTGACTTATGAGCATTTTCCACACTTATGACCGATGCAGCATCCCCATAGTCACGTGGTTTACATCCGGATGCTTGACAACTAAGTCATATTTACGATGGTTGCAGGGTTCCAGAGTCTTATGACCACCTTTTGCCACCTTCTGACAAGCAAAGTCAGTGGAGAAACCAGTTTCATTTAACAACCCTGTTCCCAATTTAACAACTGCAGTTGTTCACTTAACAAATGTGGCAAGAAAAGCCGTAAAATGGGGTAAGAAAAAAATCTCACTTAACATAAATTTTAGGCTCAATTGTGGTTGTAAATTGAGGATTACCTGTACTCAAGGGGATGAACAATATAGTAATATGTAAATGTTTAAACTCCAGTATAAAATACATTATCAACAGATGGTTCTTTAGCTATTCTGACATTTCACAGGCTACAGTTTAAAGCCATAAATTATGTTCAATAAACAATTGGCAATAAACGTAGGCTTTTCAATCTAGATATAGCATGTTCCTAGTATCAAGCTTTGTTTGTTTTCTGGTGAACTTCATAAATGAACCTGATCCACAAACCAGCTTCCTCTAGTAAACTTTGAGACATCTGTAGAAACAACCCAACTTGGCCTGGTGTGGAATTTTCCCCTAGCAGCACCCATAAATAAATGTGAGAATATAGTGCATCTCCAAAACTCATTGTCTATGTTTGCATGGCATAAATTGTCCAGTCACAATTTGCATTGTGAAAATACAATATGTAAACAATGTTCAGTGTGTCACATAAATTTGAAGAATTGAGTTTGTTAAACCAGTTACTGTAGGTAAATCATTCAACCACAGCCACTCTATGTGTAGTAGCACATGGAAATTGTAATGGCTCAAACAAAAAGAAACTCTAGGTGAGGTAATTTTTAACAAAAAAAAAAAATAGCACTTGAATAGTGAATTGGAGCATTTGGATGTGACTTGTAAGAATGAAAACTGTTCGTATCTAACAGTTGGGTGCAGGTAGTAAGGGAATTATAATGTGGTTTAGTGTTCACATTTCCCTCTGTATTACCTGAATTAGAGGAAATTTTAAACAATGTAAATCTAAATTAATATGATAGTGGTTAAGGCAAGATGCTAGAAATTAGAAGACTAATATCGTCTTAGCCATGAAAGCCAGCTGGGTGATCTTGGGCCATTTATTGTCTCTCAGCCCAACTCATCTCTTGGAGTTGTTGTTGTTGTTGCTGCTGCTGCTGCTGTTGTTGTGTGGGTGCAATGGGAGGGAGGAATATTATATATGTCCACCACAAAGATTTTGCCTGTAGAGGTGTCATGGTACAGAGCTAAAAAAGAAAAGGGACTCATCAGAAGAACAATTCTTCTTGCAGTGCCTCCTGATTTATACCTATTGTTGTAACTCTTCTGCTGGTTAGATGAAAGCTCCTGATAATCAAGCATTTATGAAGCTAAATGAAAAATACAGAACAGCTGTTATCATATGGAAGTATATTTTTTCAAAAAAGTAAGTATCTCCACAGTTTCCATGGCACGAGTGAAGTTGATCTAAAAATATAAGAAAAAGATTACATTGGCCATGGGAATACTGTACCACTGAAGCCAACATGCTAAGTTCTCTCCCCAGTTTACACTTGCTTTTTGAAACGTGAAGGACATTTTCTATTTTTAGAGAGAAAAAATTCAAAATATTTCTTCTGGACCAGACTGAGGGCCCATGTAGCCCAGCATCTTGGACTAGATCTGGAATTCAGTGAGTTTTCCAAATAATGTTTCTAATTAATTGTGGTTCTTAATCCTATGAGTTTTCATATCCCCGCAGACAAAGGGCTCTGACTTGTAAGGCTGTGTACAATTCTGTGAACATTGTTCATGTTAAAATTTATAAAGAGGAAGACTGCCTTAAAAAAGAGTATTCATTATCATTACCATAGCTTCCTTTTTCACTTGAGCTTGAAATGTAGGAAATTAAAAATATGAACACCCAGTTATCATGCAACTTGCGAAAACAGTCTTCATGTGTACTTTGATTGCTAGGATTTGCTCACATTTTATGATGGAAAAAGCTGGCAGCATCCTCCAGGCTGTGATATTTTTAGATTAGTGGGTGTTTCGTGCTGAAAGATTATTTGAATATTTTGAAGCAGGATCTGCAAGTCTTTATTTGCAGGCCGAGCTTCTTAATTTAATATTCCCAAGATTGCTGTGGTGTTGTACCTTCAGAGAACAGCTCAAAAGAGTTTATGGTCTACTTTTCCACCCTGAGCTTTTTAGAGCTCTTAGACACATTTGATTTCTTGAGAGATAATCTGTTATTAGTTATACACCCACTTCTTCCTCCCAGGTCATGCTGCTATCACCAATGGAAAGTCAGTATTAGTTGGAATTGCTGGGGCAGTGGGGTGAAATCCTATTCATCTTAGAACTTAGAATAACAGAGTTGGAAGGGACCTTGGAGGTCTTCTAGTCTAACCCTCTGCTTAAGCAGGAAACCTTACACCACTTTAGACAAATGGTTATCCAATCTTTTCTTAAAAATTTCCAGAGTTGGAGCATTTATAACTTCTGGAGGCAAGTTGTTCCACTGATTAATTGTTCTAACTGTCAGGAAATTTCGCTTTAGTTCTAGGTTGCTTCTCTCCTTGATTAGTTTCCACCCATTGCTTCTTCTCCTGGTGCTTTGGAAAATAGCTTGACCCGCTCTTCTTTGTGGCAGCCCCTGAGATATTGGAACATTGTTATCATGTCGCCCCCCCCTAGTCCTGCTTTTCATCAAACTAAACATACCCAATTCCAGCAACCGTTCTTTATATGTTTTAGCCTCCAGTCCCCTAATCATCTTTGTTGCCCTTCTCTGCACTCTTTATAGAGTCCCAACATATTTTTTACATTGTGGCGACCAAAACTGGATGGAGAAGTGGCCTTACCAAAGCATTATAAAGTGGTATTAACACTTCACGTAATTTTGATTCTGTCCCTCCCTTTATGCAGCCTAGAACTGTGTTGGTTTTTTTGGCACACTGCTGTCTCATATTTAAATGGTTGTCCATTAGGACTCCAGGATCCCTCTCACAGTTATTACTATTGAGCAAGATACCACATACACTGTACCTGTGCATTTTGTTTTTCTTGCCTAAATGTAGAACTTTACTTTTTCATAATTGAATTTCATTTTATTAGATAGAACCCAATGTTCAAATCTGTCAAGGTCTTTCTGTATCTTAAGTCTATCTTCTTGAGTATTGGCTATTCCCGAAAGCTTGGTGCCACCTGCAAATTTGATGAGTTCCCATCTAACCCCTCATCCAAATCATTGAATGAAGATGTTGAAGAGTACTGGGCCTAAAACAGAACCTTGGGATACTCCACTGCATATTTCCCTCCCTGTAGATGCAGTTCCATTGAAGACTACAAGTTGAATGTGGTTGGTCAGCCAGTTATGAATCCAGAGGTGGGCTGCTACCAGTTTGCACCGGTTCGGGTAAACCGGATGTTAATTTGCAACAACTGGCTGGCCCCGCCCACCCCTTCCCTCCCCTCCCCGGAATCTCTACATGACCTGTTTTGGATCCCAGGTAAGTTCAGGGCCTGCGCGGAAGCAAAATGGGCCTCCTGGAGGCTCCAGAAGGCCAGAAATGGGCTCGTTTATGGCCTCTGGAGAGCCCCTAGAGCCCGGGAATGCCATTTTCACCATCCCGGAGTCTCGAGGAAAGTCTCTGGAGCCCAAGGAAGATGAAAACGCCCCCCCATCATGGTGCAGGAGGCTGACTAGGCCACGCCTACCATGGCCATGCCCACCCAGCAACCGGTTGCTAAATTTTTTGAAGCCCCTGTACGAGTCCATCTGGTGGTAATGCTGTCCAATCCACATTTTTCTATCTTATCAAGTACTAGGTTATGATCTATTTTATCAAATGCCTTATTGAAGTCCAAGTAAATTATATTGACAGCATTCTCTGGTCCACTAATTTTGTCACTTTGTTGAAGAATGATGTCTGGCATGATATGTTTTTGACAAACCCATGTTGGCTTTTGGTTATTACTTTGTTTGCTTCTAGGTGTTCGCTGATTCGTTGCTTGATTATCTTTTCCAGAATCTTCCCTAGTATTGAAGTCAGGCTGATAGGTCTGTAGTTTCCTGGATCTATTTTTTTTCTGTAGATCATGATAGAGCATCTGCTGATGACTCTTTACCTCTTGCGATTTTTTCTAGACATAATTTTTTTTTATATTGCTTTTTGTAAAAAGTAAGCTGCTCTGACATTCATACATATTACTAGCTCCAATAGATGAAAATATCTGTAGGTCAGAGTTAAATCTTCCATTGCAAAGCAGAGCTAGCTCCAAAACATTTTCTGTTGGTGTTGCTTTCCCAATGACTAGAAAACATATTTTCATTTGTTTTAGAAAGCAAATATCCTTTTTTCAAAAGAGTGAAATTAGGTCTCCTGCAATATGACTTTACCCATCCACTATATATAATATGATAGTTGATTATTACCAGGCTGTGGCTGCAGGATTAGAAAGATAGATTGAAGAGGGGAGCTGCTCTCATAATGTCTCCGTAATGCAAATTCTGCACAAACCTTCAGAGAAGCCCCTTTGGCTCTTATAGAAGACCTCTGCTCATGAAGGGAGGGTGAAGCTGTCACCATTCAGGGATGGATAATGGGGCTTCACAAACATTTACTAAACTAATAATCTCTCAGTTAAATAATAAACAATCTGAACAACAGAGTTGATGCTGCATCTTTTTTTTTAATTTTGCTGCTTGAAAGCGACTGCAGAGCCAAGAGAAGAAGGAAAGAGCGATATATTAGAAACAAGCAGGGCAAACATCAGTTGCTAGACTGAGTGGAAACAGTATGTTGCAAAGGGAGAAAATTCATAGATGCAAAGCCCGCAATAACTCTTAATAAAATACAATACAGAAAATAGGACTTAAGGATCTCCAAAATACATTATCTTAAAGAGTTGGCAATAATACAAAATAAAATTCATTATGTACAAACAATTTCTGCTTTTGGTCTCTGTACAACAATATGAATTTGAGGCACATGTGGACAATTCTCAGAAGTTATGACTAATGACAAGGATGTCAAGGATATCCACTTGTTGAGAAGTGGTTCTTTATGCTGGTTTCAGATTTTTGAGAGGCGGATACATAGAAAGTTGTGGTGTTTGTCCTAGTGGACTTTAATGAAAAATTGCTGGGAAAATTTTCTGTATGTTGACTATTGAAATGGCAATCATTGGAGAACTATGCTGATCTACATTCCCAAATGCATATATGTAAGTTTGCACATGTGTATATTGTGGGAGTGGGAGACATCGAGATGCCCACTATCTTTGGTCCTCTGCATGTTGAGGAGGAACATTTGTAGAAATGGTCAAACAAAATTTCTTAGTCCATATGGAGACTGGCCCAGATGGCAATTTCATCTTTTAAAGGGAACAGTGTAAGATAAAGAAGAATGGGCTGCTGTTGGACTATTTGAAAGAAAAGTCAAAGTTTAAAAAACACCTGACAAATATCAAAGACTGCTATAATTTTTTTAAAAGCTCCATATTCAGAACTAAATCTTCAGATTGTATCTCCAATCATCAGGTAAAAGGACTGATTTTACTGATTATGATTTGTATTCATGAGAAAGACTTTTTAGAAGTCTATTTTTTCCTTATTTGGACATAAACATGATATGGAATCTGATTCACATGGTGATGTCATATTTGATCAGCAAAAAGTATCTTTTTGAAATATCCTCTTATCCGGAAATTTAATTGTAAAGTATACAACTATGTAAACAACTAATGCAAAAATCTGAAAAATCAGTAGATGAACAGGAATGTTTTTGCTGACATAGAAACAAAAATTATTTGGGAATGATGGAGTTTGGTAGTAGACTTCAATCACAAGTGAGAATACATTAGGGGGTAGAAGTGCTATCCCTGATGATGGAAAATGTTGTGAAACCTGACACAAAGATCAGTATTAATATCAGGGCCTACATATGAGAAATAAGAGGTTAAACTCAAGGCCAGCTTGGAGCTGTCTAGGTAGGACATCTCCTTCCACAGTGCAAGCCTGTTCATTTTACTCAGAAATAATCCCCACCCGGTTATATTTATAAGTCTGTCAGTTTAGACCTGCAATCCAACCCCTCAATCTTGCAATCCTAGTCAGGCTTACTTAGAATTAAGAATGATGTTTACTTCTACGTAAGCATGCAAAGGATTGCAATGCCAGTCACATCACTAGGAAAGGATCCTGCATCCAGATGGAAGAGGCCCGGATAGTTTGCAGCTGCTACAAATATTCAGCTGTGTCACTGGAGGTTCCATCTCTGCAGAAAACATAAAACCAAAACATTAGCCACCTATTTTACCACCTCTAGTTCCCTCTTCATATCAATCAAATCCTGTTGAGTGGATCACTTGATTGGACACTTAACACTCGATTGGATTCTTTGGCAGATTATTTCAGTTCTTCAGAATATCTCTCCATTATTTTTGGTTGTCTTAGTCTCACATATAGTGTCAGATATTATACCTGCCACAGTCTGTCACAAATCGAAGAGCAAAGGTTCTCTTTCAGTACTATAGCTAAACACATGTGTCCGCAAAGAATCCTTAGCTCAATTCCTAGCAATGGTTAAAAAAGGGTTAATTAGCAGGTGACAGAAATGATAGAGATTAGAGTTGGCTAATAATTCCTAAGATTCTTTGGAGAAGGCCAATCCAATCAATCTGAAATACATTTACAGCATGTATCTACTCTGATTTTTAACGTATTTTTGATAGACATTGAAAATTGCTCTCTGTTAATTGAGGTTTCCATAGTCCATTGAGCTTCTTTTCCTGAGATTTTGAGGCAAATCAGATAATTTACAATTGGAGAAAAAGAACCAAGAATAATTTATTGTAGTTTAAGTTTTTGTTGTGCAGAGCATGCCATAATGCATGTCCTCAAAGTACCACACAACTCCTTAATTGTTTCTGCTGCAGCAGATCAATAGTGCTACCCTGCCGGAAATTGAGAATGAGAAAGTCCAGCCTGTTCTTTGTCTTTAATAGCAGACTGATTGGCAGAAATCAGCAATGACAATTTTGATATAGACTAATAAAAACAAGCACAATTAGCTGCTAGGCTCTGCAATTACTGAATGCCTAGGCCTAGGAATTGGTTAAAAATGAGACAAATTTATTTTAAGGTCTAGATAGGAATGGAAGTCTTGATATAAACAATCACAACTCTGCTTACCTCTCATGGAAGCTTTCCTTGGAATGAGTAAGAGTTGAGCTGGTCTGATTTTGGTTTGGATCTGTAAGAGGGGTTTTGTTCAGATACTTGACTGTTTCATAAGCCGCAGCCAGGGTACTGTGCACGTCCGCTTGTGGCTGCTTCTCTTCTTCCCCAATTTTTTCAGCTTCCCACTCTTCAGGATGCTCCACAGAAATGAAGGAGCTGTAAGTCTCCTCTAAGGAACCCCTGTGCTCATCATAGAACAGCAGGCTCCGTGATTGGACTGCAAAAAAGAAGAGCCTCATTAAACAGCAAAAAGACGTTGCCAATTTACTTGCTATGTCTTCATAGCAATAAATGTCATCCTTGTAATTTCTGCCTGTCATGAAACTACATAACAATCAAGTTGCCAAATAATGGCTGAAAGTCTAATATAGTTTGGCTCATTTCTACTTTCTACAATATTAATAATAAGGCTATTCTATGAGGCCTCATCATTTGGCTTCAAGAAATAAACAGCAAAAAGCAAGTCTCTTCCTCAAATCCCTTATTTGAATGCAAAGTTTAATCCTGTTGACTGTTAAGTCTTCAAAATACCACCATTTATAATAAAATGGGGGTTTCTCCCTTCTTTTTACAACCCTGTATTCCCTTAATTCATGTTAGAGTCAGGTTGACGGAATGCAGCTGAGCATATACTGGCCAGATATCCTTTCTGACACCTACATGGGGTTCGTAGCAGATATTTTTCCTTTGTGCTTTGAGAGAAATATCTGCCACTATCTATCATTGAACTGTCAACTTCCAAGTAGGAGGTGAGCATCTTCATCACTAGGCCACCACACCACTTTATAATAAAATGTTTTATAATTGTTTTAAAACAATACAGATAATTTAATACAGTTTTCAGACAACTGATGGACTCAGTGCCAGCAGAAGTGATGCCAGTGTACAGTAAAAATATGTATGTATTAATTGCAGGTTTTGTAGATATAATACTATGTAAACACTAAGGTTTTCAGATTAGAGTCATAATCTGCAGTACTATATACATAAGGATATTTGCTTGGTACTGAATGAAGAATATCTACACCAATACCAGAGGTTTCTAGCATCGGGTAAAAATTATGCCTATACGATGGAAAAGCTATTTATTTAGCTGAGAAATACAACCAACTTTAATAGCAGTGCATGAGACAGAGGGCTGGCCCTGCTATTTCCATTTCTGAGATTGGTATGTAAGATTTAGAATGAGGAGTTTTATTTTCCTTTATTTAAACATGAGTTTTTAAAGGGTATAAAAGAAATGATCATGTACATTGTTGGTTCATTTTTATTATGGTGAGCCAGATTCTTGGGAGAAAGTTAAAGTGAATATGTTGCTATTTTATTGTATTATATTATACCACCCAAATATGGAATTTGTCCATCAATGAGCTCTGGAAATAGCATGCCTCTGCTTCAGATTGATAAGTTTTATGATAAAGTCCAATCTGAACTTGACAGAACATGGAGGAAATTTGCTCGTGGTTAGAAACTAGAATGCCCTAATTGGAGATATTAAGGAAGAAAGTTTAATTGGACTATGTAGTTCCAGAAAATGAAATGAAGGAAGATTTTTCAATTTCTGTCAATCCAATAATAGGATATGCATGGACATCACTGGACAAAATACCCAGAAATCAATGTTCTGTGGAGATGGAAGAATTCAGTTATAACAGCAGATACGTGGCCAGGGGCTGACTGTGGAAGAGATCATGAACTGCTCATGTTCAAGTTCCAAGTTAACCTAAAGGAAAGCTGAACTAGAAGAAGCATGCCAACCAATGTCCATGATAACAATCTATTAAGAAAAACATAAGGAATTGCTTTGAAATCCTGAAACTCATTGATGGGGAACCAGAGAAACTGTGGAGTTAGATCAATGTAATTGTTAAGGGTGAAAAAGAGACTGCTGAAGTAAAATTTAAAAAAAGTAAGAAAGCAAATTGATTATTAGAACATAGGAAACTGCCAAGAAAAGAAGCCAAAGTCAAGAAAGACAAAAATCTCAGGAAGGTTTTCAGTTCAAACTGTGCCAGCAAATCTGGAATACAAAATTGTGGCTAGCAGATGGGAAGGTTTGTCTAAGGACCAATACTAAAGAAAGGAGGCTTAATAGAGTGTGAAAACAATCATAAATATCTTTAATTTCAAGATCATTCGGGGCAGATAAAAATTGTACGTGGAAATGGAACTACCAGAAATTCAAGCTGGCTTTAGAAGAGGCCAGGGAATAAAAGGTATTGTTGCTAATGCAGATTGAATAAGTGAGAACAAACAAACATTAAGAAGAAATTAATATATGCTTCATTGTATACAGAAAGGCCTTCAACTGTGTCAACTACGTTAAGATCTGGAATGTGCTTTGGAAAATGTGAATCCCAGAACATCTTGTGATCTTATGCAAAACTGTATCCTTTCCGGTATGGCCAAATAGACTAGGTCAGAGTTGACAGAGGAGCAAGACAAAGCTATATTTATTCAGACTATACACCAAACATACTGTATATGAAGGGAAACTAAATTGGAAGAAAGTTAGAAAATTTAAAATTGGAGGAATAAATATCAATAACCTGTGTGATAAAGCTATTCTGCAATATGCTCAGTGTGTAGCTACCCTTGAATAGAAATCATGACTGAGGCAAAATGTGGCTGCTAATTGGTATAGGTTATAGAGGTCGTAGATGTCTGCACTGGAAAATCTGTACAAGATGTCAGTTGCCTGTCAGACACAATTTGAAACACTGGTGTTGATCTTTAAAATCCTAAAGAGCTTAATATGGTATCTGTGCATATCATCTCTGTCTTGGAAATCCACTGAGTTGCTTACATCAGCAGAAGAAGTCCTTCTGAGATATCCTAGCTGCCAGAATTTGTCTGTCTGTTATATGAGAGGAGGCCTTCTCTTGTTTGACTTCCAGGCCACAGAAAGTTTTCCCTTAGGGCAGTGGCTGCTTGCATACTTCCATTATTTACAAAAATGGCAAGAATACATCATTTAACTATTTGTTTTTAATTGTTAATCTATTTTAATGATAGTAACTTTAACTCTACTGATTTTAGTGTTCTGCATTTTGATTAATTGGTGGAAACCACTTCAAGTACTATTACTTAATTGTAAGTAGAAAAATAGTTATGAATTTAATAATAAACAAATCAAGGTAAGTTAATATTTGAGAAAAAGAAACAAAAAATTGGAACTTTATCACACACTCTGGACATGAATGACATGACTATGAAAAAATAAATTGCAACCAAAACCTCTGAAGGACAAGTTATCTCAAAATTTAATTATCCCAGTACTGGACAAATTACTGCCCATTGGCCAGAATTTACTTCTTTTCATTGCTCCATGAAATCACACTGCTGAAATTTGGAGCACAATGGCCCAATCTGAGGGCTGTAATTCATGTGTGTAAGTTAAATAAAGTTGGAAATAGGACTATATCGACATTAGCTATTCCATTAATTCCAATGCTTTGGGTGGTTTGGGGTGTTTATGGGTGGGAATTAGATGTGGAAGGCTCTAGGAGACTGGGGTGGGTGATGGAGCAAATTTATTCTTGCCCTCGCCAATATTTCTCTAAATGGCCTGCCCAATTATTTCAGGTGATTATTCAAGTTATGGATTATTTTTGGCTCGAAATGGGAGTGCTTTGCCTCACAAAGGCTTCTCCTCCCATTTGTATCCTTAAGCAAATGAACAGGATGCAAAAAATAAAAGCCTCTACACTTTTAATAACACTGTTGGGCCACCAAGTGTCCTTAGAAATTAGAAGAGCAGAGGGCCCACAGCTCAAACTTCCAAACTCTACCTGTCCCTATAATAGCATGATATATCTCTGTGGATAAAACGAACCATGATGGGGTTATCCCTGGAAAAGAAGGATCATTAAGCATTAAAGAAGCATTAAAAAAACTTTTAGTAATGAAGGAAAAGTTCACATTTGACTCACTTTTACTTGTTGTGTAAATGTCTGGCGTCGGAGCTACTTTTATTGTTTGTGATGTTGTTGAGAATTCTGGGAGACATGGCATCATGGAGCCCAAAACCAGAACAAAGCACAGCACCAGGACCTATAGGAGAAAACACATAATAGAAATATTCAGTGCTCTGATTGAATAAAAAAGACATTTGAAGAGATAAATAGTAAGAAAAAGAAGAGCTGGAAATCACCAAAACAACTTTGTAATGGAGAAGTGACTATAACAAGGAAAACCCAATCTCATTTCTCTATTGAGCCCTGAAGTTTATGGGAGATTTCCTGTGGAAAAGTTGGGCTATAGATGTAATAAATGAAATACTTTTAGGAAAATCAATAGATTTCCACTTTATGGATATAGGTTTAAAAATTTAGATGTGTTTACAAGAATTCTAAGAACAAATTTAAACTTGTAATAATTCCAGTCTATTTATCACTGGGAAATTTTATTTATTTATATATCACCTTTAAAAACCACCCATCTTCTTCATAGAGCAACTCTAAGTGGCAAATACATTCATAGGTTTTTCAAAATCATTTATTATTTATTTATTTATTTATTTTATTAAACTTATATACTGCCCTCTTCCAAGAACCCCTGGTCAGCATATACACTCAGTATATTTTTCATCCAGCCCTATAATTATATGCTATAGGTGAGAGTTCAGGAATAGTCCATACTGAGCCTGCCACTGAACATTGCATCATTTGGTCCACGTTACAAACACATCTAAGAATAGACCTACTGAAACAATATTCTTTTTCTGCTCATCTAGAATTGATATTCTCTCCCCAGCAAGTGATATTAAGATTAAGAGTTGTTAACCTAATCCTACGTAGCTTTTTCTCTGGTAATATCACACTACTAACTAGAGCATACAAACCATTTGCTAGACCAATACTTGAATACAGCTCATCAGTCTGGAACCCACATTACGTATCTGATATTAACACAGTTGAGAAAGTCCAGAAATATTTCACAAGAAGAGTTCTACACTCCTCTACTCGTTGTAGAATACCTTATGCCATTAGACTTGAAATTCTAGACCTAGAAAACCTTGAATTACGCCATCTTCAGTCTGATCTAAGTATGGTATATAAAATCATACATTGCAATGACTTACCTGTCAATGAATACTTCAGCTTCAACCATAACAACACAAGATCACACAATAGATACAAACTCAAGGTTAACCGCACCAAACTTGATTGCAGGAAATACAATTTCAGCAACAGAGTGGTCAATATCTGGAATACTTTACTTGACTCTGTGGTTTCTTCCCTAAACCCCAAAAACTTTAACCTTAGACTATCTACTATTGACCTCACCCCTTTCCTAAGCGGTCTGTAGGAGGCGTGCATAAGCGCATCAACGTGCCTACCATCCCTGTCTTACTGTTTCTTTTATTATTCTTATATGTACCCATTTCATGTATTCATAACTATGTATATACTTACACCTATTATCTTGTAAGCGATTGACAAATCAAATAAATAAAAATAAAATAAAAAATAAATATAGGGATGAAGAAAATTATCATCTGCTGAATTTTTGCCTATCAGGAAGAAGTTATTCACAGACCCAGAAAACTTTACCAAAAAAAGGAGAAAACTTTAAAGTTGTAGTGAAAGAAAAAAAAGAGGGGGATGGAAAGTTTGGCTCGATTCATCGAATAATAATCTTTTATTTGGTCACTTTGAATCTGCAGCACAGAGAATGCATATCTGAAGCTGCCTTTATTTTTGCCAGAACGGAACAAAAGCAAATTACATTTTAAACTTATTCAACTTTCATTTAAAATTGATAGAAAAATTGTACCATTATGTTTTTACAATGAATTTTCCTGTGACAGCTATAAAATGCATGTCAGCTTTAGCTATTTTTATACCAGAGGTAAGAGCCCATTAGTATTCATTAGAAAAATTCCTTGGTTTGGAGTGGGAAGCAAGGAGGATGAACCACACTGATGGTTACAGGAAGGAACATTATTCATTCTATGAAGTTTGCAATCTGAATCTTATGCTATGGATTCAGCGTATGCAGAAATACCATAAATTCAAGCTACATTTGGGGATTAGAAAATAAATATATAAATTCTCCTGACATAATAGCTAACAAAACTTTATTCAAAGTGAGGAACAGAGGAAGGGGAAGCAAGTTGATCAGGGCACTACCATCTAAACAAGTAAGCTCGAAGTATTCATTCCTACTGTTCTTATACTGCAATAGTGACTCTACAATACTAAGGGCAATTTCACACTGCAGCCTATGTTGCTTGCCTCATATAATGTCCTGGCTGTTTCTTAAGCCTCAGCAATGTGACTGAGGATATTCTTAGTCCAAATTGCAGCCATGTGTTACCCCTTCGAGGTAATCCAAGCACAAAGAAGCAACCTTAGTACTAACTCTATCTTTATTTTAAGATTGCATTAGCAGAATCTTGCACCCCTCCTGTCCCTTACTTCCACTCTCCTGAAAACTAGGGAGGGTCCCTTCTGAGATGTTTTCTTTAACTTTCCTCCTTTGGGTTCGAATTTTGTTTATTGTTCCCCTGCCTATAACTTTTCCTCCTGTCTTCCAAGGTCATTCTCACATACTATTATACTATGTAAGACTTGATTGGCCACTACCTTGCTTTTTGTTTTTTCTATCCATACAGGAAAAAAAGCCTGATAGGCTGGCTGACTCCTGTGTAGAATGGCTTGTCTTTCCCTTCCAGGGATGTTCCTTCCTCATGACTCCCTGGGCCTTTCCTTTGCTTTCCTAGATGTGTGCACACAGATGTCTTCATCACCACCCCTTTCCCACATTATGTCCTTGGACACTAACTCAAATCCTTTCTGTTCTTTTTCCCCTACAGATACCAATATTTATAACCTCAGGATTGTAAAAATAAATCACTGTCAAGCAGCAGAGATTGAAATCTTGGACAGCTGAGGAAGAAATGGCCACCCTGGGCACCAATCAGTTGCTGGGAGAGAGGGAGCATATCAGATATTAGAGCCAACCAAGGTGGAGGTTGTTACTAGAATGGAACAAATTTTCAGAGACCATCTACTCTGAAGGGCTTCAGATTCCCAGATCAGAAAACAGCTGTTTTGATTTGAAGCTGTAAATATGGATGTGGTGTACATTTGTAATGGACCAGGAATGGGAAGACAACATCATTTTCTGCCTTCAGGAAGTGATGAGCATTCTTTATTGCAATGGACCAAACAGCAAAATTTCAAAGCCAAGATCACTATGAATGGAAAATGATATGTCTACAAAGAAAGTTTAAAAATAATATTATTGTAAACCTTACCATCAGGCATGTTCCTGTCTGTGTAGAGACCATTTTGTATGGCCTGGAAACCTTCCCTGCAACCAGAGATTGTAGCTTTTGTAACTGCTGCAGAAGAGTCCTAGGAAATCAATTTAAAAAAAAACTTTTTCATCATCATAAGAAAACACTTTAAAAATTAAAAACTCTAAAAATAGTATGTTTATGTCGTTCTATTAAAGATACATTATTTATTTATTTAATAGGTTTATATGGTTGTCTATCTCACAAAAATGAAAAAAAAATTCTTTCTCTTTTATTCCTTTTGAGTCAATGTTAATAATATGTGGCAACTGTCTGGACTATTTCCTGCAGGGTTTTGTTGTTGTTGTTGCTACTTTATTTTCTTTCTACAACTGTGACAAGGTTAACCAGTTGATTTTGTACCTTAAGTGGGATTAGAACTCAAGGTCCCCTAGTTTTTTGCCTGGTGCCTTGAACCACTACTTCAAATTGGCTCAACTAGATAGGGACTTTGCATTCCCAAATGGGGGCTTCTGGTCCAAATAGTTAATTTTTTTTCCTGCCACAAGTACCAATAGGAATATTGGATTTGATTAAGGTTATGGTGCTTTTGGCACAGAGATGAGGTTTAATGATCAAATGATTTTTTAAAATGGCTGTAATCTGATAATTCATCTAATAATAAATCATAGAATATTTGAACTGCATTTGTACCTGAAAAGCTGGATACAGTTTCAGAAGAACTACATTGCAAAGAATACTCTTAAGTGGAAGAAAAAGTACAAGAGACAAAGATTTGGGATTCTGAATGCAGCCAAGAGTCCAGAATTGGTGGGAGAATCAGAGAAGGTCATTATTTGTCCAGTAGATGGCAGTCATCAGCTATCAATAAAGCTATCAAATCTACTGAAAAGCACCTTTGAAAAACAGAATATGCTTCAAGCTTCCAGAATCCTAAGATGCTCTGTGTAACTATAAAGTAGGACCAGAACCTGCTGTTGAGCATAGCAGAAAAGCATCTATTAGAGCCACTGAATGAGGGCAGAAAGCACAAATGGAGTGGAAAAGCTCAAGCACAAATGAAGATTATTTGAGGGGGCAGATTCTGGATAAAAAAGTCAGAGTGCATTTAAAATGGTATCCATAGCACATTAAGCAAAAACAAGATTCCTTTTATTATTCACATGCTTTTCTACTGAGAGTATTTATTTGGTCACTGAATTCAAACAATAAATTGATACAAACTTTGAGCAATGAGCAAAAATACCAAAATCAAAATTCAACAATGCTAGCTAAAAACAGTTAATTAATTTCCAAAGAGTTCATATGATAAAAAGAAGAATTCTGCAAAGATTCCCTCTGAAGCAGAAGCTGTGAATCTAGGAAAACTTCCAAATTGTATTATACTCCCACATGAAACTATATCACAGTCACTATTGTCAGTAGGAGATTGTGTAGGTATTTTTCTGTATTTTATAAGCAATTGCTTTGTTTAATTTTCACCTTTCATTGGAAGTTAAGCCAATTCTGAGGGATCTTGCTGTTTTCCCTCATTTTTACATTGAGCAGATATTTGAGTTCCCTGCATGTCTTTTAGTCCAAGCAAATTCTTTGGGTTGAGATGTTGTTATGTAGGATTCTGTCCCTATGCAAGCAAGACCAATTCTAGGGAAGATAAAGTACATAGATTTCTCCTTTCCAGCCATTATAATCTGTAAAATGGATTGGAAGAGCAAAAACAGTGACCAATGAGAGACAACCCTCCCCTTGAGTTCAGAAAGTCGACAAATTTATAAGGGATCTCTCTTGATTAAGGTTCAACTCCTGGCAACTAGATGATCCTATCAATGTTATTTTTGTGGCAACACAAGTTCTTTGCCATTATCTTCTTCTGAAATGGTTTTCAACTTCTAATCTAGTCTAAAGTCCAGAGACCTTTGTGATCTCTCATCTAAGTACTAATCAGTTCTGATCCCACTTAGCTCTTTCAAGCTTGACTAGATGCTGTCATCTGCAGTGGCTTATCTTCTGCTAATATACATCTTCCCAAAGAACCTGTCAGCAATTGATTCCCCAAATGGGACTATGCTGTTTTTTTTGCTGTCTGTGCTATGTAGTATAACCCAGAAAACAAGTTCTCAACCAAAATAGCCAGCTCATAAGATCTAGGAAGGAATAGCATTTCCTCATAGATCTCTAAATCTACAGGGATTTATTTCTCTGTCTCCAATGGACTCAGCTCTCTCAATTAGTTGTCAGCTCTCTCTACCCACAACCTTTCCAAACTATTACAGCAGAAGTTCAGACCCTAATCAGTGAAATGAATAGTGAAGGAGAAGCCAGGAGCAACAGGGCTGCCTTAGCATATTTTAAACCAGAGGTCTCCAAACTTGGCAACTAAGATTTGTGGACTTCAACTCCCAGAATTCTCTGACAATTTTAAGTCCACAAGTCTTAAAGTTGCCAAGTTTGGAGACCTCTGGTTTAAACTAAGAAAAGAAACATTTCCCTTTAAGTAAGCCTCCACCCTCTCCTAATATGACAGTTATGTCTGGAAACTAAAACCACCTAATAGCTGTGCTGGACTCTTCCAAGAAATGAGCTTTAGCAAGAGATTCAGGGCACACTGCCTTCCTGACATTTTTCTCCAGTGTCCTTCAAATCTTATTATCCTTATCTGTTCTGTGTCCTTGGCTATAAATGCATTTCCATAACTCTGAGTTACACCTGTTTGACATTGGCACGCATCTTGTCAGTGAATCTTATCCTTGATTAAATCAACTAGTAGCCAGCTGTGTTGACCTACCATGCAGAAGAGTGAGGAGGCTGAATAAGGTTGCAAGTGTTGTGTGCATGTGCTACATGCAGTATCTGGCCACCAAACTATATTTCAATACTTCTGGTATCCTCCATATACCAAAGGAGCTTGACAGCTTATAGAGAGCAGAAGAGTTCTGACTTTGGGTGCAATGCAGTATTGTGGCTTTGGTGCAATGGAAGGTAGTCTCCTGCCTCAGCACTGAAATATGGTTGAAACTCCTAATTATTTTGTGAATCTAGATTTAAGGAAGGAACCCATTTGTCCTTCACTATATGTAGAAAAAGGGGTTGAGTCAGCCTGACAGAGGACAAGTGCCTAAAGATATATTTTCTACTTGGCCCATTACCAATAAAGGCCACTCATCCAGTTGCTGAGGACAGTCATAAATGCACCTCACACCTATGTTTCCCAGCTTTCGTTCAAAACTGCTATATTCTGACCTGAGCCATTTTGAGCCACTCTTCTTTCTATTCCAATAGCAGCCCCAGATCAGGTTGGTGGCAGTGCCTGAGAAATGCCTTCTCTGCCCCACTGGCTGGTTGCTGCCTAAGCAGCCATCTCATCTTAGGCTGTCAGTCTGCTCTGATCTCTGCTGGTTGACAGTGGTTGATTTTTTTATAATATTGGGTTGCTTCACTGATGACCTATTAAGTCAATGAGCTATCCTCCCCATTAGAAAGTCTATTCAGGCCCTACATCCCTAGTGAGTACTCTTTTAGTCTCTGCCCAGGCTGGGTGAAGCATGTTCTGCTGACTTTCTGATCCCTGCCCAGTGCCATCAGTCAGGGGTGGGCTTCAAAAATATCAGCAACTGGTTCTCTGCTGGGTGGGCGTGGCTGAGTCAGCCTCCTGCACCAGGGTAGGGGGTATTTTCACCCTCCCGGGGTTCCTTGAGCCTTGGGGAGGGCAAAAATGGCCTCCCCCGGGCTCCAAAGGCCCTCTGGAGGCTGGAAATGGGCCTGTTTCTGGCCTTCCGGAGCTTCCAGGAATCCTTTTTAAGCCCTCCCTGAGCCCCCACATGGGCCCTGCACTTACCCGGCATCCAAATGGGTTGCGTGGGGACTCCTGGGAGGGGCAGGGTGGGGTGGGGCCAGTCAGGGGTGGGATTTGCCAATTCACCAAACTGGCCATAAAACTAGCTACAGGTTCACCCAAACTGGGGCAAACCCATAGCAGCCCACCCCTGCCCTCAGTACAGCAAAGCTTTGCTTTACTTCACTTCTCTCTCCTTTACCTTTTTAAAAACTTGTTTAAATAGCAACATAGGCACAGGGCTTCTTTGTTTCTATGAAACTGGGGATTATCAGTTCTAGCCTTCCATGGACCTACGGAGAAGCAGGGGAAGGAAAGAACAACGGTTGCCCTTTGCTTTAATTTTTATAGCACCAGAGTTATAATGGTACCACAAAGGATTATTGCTGATGATGTTGCTTTAAAAAAGAGTCTGCTTTGGTATCAAGGGAAATAATGTGGAAAGAGAAATGAAGGCATCCATGGGTGCAATCATCTGGGAAAGCAAAAAAAAGGCACGGAACTTGTGAGGAAGGAGTAATCCCTAAAAGCAGGGGTTCCCAACTGGGGTGCGAGACAATATTCCAGGAGGTGCGAAAACTTGGGTTTAGAAGTTTCAAAATTATAGTGTATAAGCATAATTATATCCATATATTTTTTTATTTTTGTAAGGGGTGTGAGAATATATCAGAAGCTTCCTAGAGGTGTGAGGTATAGAAAAGGTTGGGAACCCCTGCCTAAAAGGAAAAGGCAGGTATAGGTAGATTGGTCCACACAGGGACCCACCAGCCAGATATCAGGTTTGCCTTCTCTGTAGGGATGGTAAGAGCAACAAATCAGATCTTGCCATAATTCCAGTTCCAATTCTGACTGGAATTTCTGTAGTTGCCTTGAGAAAAGACTGGAGGCAGCACATTTGAGGAGCAGCTTTGGCTGCAGGATATAATTGCCCTTAGAGGAAATGGTCAGCTTAAGAATTGGTCTGGAAAGACATTTGTTGCAGAATTTCAGTACAGTACTAGAGTTGGAATACACCCAGGAAATGTGCCTATTTTTTTCTCCCCCTGCTCCAATTATTCAAAAAGCAAATAAACCACAAAAGTTCAGTCCTGGCTGTCTCAACAAAAAAATTTCCTAAAACTTACTAACCAAATGCAGCTGATTCATTGCTGGGGGAAAAAAAACTAGAACAGAAGAAAACCAAAACCTGTTCCTGTAGGGCAGGGGTGTCAAACTCTATTTCATTGAGGGCTGCACCAGGTTTGATCTCGGGGGGGGGGGGCAGGGGGGGCATGGCTAGCTCAATGTCACTTGTGTCGGGGGCACCAGTGGTGGCCCGAGCACTCTGCCAGTGAAAACGGACTCCTGAGCTCCATTTTCAACTGCCATGGCCTCCTGCAACCCTATGCCAGTGAGAATGGAGCTCAGAAGCACTGTGGGCCAGTCCTTTGCTGTTTCCAGGGTGGCCCTGTGGGCCAGAGCTAAGCACCCTGCAGACCAGATCCCCCCCCCCTCCCCAGGCCTTGAGTTTGACACCCCTGCTGTAGGGTAATCTAACATCTATCAAAAAGTCCCGGTAGATACGTAAAAAAAATTAATTGCAGGTTTATTTGCTAGACAAATCAAAGAATTCATTAAATGGAATCTCTTGTAGCAGGAGTGGATAGTGAATCCTGTAGTATTCAACTTGAAGTATTTTTGGGCTTGCAAATTATGTGACATATATAAATGGAAATATAGGAGAGGTTATATAGAAATATGAATAGAGTTGGTAAAACTGCATATCAACATGCACATACAAGGAAAAATTACATATAAATGCGTGAATACTTAAGGAAAGTTCATAAAGACAATATGCAGATTTTAAGACTGCTGTAAGGATTCGCAACTAACAACAACAGTTACTTTAAGAAAATCTGGCATGTATGCACTATTGATGAGGATTAAAGATAATCTATATTATTTATATCATAAAGGAAGGGGTGGGGCTAAGTGATCTTCCTTCTTTTTTTCTGCATTCTCCCAAGCCTTTTTCTCAACAGGATCTTTCGGTAAAGATAGGAACATTTGGGTTCTCCTCACCTGTTTGCATTTTCTAACGTCTCCACCTTTTTCCACAGTTCATTATTCTCAGATGTATACGTTTCAACTCTGGAGAAGCAAAATAAAATCATGAATATGATGTACACCCGCCCTGATCCAGATTCTAGTTCCTAAGGACTCAAACCAAATGGAATGTTATTTGTGTGAAAGCAATTAAAGTGCACACATTTTATTCTGTAAATAGAAACTTTGGGAAAGCCTGAGCAGGCTGGGGATTGTGGTGGGTGTGCATGGAGAGAATGGAGGATTTTAACCTGTTCTTTTCTCTGCCACAATTCTGACAAAACTGGTCTTTCTGAAGCTTCTATTTACAATTCAAGGAAAGCCTTTATTAGGCATGTGGTAACAGTTGCACACATCAGACTGTCTCAAAAAGACTCCACAATGATTATTACATTTCATTTCAAAAACCCTGAAGAGAAAACATAACATACATTTTTTTAAAAAAATGAGGCATTTTAAATGAAATTAATCCTAAATTATCAGTCTGCCTAGGCCCAGTCCCATTTTGGCCCCTAAAGAAATTATGCAGCACAACCACTGATATGAATTCCTCTTGCAAACATGAAGGATTTTCTTCCAGGCCTTGCCCGTGGCTTGCTCGTGGGAGGCCTTGTGGCTTACTTCTGAGTAAAACCCACCATTTGCACCATTTGAAACTAAAACAGTTTGGAGAGGCCATTTTGTTGGGAGTTTGGCAAATAGAGAAAAACCTACACTTCCGTTTTACCTTCCTTCATAATCACAAACTGTTCAGGCTTCCTTGGAATTCTTTGAGACTGCTGACATTTCTATAAAGAATCTATGCAGATTAATTTCAATGGTGTGTTGCTAATATGACATACAGTTTGGTATTAAGCATCTCTGTCATTGCTCCATGCCAGGAAACAGGCTCTATCTGATAAATGATTTGAAGCAGCTTAGCACTCTGACTAAAAATACAAAAATCAGGGATGAGTAAGCACTAGTCATAAATCCTGTGTTTGTTCTGAGGACTGATATGTTGCCTTACAATTAGGAAACAGTCAGGGTGGTTAAAAATTGTATTAAAGATGACAATAAATAAAACAGCCAAATGTAATTACACAAAGTCCCCATGGACTCCTTGGGATTTTTATGTGATTCCCACTGTACATAATATTTAGCAAGAAAAGCAAAATGGCTATTATTGATTGCACTGCATTTTTGAGTCCTTCAAAATTACTCATAATGTTTATTATATTTATCTTCACTATACATCAGAAAATAGACAATAATGATTAGTCCAAAGCCATTCAAAGAGTAAACAACACTCCTATGCCTTTCATCAAGAGAAGCTCCCAATAATAGAATAAAATCAATTCAAAGGCTCAAATATCTCTAAAAAATGAATTTCATTCATAGGAACAGAAAAACAATCAGCAGAAACTTTCACTGAGATAGAAACAGATTTGAGTATAGAGACATGCCTTTTTTTTTGTTATTGGTATATTCCCCCCCCCTTTTCTTTGTTCCATGTTATTAAATGAAGAAAGGGAAAATATTAAACTTAAAAATAATAAAGTAATTGCTATAGACTACATTAATGTTTAGGTCACAAAACGCTCATGGGTTTCTCTGTGTTAATCAAGCTACATTTGGAAGGGTGTGCCAGTTCTGGCTACACTGTTTTAAAATGGACCTTAGAATGAATTCAGAGAAAATCAATTATGATGGTGAATAGGCTGAAAACCAAATTCTACTAGCTACAGCTAGTAGATTTGCACAGGTTTAGCCTGGAGAAGAAAACATTAAAGCAAAATATAATCGCAGACCTCAAATATCTGAATGTCTGTTATGCAAAAGATGGAAGAGATTATTTCTTTCTCCAGGCCTGGAACCAGTGAATAGAAATTCCAAGGAGGCAAATTTCAGTTAAGCATTAGAAGAAATATACTGAAAGAGCTGTTTGGCAGCAGAAGTAGCTGGCCTGGGAGGTGGTGCACTCTTCTTTGCTGGATGGAATCAGATGGAGTCTGAATAGCCATCTGTTGGGGATGCAGCAATAGCATCTTGCACTGCTGACCTTGCATTGAGCAAGGAGTTGGATGACATGATGTTCAAAGTCTTTTCCAGCAGTGTGATTCCATGGATGTGAACTGTAAACATCTTGGCTTCTTTTCCCTCTTTACTCAGCTATTTTGTGTTTTTAGGGAAACTAAGGATTTTTGAAGGAGATAGGGAGAGCCCTTTATTTTCCAATTCTCTTATGGATTCATTTGCGTAATGTTACATAGTGAAATTACTGCTTTAAACTGTATTCTGAAATACACATTACATTGCTCTATTATTTATTAAATGCCTTTAATAAATAAATTTGTTAAATTTAATTTATTATTAAAACCGGTGGATGTTGTATATAACAACAAAGCAAACATGTATTATCAGCAAAGGGTAAAGGGCAAAAAGACTAGACATAATCTCAAGATGTTTATTTGACTAGCCATCAACTAGTTCTGATTATTCCATGGCTGATGAGGTGCATAAACCATCATTATGCTTTGATTCAGCCTCTGAAATGTGTGATACTTGAAAACATTTGGTGGCAGAATAGTTTCCAATCTTCGGTGGAAGTAAAAAGAAAATTGAGATGTACAAATGAATAATTATGTTTGTGGGAAAATAAGAATATTTAATATATAAATAAAATTTATAAGGAGATTCAGAAAGGGTTTGAGCTTGAGTTTTCTCAGACTGGAAATTATACTAAGAGTGACCATTGTCTAATAAATTGGAGTAATCTTTTCATATTTTAACCTACAGCTTCTTTTTGCTTATTATAGTAAGAATGATAGAATCATAAGGCTGGAAGGGTCTTCAGAAGTCTTCTAGTCCAACCCTTGCTTAAGGCAGGGGCCTTATGTTATCCCAATCAAATGGTTGTCCAGTCTATTTTTGAAAACCTCCAGTGATGGAGCATCCACAACCCCAGGCAGCAAGCTATTCCATTGCTTAATTGTTCTCACTGATAGAAAATTTCTTCTTATCTTTTGGTTGGATGTCTCTTTGACATTTTGGGTAAAAGTTTCTCTTTTTTTATAAAAAAATTCAATATTTATATATATATATTTATAATATTTACATACAAGCCATGCTCAGCTAGTCACATGACCACCAAGCCACATCCACAAATTAGGCCATCCCTATAGAACCGGTTAGTGGTCCCTGGGATTTAAAATTATGAGTTTGGTGGTCCTGAAATCCAAAAGGTTGATGACCCCTGCACTAGGACACCTAGATGCCTCTCACAGTTACTACTGTTGAGCAGTTTACTAATAGAGTATTTTGGAAATCAATAAAGGGAGATATGTACTAAAGAACATCGTATTACAAGCTTGATTTGGATAAGAAAATAGATACAAAGAAAGTAATTAATGAGGAATAATATAGAAATGAAAGAAGATCTGACCACAGACATTTGTTCTAAATCAACCCAATGTCTTTTGATGCAATCTCCTTTCTGAATACACAAGACTGATTGCAGCCCTTCCTTCAAATAAATGTGTATGTTTTAGACAAACTAAATCCTAGCAACATTTATTTAGTTGAACTTTAATGCTCCTTAATCTGAAGTCTTTATCTGCTTTTAAAGGATCCAGTTAAACGTGACATGGGATCTACAATCAAGATCTCCTATAGGTTTTGTGATATTGTTCATGGAATTCTTTGAAACAGAGGAAGTGCTAACAACTTGGAGGGGAGGAATTTCAGTGGGGAAAAATGACATTCAAGAAATAGCAGGCCAATTCCAAGCAACACTTCATCATTGTTTTTAAATACCATGTGACTTTTATTTGTTTGTTAGATTTTTATACTACTTTTATTTCTGGTCAACTAAAGGTGGTGTACTTAATTAACGCTCTGGCCTACTTTTTTCTACACAACAATCCTGTGAAGTGAGTTGGGCTAAGAGAGAATGACTGGTCCCAAATCAACCAGCCAAGTCTTCTAGGGAGGCCTATAACTAATGGCCTCCTGGTTTCTAGTCCAATACCTTAGCTACCACACCAAACTGGCTCTCTAATTAGGCTTTCTAATTAGTCTTCCTTTTATTTTTACTCAGAAAGGTTGGTCTGCCATGACACATTTATTTTGGCTCAGAAAGCTCTAATCTGTTTTTAGAAAGTTGTTTCTAATATATAATTTTAATTTTTTTTTGCTGAAGTTTAAACCTATTACTTTTTATATCTGAACCAGAAAAAAACCCTGATCCTTTATTTTTCTTAAGGCAAACTTTACATGGAGCATTAGGCATCACAATATATAATTTTGTCCCTGACTGCCAAATTGCCGTTTTACTACACAGCTAGCTGCTATAGGTCATATAGTTTTTAAACATATTAAAGAAAATGTCTAGAGGACAAAGGTAAAAGAAAATGACAGAAAGGAACATTAACAAGTCTTATGGTTGCAGGAGCCAACCTGAGTCCGTCACCGGAGGTTTATTCTTCCACTCTTTCAGACACATGCTGGAGACCATCTTCATGGAATTTCTTACTCTCCAGGACACATCTGGAGATTGAGAAGTTCCCCAAGGATGGGCTCCAGCCATGAGTCTGAAAGCTTGGAAAAACAAATCTCAGGTCCCGGTGACCAACTCAGATTGGATCCTGCAACATTATCCGGGGACACATATATTTGTCTTCATTCCCAGTCTTATGATTGCTACAGAGGCAAAAATGCAAGAAGAACCAATTCCATTGGGCAGTAATTGAACCAAAACAAAGGCTAGTATGTCTATTAGATAATTATCACACTAGAAATCCTAATCAAGTTCAAGAGAAACTAATGACATCACAAGCCTAGCATCAACTTCATGGGGTCACCCAGAGAAAATAGTGGCTTACTTTTTCTCTAAGCACTCTACATATTCTTTCTTCTTTCTGCGACTCTCCTGTGCAGAAATCTAGAATGAAAAATAGAAATATTAGCTGCACTCACAAGAATAATTCCATATTCGGTAAATATAGCAACCTATGGTCAAATTTCAGACAACACAGGAAACTGTGAGAAGGATTACCCACAACTACACAGGAGTCCCCTTTGAATCAGGATTGCTGAACCTTCCTCTTGTGATTTATGTTGCTGGACAAAAGAGTTGCTTGATGAATATTAATATTGTGGTTTTAGACCAGGAAATGGCATGAGTTCTTTCCCAGCATTAAAGTTCCAATTTAATTTGGGGAAAGGGGGTGTTCTTCTAAATTAAAACACAGGACGCGTCTTTGTGGAATCTGAGGAAGGCTCTTTTAAAGAAGCTGCCGGGAGAAGATGTTTGTGATTTAAGGAGTTGTCATCAGGCGCAATATATACACACTCACAGATGCTGCAAATCATCTTCTCCCTTTTGAACCCAGATTGCTGCACAAACATAGAATATAGACTGGAATGTTATGACTATGGTGAAGGCTGGTTCAGGACATGTTGCTTGAGCTACTCTGAAAAGTTAAGGAATCAGTTCTGAACAAACGAACCAGCAAACATGTGGAAAACTCTTAAAAACATCACTGGCTACAGCAAACCTCCTTTCCAGGCAGAAGGAAATCAACAACTAGCAGATGACCTGAATGTGTTTTACTGCAGGTTTGAAAGGAAACTACAGCCACCTATCTCCACAACCCCCATCTCAAACACATGAACAACAGCCAAGCCTCCTACAACTGACCCCAATCCATTGGGTTCAAAACCTCTGGTGATCACAGAAAAAGAAGTGCAAGATCTATTTCATGGACAAAAGTCAGGAAAAGATAATTCCTTCTTGCTTAAAAGTCTGTGCTGACCAATTGGCCCCCATCTTCACCCGAATCTTCAATAAATCACTAGAGATGTGCTATGTTCCTTCTTGCTTCAAACACTCTACTATCATCCCAGTGCCAAAGAAACCCTCCATTAGGGAACTGAATGACTACAGACCAGTTGCTCTAACATCTGTAGTTATGAAAACGTTTGAAAGGCTAGTACTGTCCCACCTGAAAACCATTATGGATCTGCTGTTAGATCTCACACAGTTTGCATACCGAGCAAATAGATTGACAGATGATGCTGTTAATATGGCTCTGCACTACATCCTACAACACCTTGAATCTCCAAATACCTACGCAAGGGTCCCCTCTGTAGACTTTAGTTCAGCATTCAACACCATCATTCCAGACATTCTTGTAACTAAACTAAACTAAACCAGCTACCAGTACCTGAACACATTTGTAAGTGGATCATAAGCTTCCTAACAGACAGGAAGCAGCAGGTGAATTGTACTGATACCTGTACAATTAGCACAGCCCCTCCACCCAAGACTGTGTGCTTTCTCCACTTCTCTTCTCCCTAAATACCAATGACTGCATCTCAAACAATCCATCTGTTAAAATACTGAAGTTTGCAGATGATACAACAGTGATTGGTCTCATTCGAGACAACGACGAATCCGTATACTGACAGGAGGTTGTTCAACTTGCCTCGTGGTGTAACTGGAACAATCTGGAACTGAACACACTCAAAACCATAGAAATGGTGGTATACTTTAGAAGAAACCCTCCCATACTACCACCTCTTACAATACTAGACAACACAGTATCAACAGTAGAGACCTTCAAATTTCTAGGTTCTATTATATCACAAGACCTAAAATGGACACCTAACATCAAAAAAGCAAAACAAAGCACAACAAAGAATGTTCTCTTTGCGCCAACTCAGAAAGCTCAAACTGCCCAAGGAGCTGCTGGTACAGTTCTACAGAGGAATTATTGAGTCTGTCATCTACTCTTCTAAACTGGTTTGGTTCCGCAACCCAACAGGACAGACACAGTCTTCAGAGGATAATTAGGTCTGCAGAAAAAACAATTATTATCAACCTGCCTTCCATTGAGGACCTGTATACTGCACGAGTCAAAAAGAGGGCTGTGAAAATATTTACAGACCCCTCACATCCCGGACACAAACTGTTTCAACTCCTACACTCAAAATGATGCTATAGGGCACTGCACACCAGAACAACTAGACACAAGAATAGTTTTTTCCCAAATGCCATCACTCTGCTAAACAAATAAGTCCCTCAACACTATCCAACTATTTACAAAGTCTGCACTACTATTACTATTAATTTTCTCATCACTCCTTATCATCCATCCCTTCCCACTTGTGACTGTATGACTGTAACTTTGTCGCTTGTATCCTTACGATTTATATGGACTGTTTCCTAGTATGATTTGGTTGCTTATTGTACCCTATGACTATTATTAAGTGTTGTACCTGATGATTCTTGACGAATGTATCTTTCTTTTATGTACACTGAGAGCATTTGCACCAAGACAAATTCTTTGTGTGTCCAATCACACTTGGCCAATAAAAATTATATTATATTTATTTTTATCTTATATTTATTCTATTGAGTCACAACTAAAAACTGTGTCCTTCCCAATTCCATCACATAGAAGTCAATCCAAATGATGGTTGGCTTAATAGATGGTAATCCAGCATGCTCTAGCATATCTGAGAATACCAATGACAATTTGGAGATATATAACAGATTGTAATATACCTATGGCTCAGACTTTGGCTCCTCCTATGTCTGACTTTGTCTAATGACAGGACCAAGTCTGTCCATGAAGTAACAACAGACTTTTATATTCTCTTGTTGATCACCTATAAATTGTCACAATTGACAGACAGTCAATTATATTATATTATATTATATTATATTATATTATATTATATTATATTATATTATATTATATTATATTATATTATATTATATTATATTATATTATATTATATTATATTATATTATATTATATTATATTATATTATATTATATTATATTATATTATATTATATTATATTATATTATATTATATTATATTATATTACATTGCATGCATAAACTTCTAGGTTCAATCCCAGTGTTAATTTAGCCTTTAAAAAATACATTTAAAGACCTTGTAGACTTGCATTCAATCAGTACAAAGTGAGCTAAATGGAGTAACAGAATTATAGAACTGTAGAGTTGGATGGGATTATAAGGATCATCTAGTCCAGAGGTATCAAACATGATTTCATTGAGGACCACATCAGGGTTGTGTTTGACCTTGGAGACCTGGTGGGAGGACATGGGGTGTGGCCAGGGGACATGGCCATGGTGGGTGTGACATGGGACTCATGTCGGGGGCATCTGTGGTGGCCAAGTGCTAAGGCAGGATTTCCCCAAGACCCTCCCTCCCTCTTATTATAATTTCCTTCCTTCCTTCCTTCCTTCCTTCCTTCCTTCCTTCCTTCCTTCCTTCCTTCCTTCTTCTTTTTCCTTCCCTCTTCCCTCTTCATTCTCCTTTCTTCCTCTCTTTCCTTATTTTTCTTCCTTGCTCTCTTCCCATATTCCCTTCTTTTTCTTTTTCTTTCCTCTTTCTCCTTTTCTGTCGCTTTCCTGCATGCTCAAATGCAAAAGGGGAAACATTTCTCCTTTTATTTTGTTTTTAGTTTGTTTTGCTAGCCTCTGCCAGTGAAAACAAAGCCTGGAGGGGCCACCCCCCAAGCCCCATTTTCACTGGCAGGAGGCCCTCATGGCCAAAATGGGTGCATGGGGGGGCGAATGTGGTCCCCCGAGCTCCATTTTTGCTAGCAAAGGCACCGCAGGCCAGTCCTTTGCTGTTTCCAGGCTGGCCCTGAGGGCCAGAACAAAGCACACTTCAGGCGGAATGCAGCTTGCGGGCTTTGAGTTTGACACCCCTGACCTAATCCAACCCTCTGTAGGGTTCAGGAGAATCAATTAATCCATGAAGTTGTTTGTTTAGTCTCTTCTTAAATACTTCTAAGATATGGACCACCCACAATTTCCTTAGGTAGACTTCTGTTGCACAGAGCTTACTGTCAGGAGAATTTTCCTTACACATGAAATTTTAACAGCTAGCTGCAGCTTGTATCTGTTATAGCTACACACAGTATTATTTTCTGTAATAGAAATATGCCTCTCCATAGCATTTTTGCTATTGCATTCTTGTACTGGTGACCATTAGCCTCTGGTTAAGCGATTTTAAGTCTGAACTCACATGACTCTTCTTGCATGCTTATGGTTGAGCTGAGCATATGTTTTTATTTTATATTTATGCTTTTATATTATATACAAAAATAAAAGTTCCTGGCATTTTTATTTTAAAAATTCTTTCAAATAACGGTACTAAGGGAGAACTGGAAAGTAATTGCCAGACTGAATAGACAATAGTGTGACAGAGAGACCAATAGTTTGCTCAGTGTATGCATATGTTATAGATTAAGTTGGATTGTAAACTCACATTAAATTTCTCCATATTTGAACTGTCTTCCTAATGCATTATTCTATGAAAGGATTGACTTTTTACTTCTAAACATTTGCTCTCAGGCTACATTGTCCAATCCAATATATAGATTTCTCATAATCTCTACACAGATCTATCTTGGGTGACATAAGTTGTAGTCCAACACATCTGTAGTTTGGCAAGACCACTCTAGGATATCTAATACTGTACAATATTTTGCCTTAGAGATATCTCATAAAGTTCCTACAATATTAGTATAGCACATTGTCTTCTGAAGCTATGCCAGGACTTCATTTTAAACACATATTGATGAATCAAGTCTATGTTATATTCATAATGCAAATCGGCCTACAGACAAATGATGAGGCTTAACTTCTTGGTGGATCAGAATTGCTAAAAGAAGCTGAATCATTCTTGCCAGATGGACTGTACTGTACCTTATCTTGGAGACTATGTTTGATTCATAGAAAGTGACTAACACATGCTGTTGGTTCATGAAAACTCACATTTAGGAAGAAGCCCACAATTATGGATGTGTGAATCAGTAAAAATCCTATCCAGTTTATTGTCTGAGTTACTGACCACAATTGCAGTTTAATAAAAGTGTTTTTGCAATCTTTGTAGGTTTTCCAGACAACCTTTCCCAGATTTAAATATTACTAATGATGGTTCAAGAGTTGGGAAACTAAAATATTCTAGATGAAGATAATGGAAAACTACTCCCACATTGTTGGTAAGAAAATTAAATGCATGGGTCCAGTTATTTGCCAGGAACATCTTTACCTTTTTATTGCATCAGTACACTATTTTCAGCAATGCATTTTCATTTCAAAATTGTGTTTTGTTTTTGCAGATTGCAAGAACAAATTAAATGTTAGCTAGATTTTAAAAAATAATTTTAATAGTTCATACTGCTATGCAGCTTATGAAATGGAATATTCAACTTCGCAGATTCACTCTGATTCAGAATCAGTATTGTAGACATTTGTTTCTAAATTCACTTGGGTAAAAAATAGTTATTGGGCAACCAGCAAATGGAACTAAATTTAAATGTTATACATTATGAATGTGAAATAAGACAGCAATATGATGTAAATACTTCTTGATACAGGGGTATCAACCCTTATCTTGACACATATACACCCCTTTATAACAGGGGTGCCAAACTGACGGCCCGTGGGCTGGATGCTTTATGTGCAGGCCACACCCACTCCAGCACCGCATTTGAAAAACGCCACAAAAGTCACATTATGGCAACGTGACGCGATGAATTTGACACCCGTCCTTTATAGTAATGTTAAGATTTTTCACTACTAAGTCCCTGTTAGTTACTTTATTGTTTCTCTGGGCTCCATTTATTTTAGCTTTTCCTATGTTGAATTTTAGATTGCAATCTCTTCAGGGATATATTTTCTGCAAGCAGTTTGCACATTGATGATATGGAACAGAGAAATAGATAGGCAAGGTGATAAACTGGCAGACCAGCAGACAGCTGATCAAAAGTCAATTTATGTTGGAATTCCAAAAATTACTCTTTCAGATTCTTGATTCCTTCCTAAAAATGGCTTTGAAAAGGTCTATCATTGCATGATTAAATATTATTGGGTGAATAGAAATCCAGGTAATACTTGCACCTTTGAGCCTCGGTGACACAGTGGTTAGAATGCAGTACTGCAGGCTACTTTTGCTGACTGCCGGTTACCTGCAAGTTGGCAGTTCGAATCTCACCAGGCTCAAGGTTGACTCAGCCTTCCATCCTTCCGAGGTGGGTAAAATGAGGACCCAGATTGTTGGGGGCAAAAGGCTGACTCTGTAAACCACTTAGCTGTAAACCACTGTGAAGCAGTATGTAAGTCTAAGTGCTATTGCTACTTATATTTATATATACCTCACCCCTGCCTCTCTAGCACTGCTCTTTACCAGTCTTATACAGTTGGAATAACATACCTTGTTCTTGATCTTTCGCCTTACTCTCTTCAGTGCTTTTTCTTCTGCTTTAGTCAAAGGAAGCTTGGTTGGGATGGGATAGCCCTCAGCAATCAGGGTGCGCTTTTCCTCCTCAGTTAGGAGCAGGGGCCCTGAAGTCCCTTGTAGTTTCTGGGAACAAGAGCAAGAGCAAACCATTTTTCCAAGATATACATTGTAATCTTACCCCAATTTTTCTGTGCAAAATAATGCATTGTCAAAGTCCTACACTGTTAGCATGAGCACAAGGGCTATCAAAGAATGAGAAAAAAAAGGGAAGGGGGAAGGAAATTCTTGTATATTCAAATACAACAATATTTAAAGAATTTCTAAAACAATACAGCATTAACATCACAACATTTTAAGAAATACTATAGCTTGCAAGGAGAGATCAGATGGGTTTCCTGGGCCAGAGAGCTTTTCGGCATAGACACCATAATGATGTGGCTCCATGAATCCTGACTTGGAAGGCTTCCTCAATTAATTTTGTTTGTATGTTGGGATTATGTGAAAGAAGGTTATTTCAGTCCTGTCTTTAAAGATAAAGGCTGAAGTACTGATCTAAAACCATTCAAATGTCTACGAACACAATTTCCAATTTCCAGCTTTAGTTAGAATTTTAAGTCACCATTTCAGGTAAACTTTTATACAAAATATGTTCTGGAGCCACCTAGCCTCAACAAAACTTAAGGTTATGCAGGAAGATGGTCAGGTTCACCTTTTTAAAAAAAAAATCCATGCCGTTGATGGAGCAGATAAAACAAGCCAAAAGCATACCTGGTCTTAGCTATTTGACATACAATAAGGGCAGTCATTTCCAGGACACTCCCAAATTGGACAACCTAATTTAAAATACATTAAATGCTTAACAAAGATTCAGGGGGCCCAATAGATCACGAGTGCTTCCAGTGAAGCTCCTAGAGCAAGGGCTAAAGACTTTAACCCAGAGATATTACCCAGCCTCTGGCACTGCAAATTTGTATGGTTCCATCCTATCCCTTCCCCTCCTCTTCCCTCCTGTAGAGACCTTCTGAAAACACGAAGGAAATAGATGTAACTTTAGCCTTGTTCTGCAATGGACTAGCACCAATGTTACTATCTGGAGGGATAGATGGAAAACAGCAGAAATGGGAAAACTAGGAGGGGGAAAAGCAGGCATGGAGATTGATGAGTGAAAAACTAGGATTGGAACTACGGAAGAGGGTATCTTCCTCAGTGTTTTCTCAGCCTTCATTTAATTCGAATTAAGCTCAAGTGTCTTTTTTTTCTATATTACTGATCTTACTGATCTTAAGTACCCATCCAAAAACATGAATTCTCTAAGCTGAGTTGGAAAAAAAAAGACAAAGCCAAGTATAATTAGCATTTTGATGACAATCGATTCTAAATCTCTGAAAAAGCTTGGCTTTCAAGCATATCAGCCTGATAAATGCCTCATGATGGCACTATTTTTATCTTTCTCATTTCTGAAATACTCTTAATTAGTAGCAAATTATGGTTCTGCCAGTGTGTGAATATATGAAATATTTTCACCTTTTACCCTTCTTCTAGATTATACGATTCATTGTGAATCTTATGCTTTGAACAAGGAGCTGAGTTATTCTTAATCTTGTCAAGTGTTCTATCCAGATCACCATGTCTCTGGCTTTTCTGTCCTCCTAACTTTCTGTTCCAGTGAGGTGATTGCCAATCACTTTTTTTCCTGTGCGTGTATCACACTGAAGATCATGTGTTTATAGGAATCTGGGGGCAGGGGGATCAAAATAGCAAATAGTGGATGGGACATCACAAGAAAGCTGGGGCTTGCATCGTAAGAGTCATCAACTTGCTGATTTGAACCCCCAGTAGACACTACTATATGTGTTTATGTGTGTTATGAATTAAATTCATACATTCTATGGTAAAGCATCCATCCATCCATCCATCCAAAAACTAAGTTTAGAATTTAAAAAAAAAACTCCCTTTGTCATGTAATTCTCACATATCTTCTGAAGCTTTTATGTTTAACAAATAGAATATTGCTGGCTCAAAATGGCTACTGACTTTTCCACTGGGTGTTTTTTCTTATTAATAAGAAAAGTGCACCATTTCATTGTTTTGGGAAAAGGATGTCCACCACAGTTAAAAAAAGATAGCTAACTGAAAAATTAGATAGCTGAGAAAAATAAAAATGGTAATGCTTTTTAGACTATTCCAGAACTAAGGATAAATTACAAGAGTTGGAATCAGTTGAAGGGTCAGTACTGATTCTGTGAAACCAATATGTAGTGTTAGCCTCAAAAAAAGCAAAGCATAAAAGACAATCGGATAGTAGCAATTGTAGTAACAGGAAAACCATACTTTGAATGCAGAGCAGAAAAATGCATCCAGAGGTTGAGGCTGAATATAGAGCAACAGTTTCAATTCCTGCCCTCCTAAAATGATAGCTGGATAATGGGGCAATCTGGCATGGCAGTTAAGCTTAACTCTCTTCTTACATGTGGTGCTGTGAGGAGTGGAGAAGAAGAAATTGCTGTAGAAGACCGAGCAGTAGGGCGGACTGGGCTGGAGGGAGGGAGGGATCTTGGGCTCTGAGATCCATCACTGTCACTGCCATGGCTGCTGGGAGGTGTTGGTGGCATCTGCACCAAGTCATCTAAGTCAGAAAAATATAGAAAACGGGTTAACAACAGACAAAAAACAGAAGGTTGGGTCACGGATAACAGCAGAAAAAGGTTATTTGGTGAAAGAAGGCTATAAATCTAACCAGTTCCAAATCGTGTGAACTGCAATCTGAGCTTTCATTTGTGAGAGGCAATATTCTTTTTTGGAAATGACAGAAATAAAACAGGAGATTCACTTTCTCTTTACCATTTCTTAACATCTGACCATCCTTACTTATCAATGGGCTTTATTTTCTTGTTTTGGTTTTATGTAAAAAAAAGGCCTACTTCAACTGCCTAACTAATACTCCAGGACAAATGGAAACTTTGAGAGAAATGGGCAGTACAGAAATGTGAAAAAGAAATAAACAAATAAAAATAAAAACTTGCCTCCAGGTCTAAGATGTATCCAGATCTTGGAACTAAATATACTCAGGGACACGGTCTAAGGGACTTTTGGGGCTGTTCATTGGCAGTACTTAATGGGCATCCATAGAGAAGGGCTAAAAGAAATAAAGTTGGCAGGCACAAACATACATTTGGCATCCTATCCCTTTTGAACATGTGTTTTGGGTATGTCACATATGCACAAAAAGAGAACAGAGTTTCTATTGCATGATTACACCACCATCTTCAACTTTTTTTTTTATCTTCAGCCCCACAGTTGCCCTCAACCAATACTGTTACAGCTTTCCCATGTGCTTACTTCTTTGATTTCATTTATTGAGATTTGATTATGGCTAAGATAAAATCAGTGAAAGGAAGCTGATTTCCTTATTTCTTCCTCTATCTTCTAAAAGAGGAAATTGTCCCAGAGGCATATCAGGAATTAGAGAATCCAAAGCTTAAGTAGAATTTACCTCACAATAGACAACGCCAATGGGGCTATCAATTCTTGCATTCATGAGATATCTACAGTTTCTTTCAGAAAAGCATGATCAACACACCCTGTTCTAGGTTCAATAGTGATAGGTATTGATGGCAATCTTGTATGGCTCTGCCCTCTTTCTTTTCTGTCATCTACATATCTACGTTGTCTCCACAGAGCTACTTCGTGCACTTTCTTGAAGGTGTACAGCCAAAACATTTCCACTGTTGCATCTATTCTGTTTTGAATAAGTTACATCCTTCAGTTGCTAGATTCCAGTTGTGGGAGTTGTCTCCACAAGTCTTTTGGAACAAGTTCTACTATATCATTTGCCAGAACGTGGATTCGTTAACTGCTGGTTCTCCCACGAATCCACTAAATTTCCCGCTGATAGAAGACAGTGCTCTTGCTAATGCTTACATTATATTAAAAAAGCCAGGTCTGTTGGGATACATTGTGAGCCAAACATTTGAGAGAGCCTAATATTTTCTGTAAATCATTATTCGCTTATTTGCATATGAATTTCCAGTACTCGAGAAGGACATCACATTTTTAAAGTAAATAAATAAATGTGTTCATTTGGCTAAACAGGTCTCTCTGTGCAGTGTTAGTTACTGCCAAGCAGAATTCTTGATATTGTTATCTTTCTGGAAATAAAGCTAAGATCTTTTTACCAGGCACATTAAAAATTGGCAGCGTTCATTATTATCCTTCCAATGACATGCAGCCAATATCTAATCCAAAAAAGCCAGAAAAATGTGGGCTGAATTTCAAATAAGACTACTGAAACTGGGCAAGCTTTTACTGACTTCATTTATATCTCGGTCTTAAAACTTAACAAAGTGATTATGGTTTTTGTAAGGTGCTCAGCTATTGTAGTGATGGGAAGATTCTCATTTAAGGAAAGACATTTCAATGTCTAATTACTACAGATTTCACCATCCCTTTGCCTTCTAAAGAGATGATGAATGGACTTCTGGTAGACCCAAGGAAAACTCTAACATTTCAAAATTGCAGGAAATGTTGACATTAAAAAAATAACAACAATCTACTAATTCTCACTCCAGAAAGGCTGGCAATTTGACAATTTGGAGCCAACTTTCCCTACAAAGCATATAGAAAAGGAGGAGAAGGTCAAAGAACATGAGGCAGATCCAGAAGAAGATGGAGAGACACCATCAAAGACCCACTAAGCAACATCAATTAACAATGATTAAGGCTCTTGGAAGAGCAAGAACCAAAACTTTGTGTCCCTTGACACCCAAAGCAGTAAAAGAGGAGACGGAAGAAAGAAGAGGCGGAGGAGGAAGAGGAGGAGGAGAAGGAGAAGGCAGCTTTCCAACACTGCTGATCCTCAAGGTTTGCATTTCACAGACTTAGGCCAGACATAACATTGCTGAAGGGAAAAAATATGGTTAAAATACATAGTTTGCACTTTAAAATTATATCCAGAAAATGAAAATTACCCCAATCAAACTGCTATGAAAGTCAATTCTCTTAAGAGTTGTTCTTGCATTCTCTCAATTAATTATTTAAAATGACAGGGCAGATATATGCTCCTATTTAAATTAGAAATTCTAATTTAATTACACTAAGGCCTACTACATACGTTTGTAAATTTTGATAGATGCTGTTGCATTGATCTGCATTTTATTTTCTAGAAATACAGGGAAATGCTACATAAAAGAAGATTAGAGGTAAATCTTCACAATGCCACATACTCACAATGCCCATCACACCCTAATAGTAGCCTTTTTTCAAAGAGATAGGTGTTGGTGCTGGTTGCATGGCTTAGGGACTGCCTTTCTCCCATAGTATCTGCCGGGCCACTTTGATTCTGCAGGGTTGGTGCACTGTAGGTTCCTTTGTTCAAATAGAGTTGTCTATTGGGACCCCAGAAATGCTTCATCTTAGTAGTAGTTCCTGCCCTCTGCAATTAGGTTCCCCCTGAGATATGGATGGCCCCCACTTTCCTCTTTTTCAGAAGTGCCATGAAGATCTGATTCTTCACTCAGGCTTTTGACAAGAGAGAGTGAGACTTCATATCATCTGGTTTGCAACAGTTGCCATCTTTTATCACTGATCTATGGATCAAATTGATTAATTTCATCCAAATCAATATTTGATTAAAATAATGCATTAAATTTGCATGCTGCCCAACTCTCTCCCAAAGATTGATTTTAATTATTTAAGCTTTGATTGATTTTATTCTAATTTTATGTTGTTTGATTGTTGTCAGTCACCCAGAGTTGTTGAAGTTGGGCAGCATGCACATTTAATTCATTATTTGTATGGTTGGTAGTACAGTCAGCCAAATGTTTACACTGGATTTGGCAAATCCACTATGGTATTCCACAGTCAGCCAGATGTTTAGACTGAATTTGGCATTTCCCTCCTCACCAATCCAGTCCTTCCTAAGGGATAAGCCTGTTTGATGGTGTTAAAGGTATTATAGCAGGATGTGATTATATTATCATTATTATTATTTTGTCTGGAAGTTTACCCTAATAGCATAAAGGCAAGATGGTCTATAAAATAATTACAGATATGAGGTTGGATTAGCATTGAAAGCTCATTGAGTTATCCAATTTTCTCACCTGTTGGCACATTTAAAAATTGGTTCACTTCTCTAGGTTCAGCTTTGATTACAGGTTGGGTAGTCATTTCTATAGGTGCCTGTAAAACAATTGAGAAATGTATTATATTAATGTTTTTTTAAAAATTTCATGCTTTGAAGAATTATAGATTTCCTTATGAGATCACATCATTTGCAAGGACTCAAAACATTGTCCTTTGAGGGATATAGACAGTGAAATATAAATATAAACAAACAAAAAATAAAATTGTGCTGTATCTTATCATTTGCTTCTGGGGTCAGGCTGCATACACCTCTCAGGTTTACTCTGAGATAATAGGGTTCTATACAAGTGGCTCAGTGGCTAAGACGCTGAACTTGTCGATCAGAAAGGTTGGCAGTTTGGCAGTTCAAATCCCTAGCACCATGTAACGGAGTGAGCTCCCATTACTTGTCCCAGCTTTTGCTAACCTAGCATGTAAAAATGCAAGTAGAAACATAGGGACCACTTTGGTGGAAAGGTAACAGTGTTCTGTCCACCATCAGTGTTTAGTCATGCTGGCCACATTACCACGGAGACGTCTTCGGATAGTGCTGGCTCTTTGGCTTTGTAATGGAGATGAGTGCCGCTCCCTAGAGTCGGAAATGACTAGCACGTATGTGTGAGGGGAATTTACCTTATACAAGAATGGTGAGACCATCATCCTTTAGAGATCACCTACACACTATGTTTTACTATTCACCTGTATATTATAGTATATACCAACTGGCCCCGGTCAGAAGAGAAAGGGCAGGCAATCTAAATTCGTAATACAATGCACCAAAATATTCTTGTGTATCAAGAAAAGAGGCATTGAATTCTGTGCCATTGCTTGAAATGGATTTCCACAGTGGGTTATAACCTGTCAGTATAGACAATACATCACTGAAGGAAATCAGTAAAGAATCCATTTGAACTTTCACAATGGAACCTTGTCTCTGTTTCTTCTCCTTAAGCATTTGTCATTTCTCCAGTCATTGGTAGCTTTGTAAACTGGGCAGCTTTTGTACACTGTCTATGCAGAGCTTGTTTTCTACTATTGAGCCATGGCAGTTCCCAGATATATGCATACATGCGATGGTATAAAAGCAGAGGTGGCATACAGCAGGTTCTGACCAGTTCTGGAGAACCGGTAGCAGAAATTTTGAGTAGTTTGGAAAACCGACAAATACCACCTCTGACTGGAAATTTTACAGTATCCTTCCTCTGCCATGCCCACCAAGCCACACCCACAGAACCGGTAGTAAAAAAATTTGAATCCCACCACTGTATAAAAACTATAGTTTAATTATAGCTAAACCAGCAGAGATTAAAAACTGAGGTGAATACCAACATGTCTAGTGATTGCAGCCACTATCATTCTAACTTTCTCCCTAGTCATCCTTTTTTATCAACTTGCATATTAAAGGCTGATTTCATATGGCTGTCCAAAATTGCTTGCTTGTTTCCAAAGACAATATAATAAAAAATGAGAGCATTTGGTAAAGAAAAGTGAACATCATGTATATGTGATAAAGAAGTGCATTGCACAGATAGTATTTCCAAGGTTGACAGTTATTTTTTGCTAGTACCTCCTTCCTGTCTCTAAAAAAAAAATACAGATCTTTGATCTGTTGTAATATGTGCAGGATGCTTTTGAACAAACTTCGGCAATACAGAATACCCTCTACTGTTCACTGGATTTTCTGCAGGGCTATTTAACAGCTGTTTCTGATCAAAGGAGATGAAAAGTTAACATGAAGATCCATTAATTCCCAGCTGCACCAATGTGATCTTCTCTTACCAGCCTTCTTTTCCCACCAAATGCCATATTTTTTTTTTCATTAAACAGATATATTTCATGCTGTCTCAGACTGTAAACATAGCCTGGCAAAGGAAGTTAATATGGTTTTCAAACACACACCACATAGATCTACATTTGGAAATTCAGGGAGTTCAAACTTAAAGCAACAGAGGAAGTTTTGTGTACAAGTTTGATTTGAATGGTGTCCTTGTTTTCCCCTCCTACATCTATCCACAGTAAGTGAAAGGAAGATAACCCACAACTGAGTCCAAATGAAGGGAGTTCTCTTACTTCACAGGGGAAAAAGGAAGGCTGTAAAATATATATGAGATTCTCTCACTTTTCAAAGTGCAGAATAAATGATTGAATTAGAACATAGTTCATTTTCTGAAGCCTCTAGTCTAGACTCATATCTGATCGGACAAACCTTTTGAAATTTAACTCATTGGCAATGAAGTACAGTGCCTATTAGAAGCACGCAGTATACCTCTGAAAATGATGGAAGAGGGGAAAGCAACTAAAGAAGGGAAAAATTGGGAAAGAATGGATAGAAAAGACATCATAAGGTAAATCTGGTCCAGGCATTCTGATTTCCCATCTTGCAATATATCCTGCCCCTTTCCTAAAATTGGTATTTTCCAGATGCCCTGGACTATACATTTCTAAATTTTGATTGCTATTCTAGGAGCTATAAAGGACTTTGCATTGACAAGGTTGCTATGCTAATTTATATAGTAAGCTGGTGTACCTTAACAGACCAACAGATGAAACACCTTATAGCTATGATGACGAACCCTTGGCACCCATGCCACACAGAGCCATTTGTGAGGGCATGCGAGCCCTAGCCAAATTTACCTGCGCTGCGCAGGCGCATGCCTCCAAGCTGATTTTCAGCCCATTTGAGGCCTTTTTTGGCCTCCCAGAGGCTTGAGGGAAGCCTCTGCAGCCCTTGGAGGCCGAAAAATGGGCCTGTTTTTCGGCCTCCAAAGGCTGCAGAGGCTTCCGTTGAGCCCCCGGGCGGCTTCTCGTGGGCTCCTGAGGCCCTCCGGAGGCTGAAAATGGGCAGTTCTGGTATTTCCGAAGGGCCCATTTTTCGGCCTCCTGAGGCTGCAGAGGCTTCCCTCGAGCCTCTGGGAGGCCGAAAAAGGCCACAAGTAGGCCGAAAATCAGCTGGGCGGCACGCGCATGCACAGTGAAAGTAAGGGGGTGGGGACTTTGCATTGTGGGTGCCAGCACACACACGCAAGAAAAAATTTCGCCATCACTGCTTTATAGGAAAATGTATAAGAAAAACAATCCAATGTGTCTAAAACAAAACTTGATTTGTTAAACTTTAACGTCTCCACTTCAGCTTTTTGAAAACTACCCTGGAATTGTGTTTTTTAAAAAGCGTATTTGAAATATTAAGGATTGCTTCTTGTGGGGAATGACAGCCTGATGTCCTCTGAAATGCAGAGCGTTGCTGCAGCTTTTGAAAGGCCAATGGGAGATTTTTTGCTGGCTCTTATTTTTCTGGATCAAAAGTATATCAGTAGATGAACCACCTGTGTTCCAGACTGTAGGTCCTTATGATTAAATTAAAAATTCAGATAAGTTTTTTGCAGCTAGATCCAGAAGCTGAGTTCTTGGGACCTCTGGACATTCAGCTACACCTATAAGTGAAACCATTACAAACTTTACTGCTTTGCTCTCCCTTCTCTTAATCACTTTAAGAAGGAATCAATTTCAGCTGAAGAGAAGATTTCCTTTTGCAACAAAAATAAGATTCCTTGCAATGAGTTAAATCTTCTTTTGAGGCTACAAAAATACAAAAGAGACTTTGGTTTATTGAACTTGTTTAAGATTTATTGGCAAAAAAATCAATTAAAAAAGAATCTACAAAAGTTTTAATGGTTAGGATGATGGCTTTTATTTTTTATCCTGCTATTTTTTTTTACTTTTACTTTTGATGGAAATGCTTTATACAATTCATATAGTTAGTGAAAAGAGAGTAATCCAGCATGGAATGTTTGCTAATTATCTCTAAAATTCTACATAGAAAAGACTCAGTAAAGACTCAGATATGCCTTAGATTGTGATATTTCCAGATGCCCAGTTTATTGTTATCTATGTTAACAGTAAGAGCAATGGAAATAAAATTGAATGATGCAAAACAAATACATTTTGAATTTGCGAATAAACCAGAGAGATAGTTGGCTTATAAACAGCAAAGAGAAAGAAAAAAGAAAATGGTAATGAAATTACAAGAGCAAGATACTATACTAATGGACAATGTTGTCACAGAAAAAACACTTTTCCAATGTTATTTTAATCCACATAAATGACATGATATTGTCTTGAAGAAAACAGATGAATATCTTGGAGAACAAAATCTACCAGGGATTACAAATGAACAAATACAACTGATTTACAAATGAACAAACACAACTGACCTATAATGATAACAAAAGTCTCAGAGGCTATTAAAAAAAGTAAGCCAGGAAAGATGCCTAAAACAGATAAATATAGAGTTTATTTTAAAAGTTGTTTGAGGATGAACTTTTACAAAGTATAATGAATTATATTCTACAGGGAGGTGGGATACCATGGACTTGGAAAGACAATTAATACTTAAAGTGGAACAAAATTTGATGTAAGAAATTGCAGATCAATATCGTTACTGAATAAAGGTGATCAGTTGTTCACAATGATTTCAGTTGAAAGATTTTTTGATAAAGTTCTGAAAGATATGAATTTTGGGAAAATTTTATAAAATGGCTGAAATCAATTTTCATAGTGCAAAAAAATCATTAATGGGGATTTATCTAAAATATGTGAGCTTGGTGATAGATTGGGTTTTCTTAAGAAATAAAAGATTACTGAATTTAGAAGATCACAATTTGAGATTTGGGTGGCATGAATATCTATGGTATGATAAAAAATAAGGTGAATATAGATTAAAAATTGTTATACACACAGGCTATTCTGAGAGTACAGAATAAACTGAGGTTTTACCTTTAAATACTTTTATGACTTTCAGTGCAAGAAGCATTATACAGATGAGAAATAATAAACAAATATAAATGGCTAGCCTACTGAGATGTACTTGAATTTTTTTCAAAGGGATTGCAAAATGAAATCAAGAGGTCTGATAATAGAAGGATAACCTTGTCAATGGTTTTCTTATGTATAATTGACAGTAAGGTTTAAAGTAAATAAAAACATAAACATGTTATTGCTAAAAGTATAAACAGTTGCTGAAATGACATAGAAGATAAACAAGTGAAGGAATGTATAATGATAACATGAGCTAAAACTTTTTTCTATAGATTACAAATGGACCAATGAAAAAATATATGGTTGAAAGGACTGAAATTTACATTATGTTCTAGACTTAAAGGGAATTCTTATAAAATGACATATCACTGGTATTTGTCACCAGAGAAACTGTCTAGAATGTATAAATGTATTTTGAATCTTTGCTGGAAATGTGAACAACATGAAGGGATATTTTATCATGTTTGGTAGGCATGTAAAAAAGCCTAAATATATTGTATACAAATACATACATTAATTCAGAAGATTTTGAAAGTTAAATTGCAACTGAAACCAGATACTTTTCTTTTGATATTAATGGACAAGCAATTAGAAAAAAGTCATGGAGCTTTGTTTTTGTATATGACAACTGCAGCAAAATTATTATATGCTCAAAAGTAGAAAAGCTCGCAACAGAGGAATGTTGATGAAGATGATAGAACTTGCAGAAATGGCTAAATTAACTGCTTTGATCAGAGAAAAAAATGACATTTATGTTCAACTAGAAATGATTTGTAGACTTTTTTTTATGAAATAGAAATATGCACTTACAATTTGTGGTTTTGATGATTAGGGAAAAATGGATAATAGAAAAAAGAAAGAGTTTTTTTGTAATCACTAATTAAGAGATAATGTTGTAATTGTACTTATAGTTGCTGAAAAGGAAATGGAAAGTTTCTTCCTATTATTTTTTTACAATTCATTCCATACTTTTGTTTTTCTCTTTTCTTTCTTTTTTTTAACTGCTTCTGTTCTTTATTTGTGTTGTAAAACTTGAATAAAAAGATAAGAAAAGTATATTTGAAATGTCACCCACAGAAATATATGTATTTTTACAAAATAACAAAAATAAAGAGAAGCATTTCAACAGAAAAAAATATCTTCCTTTGCAAAATCACTAGCAAAGGATGAAAAAGTTAGTGTAGTCATTCACATGTATTGAACAATAACTCCTAATGTTCCATGCTGCCTGATGGTAATGGGAATTGATCAAATATATAATTGCAACAGGTTGTAACTAGAACATTAGAAGTTGCCTCTTCTGAGAAACTGGCTATCTTATAATTATTAAAATTATTTCATTTTAGAAGAAATAAAATTTGAATTGTATCTTAGATGTTGGCTTCATCAAGGAGGGTTGCATTATTTGTAGACAAAACAGTTCTAAATTAGAAACAAACGAGCTAGTTAACCTGTGGGAGTTAACCTCTAGGAGATACACTTTACAGTTTCTATTTTGGGTATATTTTTCCACTTATGTTGATCATTATTAATCCTGTCCACTGTTTGGACTAGCATCCCTAATAAAGGTAAGTATAGTTCCCACAAAGGCCACATTTCTGAATCAGGATCAAAAGCACTCTATCCAATTATCCTTCAATTGCCCACTTTCCATCTTGTAATAGCTTTTCTATTTAGAATGAAAGATGAAGAAATCATTTTTTAAAATGCCACATTCTCAGGTCCTGAGGCTCAGATCATTCCGGCTATTCTTGGTGCAATGAACTCACCTCTTTGGGGACCGGCAACCTTTGCAGTGGGTTAAGATTCATCATGGGAACTGCATGAGTCGGCAGCTGAGTTTCAGGTATTTCTGGCACCATGTTCTGCTCCTGCTTCACCATGATGGAACATAGCTTGTGCTGGAGGGTCCACATACCATTTTCCAATTCTGAGAAAAGAAGCACATCACGGTCAAGTCATACTAGTACTGTGTATGAGAAGCATTGTACCATGTATTGAGGTCTATCCTTTTTCACAGATAGTAGATGTAAACCTGAAGGAACAAGGATTTTAGAGCTAGGAAGCACCACAATAAGCTTTTCTTTGTTTCAGAACAGAAAATACATTCTATTAAGCTCTAGTACAAGGATATGCTACAATTTCCAGTGCTTCTATTTTAAACAATTTTAGAGGTTTTTAAAAGAGAAATGGAAAAATTCTGCAAGATCACCAAATCTTACCAAACTTCACCAGCCTCACCTGAACTGTCACAAGACCTCAAAGATGAGCTTGATTAAATCCAACTGCATTTTGACAATATTTAAACTTTTTTAAAAAGCTGATATTGCACAAAATGGTTGATCTCTCTCCTATATGAATCTGCTCTGTTAGGATAGTCTGTCCTATACTGGTATATGAAGCAAGTATGTTTGTAGGTTGACACAAGAAGTTTCTTTAAAACAAGGATGGACAATATTTTCTGGATTAGATCCAGCAGGTTTAACTTTTTATTATAATTTTTTTTGCTTGATTTTAGAAAGCCAGAGTGAAGTATTAAGGGTGGAAATAACATTTGATTTCCGAGAAGCATTTTGCTCCCAACTCATCTTTATTGTCCTATTTTATACCCAAAAACAGTTCCACAGAAATATGTTTATTTTGCTTCTAAACTTCAGCAGTAATAGTTCAGTCTGTTTTCAGCACTTTGGGAGTTTAAGGGCAGGAATCATTCTTATTTTCATGATTTAAGTTGAATGTGCACTATTCCAATTCAGTTATTTTTGCCATCATTTTAGGTAGCATGATCTCAGGGTATTCTAGGACCACAAAGGAATATATGAAGAGGTTCCTATGGGTTTGAGGTGTTCACTGCTGTATTAAGACAGAAAAAATGTAATGTTGCTATCAACCTGGAAATACTTTCCTCAAAATAGTAGAAATCCATACAGCAATTCTTATGCAATTGAGACGGTTCTTTATTTGGATATACTCTTCTGGAAAGTATACTTTAAGAAAACTAAACAGGTTCAGAGGATAGCATAAAAGTTAACTCAGAAATACATAGGATAAGAGCAATATAGGAAAAGGTAAAATAATTAAGGTTAAAGTACAGAGAAGAGCAACCAGGATGATTAGGGGACTGGAGACTAAGGCATATGAGAAACGGTTACAAGAACTGGGCTTGGCTAGTCTAGGGAAGAGAAGGACCAGGGGAGACATGATAGCAATCTTCCAATATTTGAGGGGCTGCCACAGAGAGAAAGGGGTCAAACTATTTTTTAAAACGCCTGTAGGCCAGACAAGGAATAACGGATGGAAACTGAACAGGGAGAGATTTAACCTGGAAATAAGGAAAAACTTTCTGACAGTGAGAACAATCAACCAATGGAATAGCTTGCCCTCAGAAGTTGTGGGAGCGCCATCACTTGAGACTTTCAAGAAGAGATTGGACTGCCATTTGTCAGAAATGGTGTAGGGTCTCCCACTTGGGCAGGGGGTTGGAATAGATGACCTATAAGGTCCCTTCCAACTCTGATTATCTGTTATCTGTTAATTTGGAGAAAAGAGGAATGATAGTAGCCTTCTTGAAATGCATGCCTGGCTGTCACATATAGTCATGTGAAAAAATAAGTACATCCTCTTTGAACAGTGTTGTAAAAAAGAGTGAGCCAAAATTCCTTCACAAAGATGTGGGAGACTGATAAAGAAAATAATTACTTCAAGTTTTATTGCTTCTAAAAATAGTTCTACAAGCTATTGAATCATAGGGTATACTTACTTTTTCACAAATGGCTTCTCCGTTTTGACTTTCTTGTTGTAAAATAAATGATGACGTGGTATAATATGGCATGTGTTGTTCATCTGAGGTGGTATTTACCTACTTTTAAGAACTGCTAAGGACCAGGTGATTTTTACTATGTCCTGATGAGCAAAATCATAGAATTCGTAGAACTTTTTCCCCACATGACTTAGAAGACTATATTGTTCTACCAAAGTAAGTTAGATCTTAAAGTTTATAGGAAGTTGGATTTTGACTGAATGTAAGAAGCAAGTGCTTGATGATAAGAGCATGATAAGAGCAAAGGAAACAAATGGCTAGCTAGTATATATTTTAGAAACTATATTCACCTACTTGGACTTTTGTCCAAGAATCAGAGAATGCAAGATATATCAGGCAGAGAAAATCTTCAACGAGGTTAAGTTGTAGCAGAGGTGGTATTCAGCAGGTTCTGACCAATTCTGAAGAACTGGTAGTGGAAATTTTGAGTAGTTCAGGGAATTGGTAGTGGAAAATTTGGGTAGTTCGGAGAACCAGCAAATCCCACCTCTGATTGGCCCCGTCCCCATCTATTTTCTGCCTCCCAAGTCCCAGCTGATTGGCTGGGTCTTCTTTTGTTGCCCTGCACAGGAGAACAGAACTGGAAAGCAGGTTAGTGGGGTGGGGAGAGAATGAAGATTTTGCAGTATCCTTCCCCTGCCATGCCCACCAAGCCATGCCCACAAAACCGGTAATAAAAAAATTTGAATCCCATCACTGAGTTGTAGGTATAAAGTCTGAAAAGTTATGGCAAGACAATACTCTGAGAAAGCCTTTTTAATAGATATGTGATCCTTATATAAGCTCCGAAAGGATTTTCCAAAAAGAATTATAGCTCCAAAGGGTGAAAAAATGACTGTCTGATGCTGTTAGGGATGTTTAGAGTTCTTGAGCAATTTTCTACACACACACACACACGGAGGGAGGGGGAGGGAAGGAGAGAGAGACAGAGAGACAAAGATTTACCCAAAGTTCAAAACAGATTGTTTCTATCATTCTGTTTTGAGCTTAAAACAGACCTATTTCCAACTCAAAACGTTTATTTCAAATTTGAATCAGAACTCTGTCAAAGTTCCAAATATTTCCAGGATGGTCAGAATAGCCCTTTCCCGAGTTGAGAGACTTGTACTGAATTTGAAGCAGAATATATTGAGCTCAATGTTTGCTTGTTTTTTACTTTAAAACAGTTTGGTTACACCTATTACATAGTCAAATATTTGGGGGTGGGAATGAGGGTTGAGAGTGTGTATATGCATGTAGTAAATGGTATTATTATAACTATTAGAGAGCCTTTAATTGTCTCGGCAGAAAGCTGCATAAGGTCACTGAAGAGAAAGGAACTGTCAGAGAAAGCTGTCTTTTGTCATCTCTCCTTCCATTCTGCCCTTTCCCAGATTTCTCAGTTTCCATTCTTCTGTGCTGTCGCTCACAGCCATGATATTCTTGTCATACTCTAAAGAATTGCATTCCACTCTGAAGCAGCTGGCATGATGCTTCTAAAAGATGCAAGGCTCTTTCCATCTCTAGTTTTACTGGTAGCTTCTACCTCCCTAGTTAACTCTGTGGCCTTAGAAAGGGAAGGATTTCGGAAGATTTTGTACTAAGCCCAGGACCATGGAGAAAAACGAGTAAGAAGCAGTTACATTAAGATGTAGAAAACTTTATAACAGAGTGAAGAAATACTCATAATTAGCACCTGGGTGTATATAAACAGTACACTGCATCATTTTCATTGCAAATAACCATTTTTACAGAATGTTAGATGTGAAGGAAAACCAAGAGCAAGAACAGAAGGAAGATAAAGGGGAGGAGGAATGGAATGGAATATCCAGAAACAAGCAACATGTAACTTTCTATGAACACTAGTGCTCCAATGCTCCTTTTCTAGCAGCCTTACTAAAATTTATCTCTTCTAGATACTGTTGGAAATGAATCCAAATGACAAAAACTTGGATTGGTGAAAAATTTTATTTTGTTAAGCTGTTTGCAAAGAGCGGGGGATCTCAGCTAACTTCAACAGGAAGTTTGAGCCAAGAACCGCCCCTAAAGATTTCAATACATTACATTTTATAGTTCTTCTATCCCGAGGCCCCCCCACACCCCTCCTACATCAACCCAGTGATCGAAAACAGCTAATCCGAGACGCCTTATGGAGACCACATCATCTCCTTTGATACCTCCCAATGACCTCCCATCACATCTTATCTTATTTGGCATTAAAGAATGTCCCTTCAGCAGGGCCCCCTTTTCTAACGGTCTGAGAACAAAGAAATATCTATTCCTAACACCACACTTGTTACATATTAATGTTACATTCAGCACTTCTTTGTATATGCATTTCTAACATCTATGCAAAGTAAGAGTCTGACAAACTTAAAGCTATGTTTTGAAAAACAAAATCTAACTTCAACTGATTAAAGAAAGTTAGAGCAATGGTTTATATTATCCTCCTAATTGATCTTTTGTTATGTCAAATGTGTACGTGAATTGCCTTGACAGTTTGATATATGTACCAATTCCTGGAGGAAATAGGGGTGGCGTTACTTGATACAGAAGGATCTAATAGATTGCAGGTACATGTAAATGTATTAGAAAATATATTTACAGGTTACATCAAAATAATAAATATCTATAGAACAACCGTCTTCTTAATACTATAATATGTTATTCTATTCACCTACATTTTATTTTTGAATTTTCTTGTTTCTAACAATATTGAGGGGGTTTTGGAGACTAACTGTCCTCCCTCATCTATAGTCTGCGGTGAGATAGTTCAGTAACAGTTCTACAAGGAGGCAGAATATTTCTCTGGAGCAGGATCAAGCAAGAATGGCCTATGAAAAAATTGTACTGCTTTCACCCCTTCTCTTCTTGATGTCTGGCAGCACTCAGCCAGGATAATCCCTGACCACTGTGGGGAAACTTATTCCCTGCTTTTATGGTTTTCTATCTTTTTTTTTTTTTTTAAGAAAGGCCTTTCTTCTCTTGTATATACTGAATCTGTGCCATTTCCTTTTTGGGCTGACGGTCGTCCTTCAACCACTCGGACACCCACAGGGTCCCACAAATAACAGGATCCTCTGCTAGGATTGCTCTAAAAATATCCTGTCGTCATGAATCATCCTAAAATGAATTGTTTTAAAAATAGGTTTTGAAATGACTGTGCCTCTCCATCTCCTGCAGAGAAATCTGCTGATCAAAAAAGAAGTCCACTTAGGCCTCTAAGCGTTCACTGTAAGCAGTAGCTTTCATTCGGCCTACACCCAAAACAGAAGTATCAGGGAAGGTGCTGATTTCTTTGCATCCACACCCAACAATCTCAGGATCCCTTTCAGAGGCCGCCCAGAGCTTGGCAGTTGGGAGAAGAGAGTAAGTTGACATATTTTATTTAACTTCCTTTTCAGTGTGAGTATTACAGAACTTTTCAGGGCAAAAAAACTAGTCACTTAAGCCTTAGTATATGGATCTCAGCTTTATCTAATGGAGCAGGCCTGATGTTGATGTCAAGGGTTGGGAAGTACTCAAAATTCAAGGAGGCAGACTGGCCTGAAGGACACAGCTCAGGAATCAGATAAGTTCCACCAATTTACCTACTCCCCTGTGCCTCAAGGTCAGACAGAGAAATGACTTTTTTTTCCCCTAAAGTCAATCCATTTTAAGAAAAGAGTATTTTAACTCTAGCACCACTTGGAAAGCATAAAGATTTATGCAGATTCTTCTTGTGAGCTGAAGAGAAAAGGGAAGGAAAGAAAATCTCTCCCTTTTTATCACACATGAAATTGTCTTCAGTGCTTGCGTGCTAGTAAATTGAGTTAAACTGGCCATTCAATTTTCAATTTATGAGCAAGATTGATTGTTAGACAAACACATCAGAATTTAGCTGTATAGACCAAGTGGACAGACTCAATGCACTCTAAACTTGCAAACCTTAAGCCTGAACCTGCATGGATATGCCTATGATCCAAATTTGTTCTGTCCACAAATTAGAGGAGACACATGAAAAAGGGAACAGAGGACAGAACTGGGGAAAGGAACTACAAGATCAGAAGACTTCCTCAAGGAATGTATTCATATTAGAAGTTCTACATCCCCGATTTAAAGAGAAGAGATTAAGAAAGTAATTTTTTGCCAGCAAGAATGATAAATTATCAGATTCATAGGCAATAGGAATAATAATAATAATAATAATAATAATAATAACAGAATTGAAGAGAAAGAACTGAAGAAAATCAGAAATACAAAGACCTGCAAAAAGTAGAATGACTGCATTAAAGAAAGCAAAGTTAGTAACAATAGTTAATAGGCTTCTTGGGTGCAATCCCAAAACATCTGGGGCACCACTTGAACACCACTGGCATTCAAAATTACCACTACCAATTGCAAAAGGCAGTTTAGTTGGAAAAGCTTACAATGATACCTTTAACACCATCAAACAACATCTGCTCTCCTAAGTCCTTGGGAAGGTCACCCTAGGTGGTAAAAATGCCATCTGGTGGAATGTGCATTGAACCATAATAATAACCTCCACAAGTAAACTGCTCCATTGACATATAAATATTACTATTATAAAGTTATTTCTTGCATTTAAACAGTATTTAGGTAGCTGTGAATAATATCTATTATTTTTGTTCCTAGTTTCTGTCTACAGTGATGAACTTTCCTGACTATGGCACCCTTTTATGAATATGGAGCACTTCTGCAACTGCAGGAACTTTCAGCTATGATTACAACTATCAATAAAAATGCTTGATTGCACCTTTGCTAGTAGCTGTAATTTTACCACCAGAGCTTATGGGAGGCTTTTAAATGCAGAAGGAATGGTGGCTTTGCTACAGGGTTTTTTCTGTCATGGCAAATATTGCAACTTATATATTCATTTAGCAAAAGACCAGGTGAATCTACACAGCAGCATACACTGAAGATGTGAATGCAGGAAGAGAATACAAGCAATTTCTCTTTACTAGAGGATGAGACTAAGTGGATTTTTGTTGCTCTAGGACTTGTGATAGCTCACCTGGCTCAGGGTTGCTGTGTGGGGACAATCATAGATCAGTTTCAAACTCTTCAGAGATTGAGGAATGGAAACAGTGGATAGAGGGAACCAGAAACAAATCGAAATTAGTTCCCTGAGGGAACTAGTTTATTTAGCATTGTTCAGTTAAAAAAAATATTTGGCAAAGAACACTGCTTTTAAAAAATCTACAGTAATGTTGTATGAATAATGAGAAGTAGTGAGAGGTCAGTTTCCTGGACAATATCCAGGACTCAATCAGTTATCATGTTAAATGACGGTAAGACAGTAAGCATTCTCCTCTCTTAAAACAGTGGGTTATTGGCTCTTTGCTGTGACTCATGAGGCCAAAACCCATGTTTTGTCTGTTTTTTGAAGATGAGAAATTAAAGGTCAACTCTAATATTTTTTTATATCAGAGCTCTGCTTTATTTTGAAAAACCCTCTATTTCAATTTCCTCCATTACTGCTGTTTTCAACAAAGGAGACTAAAAAAAAAGTGAAGTTTAGTTTCTAATTTCAGCTTGTTCACTTGTGTATCACAGTCCTGTGCATGTTTCTTCAAGGATTTTTCTATTTCCAATAGTTAACTGAATAATGTCAGCTGTCTTATCATTAGATGATTCAAATCAGTTAAAAATGGGTTAGATTAATTGGCTGGAACCAATTTTAACTCTGGACTGGTTTTAATGACACAGGAAACAGTTTGTAGTTTGCTAGCAAGCAGATTGTCTGCTTTCAAGAGAAACAGCCCTTTGTAAGAGACAGAGATTGGACCTGCTTGTGACAGTATCTATCACCTCAGCAGAAGGATATGGTGCAGTTTAGGCATATGCTTCTGGATCCAACTTTCTACTCACCACTGGCATTTTCTTCTGTCTTGACAGGCATAAGAGGGCTCTGTGGAGCAGAATCTCCACTCAGGGAATAGCTGTGCTCTGCCTGGATGCCAGGAGTGGGAGGATCCAGATCCATGTCCAGCAAAGGGTTCTTTTCCACCAGCATGGGGTCATCAAAGAAGCTGTTGAACAATTCATTGGAAAAGTCCTCCATGTTCTCAGAGAAGTGGTCAAAGCTCTCGGAGAAATGCTGAGAAAGGAAAAAGAAGTGTGAACTGTATCATCTCCAGGAGAGACTAGAGGGCCTTCTTACTGAAATGTATCCCAAGCCAGATACACTGGAAGCCAATTCATTTGGATCCGAAACAACCATATTCCTCTTTTATTGTTTCTGTTTTCACAGCTTCAGAAGAAACTAACTAGCCAAAATCCACAATGAAGTTCATGCCTGCCCATTTTCTTCACCTTAATTTAATACACTTTATTCTCTCTGTATTCTGTCTTTTCCTACAACAAGCTAATGTTGTATTGAAATGCATTAATTGGAACATCAGAATTACAGGTTTGAAGTATATTACTTTCTTTTTTTACTTTGAAGTCTTCTAAACATATTTCCTTACAACTCTCATCATCTTCACTAGTGTGTACACGGTGTTCATTTTCCAAACTATCAAAGCATCTTTATAAGGTTTCTGTTTGGTGACAATGATCAAAGGCATACATACCTAAATTGTTTTTTATAAAATGCATAAAATATAAAATTTTGCTGTTCTCATAAATAACTGTGAAACTAAATTGTTATATAAACCATCTCATAGTTTGAGGATGGAACATTATTTATCATGAAAAGATATGTTATAGATTACTGTGAAACATATCCTTCCACTGCCTTTTTTTTTTCTATACAGCATATCCATTTGTGGAAAGTTTTGCCCACAAAACTAATACTAATATAATACTTTGGAGAAACCTTGGCAGAAATTCATGTACCATGACACTGATATTTATTCAAAATACTGTTCAGTATTAATACAGTACAAAGGTTTGTTTTATAATGTAATCCAATTCTATGTATCCTCACTGCAGAGCATTGTAACTTTAGAAGCAGATTGAATGAGTCATGAGCATCTTATCATATATGTTTACAACAAAAGCACATGCCACAAGTCACAGTAAAGTAGTGATACCTGTAAAATACGTAAGAAGTCATACCTCTGCTTCAAATCATACTTTACAAAAAAGTGCATCTATTTCATGCATATCGCTATAGCCATGTAGGACTACAACTGCTATGTGAGCAATACAATTCCATTTAAACTCAGTAAGTCCAGATTTATTTTCCTTTCATTGATATTGTTTGTTTTTTACACACACACACAAATCGATTGCATGTTTATTTTCACAGGTATGAAAATATGAAAATTTAATTATAAATTCTGTAATAATTCATAGCTGTGCATCTACATAGATGTATAGCGAAAATAGCCACCAGGAAAATCTGTCAATTTTTTCTTGGCGAAAATACTTTTAAAATCATTCTAAACACACTCACTACTCAAATTTACATTACTATTAGAATGAAACACGTATTAATTTGTAACACAAGAAAACTAGTCTTTGAAAAAGGTGGCATAGAACTTTAACAGAAATAGTCTATGGAGATTCTCAATCATCTAGGTCATGGTTGTCCCAAAGTTGCTTTTCCAAAAGGCAACCAAACTTTCTTGGTTTTTTTCCTTGAAAACATTTTGCTTCTCATCCAAGAAACTTCTTCAGTTTAAAAGAGAATACAGGGAAAAAATATTACCAGCTGAATGGGAAGGGGATTATATTGAGTGGACCAAACCAGAAGTGATATTCAGCAAGTTCTGACCAGTTCTGGAGAACCATTAATGGAAATTTTGAGTAGTTCGGAGAACTGGCAAATACCATTTCTGACTGGAAATTTTACAGTATCCTTCCCCTGCCACGCCCACAAAGCCATGCCCACAGAACTGGTAGTAAAAAAATTTGAATCCCACCACTGGACCAAACTACAAGGAAAGAAAACTACTAGTGTAAATTAAGTCCCTTAACACAATCTTCCTTGTAGGGAGGAACAATCTGCAGATCTAAACACATTTTTTTCTGTATCATGTTCCTTTTATCTGAAAATGGCATTCCAGACCATCCTGTGTGAATGATGTTTATTGCTGGAAATACTACTATAAACATTGTTATTTCTTTCAGCACTTAGCAGTTATGGAGATAATCTTTCAAAAGTTGCTTTGTCATCTTCCTTAGTTTTTTCTCCAAATATCTCACCGGGATATATTTCTTAATCTTTTGTGATTTAAAATATGTTGCCATTATCTCTTCACACAGTGATTAAGTTCTTTCTCACATTCTGCTGAAAATTGTACCCTCTCCTATTTTGCTCACATGACTCAGCTTTCATGTAAGAAACAGGAACCCTTTTATACTATATCCAAAATCAATCCATCCATTAAACTTTAAATAATGCAAAACCTGAAGAACTTAAAAACAAATAATGGTACTATATGTTATGGATAGGGTCACAGAGATAACAAGAAGTCACCTCTGGATGCAGGTTAGTTCCAAGGCCAACTATTTCTGTTCATTTTTTAAAATACAGCAAATATATTTAAATGAATGTAAAGAAATTCAACCAAATAAAAATGTGCCATTTTTAAAAATCTCTGTGACGATTCTAATAATTGTTTGAGCAAAAAGTTATCTAATATCTGCAAATATTTGGCTTGTTGACAATGTTTAACTTGATTTGGTCATGCCTCAATGATTGAATAACTCACATCCAATAAATCAGAACAGTGGTTTTAATATATAGTAGTAGCTTCCAGTTCTGCTTTTTTTTTTTTTTTTGGAACATCTAATCTTTGGAAATTTTTTTTACATCTTGAAGTGAATCTGAATTCCTATCTGGTAGATAGACTGGAAGCTCTGCATTCTAAAGAATATTTGATGCTTTGCAAAGGAAAATGGGTAGTATTAAAATCCCATCCATTGGGGGGAAAATTCTGAAGAGCTAATAGAAAACACCACCTACATTTTACTAGGACATAATGCAGACTTGATAGGAAAAGTAAATTGATCATGAGCCAGGTGAAACAAGATACAATAAGAAATCAGACTTGTTTTTCAAATTACATTTTATTGTTGTTGTTATTATTATTATTATTTTGTATCCCACCTTTATTGTTTTTACAAATAACTCAAGGTGGTAAACATATTCAACATACTATACCTTCCTCCTCTTATTTCCCTCACAATAACCTTGTGAGATGGGTTGGGCTAAGAGCAAGTGATTGGCTCAAGGTCATCCAGCTAGCTTTCATGCTAAGGCAGGACTAGAACTTACAGACTGACTCCCACTTTCTATACTAGCACCTTAACCACTAGACTAAACTGGTTCTCATATTTTTCAATGAGATTACTGAAAAGAATTCCCTTTCAGTTTGATGTCTGGAAAACAAAAGGAACTAAACTGTCTTCTTGCATCTTCATGCTTCCTCCATATTCACTGAAGCTCTACTTTCATCAACATTTCTATGAAATGCTAGTTATACTTCTAGAAGATGTCCTTGTGGTTTGGATGTCATTACTTATGTATGGTGGGGAGGAAGGCACTCTAGATAGCATTGGCTTTCATCTCTAACTCCATGGTTGTTTTTCCATTCTCTTTCTTTTAGATACGTACTCTTGCACACATACAAAACATAAGAAGAAAAGAGTTGAGATTCTTTCATTTTAGGATGCCTTTTAAACGATGTGGTTAGGAGCTGTTCACTACAAATGTCTTAAATATGGCCTTGGGGAATCCAGGAACAAGATCTTCTAAGTATGTTTAAGCAGCCAAATGAGAGAAGCTGTTCAAATTTATGATACAGTGTCGGAAGAGAAAAGATTAAATGTTTTCTCTATGATGATTTTTTAATAAAACATAAATACATGCACAACATGTGATTCCCTTGGGATGACAATGGAAAGCCTCAGGGGCAATTTTCACACATCAAATAATAATGGGAGAAAAGGATTACCCTCACCCACACTGGTACTGTATTACTCTAGTTCTGTATCATCTGCAGCATCAAATCTAAGATTTATTTATTTATTTTGTCAAGAAAGTATTAGATAACAGATATAAGTATAAACATGATTATTAATAAATGAAATGGATGTGAATAAAGGGAACATTAGGACAGGGACAGTAGGCACGTTGGTGCGCTTATGCACGCCTCTTAAAGACCTGTTAGGAATGGGGTGAGGTCAATAGTAGACAGTCTAAGGTTAAAGTTTTTGGGGTTTGGGGATTGGGGAAGGCCTAGATCCATTTAACACAATATTGTCTACATCAGTAGTTTTCAACCTTTTCTTCATCATAGACCTATAAATACCTTGTGTGGCCATGGACCCCCATGACTTAACTCAAGATTTAAACCACAACATTTCTTCAAGCAATCAAGGACCCCCTGTGATGAGATCATGCCTCCGCAGGGATGTGCAGATCACAGTTTAGGAACCATTGGTTTACATTAACCAAGCAATAGTTCTTTACTCTTCATATCACAGATCACATCCAATGTCTGTAGAAATTTGGGTTATATCCCAAAAACTAACTGTATTCCTACACCACACATATCCAAGTTATGTAAATAGATGTTCACACAGCATGCCTAGCTTTTTTTATGGCTTAGGATGAAATGCAAACCAAACCTGTCTGTTCCACTTACAGGTCAAAGTATTGGGCTAACCCAGAAAATGATTTCAATTGGTAATCTGATTGTCTGAATGAAGTCATTATTTTCTGTAGCAGTGGATAACCTTGGAATTCGCTTGTGATGAAATCTTGCAAGCTGTATGCTGAAATAGCAAGACACCCCAGATGCTCTAGATGTCATTCAACAACTGCATATTTATTTCAGATTTACTGTGCAAAAAAAATACAGTTATTTTGAGTTGGCGTTTAGAAAGGGAAAGTTGGTGTTAGAAAAGGAAATGCTTTAGATGATGACATAAAATGGTCATAAGTGACAGATGGAAGGCCAAAGAAGGCTAACTAATCATGCTGCAATATAGTATGTGATTTTTTTATTAAGCTGATTTTTTTAAATTCATGGCCATAAAAAGACTAGTAACACTGGGCTATAATATATATAAAACTTTAAAAAAAGAATACTCCTTTTTCCAAATTTCCTGACAGGTTACAAGAAAGCTTTTCTCTGCAAAATGTAAGAAGTCAGAAACTTCAGGTTCAACCTTCCTGAGATTAAGCCTAGTTGTTTTAATTTACTCATTCTTTAGCTTTGGCAGCTGGTTAACTAGCTGACTTTAAGCCAGTCATCCTCTCTCAACTCAATCTGTCCAACATATTGTGAGAAGGAGTGGAGGAAGGAGTGCTGTGTACAATGCCTTGGGATCCTGGAGAAAAGGCAGGATATAAATCTGACTAACTTACTAAATATTTACATAAGAACAGTATTTACATATTTAAATGCACACATTGTCCGAAGCGAAGATTTCCTCAATGAGTTGTAATGGCTGGGATACATGCATTATACTAACTAGAGGATAAATGTGTCTTGGAAACCTGATGGCTGAATTAAGCTAAAACCAAAACAAAATTCATTGCAACTAACAGCCAGTTACTGGCTTAGAACCAGGAATACTAATGAGATTAAATAATATTACGCCTAAATTCAAACCTAATTGTGGCTGGTTAAAAAAAATGTTTCCTGTATTACAATTATATTGCCCACCTTTTTAAAGATAGCATCTTCAAGGAAAATATGGATATGAATAAATATTTAAAGTGGTAGTTTATATAAAATGCCAACAGGAAAAAAATTGTATCCTTCTACTGCTCTGATCTTACTTTCCTTCGGCAACACTGGTTCTTTGCTGTATCCCAGGGTGCCAAAATCTCTTCTCAGTCTTGCCAAGAAAAAGACAGAGGGAGGAGATGACCTAAACACCCCGGATACAGCCAAGCGTAAGTTCCTGTTCCAACACAAAGATCTGTTTGTTTTATTCAAAGACAATATCATTGTGTAAATAAATGCCAGGCAATAAGGATGCAATAGTACTGGTGAATGGGACCAGTATCAATGCCATTTACCAGACATCAGTCCCCAGCTTTGTTCTTAAAAGGATAAAGGGAATGCAGTTAAAAGAAGACTCAAATTTAATATATACTCAGTCAATGGGACTATGACAGAAACCTCAACATGGAATTATTATTTCTGCTTTCAACTGCATCTCAGTTGTCAGCATTGTGATTTTTTTCAAAATGCACACAAGAGATATAACATACAATTATTCAAACAGACTGAATAGCTATAGATCTCAAATAAAACTATATAGAATCTTTAGGTTGCTCAAAGAAATTATCTCTAGGTTGTTTACAAGGAAGGTAACATTTAATATCAATGGTCAATCATGTTCAATTAGTGCTTCTGATTCTGAACATCAAATGCCTAAATTTGTAAGATAAAACTCACAATTTCTACTGACACTTGCTCACATTATTATCTGTGCTTTAGAGATTATATATCTCATACAAGGCAATGGATTGAACCTGGGCATTTTTAAAAATTAATCTCTTCTAGTTAATCACTGGTTTACTAAATGCAATATCATGAAAGTTGGAGAAGAAATCAAATGAAAATCTAAAAAGAAAAAAAAATAAGAACATCTAGATTTGCTAACAATCTTTAAAATATTTTATTTACATTTCAGCATCTTTCTATTTCACTGGATCAGGAGCTCAAAAACCTGATTTGCAGATTTAAAGATAATTCAGGAATGAATTAAAGGATTTGGTCAGATAATCTGGATAGCTTTCTTGAGAAAGGTGCCCTAGTGAAATGGGAAAAAGGTCTAGTGGCAGTTCCAATATAAAATGTTGGCTGAGAAATTATAGGAAATGAAGTCCAAGACAATACTAAAGCACCACCTTGGGAAAGGCTGCTGTATGCATTCTTTGCCTATATTTAATGAGGAAAACAGTGGGAGAATAATGTCTCTTATATTTAACAATCTAAAATATTTACTTCCATGATGTATTTTGCATGGTTAAACCTGGAAAGACAGGCAGAGAATCTCTGCAATGTCTTCGTCAACCTCTTATGTTACTCCTTTCTGTTATCTCTAGCCTACATGGTTGATATATGACTGGCTGAAGTGATAAGAACTGTAGTTCAATCATATGGAAGATGCTACCCTGGGGAGACCTACCCTAAAATGTGGAAGGACATATAAAAAGAAGGGTTCATTAGTATTTTTGATTGCTGTGACATGGAGACATGAAACCTAAAACTATGCATTGGTTTTATACCTCAGCTTTTTTGTCAATTTATTTGTTTTGCCAAAGAGAAAATGGAAGCCTGATTCACTTTGAAATAACACTCAATATTGTATTAAAGTTATACACCATAATTGATAGAAGATTAAAGAGGTAACCCTATGTCTTTGGACTGTACTACTCCAGACACAAGATTCAGTTGCCAGAAAGATGTCCCAATTTTTCATATGCACCATTCCTCTTTCTAGTATTTCACTGGAGGAAAATTGTACTATATTCTGTGAGGGAATGCTATATCAGGGGTCGCCAACCTTTTGGACCTCAGGGACCACCAAACTCATAATTTTAAATCCCCCGGACCACTAATATGAATTTTGACTGATGATGGCTTGCTGATGTTGGTGGGAAAATCGGTCCCATATTCCAGAGCTGCAGTAGTCACAGAACTGGCTCTTTGTCATCCCGGAGCAGCTGCTCCTCCACCTGGATGCACCGGCCTGCCATGGACTGGAGGAGCTGCTCGGGGATGACTAAAAGGCCAATCTTGTGACTACTGCAGCTCTGGAATATGGGACCAACCTTCCCACCAACATCAGCAAGCGACCCCGGGGCGGATTTCCTTCCCCCACCATTGGTCTTACTTTCCAGTTCCAGCTTACGTGGCTCTACTCAAGATAAGGTTTGCGCCTGGCCGAAGGGTGAGGGCCAGTGGGTGGGTGGGCCATGTGGACGGTGCAGCCTTGTGTTCCTGCGCAGCCTGGATTAATTGCTTTGGGGAGAGTGCTTTTGGGGGGACATTTCTCTGCAGACTTTTCTTGCGGACCACCAGTGGTCCCTGGCACACCGGTTGGCAACCACTGTGCTATATGGCAAAATCCACATCTTTTGTCTTTAAGCCAAAACAATATAGGTGCCAAATGAATTAGTTTATTGAAGTACAGTCTAAATAGTTCCCAAATACTACCAATTTGTTGCTAGGACTAACACTTGCTGAGCCATTCAAAATTAAGTTCCATAATTAAATAATATGATCTCTCCTGAAATCGTTTTTTCATGGCAGGACAAACCTACAGTTATATACATAAGACAAATATGGGCACTAGTGATGATACACTAATTGATATTGGAAGGTAATAACATTAAATCTGTAACATCCTGAATGAGTGCTTCATAGAAGAAGACAAAATTTGTTATCTCTTGTCTTAACAGACAGAACCAGGTCAAATAGGCTTAAGTTACAGAAGAATAAATTTAACTGAATATTAAGGGGAAATCCTTGACAGGAAGCAGAATGAAACCAAGAGCCTAACAGATATGAAATGCCCTCAGTGGAGATTTTGAAAATGGCAACTGGACAACTATATATTGAAATATTCTTCCTTTAGATTTCCTGCATAAAAAAATGCTAAACCTTGTGACTATCCAAGACCCTATATGATTCAAAGAGTCTACTGTATGTTGTTATGTCTCATGATGCGTCACCTTCCTCAACTATGCCTTTTCCTTTTATCTCTGACCAAGTCCTCATTTACCAGATTAGTACTGAAACTACATATTGGAATAGTTTCTTCCTGGGTCCCACTCCAACAAGTAGTTTGCACACTTATTGTAGTTTATGCTCTGAGATAAGGCATAATTATGGTAATTGCTAAAGACGGTATAAGGAATAAACACTCTTGAAGGGGAAAAACCCCACTCCTTGCACACTTTAAATTTGAATGTTCCATTTAATTTCAGGCAAGTCAACAGATGCAGTGGTGAATTACAGTTTATACATAGAGGGGGTGAATCAAGATTGAAAAGAGTTGAAGGTTATTAGGGGCACCCCTTAGTGAAATCAGAGGTCCTCAGCTTGCCTTTCCCCCCCCCAGCTTGTTATCTCCAATGGGTGGAGTTCATATTTCCATACAAAACCAATAATGACCTGTCAGTGACCCAAAATAATCAGCAAGTGTAAATCTAAAGAAGTCTGGAATTTAGTAGCTTCAATAGCACTCCCCTCTTTATTATTCCTTATATTACTTTCCAAATATATCAGACTGCAACTCTCATTTTTCCAACTCCCAAGGATGGTAAGATGGGAGGGGAAAGGAGTTTGCAGCCCAAAATTTTGCAAGGACTCAAGTTGAAAAAGGATGATCTAGTGGAAAAGAAAATATGTTTATTGAGCTGGTAGCCTAAAACCTTTCGGAAAAAGAATACTATGCAGGATCTTCTCTGTGGTTTGAAAATACATCTTATGCAAAGATATTACGCTAATTTACTGTATAAACATGGTATCTCGTAGTTCTGCTTCATTACTGGTTAGACAAATTTCCTAAATTTAAACCAAATTGCAAATTCTGGCCTCAGATGTGACCAAGCTACAACTTCCAGCATTCCTCAGTATTCACCATTTAAATGTGTTTCATCACGATTTTGTTTCAATTGATAACGTTTATTGTTTTTTTAATGTTTGAATCCATGTGCATTTTGTACTAGTTTCTCCTAATATGTAGGGGGTAGTATTATTATTTTTCTTCAGACGCACACTTTTTGCCAGCAATTCTTCCAATAGAATGCTTCTCATGCATGCCTCCATTTTATATGCATTTTTGGGAGAGCTAAACTATCCAGAATTTTTAAAAGAGAATTTCACCATGCCAGCATGTTCCAGTTCACACTGGGAAACTGACTGAGTTAGCATAAACATGTGAATTGTCCCAAGTAAAAAAATCTTTTGCTGCAGGCTTCATAGAGCAAGAACTTTTCTGAGGTTTTACCAGCTGGTAAATCAACTACCATGAGACAATATATGTTGCGAATGGATCACCCTCTTATTTGTATAGAAGGCTGCTGATTTTAAAGGATGGTTGGGAAAATTAGAAACATAGATTCCACATCTTCTGTATCTCCTCACTTTCACCAGTGTTTTGTTTATCTTTCTCAATCTCTTCCTCACTCCTCCTTCACAGACAAAAAAAGCCCCATATGTGTTCCTAAAGCAGCATTACTGAGAAGCAGTCATGGTGGGGACAGCCAAAGTTCACCAGCCCCATTGTGGGACTATGGATTGTCACTTTTCCAAGTCAAAATTTCAGACTGCTCCTTCCAGTCAGCTGTCTCCCCTACACTGGGAGATATGGGCTGTGCCCCTCGATAAAATGGGTGGGAACCATCTTCTCTAAGCCTAAGCTACCTTTAAACTCCCTAGGAAAATCTGCTCCTGTTTAAGCCATCTCATTCCTGGAGGGAGCACGAAAAGCCATTGGCTGTGGCACCCATTTTCCTTCAGGGATAGATGTGAGATCGAAAGAGGCCTCCTAACATATTTCCACCACATGTTCTCATTATTGCACCCTCACAACACAGAGAGAGAGAGCAGAGAGAGAGGGAGGGAGGGACAAAGAAAAGTTTATCTCAAAAGTCTGGCTGATATATCATAAATACTCAGTCTTCCATCCATCTTTTTGAGGTCGGTAAAATGAGAACCCAGATTGCTGGGGGCAATATGCTGACTCTGAGAGGGCTACAAAGTATTGTGAAGCAGTATATAAATCTAAATACTATTGCTATTCTTGAGCATCAGTTTCCTGTCACAGGCAACAATTCTCTCTTCTTCTGTCTTCTGGTTGTGCCCCATCTCTGCATCTTTTAGATACAGCTTTCCTCACCGCCTTCAGATATGGTCCTGATATTCCTATATTAAAATAAAAAGAAAGCAGCAAAAACCAGTATGGCTGGATGGAAGCCCACATGCAGAAGATTTAGCTTCTCTGCAAGTCAGAGGTTCTCCTCATGCTGGCCAACTGTGCCAAATCGGGAGGGAATTCTTATAAGTTTTCCCTTTTCTTTTTTGGAAATACAGTATATATATTTTCCTTTTCTGCCTGCCAAGATAAATCTCCATTTCCAGCTGTGACATCTGTGTTTCCCTTCTCTCCTTTCAGTAAGGAATGAACCTTCCCCCACCATACTCCAGCTTCACAGTTGAGGTTTCCATTGCTCTACAACAAAAGAAACAGCTCTAACTTCCACCCATTCTTTACATGCTTTAAAAGAAAAATGCAACGGTAAATTTTAGTGCTCATTAAACTGACATCGCTAATAAGAGACAGGCATCATATACAAAATGGCTAAGCATAGTTTGGTCTGACAATGAGGTTTAATGTACCTCGACTCTTACTAGACCTCCTCCCTATACTGTATTCACTCTTTCTTTTCCGTTATTTCATACTTTCTTCTTAATCAATATATATATCAATACCATTTGCTTTTCCATGCTTTCCATCAAACGATAGTCACTTTATGTCTTTAGTATATATGTATAGGGATGGACACAAAGATATGCTCAAGGAACACATAGGTATGCATGCCAAATGGCTTATGAGCCAAAGCTCTATATGCATAATTGTCTGGACACACATAATCACATCTGACTTCCAAAAGGACTGCATTTCAAAACTGTATTAGCATACTTTGGGATGAATTTTCCCCCTTCATTTTTCCAGTGGATTACTCATCATTTCTAATTTACTTTCTCAATCAGACATTCATAGTCATTTTTTCATACTTTTTATAAATTCAAGTTCCACATAGCAATCACATTACAAAGCATTCTAAAACGAACACTTATTATGCTAAGTCTATGGAGTATGGGTGAAAGTAATGGTCAATACTACAGAAGGATAATGTAGGGAATGGTTCTTCCCAGCAAGGAGATAAATATGACAGGCACAATTTGACATCACAATACTCCATGAATTCACCATCATAGACTTTCATGAAACTGAATTTCCACTGAAATAAGATGATGATAGTGTAAGTAGATTGCCTAATATTCTTAATTAGTGATGAGATATAGGAACTCAAAAGGCAGAGCACCCATGATCAGATCTAGGCAACAGCCCCAACCCCATTCAATTCACAAGTTTAGCTGTAATTTATAGATATGGCTGGATAAACAATGTCAAATTTCCCACCAATTATTTTTACTAAACATAAAACCTACTCTGAGTTATGAGGAAAAGGCTTTTGTATATGGGCTGCTTAGAGGAAGGGCTGAATAAAAATGTAACAACAATAATAAACTACAAACTAGATCAACTAATATAATGTTTCTCAATCTGTGTGAACTTCAACTCCCAAAATTCTCCAGTCAGCATGCTGGGGTGGGGAAAGATCTTAAAGTTGCTGAGGATGAGAAACACCAGACTAATAAACGGTAACAGGCTAAATTCACAAGCAATAAATAAACTGAATATTTTGGCCTAGAAATGGGGGATATTCAGTTTATTACATACTAGGTTTCTTTCTAGGAAGTGTTAGCCAAATTAATCTGTTGCAGCTAAGCCCTTCCTCTGCAAAACCTAAGGTCTCTGATGGTAATCATCTACACACTCTCTTGAAGTAAGTCTCTCACTATATACTGCGGTTGACACCCCAGATAAGCATAAAAGTATAAGAAGACTGGCTCTTTCTCATTTGGGACTACAAAATACAGTATTGATAGATTTCCATTACAGAAACACAGATCCCAACTGAATATCTGGAGAAACATTCAAAGTTGTTTGACTGTGGAACCAGTTACCTAGTCCTAGACAGATGTCAGTTCCCCTTCATTTGGTTTAAGCAGAGATTAGATAGCTGCCAATCTAGAATATTTTAATTTGGATTTTCACCTCAAGTAACATTTGGACTCAGCAGCCTAAACATCCTCTTCCAACTTTATCTGACCCACATTTCTGGACTTAAAAAATCTGGATGACCAATTGATGGCAATATAGAGGTAGAATTTTAGGCATCTTATTCTCACTCTTTAGTGGCTATCCAGAAATAAAGCTCTAGATTCAGTATTAACCCAAAGCATATGGGTTTTATCAAAAGGATCCAATAAAATTGGTTATACTTTCACAGATCTACCAGAGAAAACCCTATAGGAATAATTCAGTGTCATCTTTCATATCACTTTTGCAAGGAAGTTGTATAAGAGAATAGTTATTAAAAAAATCCTGTCCAGTTCCTTGAATTCTGGCATACTTGAGTGTCTAAAGACTTTAGGCTAACATTCCAACTTTTCTGCCAGCAGTGAGAACAATGAGTGGGAAAGGGGGCATTTTTACATAATCAAAACCAATAGAGAAAAAGAAATACATTTCCCAGACAGCACTGAGAAATATTATTTTCCTATGTGTTAAAAGTTTTTGAGAAGCAGCAGTGGAAGATGATATGTAAATTAGTCACATTCTTCATTCTTTTGCAAAAGCCACAAAGAGGGCTCACCATTGGTTTTACTGTAAATCATGTCCCAGCAAAAGATCTTTACCAGATTTGGGTTATGCAAAATCTAATGCTGAATCCCATGTGTGCTACAGAGGCAGAGATGGTATTCAGCAGGTTCTGACCAGTTCTGGAGAACCGGTAGCGGAAATTTTGAGTAGTTTGGAGAACTAGCAAATACCACCCCTGACTGGAGATTTTACAGTATCCTTCCCCTGCCATGCCCACCAAGCCATGCCCATAGAACCAGTAGTAAAAAAAAAATTGAATACCACCACTGTACAGAGGGGATCATTGGCACAAAACAAAACAAAAAGGGAAATATTCTGAGAGCTGCAATATTCCCAGGAGCAAGTTTGAACGATTGGGTACTTGCCTGGACTCCTATCTGAGGAAGACACCAATCCCTTTGCTTTGCTTTTTTATTATGACAAGTCAAAATCCACAAGTTGCCTGTTCAATTATCTTTTCTTCCTCTTGATAGCCATACAATCTGAAACCAGAGGGCAAAACCTAGAAAAGTGGGCATTTCAATCACAAGATCTGAGGAAGCCACTTTCTTAATTTTATCTTCAAGCTACATTCTACCTGAGGTATAGATTTACTTCACCATTTTGGGATTTATCAGCCCTATCCCAATATAAGCAGATACTCCTGAAAAACATGCTGAATTGCTTGTATCATGAAGCCCAAGTGATCAGTTTTTCATTGAAAGATTGTGTGATAGACCTTAGAGGTAAATTACAAGTACAACTATCTTTGATTATTAGAGTTTCTCTAATAAGGGTCATTCAGATGGACTGTCAAGAAAATTTGTTCATCCTATTGAATAAAGGCATACAGCAAGAATATTTTTAAAATGCATACCTAGCCTGCCTTTCAAATGCATGATTCCTAAGGTGTCTGATATAAAATATAAACAATAAAAGCTCAAAAACAGAGTGTGTGATCTACAAAAAATGTGGTAAATGAACATTTTATTAGAAAAAAAATACCCTGACTGAATAGGGGTTTTAAGCATTGTACAGCAGACCATCAAAAGCTCTTAATAGCCCATTCCCATATAGGTTTGTTAAATCCTACTGGCTGAAGACAATTCTTAAAACATATCCCAAACTCTATTCAGTCAAGTTTTTTTCTAATAAAATGTTCATTTTTTTATTTGGAGTCTGTGGCCTTTTGGAGGAAATAAGAGAAGCAAATCCAAGCTCTTGTCCTGAACAGCTTGCAGTTCATTATCTCCAAAGCTGGTAAGAGAAAGAGCAGAACTGGCTGACAAAAGTAAAAGCTGAAATTACTTGAATCCCCCAATAACAGCCATGCCTGGAAGCACATAGACTACCCTAAATCAATCTGGAACAGAAATGCAAATGTGAGAATCCCCATCTTGGCTAAGAATAGAGAACAGACACTTCTTATGCTCGGAGGATATTGGGGAACATGAACTTTACATTCAAAAGATTGGGGGGCGGGGAGAGAAAAGAACTTTTGTTAGCATTTAAAAACGGCCTAGGAAAGGTTTTATTCTCATTTGTGTGTGTACTGAGCGGAGGAGCTGCTTTGAATTTATTTATGTCTAGACAGTATAGGGTGAAAATTGCTCTGAGGATCCAAAAGAAATAGGCCTGAGAGGAGTAAAAAAAAAAAGACAGCACCAACTAGGCGACGAAAGGCCAGAGGGAACCAGAGAAAACAGAAAGGAAGAAGTGAACTCCCTTAGCAGCCGGCCAATCCAAACGCCTGAAAAGGGTTAACCGAGTCCCTAAAGAGACTTTCTAAAGAAACAATAAGAAATCTATCAGCTTATTGGACAGTTCCTAGAATCCCTGAGCCAATGGGAAAGGCTGCCAGCTGAGAAGGCTTTTTGGTGCGCAGATCAAGAGGAGTGCAGGGTTAGAATGGAGCAGGCTCTTGCAAATGCAGAGATTCACGGGGCCGGGGTGAGGACCCCGGCCAGTTTGCTTTGAAGGCAGATCGGTCTGCAGATAACAGAAATAATCTGAATCGCTCTGGTTGCTCCTGAAAGCAGAGCCCCGACACAAGAGTTGTAAGTGGCTTAGTAATGCTTTCTCCCTGTTCGGTCTGTTTGCTTTTACCGCAGTTACTTCTTGCTGCCTAGTTTTAATCTTATAATCAGACTGCGATTTGGAAGTTGGAGAGAAAATGCACTCTTTGTGCTACAGAATACAGGCCCTGTCGCGTGGGAGTATTGTTATTAGACTCCATGTAGCACGGAGGGGGAAAAATATCACAATTGGAAAAATACAGACAAAAAGCCACTTTCAGACCTCCAGTGTTTCCAGTCCTTCAGAAAACACTTTAGCCTAATCTACAATTCTTCATAACCCAGAGGAAAACACAAGGATCACCATCGATACTGTAACTGAAAAAGCAGCAAAATGAAAGATTTCACCACCTGAATATCCTGGATTTCTGGTATAGTCACCCTACTCCACTACCCAAAAATGAATTGCTAGCATCTCCCATTCATGTTTTTCAGGATATATGTTAATGTGCTGCTTTGCAAGAAAATCTTGCAAGATTTATATTCATTAGCATTTCTTACATTGCAAGAAAATATTGAGGTTGCCAATCTTGAGGTGAGCAAAAATATGAGAAGAAAATAAGATCAAAGTATTACAATCCTCCAAAAATTTACTAGTCTCTTGGCCAAAATTCTTTTTTCTTTGCATTTAAAAGTCCTTGGAAAGGTGATATAGTAGCATTGCACTGGGATCTGTTTTTCAGCCAGATATTTTTCCCAAAAACGAATCATGATTGCAGGTTGTTTACTGTAGCTGGGCCAGAGTGGTGGGAAGGAGAGACGTTTTAAATACAATAATGCATATAGGAAAAGACAAGTTGCAGAAACAGAATACTGAACCTTAAAAGTTAAAATGAGGCAAGAGTTCTCACCAATGGACCACCTACGAAGTCATCAAAACCATATCAAAATCAAAGGTGAATTGCATTTTTCAGCTGCTTCAAATAAGTTGGCCCAGAATTGGAAATAAATTGAACAAGGTAGTGAAAGCTGCTTAAATTCTTAACAGTCCCTTAAAAATAGTTCCACTCCAAACCACGTGATCCATGATGAAAAGAAAAGGGAACTTAAAACAGAGAAGCCATTAACTTTTTCTAAATCTTTGCCCAATTGCTTCCCCCATTTTGATGCATGGGAGTGGCTGGAATTTTTCTCCAATTCTCAGCAGTGCCACTCTGGTTATGTGGCAGGATCTCAAGAACAGAATAGCTGATTGCTCTTAACTGCCTTTCCCATAGGAATGCCTTAGGACTTGGGAATTTCCCCTTCCCACTGGATTTTTTTTCCTGCCGCCCATTATCAAACTTTTTTTTTGCAAGCTTCTCCACACACCAAATTTGGCCCTTATTTCCATTTGAGGACCAACTGAAAAAAGTATGTTTGACTGCTTGCTTTATATTCTGCCTTTCCTTCAAGTGCATTCATACTTTCAACAACTCTGTGAGGTATGATTGGATTAAAAGCTAGTGATGGACTGTAAATAACGCATCAGATTTCATACAGGAGACTGGGCTTGAACCTATTTTCTTCATATTTCTTCCAGCTCCTTTAACCACTAAATTATGCTGGTTCTTGAGGTGTGATTGGTGATTGTTTTCATTTCGGCCCCCAAAATGACTTATTTTCATACTTGAGGGCCTTGGCCTCCTGAGGCCCGTAAATCTATCCTCTGAGTCATGTGGTAGTGGGGGTGAGAGTTACTGGGAATGAAGCCACGTAATTAATGTGGATCTACTAATCAGGATGTTGAAATTTTCTGCTGAATATTTTCAAACTTCCCCTCAAGTTCACGAGCTTTCTTAAACTGAAAAGTTATCTATTTTATCAGTTATCTGATAAGCAGCTCACTACTAGAAGAACAAGTATAGTAGTAAATCTGGCTTGTCATAACTGGCATTCCAATTATTTTACTCCAAGTTAGAAATATTCTTCTGGCTTGCTCCATCAGTAAATAAATGCTTAGTGTTAACCCCAGTGAATGATACATGCTGGCACTGCAGGAAGAAAACTATACAGTCGAGCAACCAGGTCACAGTCTATAAACCTCTCTTTCTCTAAGTGTTAATAATGCTAGCCCAATCCCCAAGGTTTCAATTGCCAGTTAAACTACTTTGGAGTATTTTATGCATTGAGTCATGCATAAAAGAAAGCCAGGTTAAGAATACTTAGGCACAGCCTACTGTAGAAGCCACTCCCATGCATCAAAATGGGGGAAGGAATTGGGCAAAGATTTAGAAAAAGTTAATGGCTTCTCTGTTGTGCATAAATGCATGACTTGTGACATAAGCAAAAAGAACCAAAAAGTCACAAAAATGTCTAATCTGACATTGGTAATCTGGATAGGCAAAGAAATGAAAAGGTGGAGCTAGCAGCCTTTTAAAAACTGGATCCTGATCATCCTAATAGTGGTAAAATATCCAGAGAAATGGAGTCTCTTATTGCAAGAGAAAAATGGTCGAATCCAGGAAAAATCTTCTATCTCTCTCGGTTTCCCTGACTATAAAAAATTATTCTGTTGCCTCCTATTAAAAAGCACTGAGGGCCACATTTCATATGAGGTTGACAGATCTGGAAACAGGTTAGCAAGCTTGAAGAAGCAAAAAAGCTCTCTTGACTAAAAGGTCCAACATTCAAGGAGGGGCAGTAACTGTTTTTCAGCATGCCATCTGGATTGTTTCCCTACTCCCATTTGCTCTGTATATTTTCTTTTTCAAAGCACATTAGGATCTTAGGGAGTGTTGAATTTCTATTTTATATTATTCAGGGGCTATCCTTTGCAGAATATCTGATCTGGAACCTCTGGATATTACATCTTATTTGGCAATATGGAGTTCGGTGCTATTAGTGAAAGATCGCAAACTATCATCTCTTCTGTGTAGTTCAGTTTAGATATAATTCATTTTTTGAATTCTGTTATAGACTAAGCCCAGTGTCATTATTTTGGCTTTCTCCTTGCTTACAGATTCTGTGTTCTGTAAACCCAATGTGGTGACTAGTCCAGGTTGAACAACATGGTCTGCTTAGAATTCAATTTAATATCTGTGGGCAGCTTGAGAGGTGAGGATTAACATAACTAACTGAATAAAACTCAATTGGCTGGGATTTGTTCAATATGCTCAGTTATTAACCAGTTATAATGACTAGGTTCATAAAATGAGCCAAGATAATATTAAATACTTAATATTATACCCTAGATTAGTGTTTTTCAATCTTAGGAACTTTAAGATGGGTGGACTTCAACTCCCACAGTCCCCAACCAGCAGAGAAATTCTAGAAATTGAAGTCCTCACATCTTCAAGTTGTTTTGTACAATGTGTGAACTTGGTAAGGAGTATTGTGCAATGTTTTATTTTGGATACCAAAGAGATTGTATGTACATTTATCTGGTTCTATGCTACCCTATCAACTTTCTTCCATTGCAATAACTGCAAATCATCTTGAATTAGTCATGGATTAACACCAAGAACTTGTTTTTGCAATGCAGTTCCATTCAAAAGGCAGCTGGGTTTTGTTAAATACAATTTATTAATCTGCAGTACAGATTGTCAGGGAATTCCCTGTAAATTTATTTCAAGCCCTTCCTCTTTGAAGGAGTTTTATAATTAGATAATGTATATGTGATGGTAATAATGTTCCAGTTCCCTCTGACTCCTTTAAGAAAGTAAAAAAACAACAACAACACCCTAGTCCATTCTTAATAGATTTTGCAATTTATAAATGTGTATTGAGACATTAAAGAATGTAGTTCAAATTTCCCTCTTGAGGTTCTACCAAATATTTACCATACTCTGGCTTTTGCTTTTGAGTCGTATGCTCCTAGAGGGGACTCCCCCCCCCCTCCCCCCCCTCCCCCCCCACACAAACACACTTGAAAGTTTAGCTTTCCTGTTCTATCACAATATACAGACCATGAAGAGTCTTGAGGCAAGTGCTGAAGAGTTCTTCAGATCTGGTTAATATTCCCAATGTTCAGTGGACAAGCTGTGACTGACAATCCCACTGCTCTTCCTGGGAAATTACAGGTAAAAGATCATAATCATCTATACCTCCCTCCCCCCCCAAGGGAAGATTTTATTTTTCCCACTCCCTTGCCTAAAGAAGCATGGGGAGAAAGAAGGAGGAAGCACAATGTGATCTGCAATTTCTGTGTTAAAAGAGATTGATTATTTTGGGAAGGTCCAGAAGGACACAAGATGAGGTCTTGAGATCTTTCTCTGGGATTCTAATGGGGGCTACTGGATCTACCTCTTCCTTGTAGGAGAGTTATATTGTTTGCCTTGCATTCTATTTATTAATGTAGCCCTTGGCTTGCAACCATTAGTTTAACAACTATTCAAAGTTACAATGGCACTGAAAAAAAGTGAGTTATGACTGGTACTCACATTTACAGCCATTGAAGCATCTTCATAGTCATGTGATCAAAATTTAGGCATTTGGCAACCGGCATGTAATTATGATGGTTGCAGCATCCTAGGAACATGTGGTCGCCATTTGCAACTTTCCCTGCTGGTTTCTGATAGGCATAGTTAATGGGGGGAAATGGGATTAGCGTATTGACCATTTGATTCACTTAACAACTGCAATGATTCACTTAACAACTGTGGCAAAAAAAGTGGTAAAATAGGGTACAAGCCACTTAATCAACTTGATTAGCAATATAAATTTGTGGTTGTAAGTTGAGGATTATCTGTAAATAGAAATATTACAAAAATGTCTCAGGGACACTGCTTTCTGCTGGAAATAGAATCATAGTATTTATTATCCATTGAGGACAACGTGATAAGCATGCGATACGTGTTTCTAAGCTTTGTATGAAACTGGGTCATAAGGACTTAAGTTGTATCTATACGATCTTTAAGCAAACTATAGTTTAATGAGATGTGTGAGCATTTACTAAAATGGTTGGAGTCACCTAATCACTAAGCCATTTGTTTCATTAAAGTTCACTTGCCAAGCTATACACATGATTTATAAACCAGAATGATTGGTTTCATGCAACATGATAAACCAGAAGTAAACATTATATTATGGCTTGGTGCCGTGTGTGAATGCAGTCTGTCTGTAGTAACCTAAGTCAAAGATTTGAGACTTGGCTCAGCAAGAGGCATTTTCCTTGTTTATACAATATCTCTAACTCAATCAGACACTAACCCACTCAAAACTTCCAAGTAATTCTATATGTATACAGTCACATTAAATATAGAATTGATTGTGCTTTTTTGAAGAACAGTCTGGGAGGGCAATGCACCCTTCAAAAGTAATTCAGCAGGAGGCCTTGCATATAAAAGTCAACTCATTCAAGTTAATACAATCCTAAAGGAAAGGGAAACAAACACCATCTCTAAATTTCCTGCTCAAAAAGCCCTCCCCTGTCATTCATTTGAGGCAGTATTATCTTCCCCTGTTTGTCAATAGGTTCTCAACAAAGCACCTTTCCAAGCTAAAAATAAGTTAGTCAAGATCTTATTTCACATATTGTCAGGTGCAAGAAAACAGGAACCAAGGCTGCTCAAATGAGTACAAGTGAACCCCTCGGGCTCAGCCTGGTCATCTCCTACACATATTCCTGTATGTAATGTAACTTTGGTCAGAAAAATCTCTCATTAGGATTTTTCAGCTTTAAACTGTGGCAGACGTTGAATATTCACACGGGAAGCTTAAGTCAGAATTCATGATAAAAAAAATACTCAAGAGAGATCATATCAAATATTTTGTGGCCATAATAACCAAGTCATAATCAAAAGGAAGGGAAAAAAACCCAATAGCTCAAAAAAAAAAGGGAAGGGCATCACTGAAGGTGACAGACACATTTCTTTGCAAGCCTTAACTCAATTTCCCTTGGTGCAATTCATCATTGTTACATGGATACAGCGATAACACTGACAAATTTTATTAGAAGGTACAAGTTACAGCTACAGCTTGCTTCAGATGCAGACTTCATCAGTTGTGGCTCGTGAAAGTCTGTGCCTTTTAACAAAAAATTATAGTCTGAAAAGATGGTACTTTTTGCTGGTATAAATTAACAGGGTTCTTATCCTACAATAACCACCTGGTAAACTCGGTAGACTTTCTTGTTCTCCAAATCTTTTATTGTCCTCTCCGCTGTCTCAATTAACACAGGGACTGTTACTCTCCCACAGCCTAATTGACCAATCTCTACAGCAGAGTTCCCCGATCTTTCTGGCTTTGCCAGCCGGCGGGGATGGGGGAGAGGGGGTAAAGGGGATGGTTCTACAGGAATGGTGGGCAAGCACGCACAGCTCCATTTGCATGAGTGGCAGTTAAGCACACGCAGGCCACTGCATGTGCAAGCGGGGATGCACTCTCACCTGCTGCTTCTGTGGCTCAATAAATTTAACAAATAAAATGAACTACCTAGGATAACCTGGTCATACTTCCCAAGATAGAAATGCTTACATCAGAAGTCTCCAGAGTTGGCAATTGTTAAGACTTGTGGACTTCAACTCCCATAATTCTTCCTCCAGTCATGTTAGCTGAGGAATTCTAGGAGTTGAAGTCTTAAAGTTGCCAGGTTTGGGGACCTCTGACTTACATAAATGGCATTGGGTTTGTGTGTGTGTGACAAGAATAGTCAGATGTTGCTAGCAGTAACTTCATCCTAGAATCTGGAGCGATGATTCATTATAATTCTGATTCATTATTGTCACTGTGCGAGCAATTGAATCCATAGAACAAATGAATTAGGTAGGCCCAGGATGGGGAATTCTGGCTTATGGGTCTATTTTCCCCCTTCCCCAAAGTTTCTCCCTCTTTTGCCCCTTCTTGGCAAAAGGGTTGGTTTGACAAACGTTGTTCTGATTTGGTTACCCCATGCTTTCCTTGAAGATATAAATATGGAATACTCAAGACTGGATGTATATACCAAACTCCAGCTGAGGTGTTTGCAAGCATAACGCTTGAAGGAAAAAGAAGGTTCAAAGCATTTCTGCGGCTTTGAAAGAACTCCTGGTGCTACAAGATATCCTTCGGGCTTTGAGTTTTACCCCCATGTCCACTGTGATTATCTAAGCTGCTCATAGGGAGTGCTACAAACTCTGCAGGCGGGATATGTATTCATTAAATCATTCAATTGCTCCAACCACTAATTTGGCCTAGAAGTGCTCTATAATAGAGGTCATTATATATTACATAAGAAAATAAATCTCTAGAATTGTGCATATAGTTAGGAAGTGTTCTGCATTGGCTTGCCTTTTATATTTTCATGGTTTTTGAATTGGTTGCTTATTTACCAGAAACTTAAAATATAAGCTTATATCATAGGTTCAATTATGGAGCAACATTTTAAATGGATCTTAGAATACTATGCATAAATAAGAAGCAAAACTACTGAACTAAAGGTAATTTTACAAAAACCCTTTGGGTTCAATCCTTCACATTTCTACTTTGAGAGTCTCAAAGAAGAGTAAACCCAATGTTGACAGCTCCAGATGAAGCTTGAAAGATACTAATCTAAAACTGAAGAAGATAGCAAAGCTGATCTATGACACACAATTGCTTGATGTCCATAAGTGGCTTCTTCTCTTCCACCCTGATATATATTGAACAATAAGTTAAATAGCCCATTTTCTGCCATTTCATCCTGGAAGTAGTGACTTCATTCATTATATACTTAGTGATCAGATCAAAAGGGATCAATGAATGCAAAGAAGTTTATTCTATTCTTAAATTATGGGGAAGAATGCAGCATCCAATAGAGCTTCAATCTGACATAATAAAATATTATATGTTACATGAATTGTGTAGAAAATAAAGATCAGGCCATACTGATGGCCTTAAGCCATAATACCAAACAAGCTGAGCGTGTCCAAGCTTAGCTTGATATGCTAATTGCTGCCATCTGCCCAGAAGAAGCCATTCATGAACAAAGTAAATCAAATCCTGTCTTAATTCTCTGGGTTTTTCTGATGCCTGAAGTCAGAATGATTATAAATAATGCTAAGCTTAGCTAACCAAGCAGCAAACAATTTATTAACTTCACATTCTTGAAGGAAGAATCAGGATATATCTCCTGTTCAAAGATGCTCTGTTTAAACACCTAAAGATATGATATTCAAACAAACTAAAACAAATATTTTTAAAAATGGCTCACCTTCTCTTCATTTTTTTTCTATTCCTTTATTAACTTTGTCATTTAAAGACCCAATCATCTCTGGCTAGTTTCTTGCTTTCATAAATATATGCATATTTTTCAATTTGTTTATTTTATCAAGATTATTTTTCTTTTGTCCCAGTCTCAGCTTATTTTTTTACTTTTAGAGTGGGAACATATTGAATTATTTCTTGATTAGGATATAAAAGTTTTTCCTTCAAAAACAGATAAATTGAACCTCTTGGATCCAATCAGGAATATTACCAATTTTCCAATTTCTCAAAATAAGAACATTCTTTAAAGGCATATTCTTTATGCAATCTTATAATTTTAGAGGTTTATTTTTAATTCTTCGTTATGTAGATTTAGAAATGAATTTGACATTTGATTAATATGTGACAGATGTAGATATTTTGCCACTTTACTGGATCTTTTTTGGTAGGGTAACTTGGGGAACTATTTTTTGTAGCATTTGATATTTTTGTCTAGTTTTAGGGGGATTTTTGTATTTTTTTTCTTTCTGAAAAACTTGCGAAAATAAATAAATGCTAATCTTAAAAGCTTGTGGGGTAGGAAGCAAAAAAAACTTTTGGATTTGACTGCACCATTTGTATATCTTACATCTGAGCTTGTTAAATAGCATCCAAACATTCTGAAGAAATTAAATGATGCTAGCATAAAATTTTGAAATAATTTTGAAATAATTTTAAATAATTCCTTCATTTGGTGAGATAGCCCCTTAGTTGGGTTTTAAAGGTATTTAATCTATGTCATACCTAGCATTAACTGTACAATTTAAACAACTTTATGTTCATTAACATCTTTAAAAAAATCATATTCAATGTGCTATAAACTTTTTTCTTCAAAGGTTTAATTTAAATCAGCAGTTTCCCATTTCTAATAAATAAGTGCCCCATCTCAATTATTATCTGTATTCTATAATGTACTAGTTGAATTTTATAATGCAATAAAACAACTTGGGAGAAAAGTACTCTTCAGGATGAACAAAAATGCATACTTTTTGTGCAATTAATTACTTTTACACATATTGAATCTATTCACCCGGTAATAATGCTTTCTAAGTAGTTCAATAATATTTAAAATCTTGCTTTTAGACCTGCCTCAAAATCAAGTCAAGGGTTTGACTAACTATTCAGTCAATATGAGAGTACCATATTGTAGGATTACGATGCTACAGTACTCTGACCTTTGGCTACTTCCCCAAATTCTTACACTGATAATCAGAAGTTTGGACAGAGAAACAATAGTTAGACCTCTAATACTAAATTACTTTTAATGAGCCATTGAAATTCCACAGCTCTGGACCGGACATTTTGGGAGTCGTCCTGGGCTCTTGGCTCCTGCTTAAACAGCTGGTGGGAGCTCTGGTTTGGAGCAGAGATGCTGTGCCTAGATTTGGCTGGTGTACCAGTTATAAATCTCCCTGGGCCAGGATGCAATGGTGACAGTAACTTGCATCCTGTTCTCTCTATGGCTGGAGTACTATAATGTATGTGATATGCCTTTGGAAGTAATTTAAAAGCTGCATCTGGTTCAGATGCAGTAGCTTGGTGTGGATGATCTTGGAAAAGGACCATTAGGGAAACAGCAGGTGCAAAAGAAAAAAATAAAGGAAGAACATTGCAAGGAGACTCAGACTACACCCACCCCATTCTGAATCTTGAGTATAAGAGGGAGGGTTTCACTAAGCAAGTAGAATCTGTTTTGTTTCAGTGAGTCTTTGACCCAAAATGGTTGGGGTGTCAGCCATAGATCCTGCTTAATGTATTATACAACTGCCCACTGTATGATTGTATCTATCGTTCACTTAAGGTTTGAGTTTGCTTTATATTTTGTTTCAGATTTAACATTTGATGTCCTGAGTCTGTTAGGCTTGAAGCAGGATCAAACTATTATAAAAAACAAATTTTAAAAAATTGAGTTAATTTTGGCTATATGGGGAAGGCTACATGGCACACCACTGTTTATTGTAGCATCTGCATGTTTCTTAACAGAAGGGAACAATGCATGGATCCATGCAAAACCTTCAAGACCTATAACGTGTGTCTCTAGCTGCTCACAATAGTCATGAGTTTATCACAGTAGTGGTCTTTGTGATACACACTGGGAAAAGCAGACAAGGGGAGACTTGACAGCCCTAGACCAACCTCACCATGACAAGAGCCTTGTACATGAAATGACAACAGTGGAGGAAGAGTGCTTAGGAAAGAGTGCTTAGCACAGCTGTTCTTGATTCAACAGGAACAAGAGTGGTTGCCTCACTGTCTAATTTTGTAGATTTAGAACAATTCTGTTGACCTAGTCAGTCAACCAGAAGGGATTAGATTTAGCCCTAAACAGACCTAGTCTTATTTGGAATTTAACTGTCTCATGCCATATAAATATTTACCAGATGGTTAGCAGTTTCTTCCAACAACTGTACTAGAGATAAACTTCCAGAAAGCTCATAAAAACAGGATTTTTCCAGGCATTGTCTCAATTCTTGCTCTCTGCAGCCACACAAGGTTTAGAAAAAGGTAACAGAAGCAGAGGAGGGATAAATTCATCCCTCTGCCCATGGTGGCAACCAATTGTGATCTTGCCAGTATGAATTTTCTATCCCCAGGAAGAAGAAAAAAACCACAAAAAAAGAGAAAAGTGACTGCCTCTTTTGCTGCATCTGGGAGAACTGAGCACATCACTGATTGAGTCATTTTGTATCATGTGCTGGCAGCCACAACTGCCTGGGAAATATGATGGTTGGGTTGTTGCAAACACAGCCTACGGGTATTTTGTAACTAGACATGATGACAAAAATGATGCATAGTATGTGGTGATTTGCTGTCACAATACAAGTTATACTCTATTGTACTGTATTGGTGCTGTGATGCTCCCTTATTTAATACCTTTTTCAATCATCCAGTCTAAAAGCCATCACTTTCTCCATTTCTATTTTCAGCAAAAAGTCCATAAAAGATCTGCAAAAGTACTTGTTATTTTATCTTCTATTGTGGGTACTTCAATTTACCTTCATTTTATATACAGATCTTGCTGACCAATGAAACAGTACCTTCTTCTATGAATGTATCCAATATAAACAAATACATTCTTCCAGAATGGTTCAACAGCCCTCTCTTCCCTTTTATATCTTTTTGTCCCTTTAATAATAAACATTTGTCTTTATTTTAATTTTGTAATCCATAATTGGGCATTAAAAAATAAATAAAAGAGGTTTCTTTTTCATGTCCATAGCACTTTAGTCCCTTTCAGTATTTCATTCTTCTACAAGCACATGATCTTCCCGGATCTTCACATTTCCCTCCTTTTCCTACTTATCTCTTTAACACAGTCAGCCAATCAACTTTCCAAACAAATTTAAACATTTTTCATTCCCACAGAGCTATATTATCTCTTCCTTTTAGTTTGAAAAAAAAAATACTTTAAATAAGGCACTATTCCAAATTGAACTGTCCCTTTAGTCCGTGTTTTAACTTTATTACTCCAAAATCCCAATAGTCTTTTGCATTTAATTTTTTTAAAAAATCTTTGTAACTGGTTCCTTCCTTTTTTACTTTAATCTTTCCTGAATCCAAAGTACAATCATCTAGGTGCCAGTAAATGCTCTGCTACTCTGAAAGTCTCTTTATATTCTAAATTTGCTCCATTTTACCATATATTAGAAAGTGGATTTGGCATACTTGGTGTCCTTTAAATAGGCTTCACATGAAGCTGTGGACATAGTGTTTTTTCCATAGCTCCTGGCGTTCTATTCATCCCACAGTGGTGGGATTCAAATTTTTTTACCACTGGGTCTGTGGGCGTGGCTTGGTGGGCATGGCAGGAGAAGGAGACTGAAATCTCCAATCAGAGGTGGTCTTTGCCAGTTCTCCGGACGACTCAAAATTTCCACTACCAGTTCTCCAGAATTGGTCAGAACCTGCTGAATACCACCTCTGACAGGGTAACTCCAGACCTTCTGGGCTTCCTTGCAAGAAGCTACTTCTTGGAGCTCATGTGGGCAACCTCATGACTTCTCTTGTTCTAGAGGAGCTGTGTTAGCTCAATCATATCACCCTGATGTCATTCTGTCTCTGAGTCATCCCTACTGTTTATGGAGATGTCCTGCTTTGCCGTGTTTCCACTTGGAAGTCCAACTGTTACAGTTTACATCAGTAGGGAGTCTATGTCATATGAAATGAAATTGAAAAATGTAAATCGTTTGGAGATTAGTTTGAGTTACTGATTCGGAATTACCTAGCTAGCACAAGGGAAACTGCTTTCCCTTAACAGCTTATTTCAACAATAAATAGAAATACTAAATGCATACATATGTACATAAAACCCAGGGACCTGCAACCACAGAAACTGTTTCAAAGAATAGCGGTGCTGTGACAACAATGCTAACTTTATGCATTCCAAAAATGCTGCAAGCATATGCAATGAAAATCTGTTTGTGATACAAACATTCTTTTTATCTTTATAAGCCATTCCTTATTACACATCTTATTAAAGAGCATATTGAACTGCGCAACATCCACATTTGCAAAGATACAACAAGATAGCAGAGGCCTGGACTCCTCTTACATAGGAAGGAGCAGCAAAAATCCTTGTCACATTTCATTTCTGGTAAATATAAATAAATATATATCCAATCGCTTGAAGAGAAGTAACTCTAGAATAGGGATGAGAAAAATGTTGACTTTGTTTCAACTTGCATTTGTAGCTTATTTAATAGTGACACACAATTTCGTCCAGAGTTCAAGCAGACACACACAGGTTTTTTTCTGCCTACTTTTCCCCATGACAACAGTCCTGTGGGCTTTCATGATTGAAAGTGGACTGGACTTTGAGAAATATAGTAGTTGTTAATATGAGATCAGTCTTCTTCAATTCGGTGCCTTCTAGTTAACATTGAGAAAATTGGTCTGAATAGACTAAATCTTAAAATAAGTAAATGTGAATTCTCATAGAAAAATGAGATGGTATGAGACATTCTTCATCTAATTTTGACTCCGATCAACTCAAAAGAAGCTTTGTTATATAGCACTTACTGTGGACGGATTTTTATCCTCCAGAGACTAATATTTTACTTACCTTGAGCACAAATAGGTTTTAAATAATTTCCAATGCCATCCAGTATGTTCTTTATTATGTCCACTTTCCCTTCTTTCTCTTGCTTCCAAAGATGTATACACAAATCTTTTTTTTTTTTTTTGCTCCAATTAATTGTACACCTTGGAACCAATTTCTGGAGATTTTGAATGGCATATTTGGAAAGCTAAATGGACAGCTTTCATCTAGACCCAGATGGGAAAGTCTTTTCAAGCAGCAGCTAATGGGGTGTGGTTCTTGATTTTATTATCACTTCTCTCTCTGCGCCCCCCAATCATATTCTATTCTGAACATCTCAGAGATTATTTTTAAAGGAAATTTACTTTTATTATTGCTACTATTTCTGACATGTCAAGGTTCTGCTCTCTCATTTTCTCTTCCATTCAGCTACAGAGGGGGGAAGGATGTCTGTTTACCTCTATTAATATCAACCAAAGCAATGACTCAATCTCCTTGGCTTATTTTCAGCCCAAGTGCTTTTTAGCCAGAAACTTTCAAAGAAGACTTTCCAAGGTTATTCTGCTTTGGATCCAACCATGAATTCTAGGTTAACAAGATCCAGTTGGCTAATCTCACATGTTGTCCTTCTGATTTGTATAATGGAAAAGGGTAATTCCATATCAAGTATGTTTTTTGTTTCTTGATGTTCATCCCAGTTTGCTGATTGAATTTTTTTCCCTTCTGCTTCAGGTTGACAGGGATTTGGATGAGTCTAGGAAGTAATAGGAGCAAGACAAGGAAGAACTAAAAGCCAGTTTGCCAGTGAAATGCAAAGAACCGAGAAGATACATCTTCTCTGCCTTATGGATATGGCAAAATCATATAATCTTCCATCAGGAACTATATGGATGCATAACTCAGTTTATTAAGAACTACTGTGAGCTGGCCTGAAGCCTACCAGACTCATGCCCAACTGTTCCATATTCTTCCTGGAGAGTCAGAATCCTTCCCCTGAGCAAACATGTAACACACAGTTACTGTGGAGCAGTCAAGTAATCATCAACTGTATCAGCAAGAAATCATACATTCATTTCCCTTAGACATTAAGAGTAAGGAAGAAGAGAAGGATTCCAAGTTGGATGATAGAGATTACATTATGATGGATAAACCCACGAGCCCATCCAGCTGAAACAATGCCAATACACCCAAATGATTCAAGAGTGTACTGCATGCATCTCCAGCTGTTGACACTCTTTCTTCTCCAGTTGCTCTCTCATTTGCCTCTTGCTTATGCTTCCTTCGGGAAATCGTTTTAACAAAACAGTGGAGCTGAGACACTTACAGAGGGAGTGGCATCTGAAGCAAACTCTAGTGGCAACACTGGCACAATATTATTGCTAAAATGCCACAGGGCCGTACTTGCATTTGAACATCTGATGTAAATATATAAAGTTTGACATATGTGGGGTAATATTATCATGCATGTTTTGTCATTGCCCCCCATTTGTCCACTTTGTGGACACCGCTGTTAGGGTCAGACTATAACTTTAAACAAAGCATTGATCTGGCAGATATACACCCCAAAGCCAGGCTTTGTAGGAAAAGCTATTTCTGATCTGCCATGAGTTAACTTGCTAAAATTTCAGAAAAGCATTTTACTCCTCAGTATTGGACCGTATACAAGTTTAAATATTAAAGTTAATTTTGTTGTTGTTTTGATAATGATGCTAGGAGAGTGCTACCTATCTAGTTAAAATATTGGACTGGGAGGGGGCAACATATCCAATTTTATCCTCAGCTATGAATGTTCATTGGACAAGTTATCCTAGCCTGACAGCTTGTTTTGGTGGGGGGGAATTGCAGTATGAAGGGCAGAGATGGGATTCTACTGGTTCTGTCCGGCTCTCTCGAACTGGTAGCTTTGAAGAGCAGCAGACATAGAACCGGTTCTATGTCTGCTGCTGTTTTGGCCCACTCACCCGCCCGGGCTCTTTATTTCCTGCTTTTTCAGCCTCAGCAGGATGCAAGGCACAGCTGCGGTTGAAAAGCAGGAAAAAAGTGCTTTTTCAAATGCTGCTTCCCTGCACACAGCGCTGCTCAGCTGTCCAGGCAGCAAGCTGACAAAGATTTACACGTGCGCGCAGCGTGCAGGGAAGCACATTGTAAATCACCGAATTGGTAGTTAACCCTGTCGGATCCCACCCCTGAGGAAGTGGGTATTATATACATTGAGTTGAGTACCTCTTGGAGTACAGGTGAGCTGTAGATATTATGGACATAGCAGGGATGCTTTTCACTTGATGAGTGTAATTAGATCTCTGTGTGGGAAAATTTAAACCTATGCAGACAGAAATCAAAGCATCTGAAACATTTCTGAATATATCTGGGGCTGTAGGTGAAGAAGTGGCAGAGCCTGGAGGCAAGGTCAAAAGGAAGATCAGTCTAGAATCCATACAGAGCCACAAACGTCCTAAATTCAACCCACTGTGAATTCTGTTGACTCTTAAGGAACATTTAGCAAGTGCTAACCATTCGCTAAGAATTTTCCTCTGTTTAATTGGAACTTCAAACGCGGTCCTGATTTTTGGTGTCTGAGAGAGACAGAAGAACACACTTGAAAGGAATGATCTAAGACAATTTATTATAAGATCAGTAAAGTGGAAAAAGATGGGAATTACAATTATTTCTTTCAAGATCCGTACCTCCTCCTGAGTAATAAACATAATTTGTTTTTTAAAAAATGAGGATACAAGAGAAAAGAAGGAAGACTTCCACTGCTATGTCTAAGTTTGCAGATTTTGCTAAATTGTAAACCATGTTTTACCCAGCATGATGACGAGGTTCATGCATCATGCTGAGCTATAATAACATTCGGCTGGATTTGCCTTGGCATAATGTGTGGCCATGGCCACTGACTTGTAAATCATATTTTATGACATAGCATTATGATTTAACTAGGCTGAAACGGCTTCTTCAATAAACCCAACTTGAAATAAAACTTGGCCTACTGTGATCCATAATCCCAGCCGTTGTAGGGACCAGTCCTATTCATATTGTTCACTTTATTTATTAATTAAATTTGTTTGCCTTCCATCTCACCGCTCTAAAGGAAACTCTCAAAGTTAGGCCCTAATTAATTAACCTCTTTGAAAATATTTTCTATGTTTTCACTTGAGACTGGACTAACCAAGCTACAGTACAGTAACTAGCTGTACTCAAAAGGTTACTTTATTAAAAGATAAAGTAGGGTATTTTCTATGCAGACTAGAGAGCTGGGTTGACATAAGCGCTGAAGACATCTCTGTACCTCTTAGAACAGATGGGAAAGCTGAAGTCCCTCTGTGCCACGGAATCCAGCAAAAATGGAAATTACTCAGAGGGCCTGGCTAGTTTTTTTAGTTCCAGCCTGGAAGAAGAGGGGGAATGTTCAAGTGGAATTAAATGCATACGGCTTTTTTTAATTAAGTAAGTTTGGCATCTTTGCAAAAATGGTATTTGCCATCTCTTTGAAGGAATGTTAAAAAATTTACAAAGCCAAGTGTATTCTGCTGTGCAAATTAAATGCTAAATGGTGATTTAATGATTGCAGAGAAGGGTCATGTTTATCTTGCTTTTATCTTTCAGGTGATATTACTGAGGATGTTTAAGCTATTTTCTTTGATCTTCTTTTAGTATGTCTCTGCAAAAGCTCCTCACAGTATCTGAAGCCTTTTTTAAAAAAAAATCTCACCTTCAGATAAATAATGTTTTGCAATAGTATATCAGATTAATTTGATCTTTATTTGTAATTTCTTGCCCGCATATGGACAGCCTTAGAAACAGGTATTTCTACAGTGGAATGAAGCCTTGTTCAAACCCAACATAGTCTAGCAGTAGCAATAGCACTTAAGACTTAAATGCATCTTCATAATGCTTTACAGCCTTCTAATCGGTTTACAGAGTCGGCACATTGCCCCCAACTATGGGTTCTCATTAGATTAGGATTAGGCTATCTGGTGCTTTTCAGATATTTTGGATTTCAACTAACATAAGTCTCAGAAAGCACAGACAAGGAGTTGTCTGTGGTACCAGTGTATGACTATGGGTGGTTTAGGCTGGTAAGTACCAGTACATTTCATAATGTAAATGTGCTCTGTGAAGAAACTTACATGGTCCTTCCCACATTGCCCATCATTTAGCTTCACTGGTTGACACCAGGTTCTACAAAAAAGGATGGCAAAGTTTTGACACCACTAGTGGATCACAACAATATAAAATTGTACAAGTATTCTTGTTCCTTTGTATCCAACCTCCAACATAAGTAGAGAATGGATCCATCTATAAGGCATGCTTGGGCCTCAACCCCCTTTTCCTGCTAATCTTGCTGGGCACTCTGGACTATTCTTGATGACTGAAATAACCGCTTTGTGCATTACTCCAATGCCAGCTATTTTGTTAGGTGGCTTTTGCTGGTTTCTCGCTTTGAAGCCATAATGAATCTACTTGTCTCAATGCCACTCCCCTGGAAAACTATGTTTCTAAATGCCATGGGCCAAATTCCTTGTTGGAGAGAAGAGTGGCTGTAATGGATTTTAGAAGCAAACACCTCAGTTTTTCAACACATAATCAAGTCAGCCACAAGCCTTTGAACTCTAGTTTTGCTTCATTTCGAAGACCAGGACCTACATGACAAATGTCTGGGAAATGTCTACTCTTAGCTTGACATGCCTAATTGGATGGTCATGGAAGCTGAAGGTAACATACTTTTCTTCACAGCAGTGAACTGAGCACAATGACATACAGCCCTTTCATTCTAACAATGTTTTATTTTCTTTGCATGCCATGTACTGTATTTCTAATGCTTTATATTAAAAGTATTTTGCGGTCTTGTGGGCAGATCTGTTTGAATGGAAGACCAGATGGAACTCCCTCTAGGCTAGATTAGAAACTTGAAAAACATCCTAGAAGAAGTAGAAAAATCACTTCCAACTCCCAATGGTTGCTAAGAAAAATGCAAGATTGTCTCTGTAGCCATTGGATGTCAAGCTTAACTTAAAATCTTCAGCTATTTATCGTGATCTTTGGATCCTCCTAATGTCAGCTACCTCACCTTTCATCACACCTACTGTTGTGATTCGCTAGCAGCAGGTGCAGATGGCTGAGGTCTCAGAGAGCGAGGACTCAGATGAGGGGCCTGTGTGATGCAGGGATGGGGCCAGGGAGTGGAATGCTGCCTTTGGAGATTGTGGAAGCTGGCAGCAGTGATGAAGAGGCCCCTGAGGAGCCTGTGCCCAGTGCGCGTGCGCGCAGGGCTGCTTGAAGGAAAAAGCAACTGCAACAGCATGGGCGACTTGGGAGTAAGGCTGCAAGGTAATGGCCCCTCCCTTAAGAGATAAAAGCTAGCTGAGAAACCAGAGTTCTTTGCAGGAAGCAAAGAAGTTTTTGCATTCAAGCCTGGTGGACGTTCAGAATATCTTGGTTGGTGTTTGGAGACTCTGTTTGAAATATTTCTTAGTAACTTTATCTAGTGTTCTTGGGAGCCTTGCACAACCTTCACAAGGCCTGTTCTTATCAGAGACAATTAGTTTGAAATAGCCTTTTAACCATGAAGGAATGGAGTTCGTAAAGAATCATTAAAAGATTTTGCTGTTACCTTTGTTTCATATTTATTTCCTTGGAACAAGGTTTGGGTCAGAACACCTACTGTACCTCAATATGCACTCATGGTGTTGATCTGCCATAAAACAGAATTGCTAATGGGCCAGATCCCACCTCCAATATTATGTCCATTCCTAGATAGCACGCTTTCATGATTAGAGAAATTGGGGTTGGTTTACAAGTATCAGAACACAGGTTGCTGCATTTGGCACCTAATGCTGTTTCCAAGTCATCTTTAAGAGTATATCCAGGTAGAATCCATTACAGTAATCCAATCTGGAGATAATGGGGACATAAATGACTATTGGAGAATTGAAGCAATGACTTTTGAAGGACTGTTTGGCTTTTAGAAGGATAGCTAGAGGGTTGATTATCTGTTGACTGTTAAATACCAAGGTAGTACTCAACTTATGACCACAATTGGATCAGAATTTCTGTCACTAAGCAATGCAGCCGTAAAGTGCAACATCATGTGATCGCATCACTTAGTGACAGAAATCCTGGCAGTCCTTGTTACTATTGTAACTCCAGACATGTGGGCCATTAAGCGAGAACCAGAAGGAGTCCCATGTAAAGAGAGCAGGGGTCTCCAGGTGGATGAAGGAGACCAGGTGTGGGATCCGACAGGGTTAACTACCGGTTTGATGATTCACAAGGTTCGATGATTTATGATGTGCTTTCCTGCATGCTTCGCGTGCGCGCCTGTAAATCTTCATCAGCAGGCTGTGTGCAGAGAAGCAGCTGTGCCTCGCACGGCAGCTGAAGTTGAAAAAATGGGAAATAAAGGTCAGGTAAGAGCCCAGGCGGGTGGGTAGCCAAAAAACATCAGCAGACATAGAACCGGTTCTATGTCTGCTGCTCCTCAGAGCTACTGGTTCTACAGAGGTGGACAGAACCGGTAGAAACCCACCCCTGAAGGAGATCCTGGGAGACCCAATGCAGGCTGTGCATGAGTTGGGAGAGAAATGATGCAGTGTGGAACAAACTCAGAGGGACCAAGGAAATTGCCCAAATTTTGATCACATAATCACATAGGTGCTGGAACAGCCATAACTTTGGAGACTGATCATAAATTCCTTTGTTCAGTGCATCTGTACTTCTGAACAGGTCACTGAATGAATGATTGTAAGTCAAGGACTATCTTATAGGTGAGTTTTTCAATAAGATAATCTGTCCCTAAATTGGTCCTCCAAACGGGACTATGATAGATCTTTTCAAATATTGGAAAGGATGCGGCATGGAAAGCCAATAACTAATTTCCAGCACATTCCAGATCGCAGGACATAATGGCTTTAAGTCACAGGAAAGCAAAGGCAGATACAATATTAGGAAAAATCTTCCTAACAATAAGAGTATTCCAATTATGCAGAAAGGTGGTAGACAGAAGCAGAAGCTAGGCAGCTAGTTCTTTGAGAAAGTTTGATTTGGGTTCCTGCCCTGGGCAGGCGCTCTACTCAGCTGCCTACCTAAGTCATCATTTCCCAGCCTTGGTAAACAAAAGATCAACTCCCAGAATTCCTCAACTAGCCATGACGAACCTCTTCTGAATATGGAATTACAGAATTATTTTCAAGCATATAACCATGAAGTAGTCTGCAAGAATCACACTGTTGTACAAAATATTTCCCAGATCAAAATATTGGCACTGAGGTAAAATTGATTTCCCAGTCGCTAGGTTGTGTTATGCCAGAGTCAAATGTGTAGTTGGATCTAATCTGAAATGCCTATTTACTCCATCCAAGCTCCAACGTGACCTGATTTAACAGTCCCAACAGCCATATATTGCTTTTGTTATTTAGAAAAATATTTAATGTGTAAAGTTGTCTGTTGTTATTATTGGTTGGGGTTTCTTTTCATCTATATTTGGAATTGTCGGAATCTTTCACAAATTTCTTAGAACGGTCAGGTCAACGGGAACCTCCTGCCATTCACAGCATTGGTAGACACAGAAAGACTATTGTGGAGCTTCAACATTCAGAAACAGACAAGTTGAGTGAGTCTCTGATTGTCAGTGGCAGAGAAGATGAACAAACAAAAACGGTTAAGGTGACGGTAACATCTGAAAGGGACCATCTAAGTTATAACATTAAGAAAAACAATGTATGAATAGAGCCCTTTTTTGGTGAAATTAAGCAATGGTGCCAAAATCTAATGCTGATTGTAGAAAAAAGTGCAAAAATATTTTTGAACAGTTCACTGCAATCTATATGTAAATATAAAGAAAGGCTAATTTTACCCATGGACTCTTTTCAAGTATGGAATCTAACTACAGGTTCCCCGAAGTTCAGGATCATGGGATTGATTAGAAACATGATATTTTTAAAAACCTGCAACTGTGTAATAGTAAAAAAAACCCAAAATACTCAGGATTCAAGCCACATAGCCTACCCAACCTGCCTTTTGTGAGAATATCCCATTCAATAGACTTGTCACTTTTTAAATTTAATCAGTTAGCACTCTGTGCCCCTAAGCAATTTTAGGCTAGGGTTAAGGTCAGGGTAAATGACAAATTTTCTTCAATATATTTGCATTACTATAAAAACTGGGTTTGCTGGCTGAATACTTTAAGGCAGTGGTTCTCAACCTTTTCTTCACCAGGGACCCCCTTTAAATACCTTTTGTAGCCATGGACCACCAAGACTTAATTCAAGATTTAAATCATAAAATTTCTTCATGCCTTTGTGACCCTCCTGTGATGACATCACCCCCCCCCCCCCCCCAGGATCCACAGGCCACAGGTTGAGAACCACTGATCTAAGGCGAAGCCAACATTCTGGGACATTCCAGATGTTAACAACCTTTTAAGCACTGTCTACAGCAGGGGTCTCCAACCTTGGCAACTTTAAGATTTGTGGACTTCAATTCCCAGAATTCCCAGAGGAATTCTAGGAGTTGAAGTCCACAAGTCTTAAAGTTGCCAAGGTTGGAGACCCCTGGTCTACAGGATATGTTTCCTAAGGATGATGGAAATCATAGTTCAGTAATATCTGAAGTGCCAATGATTATTTTGTCTAATCTAGGTTACAGATGATGCTGTTTTGCACACGCATCCTATATATCCAAACAATTTAAGTGGTGATGGGTTGGGGGGGAAGAGTTAAACCTCTTTTAAATTATTCCAAATCTATTCTTAATCCTGGTCTTATAAATCAAAATATTCTCCAACTGTTTCAAAAAAGCACAGCAAAGAATGTTCTTTCTGCACCAACTCAGAAAGCTCAAAATGCCCAAAGAGCTGCTGATCCAGTTCCACAGAGGAATTATTGAGTCTATCATCTGCACCTCTATAACTGTCTGGTTTGGTTCTGCAACCCAACAGGACAGACACAGACTTCAGAGGATAATTAGGACTGCAGAAAAAACAATTACCACCCACCTGCCTTCAATCGAGGACCTGTATACTGCACGAGTCAAAAAGAGGGCTGTGAAAATATTTACAGACCCCTCACATCCTGGACATAAACTTTCAACTCCTTCCCTCAAAACGATGCTATAGAGCACTGCTCACCAGAACAACTAGACACAAGAACAGTTTTTTCCCGAAAGCCATCACTCTGCTAAACAAATAATTCCCTCAACACTGTTCAACTATTTACAAAGTGTACACTACTACTACTGTTAATCTTCTCATCACTCCTTATCACCCATCCCCTCCCACTTGTGACTGTAACTTTGTTGCTTGTATCCTCTGTTTCCTAGTATGATTTGATGTTGATTGTACCCTATGCCTATCATTAAGTGTTGTACATTATGATTCTTGATTCTTAACGAATGTTCCTTCTTTATGTATACTGAGAGTATTTACACCAAGACAAATTCCTTGTGTATCCAATCACACTTGGCCAATAAAGCATTGTATTCTATTCTATTCTATTCTATTCTATTCTATTCTATTCTATTCTATTCTATTCTATTGTTACTCTTTTCAGAACTTCTCCAGTTTTCCTCAAGGAAAATTACATCTGATCAGCATTTAATTGGAGGTAATCACTTTCCCTGCTACTCCAAGGCTTTGAAAATAAAGCACTAGTCTAGCAACCATCGTCCCAAATCTCTAGTCTAAAATAATGCTTTTAAGTAAAATAGGTTAACTTAGTTTAGTTTTAATTCTTCATTGATGAAGTGGAACTAGTAACACTTAATTTTCAGGACAACTATATATGGGAAACACTGATTTGACAGTTGTAAGTTTGATGAATCTAATTCTATCACTCACTAGCAAGCTGCTACAGTAGCATCTATAGACGTTTATGCCCAATAGGCTTCTAAATATATGATTAAACTTCAGACTCCTATCTTTTCTACTATTGCATAATGTATCGCTTGTAAAGGCTTGGGATTAACTCTGTTGGCTTTTGAATGAAGGAAAGAAATGTTTTTGGAATTTTTTAAAGCTGTCTCTGGATGGAAGAATGGTACCTAAAATACAAGTTAAATGTCTTTTTTTGTGTGTGATAGCAAATAGCTTTTTTGGCAATTGCTGCATTAAAACCATTCCAAATAACCTAAATCAGTGGTGGCTAACCTTTTTGGGCTTCTGTGCCAAAAATTGCATGTGCACTCATGCTCACATGCCAGCACCCAGAAGGCAATGCGCGTGGTCCCCCCATGCCCAGTGAGCATGCGCATGTGATCTCCCCCCCCGCTGCCCCCTTACCTGCACTGCGCATGCATGTGCCTCCCAGCTGATTTTTGGGCCTTTTTCGGCCTCCCAGAGGCTTGAGGGAAGCCTCTGCAGCCTTTGTAGGCCGAAAAATGGGCCCCTTTTGTCACTTCTGATATTTCCGGAAATACAGGAAGTGATGAAACGGGCCCATTTTTCAGCCTACAAAGGCTTCAGAGGCTTCCCTTGAGCCTCTGGGAGACCCAAAAAGGCCTCAAACAGGCCGAAAATCAGCCGGGAGGCGTGCACATGTGCAGTGAGGTAAGTTTGCCTGGGGCTCGCATGCCCACACAAATGGCTCTGCATGCCACCTGTGGCACACGTGCTATAAGTTCGCGATCACGGACCTAAATTCTTCAAGAACTATCACTGCAAAGTAAGAGACATCTTCTGTGGCTCATAACACTTCACTCTTGACAAATTGTGTTATTTCCTTGCTTCCCATTCAGACTGCAGACAATAAGTAAAGGTAATACTGAGTATTGCCTATAATTGATTGCTCCCACCTTATCCTTCCAGCAATTCCTAAAAGAAAAGGAGGAAATAGCAATCACACACACCTCTCCACAAACACACTTTCACTGTGATTACATGAACAGACTATTTGATTAGAATGGCATGCCTTCCTTACAAAACAGTCAACAATATGAGTTCACTAAGAAGGGTTTAAAACTGCATTTATAAATAACATAAATAACATTTGTTGTGAACATATTGGCTGACTAGAAAACCGTTATTTCCCTCAATTCTCTAAAGGTTCTGTATATTGATGTAATTATGACAGGTTAGCAAACATTAGCCAAAGTAAGATGATTTATTATATTAATTACTAATATAGTCACTGGTAAAGAAATTTAAATGGTTGCCAATACAACACTCCATAAGATAGGACAAAACCTTTATTAAATCTATTAATAGAAGATTTTCTTCTATAAAATGTCGTAAAAAGTACAGTATATCTCTCAAAAATTGAAAACAAAGCAGTAGTGCATTTTATTGCATAGTAATAAAGTTAAATTGTCCAATCAACTCATCATTATATACTCTGAGTAGTAGTAATTCTCAATAGTAACAAGTATATTACATCACTTTTTCCCAGGACCTTTCTCCAACTGAAGCTGCCAAGTGCTGTGTTTTGCATGGCACACTCACCCATAAACTAGATACTCATATTTTAGCCTAGTACTTTATACAATATTCTCATGATATTGCTTTTTGGTTTTGCGTATCATGGAAACTCATAAAATTAAACAAACCATAGTACAATTAAACATGGGTAACCCTGTCATGCAAGTACAATTACGAATTGAATCCGACACCATTTTTTATATAGGTCATAGCTAAAGTCATTGTACTATGTTGTTTCCATTGATTCTTTCACTTTTTAAGAATGTAGCATATCCATGACACCTGAGAAAAGAACAAGAATGAGAGTAAAGTACTTTGCTTTCCCTTAAAGTAAAATTTGGAGTTCTACTGTAACACCAGTGCTGCAAAAATCCATACATTCACAGATGGCAACAAAGAATTAGTGCATTCTGCATCTCTCTACTGCCATGCATTGGTCATATGGATTTTGCAGCCTTGATAGAATGGCCTGAATTCCTGTAGTTGAGAAAGAATAAGACGTACCAAAGACTGCATTCTAGGAGGGGAAAAAATGTTTTTGGGGAGAATATAAGAAGCACAGAATAGTTCAAAGTTCCTGTCAATATTAAATTGCAGCAAAGCAGTATATTTTAAGAGAATTTGTTCTTAAATACATGCTTCATAAGAATAATCAAATGTGGTCTGAAATGCTAGGGAAGGGGCATGGATTCTTCCTGTCTAAATGAAATCTCAGCCCACAAAATTACAAACATTCTAAAGAAATTGTATGTAATGCAAGAAATTATGTCCTAAAATCACCTTGGGAACAGATGGTTGGTAATCTTTAGACCACAGGTTTTTTTTTTTTAAATTTGTGTGCTATAAATTATTCTGAAGTTTTTCACTGAAATTGGCAATGCATAGAAATAAAGAAGCACAGAAATATATTGATTTCCTAAGTCTTTACATTACGGCTATATTCTCATATTAAGCTTATGCATAGTTAACCAAGTTTCTGGGTTCACACAATATATTAAGGAAAATAAATGATTATTAATTATTGAATGTGCAGAGTATGTACATGGCCAGTGGCATTTGAGGTTGTTGTTTCTTAGTATTTCCATTTATATAAATAATTCAGTTATTAAAACAAATACTCTTTGATTTCAAATGCACTTTTCACCTATTTCCAAAAGACATATTATTTTATAAGAAAGAGGTAGGTTCAGATGAACCTCCACAAATAGTGCTTTTGACAATTTAAAATACAGGCAGTGAAGTAATCCATCAAAGCACGTTAATAGTCTAGTAGACTGAATTCTATTGGCATCTTCTAAAAGAGTCAACTGAGTTATTCCTTTTTGTTTAATCGTGTATCTATTTCTATTCTATCCTTTTTCTAGTCCTTATGTATTCCTATTGTGAGGGATAAGTAAATTTTTTTCTTTCCTCCCTTCTTCTTAAACATATAGGACCTCTCTATACTTCTGGAGAACTTGTATAAACTACAGACAATAGGATGAAACTAGAAAATATGACAATAGGATGAAACTAAAAAATCATTTCAGATGCAAACATCACCTTATAATCAGACTTCATCCACTATTCTAGAGTCAGGGTGATTAGCAATTATGAACAAAAGTATCAATTAGTAATTAGTATTGTAATTTTTCTCACTCTTCTAACAGTACAGTTGTCTTAAATGTGCTGAAAATTAAGAGTTGTAGAAACAACTCAAGAAGGGACTAGACAAATATGTAGAGTGAAGGATTAACACTCTATCAATGCTGCTGCTGTGAAACTCTTTTAGTAAAAATGGATCTAAATAAATCTTTTGCATTATGCTGGCCAATAAAAATGACATTTACCCATGCCGGTAAATTCTAGTATTAGTTTTAAGATTTGAAAAACGCTTGTTCAAATACTTACAATCACAAAAAGACATGGAATATCTTATTTAACTGTTGGGGGATGGGGGATGGGGAAGGAGAGAGTTACTTTTCAATGAATACTAATCTACACGTGAATCCCACCAATTTCCCCTAAGGTTTTGCATTGAGGTTGCAGGGCAAATATGTCATCAATCCCAGCTCCCAGCCACAACCTATGTTCCCACCTGCCCATCGACCACCCTGGTGCCTATAATGCACTCTTGAAGATGATGGGATCGAGGGAGAGCCCTGTAAATCATTAGAACCCTGCAGAACAGATAGATTTTCATACTAGGTTAAACCCAGTGCTTTTCAGTACAGCGGTCTCCCACATCTGGCCTGCTAGGTATCAGACGCTGAGCAATTATGCAGATCTATATAAATCAACCCGCAGCTTTCCGCCTTGGCTGGTAGCCAAGAATGCAGTGGCCGAGCGGCAGAATTTCCAGCGGAAAACCGTCGCCCGTGTGGATACCAGTATGCAACACGTGTTACTGAGCCATTAAAAACCAGTAAGTGGCAACCGGCAGAGCCTGATTTTTAACACGAGGTAGCTGGCGAGAAATCCAAGCGCATCTCGGCGTACACCTGGCTGGCTTCCTTCTGCCAATGCGGGGAAGGAACCCTTTCCTTCTTCTTGCCTTGGCCAGGAGCAGATCCACCCTCTTCCCCCAAAAACCCTCGGAGGGGCTGCCTTACAAACCTTGCCTCTCCCCCCCCCCCAACCACGCCATCCCCGCTTCCACTTACCACATTGTTCAGAAAATCCGCTTCATTCAAATCGCCCAAGTCCAGGAAGCTGGAGGCGCCCCCGGGGAAGGGCTCTAAGAGACCGTCCATAGCGGAAGAGCGAGCCCGAGGAAGGAGAGGTGGGAAGGAGGGAAGCCGCTTTGTTCCCAAGGCTCCGTCCTATAAAACGGACAGGCGGCGAGCCTTCACTGCCGCGCAGCCCGGCCGAGCAGTTCCTCGGGCGCCGGGCAAAGGAGGGCTGCGCCTCCCTCTCCCGAAGGAAACCTGTAATCCATGGGGAGAACCGATTGGAGGCTGAGGAGGGAGGGAAGGGGGGGATCGCTTTCCCAGAGGGAGCGGCGGGCGCTCGCAATGGGGGCTTTGAGAGGGTGGGGCCGGTGGGGACCCCCTCCAGTGGGGGGGGGGGGGAGCCGGGAACGGGGATGAGGGTGAAAGGAGCGGGCGACGGCTTGAGGCAGCCTCCGGGAAGCTTGGAAGGAGGAGCGCCTCCGGGATCGCTGCCCAGCTGTCACAGTCACACGCCTTTCCCCAGCCGTCGGACCGGCCCTCCCCGGCTACGCCTCCTGTCCTGCCCCTCCCTCGCCTCGCTCCGGGATATTTAAGAACCGGGGCACTCTCCTCGGGCTCTGATGCAATCGAGGAGACCCGCCCACCCCACCGCTTCCAATGGGAGATCGGGACCGGCAGGAGGAGTGGGGGGAAGGTTAGCGGAGACACGCTTTTGCCGTTCTGTAGCGTTAAGGGTTGCATCCAAGCAACTTCCCAGCGGCGGAGGAAACGGCGCTTGGACGGATCGGCGTGCTCTGAACGCAGGGAAAATGATGATGATGATGATGATGATGGAGGTGACCAAAAGATGGTTTGAAGCTTCGCGTTTGCCTTCTTCCGGGAAACAATCGCCTTTGAAATCGGATCTTATCGATTTATATAGGAAGATTAAATGAAAGCGACGCCTGTTAAGAGAAGAGGCGCTGGAAATCCAGGAAAGAAATCAACGGGATTTGAAACGGCCCAGCCGTGCATAAAGTCGTCTGATGGCCATCAGGATGAGAAACTCAGTTGGATGTTTGAGACCTGCATAGGTTATCAAGGGCAAAAGGGTCTTCAAACTTGGCAAGTTTCAGACCTGTGGACTTCAACTCCCAAAATTCCTGAGCTAACATGACAGGAGGAGGAATTCTGGGAGTTGAGGCCCACAATTCTTAAAGTTGTCAGGTTTGAAGACCCCTGACCTATGGCGTAATAAAGGTGTTTTTAAATTTTAGTCTGATTGTCTAGCATGGTGTATCCTACTTGAGGCCAATCCAATTCATTCAGGCAATGGCTCTCCAACAGTCTAACACATAATCAGAGTTGGAAGGGACCTTGTAGGTCATCTAGTCCAACCCCCTCAAGCGGGAGACCCTATACCATTTCTGACAAATGGCAGTCCAATCTCTTCTTGAAAGTCTCAAGTGACCTCTCTTCTGTCTTGCTTCCCAACAAGTGATTCTTAAAGTGCCTTTGTTGTGTTTCCCAAAGCTGCAGTGAACCCTTAAGACTATTGCCAATGACAGCACAGTAGAGGAATAACAATTAAAGAACTCATTGTTTGCAGGCAAAACCCTTTTCTCAGTGAAGATACAATTCATTTAAATTTTGCATTTTCTCCAAATGCATACCTTTCTCATGATCTGATGGGATAAAACCAGAATAAGGAATATAGTACGAATGTGTGAATGTAAAAGGACTACTCTTGCAAAGTACCTTAGAAAGGAAAGCTAACCACATCTGCTCATGAATAACCCTATAGTTCCGAGTAAAACTGCCAGTAGAAGTTAGTTTATTTCCTGAAGCTTCTTTAAATACTCTATAATTAAGTATAAATCTTAGCATTTAAGAGTTTAGAGAAGATTATAGGGCTTCCTATAAACGGGATTACAGATCCTTAGCCACTTTTTTCTGATAAATATCTAGATAAAATGCTTAGGAAAAAAGTTAGGAAACTTTTTAAACAACTTTGAGAGTCAGTTCAGTACAGTATACTCTTCAGAAATTATAGAAATTATTTTCTCTACCAAGGTAAACAAATACAGTACAATTGCAAGGTAAACAAATACAGTACAATTTGCAATGCTACACCTGATTAGTACATGATGTAGTTTAAAATTTAGAATTTATTTATTTAAATTTTTATACCGCCCCCTCTCCCAAAAAGGGACTCGGGGCGGTGTACAGCCTACTAAAAAACGAACAGTATGTACAATTAAAAACAAATTAAATAAAATTGATCCGGCCGAAATCCCATCAAATATAAAAGTACCAAAATTTAAAATTCAAGGATTATAATTAAAAATTTAAAACCGAATTAATTTAAAACCCCAAGAACCGTTTACTGGGCCAGGCCGGCCTGTTGGAAAAACAGGGTCTTTACTGTGCGCCGGAAGGTCTGGATGTCGGTAATGGCCCGTATCTCCGGGGGCAGATCATTCCACAGGGAGGGGCCCCCACAGAGAAAGCCCGCACCCTCGGGGTCGCCAGCCGGCAACGATCAGGCAGCGGAACCCTGAGGAGGGCAACCCTGTGGGAGCGTACTGGGCGGCGGGAGGCTGTTGATGGCAGCAGGCGGTCCCGTAAGTACCCAGGCCCCAAGCCATGGAGCGCTTTAAATACAATCAGTACCACCTTGAATCGGATCCGGAAGGCCACAGGAAGCCAGTGCAGCCTGCGGAGAAGTGGAGTTACATGGGAGCTCCGAGGGGCTCCCAAGATCACCCGCGCGGCCGCATTCTGAACCAACTGCAGCCTCCGGACACTCTTCAAGGGGAGCCCCTTGTAGAGAGCATTGCAGTAGTCCAAGCGGGAGATGACGAGGGCGGAGGTCACTGTGCGAAGTGCGTCCAGATCCAGAAAGGGCCGCAACTGGTAAATCAGACGAATCTGACAAAAGGCCCCCCTGGCAACGGCTGTGATATGGTCTTCTAAAGACAGCCGTACGTCCAGGAGGACACTCAGATTGCGAGCCCTTTCCACGGGGGTCAAAATTTCTCCCCCCACAGCCAGCGAAGGAACAAGCTGGCTGTATCTGTGCGCAGGAAACCACAGCCACTCGGTTTTGGTCGGGTTGAGACGAAGCCTGTTAAGACCCATCAATGCAAATGATTTGGCATTGGTTTTGCCAAAAAAAAGGGAATTGAAAGATCAATGGGAAAACTGAAATAATTTAGTGTGTTATAAGTTTTAAGATCAACAACCAAAGAAGAAGATATTAATAAAAAACATGAAAATAGAAGATCAGAGAGAATTGATGAATAAAGGGGGTTTTAAAATTGAGAAGAAACTAAAATAAAAATCAAACTGGATACAACAAATATGATACATACCTTATTTCAAAATAACTATGTTAAGATATGGAATGAAATTTTAAAAGGTGTGTTAAGTTGGGAGAAACTATAATTGTCATTCTTGAGTAGAATCCTGTCCTGTCTAGAATGATGTTTTTATTCCAGACAAGTTGTTTTAACAACTGATGCATCATTTAAATAGTGGCAAGAAGATAATCTAAATTGGTGTGGCAGGGAGAGAAAAAACATAAGTTAAATATAAGATATTACAGGATGCAAAGGAAAGAGGAGGATTGGGTCAACTTGATTTGCAATTATATTTTGCAGCTTGCTCTTGGGTTTAGATGAAAGAATGGAGGCTGCTGAGAAACAGAGGGTTTTTGGAGTTAAAAGGACATGACCTGAGACTTGAGTGGCATGGATATTTGCGGCACAACAAAGTCAATGTGGATTTTAAACATCATTATGTTTGACATGCCGTATTGAAAATATGGAATATATACAAAACCAGGTTTGGCAGAAGGAAATAATTGGCCATGGTTTTCTTATTTACAGTTGTTAGAAAGATTTAAAGTAGACAAAAGAGTTTATGGTTTTGAACATTGTAAAGACTGTAATTCGAAATGGAATTATGCACAAATGCTGAACATGGAATTGATAAAATGGTGTTTGATTTTTTTCCAAAGAGTGGTTTAAATTTTTTTTCAGATTCAGAGCCAGATTCAAATCCCTTCCATTTCCTGCTTCCTTGTTCATTTTATTCCTTTGCTAGGTAGACAAAACTCTTGTTATCATAAACCAGGAAGAAATTAAAGAGGGAAAAGAGAGCAACGTAGTATTGTGCTATACTTCCCTGTCAATAGAAAAGAGAGGTTATAGCTAAAAAGTTCACAAGCAGTTTAGTGTGTTTCAGGGATAGGATTCAACTGGTGTTACTACTCCTTCGGTAACTACGTTTTGTGCGCACATGTAAAACAACCTTAGGCTGTGCCACCTGGACAGCTGACAAGTGCAGGGTGCAGGTACGCAGCATTTGAAAAGCCTCTTTTTTCCTGCTTTTTCAACCTCAGCTGTGCCGCGCAAAGCAGCTGAGGTTGAAAAAGCAAGAAATAAAGGTCAGTTAACAGCTCGGGTGGGCAGGTGAGCCAAACAGCAGCAAACACAGAATCGGTTCAGTGTCTGCTGCTCTTCAGAGCTACCAGTTCTATAGGCAGAACCAGTAGCATCCCATCCCTGGTGTGTTTGCAAGTGGAATGCAAAATATGTCTTAGTTTCTCACTCAGATCTCTGAGAATAGCTAGCTTGGAGGAATAGGGTAGTGGGGGAAGAAAACATTAATTACTGTTGTCTTTATGGAGAAATTCCATGAATTCTCTATCTTAATGAACAACCAGAGGCTGTGCCAGAAATAAAACAAAACCACAAGTCGAGCTATGTGAAAGGGTTATATCTTCTTTGGTCTCTGATAACAGTCCAGATCAGAACATCAGAAACTGCCAAACTGTCAGTAACTGCAGTGTAATCTATTCACCAAATGCTTGGGGATCTAAGAAAGCAAATACCCTACTCTAGGTCAGCACATAGTCTTCTATATACATATATCGGCCTATAAATGGAAGCTCACCATTAGAAAGTACGTACCTCAAAAGTGTAACACTGGAGGATGTGCTGCCAGCATTCATGGGAAATTGCCAAAGTCCACCAATCAGGGGCTCTGCTATAGACAATGCTACGCTGTTCACCTGGCACACTGATTTGCAGACTAGCCAATAGGGCCGGAGATTCCTTTTGGATTCCATAAGGATCCTTGATAACACAAAGAGTGCATTCAGAACCATATATTTTAAAAACTTGGGGAAGGGGCAAGGAAATGAAGTTGAGAATCGCAGCCAGTGGACAGCCACGCAGTCAAGTATCTAAAAGGAGTTTGGATTTCTGGGCTGAAGGATTTGTTGGTTTAGTTTGTCTGGCTAAATAAAAGCTTCTATAACATTTTATCCTCACTGTTGTGGCTACCTGCTCAGATAAATGCAAGATTATGAGGCAAGTTACATTATCTTGATATCCATTTGGGGAACTGCACTATTATTCATTTCAGATGCATAACAACCTGAATTATTTTTGTTGTGTTGGGTCTTTCAGCAGAGGCTGCTTTTCACTAGCTATTTTGCCCAGATTCCCCTTTCTACAATAATTTCTCCAAGGAATGTGTTGAAAAAAATGTCCTTGATTTTGATTAAATAGGTAACATTTCAATGGTTCCATGTAGAAGTATTGCCATACCTCTGAAGGCTTAACTGCCCTCTCCTAGGTGGACATGATAAGAATATTTTTATCATCCTTTTAGAAGTTCAGATATTTTAAAGATACACCAGGTTTCTCCACAAAATTCTTCAGAGGGGAAAATAAAGAGCAGTCCTTCTGTTCTGTTTCATCATCTTCCCAGTTCAAATAACATTGTTTTTTAGTCTTCGGCAGCCTCACCCAACGACAAGTAATTACAGACTTTCACTTGGAGAAAACAGAGACAAAATAAAGGAAACCTTTTCTAGAAACTCATCTTTGAAACAGAAACCCCCAAATCAGAGATGGTATTCAGCGGGTTCTGACCAGTTCTGGAGAATTGATAGCGGAAATTGTGAGTAGTTCGGAGAACTGGCAAGTATCACCTCTGACTGGCCCCACCCTCATCTATTCTCTGCCTCCCAAGTCCCAGCTGATCGGCTGGGTCTTCTTTTGTTGCTCTGCACAGAAGAACAGAGCTGGAAAGTAGGTTAGTGGAATGGGGAGGGAACGGGATTTTGCAGTATCCTTCCCCCAGGAGTGGGGTGGGAATGGAGATTTTACAATATCCTTCCCCTGCCACACCCACCAAGCCACGCCCACCAAGCCATGCCACGCCCACCAAGCCATGCCACGCCCACAGAACAGGAAGTAAAAAAATTTGAATCCCACCACTGCCCCAAATGTAATATCTGCAGCAATGTGCCCAATCCATTCGCCAGAGGAAAATGAATACTTATGCAGTAATAATGGGGAGAAGTGTTCAAGCAATTTCAAAGGAAACCTTACTCCCTATTAGCACTGATGATGTTACCTAGTTTGGGTAATGAAATGTCTGCATGAAAACAGCCAAGCTCAGAGAACACCAAGGACCTCTCATTTCAACCCTGAGAAATAAATATTCTCCTTTATTGGCTGTTTCTATACAGTATGTGTTCAGTTGTTATATTCAGTTATGGAATGACTTTGGGAAATTTGTAATTTTGTAGTTTTTTAGTAATAAAGAGTAGCTCCTTTTCATCTGCTCCAGATTTGTTCTTCCTATGGGCAGACATTCATACCTACACTATACCAGGAGTGGACTCATATCAACAAAATGCTGCCTTATGCAATATGTATGCAGCCTGAAAAAGAAACAATAAATAATATATAGGAACATATAGAAAGGCCATAATCTCATCCCTAGCTTATTCAGGTCTTTATAGATAAAAATAGAATAGAATACTTTATTGGCCAAGTATGATTGGACACACAAGGAGTTTGTCTTGGTGTAAATACTCTCAGTGTACATAAGGAAAAGATACATTTGTTAAGAATCAAGAATCATAACATACAACACTTAATGGTAGTCATAGGGTATAATCAACAATCAAATCATACTAGGAAACAGTCAATATAAATCGTAAGGATACAAAGGACAAAGTTACAGTCCTACAATCACAAGTGGGAGGGGATGGGTGATAAGGAGTGATGAGAAGATTAACAGTAGTAGTAGTGTACACTTTGTAAATAGTTGAACAGTGTTGAGGGAATTATTTGTTTAGCAGAGTGATGGCTTTCGGGAAAAAACTGTTCTTGTGTCTAGTTGTTCTGGTGAGCAGTGCTCTATAGCATTGTTTTGAGGGAAGGAGTTGAAAGTTTATGTCCAGGATGTGAGGGGTCTGTAAATATTTTCATAGCCCACTTTTTGACTCGTGCAATATACAGGTCCTCAATTGAAGGCAGCTGTGTAGTAATTGTTTTTTCTTTGTCTCCTTTCACCCATTCTTTTTCATACCCAGGAGTGCCTCTTGGCTCCATCAAATAATTTTTAATTCCACAACAGGAGAGCATATATTATATGAAATACATTATATAATATTATTATTGATAGGCAGGCTGGCTGAGCAGGATTTGCCATGTGTCCTAGGTGCAAAAATAATTTGCTTTGCAGGCTACACATCCCTTGAAATTGGGTGCGCGGTATGGTTTTTTTCTACTGTAATATCACAATGTAGTGGCCAGTCCTTATTCCAACAGCATAGAAGATACCATATTTCTTATATAGAGTGCTCCTTTTAAATTTGAAAAACATCAAACAATTCAAAGAATAACATCTCAAAAGAAAACTATATTTTGTAATAAAGTATTCCATAAGGAACAAGGGGTGGCCCAGTTACCTAGTAGCACCTACCTGATGTTGAATGACCTCAAAAAGTTAACCAGGATCTGATCTGATTTGTACACTGATGAAATCACAGGAAACATCATGGTTTTTAGGCTATACTGGGGAAATTATTTTCCCCAGTGAGGCAGAGGATTCAGGGGAGCCTGTTCCCAGTGCGCGCATGCACAGAGCTGCTAGAAGGCAAGAGCAGTTGAAGCAGAAGGGGCGACTTGGGAGTAAGGCTGGGAGGTGATTGCCCCTCCCATAGGGGACAAAAGTCAGTCCTCAATGACGAAGAGCTTTGTAGGAAGCAAAGCAGTTCAGTAATCTCCGAGTCCTTTGTGAAGCTCTGTGTTCTGGTCGTTTTTTTCTAGGTTTTTGGGTTGGTTTATGTTAGCCTTAATTGGACTTCTGTTTCTTGGCAGCATTCTACAGCACTGAAAAATGTGAAAAGCACTGAAAAGAGGGAGTCAAGCTATTCTCCAAAGCACCTGAGGGCAGGACAAGAAGCAATGGGTGGGAACTAATCAAGGAGAGGAGCAACTTAGAACCAAGGAGAAATTTCCTAACAGAATAGTTAATCAGTGGAACAACTTGCCTCCAGAAATTGTAAATGTTCCAACACAGGAAGTTTTTAAGAAGAGATTGGATAATCATTTGTCTGAAGTGGTGTATAGTTTCCTACTTGAGCAGCGGGGTAGACTAGAAGACCTCCAAGGTCCCTTCCAACTCTGTTATTCTATACTTCTGCTTTGATTCTGTCTTATTTCCTTGCTGGTATATCCTATTGTGCCAACAATATTGATTCTCTTTATCTCTTTAGAATTTTTACCTAGGGTAATAGGAAGCAGGCATATATTAATTTGTATTCAATGCACTTGCTGAACTTTAATCTTTTCCCTCCTCGATTCACCATGGAAGCAAAGCAAAAGGTTTACATCTTCTGCCTCTTCCGTTCAGATAGGTTGATACTGTCACTTGGTCTTTTCTCTGATGCAGAGTTCTGACGTAAAGTGGCGTGGTTAATAGCCTGAAGTGTCTCTGACTCATTCAGCATGGGGTGTAAGGTGAGATTTGTAGCATGTCCATTTCTCTTTCAGATGTATATATAAATAATGTGAAACCTGATTCATAACATGAGAGGCAGTGCCATTCAGTTTAGGCTTTAATAGGCATCTCCATGGCAACTGATTTTACAGGCATACTTGAAGTGTCACTATTATAGCAAGTTCTAATTATTGTCCCTTGCCAGTCCACAAAAGCAGCTTATTGTGTCTTTATGAATCTGTTTGCTATGTTGGATAGGCATGGAAAAAGTGGTACTCTGATGCATCTGGATAGCAGCAGAAGATTATGGGAAATTGATTTAGCTGATCCATTGATAGATGTTAGTGCAGGGGTGTCAAATTCACATCATTACATCATCGTTATATGACGTATCACAGCTTTTTTCCCTTTTGCTAAACCAGGCATGGGCGTGGCCAGCACGTGACAGGCCTCAAGTTTGACAGCCCTGTGTTAGTGGGATCAAGATACACACACACACACACACACACACCTTCCTCCCATCAAAATCAACCAAACTAGTTCCATGCTCTGTTTTATTAACTGATTAACAAATTAGCTGATAGATGGAATCTCCTATTTAATGCTTGTGGGCAGCAACACATGTATATACCAAGATAGAATAGAATAGAATACTTTATTGGTCAAGTTGAGTGGACACACAAGGAATTTGTCTTGGTGTAAATATTCTCAGTATACATAAAGATACATTAGTTAAGAATCAAGAATCATAACATACAACACTTAATGATAGGGTACAATCAACAATCAAATCATACTAGGGAACAGTCAATATAAATTGTAAAGATACAAGCGACAAAGTTACAGTCCTACAATCACAAGTGGGAGGGGAGGGGTGATAAGGAGTGATGCGAAGATTAACAGTAATAGTAGTGCAGACTTTGTAAATAGTTGAACAGTGTTGAGGGAATTATTTGTTTAGCAGAGTGATGGCTTTTGGGAAAAACCTGTTCTTGTGTCTAGTTATTCTGGTGTGCAGTGTTCTATAGCATCATTTTGAGTGTAGGAGTTGAAACAGTTTATGTCTAGGATGTGAAGGGTCTGTAAATATTTTCACAGCCCTCTTTTTGACTCAGGCAGTATATAGGTCCTTGACTGAAGGCAGGTGGGTAGTAATGGTTTTTCAATCCAGGCCCTGTATACTGCATGAGTCAAAAAGATCCCTAGGATTATGGGGTTGTTAAAAGATGATGATGATGATAGCGAGTAGGGGACGCTAAAATATGCCTGCAAGTGCAAGTAGGCTGCCAAGCACCCAAATTTTGATCACATGACGGCAGGGGTGTTGCATCCGCAGTAACTTTGAGGACTGGATATAAGTACTATTCATCTGGTCCTGCCATAACTCTGAATGGTCATTGAATATATGATTGTCACTTGAGACAATCATTACTGTACATTTTTATATGGCTTATCACATTTGCATGAATTTGTCCATTTATGGGTTCTTCAAAAAGCCATACTTCAAATTATGATTTTGGGCGATTAATGAGCACATCCTATTTTTTTCTTTCCCAGTTGCTTGACTGAATTATACACATGGTTGATGGAAAAATCAGTGCAATCTTTAGCCAGTGTCTGGACTATAGGCACCACTCTTTCTTAAATGGGAAAGCAATTTGGATTAACCTGTGGGAAAACCCATGTGATAAATTCATTCAGAACTTTGAGGAGAATAATTTTCTTGGCTAGATGGGTCTTATAAACCCTATTTTATGTCACCCACTGGTGCAGGAAACCTTGTATACTAATTATTGCATACTGATAGGATGCTATTGCAGTTACTATTCAATGACAATTGGAGTTATTTGCACCACTTATACTACATTGCACTGCAACTGTTTTCTAATAATTCAGGCTATTCTACAATGTAATGCAATAAAAAAAATCAAGGAATGCCATTTGCTTTGTAATATTGAAGTAGTATAAATATTACTGAATACAAGTAATATTACTTGTTTATTTTGCATTTGAAAACTGCTATAAAATAAAACAGTCAACTTTTGCCATGATGGGTATACTTTCTTAGCTTAACTTTCATTTTTTACTTTTTGATACATTAAGTAAAAAATATATGTTTTGAAGATCTGAGATATAGAGATGACAAGCGTTTCACACTGTATTGTCCTGAAATATTATTGTCACTGGATAATTAAGTCTGCCTGTGATCTAGAATTATTGCTTAAATTCCTTGGGCTGCCTGTATATATTGGATTTGTACTCTCATTGGAGTTAGTTGTTTTAGAAGTTTCAATAAAAGTAGCAGTAAAAATACTGATTCTAGTCTCTTTTGTTTAGTTGGGAGAAAAAACAGTGTAGGAAGTTAGCACCCACCCCTTTCCTAGAAAATTGAAATAGCCTAGGAAATATTAAAAAGGCAGAATATTTCCCCTAAGAAGAGTAGAAACTCAAGAACCAGAAACTCACCCCAGAAGCAGAATCTCACCCCCACCTTTGTTAATGGTTGGGTCATTAAGGCCTGGGCCAGAATACTTTACATAAGAAGGAACTCCAGGTAAAGCTATAGAAATTGCCAAAAGCCCTTTTAAGGGCATAATCGCCCAGCAAGGCTAGATCAAGCCTGGAATTCAGGAGAGCCTACAGAGTTGCACCTGGGAGTCTGACAACCAATTAGAATACAAGCTCCAATTCAAATCCCAACAGAGGGTATAAAACTCAGCACTCTCAGTATCTCAGCCCTTATTTCTTGACCTTCTCACCTTGAGTATGTGATCAGACTTCTCTGGAGCTCCAGGCCATGTGGTCCTGTACACCAATAAACTTTCCAAGCAGCCTCCATGTTTCCAGTGTCTTTTTCCCCACTTGGAACTGAACCCAGAAGGATATTTCTTTCAACAACAGGACAGTGCTGATGAAGTAGCATTGTTTTTTTTAAAAAAGCCTCTGGGCACTTTCCTTATCTTCAGTTGGGGAAAAACAGCAGTTTTTTTTTTTTTAAAGAATAATAATAATGCTGAATCAGCCATAGTGAATAAAGACAAAGAAGGGGAAAGCATAGCAGGAAGGTTAACTTTACCAGGAAGGCGAAATATTACAATCAAAGACTTCAACCAGTTTTTGAGGCAAATAAGATAGTTGCTGGGATTTTTTTTTTTTAAAAAAACTTTGTTTCATTGAGTATTAAAGGAAGCAAAGCATGCAGGTAAATTAGGAATTTACTATAAATGCCCTTTGCAATTCAGCTTTGCTGAACTAATAAAAATAATTCAAGAATTTATTTGGTGCCAAAATTACATAGCACTTCAGGATTTAGATACATGGTGGGTTTTTTTGGTTTTTTTTGCAAGCACCAGATGAATCTAAACAGCTGTCCGAGCATTGCAAATTTGATGAGGGTCTAAACTCTAAAGAATGTCGTGAGAGATTGGCCAGCCTATGGAATTTAGAAAGGCAACATTCAAAAAAGATTCTTAACAGAGGCAGCTATAATATTGAAGGGAACATTTGAAATTGCTGTCTCCATGGAAACTACTGCTAGAGATACAGTACTATAAAAAGCAATCCACTGCTAAAGATAAACAAGACATTCCTTGAAAAGAAGGGCACGAATGCAATGCTATAGATGGCAAGTCTGATAGTGAAAGTGAAACAGGAATAGCTACTGTGGAACTCTACAACATAAAGGGGGAAATTAACAATGGTACAGCTCTGATGGTAAGTGAATAGCAAAGCCTTATGAAACGGAATTGGGAACTCATTCTGCTGCATCAGTTGTATTGCAGTGTGGATTTAAGCAGTATTTCAGAGATTTATTTTATTTTTATTTATTTAATTTGATTTGTCAATCGCTTACAAGATAATAGGTATAAGTATATACATAGTTGTGAATACATGAAATGGGTACATATAAGAAAAATAAAAAAAACAATAGGACAGGGACAGTAGGCACGTTGGTGCGCTTATGCACACCCCTTACAGATCTCTTAGGAAAGGGGTGAGGTCAACAGTAGAAAGTCTAAGGTTAAAGTTTTTGGGGTTTGGGGAAGAGACCACAGAGTCAGGTAGAGTATTCCAGACATTGACCACTGTGTTGCTGAAGTTGTATTTCCTGCTATCAAGTTTGGTGCGGTTAATCTTGAGTTTGTATCTATTGTGTGCTCTTGTGTTGTTATGGTTGAAGCTGAAGTATTCATTGACAGGTAGGACATTTCAGTGTACGATTTTATATACTATATTTAGATTGGACTGAAGGCGGCGTAGTTCTAGGTTTTCTAGGTCTAGAATTTCGACTCTGGTGGCATAAGGTATTCTACAATGAGTAGAGGAGTGAAGAACTCTTGTGAAATATTTCTGGACTTTCTCAACTGTGTTAATATCAGATACATAATGTGGGTTCCAGACTGATGAGCTGTATTCTAGTATTGGTCTAGCAAATGTTTTGTATGCTCTAGTTAGTAGTGTGATGTTACCAGAGAAAAAGCTACGTAGGATTAGGTTAACAACTCTTAATGCCTTTTTGGTTATATAGTTACAGTGGGCTCTAGCACTTAGATCATTAGAGATGAGTATTCCAAGGTCCTTTATAGAGCTTGGATCATCAACAAGGTCTTGACTATTCAGCTTGTATTTTATTTTCTGATTTTTTTTGCCAATATGTAAGACAGAGCATTTATTTGTTGACATTTGAAGTTGCCATTTGTTTGACCATTATAATACATAGTCAAGATCTTTTTGAAGGGTAGCAGTATTGTCTGTGGTATTGAACAGCTTTACATCATCAGCGAAGAGAACACAGTTGCTCTTAATACGATCACAGAGGTCATTTATGTAGAGTATGAAGAGAGTTGGTCCTAGAACACAGTCTTGGGGGACACCACTATTGACAGGTACAGAATTTGATAGGACACTCCCAATTTTGACCATTTGTTGTCTGTTTGACAGGAATGCTTCTATCCAGTTATGCAGTTATCCAGAGATACCATAAGATTTTAGTTTTAGGAGTAGTTTGTCATGTACCACTGAATCAAAGGCTTTACAGAAGTCTATGTAGATTGCGTCTATTGTTTTGCCCTGATCGAGTTGTGTAGTCCATATGTTTTTGCAGTGTAAGAGTTGCAGATTACAGGATAGTTTTTTTCTGAAACCAAATTGTTTATTAGAGAGTAAGTTGTTTGTCTCTAAGTGGAGGATAATGATTGGTTAATAATTGATTCCATGACTTTACAGGTGACGCAGCATAAGGAGATTGGTCTGTAATTTTCAACTAGGCTGAGGTCTCCCTTTTTGAAGGTGGGGATGACTGTGGCTTGTGACCATAGGTTAGGCAAGGAGCTGGTCCTGAAAGATTTATCAAAGATTATGCTTAAGGTTCTGCTATGGCAGTGAATAGCTTTTTTAAGAAGTAGGCACATATTCCGTCCGGTCCAATAGATAGAGATGGTTTTAGATTGCATAGTGCTTTTTCAACATTGCCTTCTGTAAAATTGATATGTATTAGATCATTGTAGTTGTCTGTGGTTCGACTAGGAAATACTGGGCATGATCCATTGCTGTTTACAAATACTGAGCCAAAGAATGTGTTAAAGAGGTTGGGTTTAATGGTGTCATTATTGCAGTCTTTACCATTAGGTCCTTTCAGGGGTGGGATGGACCTTGAGTCTTTTAGTTTGTTGTTTACAAAATTGTAGAAAGCACGGATGGAATTGGTGTGTAGAAGGTTTTCCTCTTGTTTAATGTGATAATTGGTGCATTCAGTCTTGAATCTTGAAAGATGTTGAATTAAAGATACAGAACTATTTCTTTAAAAACTTATACTAATGAAAAGAACGTTCCTGTGAAGTGATAACTACAAGTGAACATTACATTAATTATGTATGTTGAAGGTATACAGAAAAGGTGTCAAAGTTGATTTCATTGAGGGTCGCATCGGGATTGTGTTTGGGGACCAAGTGGGTATGGCTGGGGTGGGCGTGGCCAGGGTGGGCATGACCTCAACATCCTGCAACCTTCTGCAAGTGAAAATGGAGCCTGAGAGGCTCCATTCCTTCAGTTTGACACCCCTGCTATATAGTGTATTGTGAACACAGATGGCCCAGCCTTTGGGGGGATAAAGTACTCATGAAACTAGGCCTAAATTAGAGTTTGCTCACCAGCCTGTCTGCTACACTTCCTCTTATGGAGACCCACAAAAATCAGGCAATCATGAATAAATCCAAGCTGTAAGATGTGCAAAAGCTGGAATCCTTTTCAGGGTTTGTTGATTATTCCAACATTATCTATCCAATATAGGTATCATGCTATCCCCCTTAAGCACTTTACTTCAAGAGGGATGGGCTTAACATTACAAACAAGCTTTTACAGAAGCACTGAAGATGGCAGAATAAAACTAAATGCTTGCGAATGTGTTTATTGGTGAAATTCTAGCATAGTTGTATAACTGAACAAGAAATATAGCTAGGAACACCAATACCTTTTGCATCTTGCTTCAGAAAGGAATTACGCCAAATGGACAAGGAACAGCTGTTTGATTTAACATTTCAACCAGTACTTGTATGGAAAGGAATTTATCTTCATCACTAATAATAGCCAATACTGTTAATTTTCAGCCCATGTAAAGGGAATCTGCCTACAGCAACTACTTGAGTACAGAGCTTTGTTATTTGGTGGGTATAGGTATAGAATAGAAATTGAAAGATACACAAACACCCAGATATGGACTGATTGTCTCATTACCTCAGTAGGATAAATAAACAATAAGAAAAATCCAAATCAAATGAAGATTTCTTTGTCATGCTCTTTCTTACAAGAAAGAAAATCTAGCAAAATTTTCAGTTTAAAGAGTTTCAACAAGGCTGGGATACTCAGGTACTGAGATGAGGTCATATCTCACATACCCAAACATTTGTAAATATAATTCATTAATTTTCATTTTCCTATGATCATGGCTTGTTTACCTTGGTCTGCTCATAAAAATTTACATTCTTGCATCTTTCTAGAAATTTCAGGAAAGTAAGAACAGAAAGTTCCAACTCTAGTATCATTTGTTGAGTCATCAAAAAAGACATCACACACATAAGCCAGAAAGGGTGAGTCCACAATAATTTTAAATCTAAATTGCTCAATCTCCCAATGTGGTTTTAAGGCTCTGACTGACACCGGCATCATGACTTTTTAAATTGTGTTTCAGAAGGGCAGGGGGAAAGGAAGGCCAAACAATACTTCTGAACGAGTGGCATTTGTGTGGGTAAGGAATAGTCTGTTTGGGATGCCACAAACAGAGGACACTAAAACCCACTGTCTCTGCTGGAGTCAAAATTGAAGGGTCCCAGAGTAAAGGCCTTTGTGACAAATGCTGGCATAAGTCTGAAAATAATTTCCTTTTATGTACAAAATATTGTTTTGATGAAGAAAAGTTCCAAAATGAAAGCAACTATTCAGAGCAAAACTTGATGCCCTCTTCTTTTTAGGATTATGTGGGAGCTGAAATCTAGCACAAGTGGAGAATATGGGCATTGAGAAGACTCACCCTAATGTTCAAGACCTGGGAATTGAATGGACTGAAAAAAATAGATGAATTTTACAATACCAAATTCTCACCATGACTGCTCTTTTTAAATTATAAACAGCCCTATAAGATCATAACATGCTGATCCTGATCTAGGGACAAAGTAAAAAGTATAGTATTGTTGTTCCTCAAATACTATTATCCCTCCTATCTCTTCTGTGAAAACTGATGTAGTTCTATCTAGATCTATCAGTCTGCCTATCTATCTTATCACTCATTGAGGAAAATTTGAGTATGCATCATGTTTCACTTCTTCTTCCCCATATTTTATCTTCATAATCATACTTGAAGGAGGTTATGCTGAAATATAACCTGTGAGCTTTATAATTAATGGGAGAGAGCCTGGATCTCCTCAGGCCTCCTCTTGATGCCCTCCTCATACTTCCATCGGACAGACTCCATTGCATTCTATTATGCAGAGTTTTCCAACAGCTGCTTCTTAAGCAGCGACCGACAAAGACTATATGCCATTAACGAAACCCCATTCAGTCAGTTATGCATAAGGTAATGTTGTCGGTGTAAAAAGGCATTTGTGAAATTTAAACTGGCAGGATGTATTTTCCACATAATATAAAGGTAGGTGTGCCCAATGATTTGGTTTGGTTCTACTGCTTTCCTGGGTAAGACATGGTTAGTAAAGTTCATGAATTTCCCAGTCAAATGAGAAAGAACCATTCTGGCTGGTGCTCATTTTCTGAGAACCATAAAATTTCCCTCAAGTTGAGCTTGACTTTCAATGACTTCATGGACATGTTCATGTAATTGTCTTGACAACAGCATCAAAATGAATGGCCATAGACTTCTGGGATGCTGTTATTCTTCCCAGTTTCAACTTTTGCTGGCAATACAGGTTTTTTGCTAACTTTCTCTTCTTTGTTCACACAAAGCACATGGCAGACTTGGAGAGTTAGTTTATCTTACAAGGGAGCATAGTGACTGAATGACTCGTTTGCACCATGCCATTACATTGCTTTGGTTTCAGCCAAGCAGTTTTTATATATCATGTGCTTTTTGCATATATGATCTGTTTATCCCATTTCTATCTCCCATTTTTGTTGAGAACAGTATTGTTGGATTTTGTAGTCTTAATAAGAGTTCTTTGAAATAAGTCATAAAATCATAGGGTTAGAGGATCCTTGGAGGTCTTGTAACCCAATTCCCTCTCTGGAGCAGGAATCCTCAGACCACCCCAACTTTTTTTGAAAACCTTTGTTACTGCTGTCAAACTTCTGGCCCGCAGGCTGAATGCGTCACACACTGGCCACGCCAACGCCCGGTTTAAGCAAAGGGGGGAAAAGTTTCAATACATTACATGATGACGCCGTGACAATGTGAGTTTGATACCCCTTACCTATATGGTGATGGAATACCCACAACTCCAAGCTGCAGGTTGTTCCACTGTTTAGTAGCTCTCACAGTGAGAACAAATTTGAATCTCTCTGTGTAAAGCTTCCCTCTATTGGTTCTTATTCCACCCTTATCCTATAGAGAATATGTCCACACTAATTCTCTGAGATTGAGAGAGAATTTCGATAGTGAGCTTCATGTTAGAGCTAAAATCAAAATGATGTTTCTATGTACCATGTTATTAAATTCTTCTGTGGCTCTCTGCTTTTGATCTACTGGTTATCCATGATACCTATCTTCTTCTTCTATCTATCTATATAAAAACAGGTATGTGTGTTCCAGCATAACTCTGGAACGCCTTGAGCAATTTCAATCAAACTTGGTACACAGATGACTTACCTTGTGAAAACAAATACTGTGGGGGTAAGACACCTCTAACACCCCTCAGTGTGTGTGTGTGTGCCTTAAAATGGCTTTTACTGTACAGCACAGTGGACATGCCATGGTAACGGCTTCACAGTACTCCACAAGGGGGCTCCCTCTCAGCTTTCCAAGGAAACATCAGACGATTGGCCAAGTGCAATAAAAAACAAACCCCAGTATAGTCAACTAACTCCCGAGGAGTGGAATAGAAGACTTGCGACGCTGTGGGAGAGACAGTACAAACAGCATGTGTCCCGACTACACAATTTCCCTGTCTAATACAGGATTGGGATAAATAAATACCCAGGTAACCCCGGGTTATTGGCTAGTAAGTTATAAAGAGTTTGACCTGTGGAATTCTGTAGATGAAGATGCTCTCCAAATTAGAGGAACAGGGCAGAACATTATTTCCTAATCAGTCTGAAATCTCTGCCCAAAATTATTGTATTTAAAACTTCTGGCCCCAGAAAAGGATATGCTTCCAGGCAGTTTTGAATATTAACTGTTCAGTTTGATCATTTCTTACTCATGAAACTGCACCATGAATAAATGCCAAGTATACAATATAGAATAACATTTGAGGCAGTCAAGAAAAAGTGATAGTTTCACAGAATTCTCCAGTTTTATAGGCATTCTAACAATTCATTTTCTCCCAGCTTGAATTCATTTTTCTTGAACATGAATGATCAAAACACAATTTCTATTTTTAAATAACCTTCACTGGTCCCTTACATGTGGCTATCAGATATTCTGTGCTGTTATGAGCACATATTATCTAATATTTGCAAACAACAATATTGTATCTTTGGTTCGCTGTCATCCTGTCATCCAATAATATTCACCCCTTTTCATTTTTTTTCCAGATGATAAAAAAATAAAATCTGGTTCCAGGATGGGCAATTATATTCTTTTTGTAGGTATTATTTTGGCAAGCACATGCAAAAAGAATGAGAGATTGAAGGACACCATAGACACATACACAGACAGGGAGGGAGATTCTCATGGATTGATATCCAGTTTCAAAACTTGCCTGAGGAAAAGGTATTAATCATCACCAAGGGAAATATTTGCAGAACAGAATTAATAAGCAGAGGAGGTTCCAGTCATGGCTTTATTTACAAGTTCTCTACGGAGGTCTCCCCAGATCTCCAATTCTACATTATAAGTGAAACATTAACTGGAAACTAAGTTCTTCTCAGGTCCTTTTCATCTTTCCCAACCTGGCATCTTCTAGGTGCATTATTTCCAATGATCGGCATCATTTGTGGGTGACACTGGCCAATAGTTTTGGGCAGAAACTTTATAAGCGAGGAATATGGTCTGCTACTTTTTTTTAACAGTGCTACTTGCCTAAACCTTACCACATTTATGAGTATCAGTTTATTCAAAATTTTCCTTATCAATAGGATTGATTTTGCCATCCTTTTTTTTCTTGCTTTTTAGGAAATTTTGTTCCTTCTGTCCATGGATAAAGGCATGGCAATGCCAAAGAGCAAGGCAACTTAAGTATCACTCTGCACTAGATGAAGCAATAAATATTCTGATTCTTACTACAGATAATCCTCAACTTATAACTATTTGTTTAGTGGCTGTTCCAAGTTACAAAGGCACTGAAAAAAGTGACTTACTATTTTTCATACTTACGACTGTTGCAGTATCCCCATGGCCATACGATCAAAATTCAGATTCTTGGCAATTGATTCGTATGTATGATGGTTGAAGTATTCCAGAGTCACGTGATTCCCTTTTGTGAACTTCTGACAAGCAAAGTCGATGGGTTAAGTTAATAACCATGTTACTAACTTAACAACTGCAGCGATTCACTTAACAACTCTGGCAAGAAAGGTTGTAAATGGGGCAAAATTCACTTAACAACCATCTTGCTTAACAACATAAATTTTGGGCTCAATTGTGGTCATAAATCGAGGACTATCTGTATTGTATATCTTCTTTTCCTGTCCCACCTGAACAATCTCATATTTGTTGGGTCTCGGATTTCTGTGCCCTTTCATGCATATATTGCCCATCAGTGCATTTCCATACGCTACCCTCCCTTTTCTTTAATGGTTACTTGGAGATAATTTCTGTCTTGGATCATACAGTCCCAATGCTGCAATTTACTTGCTGACCTCAAAGGCTCTGCACTCCCAAATTACAATTCTTTAGAAAAGCCCCTGTCTAGTGGCTTGTGTGTCTGTGTGCCAGTAGGTGTGTACTTTTAAAATTTTTTATACATAAATGGTTAAACAGTGGGTGTGGATGAGAGGAACCAAAACAGAGGAAAACAAGGAAAGAAGGCTGATAGTACCAGAGATACAGAAGGAAAAAGGATCACTATATTTTGGGCTGCAAGAGTTAGTCTGCTTCTTCTGTATTTATCACTGCCATAATTATTTTAATTGCACTGGATGGTTTATATTTAACCCTGTTTATGCGTACATGATCTTGTGAGGTTATGGTGACTCTGAATTCAAAGAAAGCCAAGACCTATAATTTAAATGTAGCTAACAAAATGAGGATGGAGGCCACTGAATTCTGAGCTTTTCCTAAATATAATAAAGGTAATGTACATCTTGGGATTCTGTCAAATTGCAGGCAGTTCTCCCTTCCCTGCCCATCCTTTAAAGTCCTTAATATGAGACTGTTGTTGTTGTTTTGCTGTGACTGCTTAGAAATCAAGTACTGTAGTGTCAGCCTATTGCTTTCTGTCTGCAATCAGGGTTACTGTATCTTGGTTTAGAGGAAATATTTTCTGTCAATAGATTATACAGTTTGTATAATGGGAAAAGAGTTCTATACAAATAGGTGTTTGTGCACATGTGTGTCTATGTGCACTATGTATAGCTGCACACAAAGGATAAAGCTGGTTGCTTTATGAGTGTCAGAATGTATAACAATATTTCTGATTTTTTTCCCCCAGAAAGTTATTTGGAACAAAACATAGCATTGATTTTATATTTGTTTTTTTAACACTCATATTTTTGCAATAATCATAAAAGGAGACAGGAAGACCTAACATGATCTCCTGGCATTAAGAATGCACGCCTTTACTAAATTTATTTGAAGTCCCATTTTCTACCTACTAGTGTTTTCTGGATGTTGGCATCAAAGATAGAAGCCAGAGGTGCAATGCTTGTAAATGCCAATCCAGGTTTTAAAATTAATTTTGATGGCTTTGTTCCTTTTCTGATTCTGGGGTCAATGAGCCATCTGTAGCCTAGGGAAACGCTTAATTAAACTCAGATAGTACAGAAAAAGCGTCCAAGAATCTGCCTGCCTTATATTCTTCCCCACCCAGCATATCTGTCCTTCATGCACATCTGGAGAAAAGCTTGCATTCAAAGAGCAAATAAAGCAATAGCTTTAGGCTCCATTTCCTTGAGCAAGGCTGTGTTCCTGACAAGTATTGCAAATTCTTGCATCATATGAGAACTACAGAACACCAACAATGATAACCTGGCAACAATTCCTGCTGTGCGGGGTTATCAACTCTGAGTAAAAGGACATTTTATCATTTTTCTAATGCAATGTTTTTTAAAGTGTGATCCTAGGAGCTCTGGGAGTCCCTCAAAAGACCCCCTCAGGAGTCTGCAGAATCAAAATTATTCATCAGCCTATGGTGAAAAATAATGCAGTATTAAAATCCCGTCAAACCTGAGAAATGGCAGCGGGAGCAAATGGGTCAATTTTAATTTTTAATATAGTAAATTTCAACGAATATAACCCATTCAGAGAAAAACTCTTGATTTACTCCAATGTTTTTAATAATGGGAAGGGTCCCGGGAGAGAAAAAATTAAACCACTAATCTATTTTTATTTTATCAAATATTCTTCTCTCTGCTGATTCTGCAGAGTAGGATGACTGAATCAAGCAGCCAGTAATTTGATTTTATTGATGGTATAGCTCTAAATAGGGTGATGTCCACAAGCACAGAAAGTGATTATCTCCATCTTTCAGTTACAAGATGTGGAAACATTTCTTAGGGTTTCCCCCCAAATCGATAACTATGTCACCAATCTGCCACAACATTCTATGACTTTCACTCTAAGAAAATCGTATAAAAAGTGAATGTGCCCGATTACTTTCAGCTTCCACTGGCTATGACAGTGTAGACCACAGAGAGCCCTGAAGAGAGTATCAATTGACAATGACTTCCTTGATGGAGCAAGTAATCAAGCCCTTTTACACTGCTCGAGTGTCATTTATGGGATAGGCAATCTGAAAGAGCACAGCTGCAATTATGTGACATTCATTCACCAGCTAACAACAAGAGGCAGAAAGAGGTTAAGAGAACAAATGTAAATACAACATTTTCATGGCATCAAATTCAAGTGTTAAGGACAGAAGAATCAATTGCCCATTCGCCTTTCGGAATCTTCTCAACAGCCTGTCCGGAGGACAGCACAGCTTTAGCAACTTCAGATTGGACCAAAAGGGATTTAACAACTGGAGCAATTGCTTGGAAAGATATCAGGAGAACCTCCTGCTCAGCTGTTCTAACCTACTCTTAGAAAGTGCAGCAAGCCTCGAGAGTAGAAGATATATTTAACCTCTTGTAAGGTATCAATGGCTTCTGGAACTAAGAATGGATGAACGAATTCACTATGAATGAATTCACTATGCCAGTGTTGCATCAACCAGCACTAATTACTATTTGGTCTTTCTGTATCCATCAGAACCGGCTTTGGGAGTTTTAATGCTGGTTTCTTTGAAAAAGTTCCCGATTCTAGCCTTCCAGGCAACATTTTGTGATAGAATGTACTTGCTGTGAGCAGGATTTTGTAAGAAAATTAGCAGAGCAATTAGCAGGGTGTTACGCTAGGCTTTAAAAAGTTTAGCTAATTTGAGGTGCCATATGCAGTGAACTAGTGATTAGTTTATGGTTTTGTGCTGGCCCCAGATAGTTGGGTTAATTGAGAAAGCCATGCATTCATGCAATGTGCATATACTGTACAGCCGATGGTGAAATAAACTTTGCAGTGGCAATAAACTAGTGAGAAATCATGCTATCCATTTTGTTACAAACATTGCTGAAAAGTATCTCTGAATATGCAGAAGCTTAGCAACATATGATATTGTAACTTATGTACCCTACAATTGCTTTTTCTCATTTTCCACAAATCAAATTAGTAGAAAATAACTTAGCAATAAGCATACAGTAAACTATTGTTGGAAGAAATATCCTTCTGGGTTCAGTTCCAAGTGGGGAAAAAGACATTGGAAACAAGGACGCTGTTTGGAAAGATGGTTTAATGGTGGATAGGACCACATGGCTTGGAGCTCCAAAGTGAAAAGGATGATCACATGCTTCAAGGTGAGAAGAGAAGGTCAAGAAGGGAAGACCAAGTTGCTGAGAGACCCTTATATAACCTCTATTGGGCCCCACCTTAGTGTTTCCTGTTCCTGTGTAAGAAATGTATCCCATTGGGTGTCAGACTCCCGGGGCGGGGGTCTTAGCTAACTTTGTAGGCTTTGTCTGGACCACATGGCTTCACCTGAGTGTTGGCTGATACAATCTTCCCAGGCCAGGTGATGAGATGGGTAGACCCTTTATTATGTAGAATACTCTGGCCTAGGCCTTAATGGCCCTTTAGCAAAGGTGGGGGGGCTGAGTTTCTGCTTCTCTGAGTTTCTACTTTACTCTTTTTAGGGGAAATATTCTGCCTTTTTAATATTTCCCAGGATATTTCATTTTTCTAGGAGAGGGGTAGGTGCTAACTTCCTACACTATCATCATGCTAAATTATGATCTATCTTGTTCCTCATATAACAAATGGTAACTATACTAAAGACATGGCCAATACTTATATTTTCTACATTATTTTCCTTGGATTATTTATTATTTTTCACCCCCTCCTCCTAGTTTAAAAAGCAATTCTGGCTAACACATCACAGATCTGATAAAGTAGATTCAATCGCATAAAAGCTTATGTCATCATACATTAAGCATTTTTTTTAAATGTTTAAGTTTTTTATTGTGTTCTCTTTAGGTATAGGAATCAGTTTAATACCCCATTGTTACTCCACACTATCTCTTTGGCCTAGATCCCAAAGAAAGGCAAAATTATTACTGTTTAGACACTTATTAGAGAATAAGTCCAATGTAACATATCTCTTATGAGATTATAAGTGAACATAAGTCTATTGATTTCAAAGGATTTAAACACCTGGTTGTATTTGTTTTACCTCTTTTAGAGATCTTTGTAAGACTTGTTTGTGATCTAATTCCATTTTTGCCTATATGGCCCATATATGAAGAAGGCAGAAAAATATTCAAAGAAATTTCACAAATTTCACCTTTCTTGCGGCAATTTTTCTGCTGAAAATCTCTTTCCAGGAATGCTTTCTTTCCCAGCAGAATTTTTATGGCTATATTTGCAATGGGCAAAGCAAACAAAGATATCTGTGGGCAGCCCAGCATCTAATGTAGATTTTTAACTACCCTGCATTTCTAATTGCACTATAGCAGTGAGTGATATGCTGGGCAACTCATCTTTGCAAGAAAGTTAACTACAATTTTAAAAGGATCTGAAACTGAAAATAGCTTATTTATATTGTATAGATAAAATTGTTGAACTTTTTTCACCCCAGAGCCCAGCAGAAACATTGGACTACAACATTCCAAATTTCCAGTTAGTTTGCCTTTAGCAATGATAACTCAATACCTCTGGAGTAGGTACCAAATACCAATACCTCCATCCAGCAGAAACAGCATGTTGGACTCCAGTGTTGTCAGAGGACCAACTAGACCCATGAGGCGAACCTATGTCATACATGCCACAGGTGACACACAGAGCCATTTGTGCCGGCACGCAAACTGCAGGCAAACTTATCTCACTGCACATGTGCGCACCTCACAGCTGATTTTTGGTAGGTTTGAGGCCTTTTTCGGCCTCCCAAAGGCATGAGGAAGGCTTCTGCAGGCTTCTGCAGGCCGAAAACTAGTCCCATTTCATCACTTCCTGTTTTTCCGAAAATACCGGAAGTGACGAAATGGGGCTAGTTTTCAGCCTGCAAAGCCTGTAGAAGCCTTCCTCAAGCCTTTGGGAGGCCAAAAAAGGTCTCAAACCCACCAAAAATCAGCTGTGAGGCACAGTGCACATAAGGGGGTGGCAGCGGGTGGGTGGGTGGGGGATTGCACATGTTAAGGTAAAATGTCGAACTGCTTAAGCATACAAGTCCCATAATGCTTCACTGCATATTCCCCTCCCACCATTATAAAGGATGCCCACTTTTGGCTTTGCCCAGACTCTCGTTTACCTCCTGGAGGAGTGGTGTATCTGGGAGAGAGCATGGACGTGAATTGGTTTGATTTTTCTACAATAAGAGAATTATTCTGACAGCAAATAGTTTTGGGAGTTGATTTTGGCTAAGATCCATTATAAATTATCAACAAATGGTAGCAGAGGATGGTTGCCAAATTAACTTGAACAAAACATGTCAGGATCAGAAAAATCCAGAATTAATTCAAGAGCCTTCACCAGTCAGATGGCAGCTCAATTGTCACCAATGGGAGCAATAATAGGAACTGCCTTGGATGAAGAAAATAAAATTCCTACAACTGACAAAAATGAAGATTTAAAATCAACCCTGCTCAGAATCATCGAAATATCAACAAACAGCAAGGACCCTATGGCAGAATTAAGAGGACTTTTTCAAAATACAAACAAACCTCAAACTGAAGAAAGACAAACAGAGAAAGAAAATAAAACTGCAAGCGCCGGACCGGTAAGTCCTTTGCAACCTTTTTTAAACTTACCAGAGGCAGGAAAATATGAAGAGGCACAAACCTACACAACTCAAAGCCACAACCAGTAAAAATGGCCAACCAGCAACCAATCACTGCAGAAGTTTTGAAAAGGGAGGCAAAAAGAAAGGGTAGCCCTGAGAGGAACTCTCTCTCAAAGCAGGAAATATCAAGAGCGATTGAAATGCTCATAGCAGCATTCGGAGCTGCATTCACTCCAAGACAGTCACAGACAACGAGCATTGAACTCCCAGCACCTATGTTACCCCCATGCAACCCAGCAACCACAGGCAGTCTCCCAGCATCTTCAAGCAACATTCCAAAGGCTTCAGAAGTGACTGCAAGGAACACAGAAGTGACGATCCCTCTCAGCGTGTCTCCAACAATTATCTCCAATCTCCAAACAACTCAGAGAGATTTCACTGCTTCTTGCTCACTCCCGACGGCCTCACTGGCTTCCGCAGTGGTCCTAGTTCCTCAAGGTTACTTAATAACACAAGCCTCCCAAGGGGAATTTCCAACACCAGGAAACCCCCTCCTGAATCCAGCACAACTTCAGGTTACTACAACTTCCCAGTCAAGAATTAAGAATGAAACCACAGCTCCAATGCAATTTTTTAACCCTTCACTTTCTGCAACAACTCTTCAGGAGACATCCTCCACAGGAAACCAACATAAAGTGAACATGGCACAAATTCAGAACTTCATGCATGTACAGTCAGCTCCAGTCATCTTACAGAAAAAAGGGACAGTGAGTTTTTCGAACTTTACAGCTTGCATACCAATATCCTTCTGCCAATATACACACATTCCAGAACATCAACATCAACAATTTTTGAACCCCAACCCAGCTCAACCACAACAACTTACCCAATGGTTTCCCCAAGCTATGCGCAATAGGTAATAATCTAATCGACTGGGCGCAGCAATTTCAGATTAATGAAGGAGAATGCCCTTTTTCTCATACTGAACCACCCAAAAACCATGGGCTATAGAGGTAGATTGTATTCATCATCAGGCGTTTTGCTTAATGTTGAGTTCCCTCGAACCAGCCATATACCACATCATACCCAATGGGTCTACCATCTCTGCAATTTGGGAGAAGATATTTAATCTGTTTTATAGAAAAAATAGAAGTACTACTAGCAGAATATCTAGAGAGTTTCATACTGCTAGATTGAGACCAGGAGTAAGCATGAGCGAGCATCTGCTCAACTTAAATGCCATAAGATCTGATCTGTCACAAAGGGATGAGACAATCACAGAGGGAAGTTTTATTAGTATTATAATTAATTCCCTTGACTCTAGCTGGGACTATTTTCTTAATCAATTGGATAATCTAAATTATGACGTTTCACTCGAAACATTATCAGGAAGGCTGGTGGCTGAGGATAATCTCAGAAAGGATCGAGCTTTGCTTCATAAGGAATACAGGGTTGTAAAAAGAGTTAACTTTGTGGAACAGGTAAACGTGTTACCAGGGTGTTATATATGTGGTTTGAGAGATCACTTTAAGAAGAATTGTCCTAAGGCCTTTAAAGACAGAGAACCCATTAAGCATCCCCAGCCCTACTATACAAGTTATTAGAGGGAAAGGTCTAACTCTGAACAAAGATATTAAGGTAGACATCCCAGTAGCCAAAGATACGATGTAAACCCGAGACATAGAAAATCATCAAGCCCAAGAAGGAGCAGGGGATCCAGTCGGGAGAACAATAAGACTGACACTGATTCCGTGAATGGGATTAGAGACGTAGAACCGAATCTTGGCGTAAACACAAGAAACAATGTTGATTAATCGACTCCGGGGCAACAACACATACATCTTGTAATAGAGAACTGTTCACCTCTTTAAACGAGGTGTCGTTTAACATTAAACTCGCCAACCAAAAATTCGTGCAGGAAGTTGGGAAAGGGGATATCCACATCCCAGGTCTTGGAAGAATCAAGGAAGTTCTGTTCATACCTGAAATACCATATAATGTCCTATCTGTAATTAAATTAAGCAAAGGTACCAAAATCAAGGTATTATTTAAGAGTAACACCGTCCAACTTACCAATGATGGCAAGGAAGTAGGGGAAGTGATAGTGGCCAATGGATTATCTTATTTTATACCCACGATAAATACCACAGCACAAGTCATAGCCAATTTATCAATGATAGTGTTAAAAATGGGAAGAAAGAGAGGGAAAAGGATGACAATGCCGACAGTGACACAAGTGATGGGGAAATAGAAAGGGAAAGTGATAATGATATTAACGATGTAAGGGTTGAAAATGTTGTAATCAAAATGAATGACTCAAAGCATGTTTCAATTGATAAACCTTTACATAATAATTGTGCACATATTTTGCATAGAAAGTTGGGGCGTATTGGTTTTCCCGTTGTTAAAAAGATATTGAATTGTTCTGAAGGACTCAAGGTAAACAATTGTGAAAATTATTTAGAGTGTTCCATTTGAAAGAATTCAAAGTCAAAAGAAAAACCCCAACCAAAAAAATCAGAAAGGAATACCATGCACATTTTTCAGTTGGTACACATGGATCTAGTGGGCCCCTTGAGGCCCTCTATTGGCCACAAAAAATATTTTCTCACAATTGTCGACAACCATAGTAGATACGGTTTCGTATACACCCTCAAACACAAAGGGGAAACATTCACCAAGTTTAAAGAATTCTATAAGAGGGTAGAAATCCAACACAACATTAAAATCAAACAGATCATGACAGACCGCGGTTCTGAATTTCTTTCCAAAGAATTCAGTGACTGGATTAATAAACATGGTTTAATATACTTTACAACTTCGCCATTTTCTGCATTTCAAAATGGTGTGACTGAACGCAGGAATGGCGTATTACAGACTATGGTTAGATGCATATTAGAAGATACCGGATTAAACTTTTCATATTGGGGAGAGGCCGTCTTATATTCAAACTATACCCTTAATAGAATTTGATCAAGTGTGATACAGAAAACCCCATATGAAATAATGTACAATCAGAAGTCCACACTAACACATCTTCATGTTTTTGTGGTAACTGCTGACGTACACATACCCAAGCAACTCAGACGAAAAGGAGACAATGTATCAAAGAAATATCAAAAAATATCAAAAACTCAAATTTGTTGGTTATGAACCAAAAACTAAAGTTTACAGATTAATGGATAGAAATCACAAGGTAATTATATCGAGATCAGCAAATTTCCATGAAAACACAAACTGGAGTAAGATACACTCAAATGAAATAATAATTGGCAAGGATACATTCAAAACTGATCAGAAACAAACACAACTTCACACACACACTACAAAAACAAAATCCAACAGAAATTGCATTAAGGTTAGGGCATGGAAAGAAGGTCATCACATACTCAAAATCAAAGGTATAGATGAATACAGCTCAGATGACTCATCGGAAAACAATATCCCAACCGAAAACATACGCAGGAAATCACTAAGATCTAATAAGGGCAAAATCCCAAATACCTTAAGGGACTATGTGATGTCAATTGATACCACCATAACTACACCCAAAAATTATAATGATATACACGCACTCCCACCAAATGAACAGTTAAAATGGAAAGAGGCTATGCAGAGGGAGATAGAAAGTATTAAAAAACTAGAAGTATATACCCCCTCAAAGGTCCCAGAGAACAAAAAAATTATTGGTACCAAGTGGGTATACAAAATAAAACCCTTAGAGAATAACAAAAATCTATACAAAGCAAGACTAGTGGCACAAGGTTTTTCACAAAAATTTCCAGACGATTACATAGACACTTATTCACCTACAGTAAGGGCAGAAAGTGTTAAGACAGCCTTAGTCATTGCCTCAATTCTAAATGAATACGTATATCAATTCGATGTACAAACAGCATACCTACACACACCATTAGATAAGGAATTATATGTCAGAGCACCACCAGGAATTGACTGTAATGAAGGACAAACCTGGCTACTCAATAAGAGTCTCTATGGTCTGCGACAATCGGGTAAGAGATGGTACGATTGTTTTTCCAAAACTTTAAGACTAATAGGTTTCACTGCCACATCAGCTGACAAATGTGTATTTATTAAAAGGGAAGAAGGTATATGTGAAAAAGTACTTGTCTATGTAGATGATACATTATACATATGTAAAAGTAAATTTAAATGTGACCAATTCGCCAAGGAACTTCAAAAACACTTTTCATTGAAATGTTTGGGAAAAGTCAATAAATATTTAGGAGTTCAGATTACCGAATCAAGTAATGGTTTTATGCTATCACAAAAGGAAAAGATATTAGAATTACTGGAGAAATGCAATATGTCTGATGCAAAACCATCATATACCCCCATGCAAACTGACTTTCTAAAGAACATGTTTAATGATGATGAGGTATTTAAGGACAATACAATCTATTGTTCTACAATTGGTTTGTTACTTTATATAGCCAATTGGACTAGATCGGACATAACACTATCAGTCAACTTACTCTCAAGACACGTGAATAACCCAAAAATGTACCACTGGAATGCGATCAAAAGATTATGAGATATTTGAAACACACCGTTGTTGCAGTTTTGTCGCTTAATCCAAACACATCGAGCACCCTTAGACTTTCATGTTATGCAGATGCTGATTGGGCTGGAGATGTCAAGACACGAAAAAGTACCTCAGGGTATGTTATTTTTCTGAATGATAGTCCCATCCACTGGTATACCGAAAAACAAAAACTTGTATCAACTTCAACTGCAGAAGCCGAATTTGTTTGCTTATCAAAGGCCGCAAATAACTTAATTTGGTTCAACGATTTACTAATGGACATTTGGAAAGAACCTTCATATCCAATAATCATTCAGGAGGATAATAAAGCAGCAATAGATATATCCAAGGCCGATGCTGTAGGCCACAGATCAAGGCACATCGACATAAAATACAAGCATGTGAGACAGTTGTCAGAAATTGGATTCGTAAAAGCTGTACACTGTGAGACTAAGGAACAAACTGCAGATATTTTAACCAAACCTCTTCCCCCAAAACAACATTCATACCTGACAAAGAAACTGTAAAAATGTTATATGGTAATATCTATGTTAATGTTTCCTCAATGATTAATCAGTTCAACCTTAGAAGGGGAATTGTTAAGGTAAAATGTCGAACTGGTTAAGCATACAAGTCCCATAATGCATCACTGCATATTCCCCTCCCACCAGTTATAAAGGATGCCCACTTTTGGCTTTGCCCAGACTCTCGTTTACCTCCTGGAGGAGTGGTGTATCTGGGAGAGAGCATGGACGTAAATTGGTTTGATTTTTCTACAATAAGAGAATTATTCTGACAGCAAATAGTTTTGGGAATTGTTTTAGGCTAAGATCCATTATAAGTTATCAACAATGCATGCATGAGTAGGGGGTGTGGGGGGCATGCATTGCCTTCTTGGTGCTGACACATGAACACAAGCATGCAAGTGTGCAAGCGTGCGCACAATTTTTGGCACAGGAGCCCAAAAAGGTTAGCCACCACTGAACTAGACAGAATGGTTAGCCTAATAATTAACCTAAAGAAGGCTTTTATGTTAGTGTTGGGAATCTGTGATCCTAAAAAATGGATTGAATGTTGAAATCATTTCTTTTTGTTATAGATCTTGGGGTTTCCCACCTCACCCTATTGGTTCTGCAATAGAATGTGTGTGTGTGTGTGTGTGTGTGTGTGTGTGTGTGTGTGTGTGTGTTACATCTAGCTTGCAGTGTCTGGTTTCTTTTTTCAGAGTTGTGAAGACATATGAGCCACAGAAGTCTTTAAAATAACATACCTTCTGGCAATGTCTATCATCATCCAAATGATGAGGTGAAGTGAAGTTGTATGAAGCTCATTTCATTCACTGGATTGTCTTTGAAAGCAAAGCAGCACCCTTGCCATACCCTCAGGCGCCTCAGTTCTGAATTTCTTACACAGTGTATATATACACTTCAGGAAGAAATGAAGCAGGTGGAGGTGGGGGAATCCGTTTTAATTAGATTTCCTTTACATAAAACTACTGTTACAAGGGAAAAACTCACTTTGCAGTAGTGGCAAATATCACATTGCTCGGGTGCAGGACAGTGGTGGGATTCAAAAAATTTTTACTATCGGCTTTTACTATGGGTGGGGCTTGGTGGGTGGGTGGGGCTTGGTGGCAGGGCGGGGGACGGATGCTGCAAAATTCCCATTCCCTCCCCACTCCTGGGGGGAGGTTACTGCAACATCCCATTCCCTCCCCACCCCACTAACCTACTTTCCAGCTCCGTTCTCCTGTTCACGGCAACCAAAGAAGACCCAGCCGATCAGCTGGGACTCGGGAGGCAGAGAATAGATGGGGGTCGGGCCAGTCAGAGGTGGGATTTGCCGGTTCTCTGAACTACTCAAAATTTCTGCTACCGGTTCTCCAGAACTGGTCAGAACCTGCTGAATACCATCTCTGGTGCAGGATGTGGGTGAAGGTTCGTTCTCCGAGCAGGAATGTTTTGTTATCAGACTAGGTAACACCTTCAGTTTAGGGAACGACACTGACATCCCCTAAATTCCTTTGAAGATGTTACCTAGCCTGAAAAGTCACTTTCCAGATTTCTATTTATGATAATAGAAGAGAGACCTTCTGCTTTTTTTTTTTTTTTCATCCTCTCAATGCTGAGCAGATGTGTGTTGGATTGCAACTCATATCATTCCCATCCATGCAACCAGTGGCCAGGCTGTCCCGAAACGATGGATTTCAAAATTTCAATATCTCTTGGAGGTACTCAGATTTAGGAAGGCTGCTTTTCATTACCTCTAAATTTCTTACTAAAGAGGAAAGTTTTAAAAATGTCATTTAAAACCCAGCCTGTATAATAGCTTTCCTCACATGTACCTAGCCCTGTGCAGGCTAAAAGGTCTGGGAACTGAAAACCATCATGCTGAAAATTGCCAAGGGGGAGAAAATGGTTGTATCCTAACTGGCTGCAATATAAAACTGCCTTTGGTCTAGTATTAAACTAACCAGCCTAAGCTTTCTAATAGTGTTCCACCTTAGCTTCTATATACAGAAACAAATTTGATTGGCCTTTGAACATTCCTTCAATATTGGTGTCAGGCTAATGTCTTCTTTTCTACCTGAGAGCAACAGGTAAGCCACGTGGCTGAGAAGCCTCTGTCAGCTGCACCAGCTTTTTGTGGCACTTCTCTCCCCAACACCTGTGGCTTGCAGCCTTCATTTCATTCTGCCTAATGGTACAGCCGGCCCTGAGCTGTGTCCATCTGCTCTCTTTACTGGTAACTGACTGGCAAAGGACCTCTACATTCTTGGGCAGAGCTTTTCCCCAGCCTGGCCACCTGAATTTGACTTCAGAAGATGGGAAAGAAAGCATGGATCGTTTCCTTGCAAGGCACATGCTATGCCATAGAGGGATGACATGTTTGTTTATTCGCTTTCCCCACCCCTCTCCAGAGCAATGGTTATCAGAATGAGACAGTCCTAGGTAAGAAAATAGCAGCATTGAGAAGATGCCTGCTTTCTTAACTATGCCTGACATATATGCCCCTTAACAAATGCTGAACTGTAGGGACTCTTTTGATCGTCCCTCAGCTGGGCCTGATGGCCACACTGACTGGATGCAAGGATGCTAGTTGCAACACTTTTGGCAGGCACAGGTTGTGCATTGACATAACCTGTTTTCCCCAAAATAAGACCCACCTGGAAAATAAGCCCTAGCATTATTTTTAGGAAGTTTGTAATATAAAAATACCCCAAAAATAAGCCCCAGTTAAGATCGTCAGCCAGATGGATGTATTTAGTACCATGTTTCCCCAAAAATAAGACCTAACTGGAAAATAAGCCCTAATGTGTCTTTTGGAGCAAAAAATAATATAAAACCTGGTCTTATTTTCAGAAAAACATGGTCAGGGAGCTGTATAAGCTGCAACCCTGTTTGATTGCAAACACTGATTGCTGCCTCCTAAAGATTAACAGCTAAGCAGATTTTTTTGAAGGGGCAGTACTCTTCACTCCCACTTGGCTAGTAATGTAATTTTTAACAAATTGGTTAACTCGTTAGAAACTGGACTTATCTATTTACTGATGGCAAGCATTCCACACAATGCTTGGATTCCACTTCTTCTAAATGCTAGCCTCCAGTAAGGTACATGGATTTATGAGAGTGTTACTTTTTCAGTAATATTATTTTTATATGTTGCTATATCACAGAATCAAGAGTGAAGGTGTGATGCTTTAGGTCAGAGTTTACTGGCATAGTGGTCTTTTGTAATTGAATGTGGGAATGGCCTTGGGAGACAGGAGGAAGCCAAGGGGACATGGCAAATGATTCAGGCGGCACCCTCCTTAGTTTCTTGGACTGTAAAGGCAAAGGGGTAGAGATATATTTTCAGCTTTGCAAGATTGTGTTAACATAACCTTATAATAAAATTAGAGAAAATATTTATGAATGTGCTTCTTATTTGGACCACCTTGCCAACATCTTCACTTGTACAGGTGGTCCTTGACTTATAACAGTTCGTTTAGTGACCGTTTGAAATTACAATAGCACTGAAAAAAGTTACTTATGACCATCCACTTGGTCACAAGTTTTAAAATTCGGATGCTTGACAACTGAGTCACATTTGTGATGGTTGCAGTTCCCCGGGGTCATGGGACTTTGACAAGCAAAGTCAATGGGGAAACCAGATTCACTTAACAACTGTGTTAATAATTTAACAACTGTAATGATTCACTTAATGTGGCAAGAAAAGTCATAAAATAGAGCAAAACTCACTTAACAAATTTCTCACTTAGCAACAGAAATTTTGGGCTCAGTTGTGGTCATAAGTCAAGGACTACTTGTGCTAAATTTCAATCTCCATCATGACTACTCAGCATTCAGTTTTGTTACCTGGGAGAACTTTGCATGACAGATGGTAGGACAGTGCATTTGACCATTTTACTATTTACTATTCTTGGTCCACAAGAATGGATTCCAAAACCCCTGCTGAAGGTTGTCCTTTCATTGATAACATAAGCACTGTCTCCCATCTGTCCATAGGGGAGAACAGGAGTCAACCTATTTTCCAAAGCACCTGAAGGCAGGACAAGAAGCAACAGATGGAAACTAATCAAGGACAGATCCAAACTAGAAATAAGGAGAAATTTCCTGACAGTTAGAAGAATCAACCCGTGGAATGGCTTGCCTCCAAAAGTTGGTGTGCCCCATCATTGGAGGTTCTTAAGAAGAGATTGGGCAGCCATTTGTCTGAAATGCTGTAGGATCTCCTGCTTGAGCAGGGGATTGGACTAGAAGATCTCCAAGGTCCCTCCCAACTCTTATTTTGTATAATAGCTACAATTCCCTCAGCGGTGGCCATCAAATGTGGCCCTTACCAAACCAGAATATCAGGAGCAAGGATTAAAAACAAAACAAAACAAACAGGATGTTTTTAATGGACAGTTCAACCAAAAACAAGAATGATGTACACAGTTTTTAAATATGAAGCAATCTTTAAATATGTGCAAGGCTTTTAGGAGGTTATACCCGCCCTCACACACACACAGACACACAATTTGGTGAGGGTATCTATATAAGCACTCTGCACTTTCTTATTGCCTTGTCTACTAGCTCAGAATCCAGAGTAGGTTTGAGTTTTGAGAGTGAAATCTTACACTTATGCTTGGATCAAAGTGCTCATACTTTGTTCATACTGGGAGCTGCAATTCAGTGGATACAGAAGGTACCAGGAGACAAATGCACCCTATTGTGTAGAATATCTTAGGTGAGGTTAGATATCTAGATAAATGGAAGCACCTACAGCACTTTTAGAATTAGGGGAAAATATGAACTAGGTGTCCTAAACTCACCCTGCCATAGGAAAGAAGTTATATGTAAAATATGAACTTCAAAATTTATTATTGTTATAAGTTGGACAGTGTATAAATATTGCCCCCACAATCCATTTTTATGCCTAACTTGTAGTTGCACACAGTCAATGTATATGTGGGAACACTCCATACCACCTCCCAATTGACAACTTAACTTATACAGATACATTTTATGACAATAATGTTTTCTGGACAGACAATGGTATAATTAGGTGGACTGTCTAGGTAATGCAGAAGTATAGGAAAATTGCCCTCTGCTGGCTGGACAAAGCATGAATCAATGTGCTTATGTCCCTGATGAAAAGTACACAATGGGTTCGCCCATTTGACAGAGTTTTGCCAAAGAAAACTCATCTTAGAATTTCAGCAGAAATAGCAATTTTGCAGAAGAACAAGCGGCAGATGGCTGATATGCATAATGGCATTAAAAATGACTTTCCCTATATTGGGATAATCAGACAGGGAAACAATGAAGTATCCTTGATAGACCCTGGCCTAGTAATACATTTAAAACAAAGAGAATGGCTACCAATTTTGTAAACATATTTTTTGCAAGCATATCATGCTGAAGGAATGTGCTCAGCCATTTACAGTTACTACTGCAGAAAGCTGTGATATTTAGGGAGGTAAAACTCCTATATTATCATGGCAGTAAAAAAAAAAATCAGGAGGATTTCCAAGGCTCAAAAGTGGAAGTATACAGATGAAGTAATGTATGGGCACTTTGACAATGCAGCAACCTCCCCATTACATCACTGACTTAGGACTACTCAAAGAGTTGAAAATCCATCAGAGTGGCTCCCAAGGGCCTTTGTCATATGCTTGAAATATGCGAGAAATTGTTATCATTGTCATCTTTTTACAGTTTTGTAGCTCTATGAGCCTATTGGAGACAGGTGACAAAGAAGCATCTAGGAAGAACAGTAGGGGTGAGAACGATCTACTTACCTATAGATAGTCTTGTTGTGGAGTCCTGAGAATAAACTATAGTTCAAGCAAACACACTTCATAGATGTTTGCTTTTAAGGCTTGATAACATCCCCTGAACAAACCTCAGGGGAACTTCACATTTTCTTGTGAAGAATTTTCATTTTCTAGACCTTCAGCTCTACTTTCCTTGGCTTGTATCCTCATGTTTTTCAAGTGCCAGAAATGGAGATGCTACAAACAGAAAAGGTTTTAAAAGAAAAATTGGTTTGGGCGTGCGTACACTTCTTGTTCTAGTGCATGGAGGGGATGCATGTTCGGGGCAGATTGCAAATTATGAACCCTTTAAAAAAAATTACAATTAAGATTTTTAGGAGATTTTAAAGAATAGATATCATAAGAATTCTCAGCTACCAAGAATTAAAGTAACTAAAAGTTTTAATAATGTAAGATACGTTGGAACTATCTCACATAAGCTTAAGTAGGAGGCATCTGATATCATTCTGTTTATTTTAATTGATAGAGGCTGCTAATTAGAGGTCTTTTACATCCGTTGTTGATTTTTTCCCTTCATTAACCAGGAACTAAATTTGGAAACTTTGCATATGATGTTTATATTCCATTATTAAGCTATTTTCCTTCCTCTAAAAAAGACAATGGCCATAATCTTAGTGACATCAGGATCTAAGTTTTCATCTGGCACCAAGTGGCAGCAGTTCCAAAACAGTGACAAAAAGAGGGGGAGGGGGGGAGGGAGAGGGGGGATTTAAAAGGCAGCTTTCCAATCAAATTAGATAGTTTGGTTACATATTGGCCTTCTTGGTGATTGGAGTTTTCATTCTTAATATTGATTAATGCATTAATGGGATGTATATCCCATGTCTTCCAAGAATTCAGCACAGGATTTGTGAGTTCAGCCTTCATTACCATGGCTCATTCCCGGGATTCATAATCCAATGAAGCCAAGTTATCCATTTTTGTACATGCTAATTAGAAGGGGAAAATTATGTCCTGCTTTTTACAGGGAAAAGTCTCATTCCTGTGCTCATAATCCTCCATACCATGACACAGCATCCATCTTTCTGTTTCTTTTCAAATTTAAATGTGAAACCAAAATCTGCAGTGCGGTCAGTGCCAAAACTAGGCTAGTCTTACTCAACCTGGACTTTTCTGTCCCTGTATGGTAGATATGGGTCAGTTTCAATGTGTGAAAATTAAGCGTGTCCAGTAAGGGAACAGCTCTTATGGGATTGTTGTAGGATTACGTCTGCATCACAGCAGCAGGAAAAGAAGTTTAATGATTTATTTAATAATTTCATCCCTATGCATATGATACGGCTGTTTTGAACTAAATCCAAACTATATTCACATGACATGTTCACTTCCTAGACCCAGTTTAGCATATCAGGTGAACAGGGACTAAAAGTTTGCTGTTTCTGTGGATTGTCCTGAGGCACCACCTAGCCTACATCTTAATTAATTTTTTAAAAAAGGAACAATACAGCTAGAAAATCAACTTATGTGCCTCCACCATGAAACTAAGGCAGCACAATAAGTCTTAGTGATAGTTAGGAACAGGGATGGAATTCTACTGATTCAGACCAGTTCTATAGAACAGGTTGTTACAATTCTGCGCAGTTCAGAGAACCAGCAAATCGCGCCACTGGCTGGCCCCTCCCCTCCCCACCCTGCCTCATCACTCCTTAGCTCACATACACACCATCCAACTTGTCTGTATTGTGCCTTCATCTAATTTTTGGTAAGTTGCTATTTTTCCTTCCCCCCAACAATCAGCTGTTCTGTCTATCAGCTGTGCCACATGATTTAGATTAGCTAGAAAGAAGGAAATTATCAGATTTCTTGCTTTCTAGCTAATCTAAATCGCTGTTGTACAGTTTCGCCTTCACCCAGATGTGTTGACCCGGAGTGTATAAAAAATATAACAAAAACCAAAATGTAAATAAAGGTCCTTTAATGCCTTCAACTTGGCTTCAATGTTTAATTGTTCACAGTTGAAGATTATTTTCAAAATAACATTCCAAACGAAAGAAACACAGTTCAAATTCAAAGAGCAGATAATGAAGTAAAAAACAAAAACAAACCACACTGAATGAAATTCCATGAGAGACCAGGATAAATAATTGCCAACTTCAGGAAGATAACCAGGTACAGTCCGTTGGAAGAATGTCAACCAAGATGAACCTCATCTAGGAATAAAACACTAATTTGTCTCCAGCGTTTGTTATCACGCAGGTCCAAACTCTTATGCAGATCTCACACCTGCAACCCATGAAGAGGATCATGGACCTCTTCTCCTGAGTAGATCACATTTTTCCCTGATCCTTTCCTCCCTGTGTGTCCTAGAGTGGATAGGGGATGGGTCTGGGTCCTCCTCTGACTGCTCAGTTGGCCTCTGCCCTTCCCCAGCCTCCTCCACCACTCTGGAGCCACACTTCCATTCCCTGTTGGCTGTTCCTCCTCTCCCTCAGAGTCAGTCTCCACTAGGGGCATGACAGGAGACTTCCCTGAGGCCCAATCAGGGATGGTATTCAGGGGACTGGTGTGGGTGGGAGAAGTGGCCTGAGAGCAGAGCTGAACCTTTCTTAGGACTGGAGCTTCTATTTTTCAATGCAGACTCAGCAGCAGATTGCAGAAAGGTAGATCCGTGGGTGACTCTGTAAGCAACTCAGTCTGCCTGCCTGTTTTGCCTGATTTTGGGTAAAAGTTGATCTTTTTTAATAAAAAAATCAATATTTGTATACATGAAGTGTTGTGAGTTAATTTTGTGAGTTTGCTTGCTAGCAAATGTTACGTGACAGACTCAGGCAGCAGATTGCAGAAAGGTAGATCTGTGAGTGGCTCTGTGATTCTGTGAGCAACTCAATCTGCCTGCCTGCTTTGCCTGATTTTGGGTAAAAGTTGCTCTTTTTTAATAAAAAATTCAACATTTACATAAATATTTACAATATTTACATACAAGTCACGCCCACCCAGTCACATGACCACCAAGCCACACCCATAAATTAGACCACACCCACAGAACCAGTTGTTAAGAAATTTGAATCCCACCCCTGGTTAGGAAAGAGAGCCAGAGAGAGATCCAGAATTCTTTTTCATTCTCTATCCCAAATGAAAGGAAGAATGATAGACCACAGGTTTTAGAGACATTAGAAGAGACTTGAATTTGCTTCTATGTGTATCTTAGTGGGAGGTCCCTTCAGAAATTGTTAGAAGCATTTGTTTGTGGAACTGCTTAAGTGCTGTTTTCAGCTACTTCCAACCTGTATTGTATGCATGCAAGTTTTCTCTGCTCAGGTACGCTCATCAAACAAAAACAAGTTGCACACATTTTAGTCTAGTATACAGTGAGAGACCAACTTATGTAACTTGTTAATAGCTCAGTATGTCCTGCAAAGCCAGGATACTGGATTGTGTAAACAAACTGTAGTTAATTAACTACAAGTAAGCTGTCACAGGAACATGAGTGCTGCATAATGAAGGGATGCTTTGCATTTCCCAGTGTAAATGAGCTGTTCTTCTCTGGCTTACTGAAATGTCCTGCTTCAGAGTTTTGAAACCAGAAGTAGCAAGGTTGGAGGAATGCTAAATTCATGGGAAGCAGTCAATGGGTTATGATTTAATTCGCAACAGGAATGTTCAGGACCTTCCTGGTACCCTTTCTTCCACTAAGGAAAAATTGTTTACTTCCATGCATAGAACAAACAACTTAGGAGGAGGAGAAGGAAAAGTGGGATTCTAAATCCTGTTCACCTTCCCTTTATCTTATGTAAATTTGGAAGTGGATTAACTTTTGCATCTTGGCCTTAGATAAGCGGAACAAGCCTTTAACACCCCAGATTCAAGCCTTCTTCATCCTAGGTTTATAGTGTATTTGTTCCTCTCAGCATTTGTTCCCAGCAGGAGCCAATAGAGGGTGCCAAAAGAGCAGATATGGCTACACAAGCAGCAAAGCATCCTTGGTTAGCTTTTCTTCCCTCTAACTTGCTATTTATCCGATTCAGCAGAAGCCTGGATTGTTGTTGCTTTTTAAAATCGGGCTTTGCAGGGCAAGAAAGTTACACTTCTCTTTCTCTCTCCCACCTTCTCATTTTCTCCACCAATGCACTGCTTCGTCTACAAAAGCTCATTATCTGTGTCTGATCCTCCCCAGAGCTGTAGCTGAAGAATACTGTGACCTTCTCATTCCAAGAGAGAGAGAGAGATGCACTTGCAAATACAGACATACAAACAAATGCACTTGCACATACAATGCTATTCCCTGTATCAGATACAATTTACAGAAACAAGTGGGAAGCCTCATTGCCTTGCTTTGCAACAGTCTGATGTGGCGGTTAGCATGGTTATTCTAAGCCTGAAAAGTCAAGAAGCAATATAAAAACAACCCAGGCATTTTAAAACATTTAAAGCTTTTCAGAGCTTGTCAGGAATTAGATCCCCCAAGTAACATACCTGACAAAAAATATCTGGGCAACTTTCAGATACCAGTAAAGAGAGGCAATTTGGTATAGTGGTTAAGATATCAAGGAGAGAAGCAACCAGGAATTAAGGAGAAACTTTCTGCTTGAGCAGAGGGTTGGAATAGAACAGAGTCCCCCAAACTGTCTGGGTTGGCAGCCCAGCACGGGAGAGGAAGGGATTTGTGTAAGCTTCATTTGTTTGCCACTCACCTGAGTGGGGCTACAAGCTCTGGTGCTCACCACTTGCTCGAGTGCCAGCTCACCACTCACACAGCCCGGTTGCAAATAGGCCTGGTAATGGGCTGCAGCACATAGAAGACTCCAAGGTCCAGCTCTAGTCTGATTATTATTAAGATATCAGACTAGAATCCAGGAGACTGTAAGTTCTAGTTCCATCTTAGGCACAAAGACATTTGGGTGACCTTGGGCCAGTCATTTTCTTTCAGTTCTAGGAAGGAGGCAATGGCAAATAATTTCTAAAAAATCTGTTAACAAAACTTCTCCAGGCAACTTCCCCAAGAGCAGAACGGAATAGAAGAAAAATGAGAAGTGGACAAGATATCCTCCTCAAATACTCTAACCAAGGTGTCATCCTCTAATACTCTAAAGAAACCTTCCAAATTATTTTTAAAAAGCATATCCTCATGACCTTGTCTTTGCCTAATCCCCAACCTATACCTCAGGCAGCTTAGGGTTGAACATTCGTCTGTGTAACGCCTGGCCAGTTCTGTGTAATTTGTCTGTATAACGCTTGGCCATTCAACCCAATATAGCACAACCAGCACAAGCTGTGAAAACGATAACATTGCCATACATCAAAATCATCTCAGAAACTACCAACACACTATTACAATTACGTGGCATCACTGTAGCACACAAACCAACAAAAGCTCTCCAAAACATCCTAAGTAATATGACCCGGCAGCCTCAGAAGAAAATCAGGTGTTATTTAAAATATAAAGTGTAAGGCAGGGGTGTCAAACTCAGATTTGGCCCATGGGGTCACCTTGGAAACAGTGAAGGACCTATTCATGGTGCCTCTGCCAGTGAAAAAGGAGCTCAGTTTTCACTGGCAGAGTGCTTGGGTCATCACAGGTGCCCCTGACACAAGTGATGTTGAGCTGGCCACACCCATCCTGGTTATGCCCCCCCAGCCCCCCGACATCAAACACAACTTTGATGCGGCTCTCAGTGAAATTGAGTTTGACACCCCAGGTGCAAGGACTGCTACTATGTAGGACAAAAAAGTAGAAGACTAACAGAAGCGCATCCGTGAATACCAACTAGCAGACATGATGAAAACTCTTTAATCTCTCAACACATAGACAGAATTAATCAGAGTTTCAACTGGGACTAAGCCAAGTGCAAAAATGCTAGAGAATTCCTGGAAGCCTGGAACTCAGATAAATCAGCCATCAACAGGCACATATGCATAAATAGCACCTACATACCATTCACCAGAGACAAGCCAAAAGCCAAAAGGGAAACAAAAAGACAAAACTTTGCTTCTCCATCAATACCCAGATTTGCAGAGACTAATTCTAAGATTAACATTAGACCAACAATCAAGAAGCAAACAATACCACAGCCAGGGAATTGCTAAACAAGCTAACAGTAGACAACAGTCCAATCAAGGAATCACCAAGATCAATTTCACCATCACCGATAGAGCAAGCCACTAGTATATAAAATGAGAGCAAACCCCTCTCACTGGTAGTACTTGATGATGTTACTTAGTTTAGTAATGAAAAATCTGCAAGAAAACAACTAAGCTCAGCGAGCATCAAGGACCTGCAGTTCAACCCTGAGCTACAAATATTATCTTCTCTTCTATCACTACAATACTGGTATTATATCTTGTAAGTCCTTGAACTTTTGAACAATTGCTATTATAATTGCTAATATAATTTGTGTACTAAGATATTTTTTAAATTTTATCATGACTTCATCTCTTTCAGTCTAGGCTTCTACATTTACGGTGAGCATATTTATCCTTGTAGTAAGTACTGGTAGTTCGCAAGCCACTGAGTTTTTGAGAAATATCCCGTCTTTTGCTCATAACTTAATCTGACCATTATATTTGTGAACATCTTCCTATAATTTCTTTATGGGAAATTCCAATGATGGTATACAATTCACTGAAATTAATTTGCACCTTTTAAGAAGGAACTAACCTGGCATTTACATTCTGTAAATGGAATCTTGATTAATTCCCTCTGATGTGTTATTTGAGTCTTTCTCTCCAGTCTTTGGTTTTCTGTAGACTCTTGCACCCACTTTGGTGCACAAAGAAGCTCATGTCATGGGACCTAGAGTGAAATACTATAGAAAAAAATTGGCCCATTTCCTCTTTTGACACAAGTGACAGGTTGGCATTGTAGAATTGCTCCAAGCCTCTGATCTATCACTGGGGTTATTTTGGGATGTAGGCAGAGATATGTTTAAAAATAGTCAACTGACAGGTTACAGGTCGAGGTGGTATTCAGCAAGTTCTGATCAGTTCTGGAGAACCGGTAGCGGGAATTTTGAGTAGTTCGGAGAACCGGCAAATCCCACCTCTGACTGGCCCCGCCCCCATCTATTCTCTGTCTCCCAAGTCCTAGCTGATTGGCTGGGTCTTCTTTTGTTGCTCTCTCCTGCACAGGAGAAAGGAGCTGGTTAGTGGGCTGGGGAGAGAATGGGGATTTTGCAGTTTCCTTCCCCTGCCACACCCACCAAGCCACACCCACCAAGCCATGCCCACAGAACTGGTAGTAAAAAAATTTGAATCCCACCACTGGACCACCTCTGCACTTCCAACTTGTCACCTGGGCAATTTGAAAGGTGCCAAAGCTTGCTCTTCTAGGTACCCATCTACACTCACCCAACCTTGCCATTATGCATACAAGAGAGCAATTGGTAGTTGTTTTCATGGAAGCAGTAGGAAGGATAAGAAGCCAGGAATCCACTAACCACTTTCCTAATCTTGTTCTACATTAAAATTGCAAGAACAGCTCCACTCAACAACCACATTACTGAAACTCTGCTGCTAATCACCATATTAAGACTACTATGGATCAATCACATGGCATAATCAAATCAGGTGCCTTAATGACTTTCTGTATAGTGCAAAAAATAAACAAATAGACACACTTTTAAAAAATGTACTGAGGAGTCCAATACCAAAAATTATGAGTTTAAGATTATAACAAACAGATGTAACATGTCCTAAAATCAGAAACCATTGACGTGTTGGAATTAGAATTTCCAGTTCTTTATTCCGAAATTCTTATGTTATTAATATTTTAAAGATCATTCAGTTGTTGATAAAACTGAACTATGGGTGAGCCTGTATATAAAAAAGCCTCATTTCTGTCTAATATACTTAAAATTCTAGGGGTTTGCAAGGCTAAATATCAGGCCCAAACTGAGACCAGAACAAACAGTTAAGATGACGGTCCACTTTTAATACTAGAAATGCAACTAAATTCTTTATCTAATTTGCCAGGATTTCAGACATTCAAAAGCATAACTATGTAGTGAGTTCACAGTGGAATAAATCCAATTTCATTTTCATTTAATTGCCCCCCTCCCAAATTAATACTTAGGCCCAGTGATACAATTAAAAGTCTGGACAATCAAAGCTCCCATGTTCATATGGGTGACAAGAATATTGGAGTCTGATCATTCTATAAACATAAAATAATTAAGTTATCAGTTTGTAATAAAACTAAGGATAATTAACATAGTTATGTCTCTAAAGTATGAACTAATCATGAAGTTAGATTGATTTTTGTAACATTTATTCTTCCCCATAAATTAATTGATATTTTCAAATCTCTATTAGTTTCATAATTAATTCATTTGATACTTAAATATTCCCTTATAGTAACATACTTTTCCTGAAATAATTATTCACCAATATTTAAGATAATCCAAAATCTCACTTTGTATATTTTATCATTATTGTTATTGATAGCTTGAATCAATCCTCTAAAGTTGAAGGTCTTTCCACTAAAGATTATGGGTTTTAATCAGTCATTGTTTAAAGCAATACTGTTTTTCAACTTTCTAGTCTAGAGCTGAGAGAGAGTAATTGGCCCCAAATTATCCAACCAATTTTCATGATATTAGGCCCAAGCCCAGAGATGAATAGTGACATTCAATCAAGTTCAATCCTTTATTTGCTTACATCTAATGGGCAGAATCTTGCCATACTAAAGCTATAACCTTCTAACCTACTAAAGATATCCTAAGAAAGTCTAGGGTGCGGTTACCATGAACCTCTTTTTCCCCTTCCCATCCAACTTGGGACCATGCGATCAATAATCTGGCCCTCTCTCTGGGAAAGCTGTGTATTGCAAAAGCCTTCCCTTTTGCTCCTCCAGTTGCTAATTCCATCAGCATGTAAAAGAGGACTAGAACTTTGGTCTTTCTACTGTTAGTTCAGTACTTAAAACACTAGATCTCCATTGTACATAGTTCTGTTGAAATTTTATTACTAATTAGCAGTATACTTGATTTGTTCCAGATTGTTGTATAACCAGAAAAATTGTCATATTGGTAAATCACAAAACTTGGTAAAGAGATCTAATAATAATTGATAAAACCCAAAACATTATTTTTGTGCCTAACAATGCATTCAATTCCAGGCACCCGTAACTATGAATGTTACCAGACTATCTATTAAGGCATGGCAAAGGAATAAAATTAAATTTAAGGGATCTTGATGGGTTCCATGATTCCATAATTGGTGGGGAAATAATTTTATTTATAAGAACTCAAAAAGTACGGCTAAAATAATGCATGTCAGTGGAAGAAATAAAAGATAAAGAAAACATATTCAAAAAAATTAATTGTATCACATCACAAGTATTTTTTCTGTGTCTAACAAAGCCAGTATAGCAGATTCTCAGTATTCCAGATTCTCAAACTGAATTGCTAAATTATCCACAAGTAAGGTAAGGTTATTATAAGCTTGATCCATTTTCACAAAACCAGACTCTGCAGGATGTTAAAAATTGCCATATGTTCTGACATACTACATGCTTAAATTGCAGTCAAATTATTTGCATCTACATTTAACAAAGGTACAAACTTATTCAGTTTCAGAATAATTGTTACACAGCCTTCATAAAATGATAAGGATTGCATTTTCAAAAAATTATCTAATCCTAACAAAATAGAGGCCAAGCTTTCTTTATATTTTTTAAAAAAACTATTCTGTAGGGGATTTATTTGTTTCATAGAACTATATCTAATACTTTTTACAACTTTACGGATTCAAATGAGCTGGAGAAATCTTTGGCAGAGCTGTTTAATTTTAAAACTTTCATTCTGTTCATCATCTCAACTTGAAATGATATAACTTAGTTTAAAAATCCAAAAATTGAAAATAGATGGCTCCCGAGTCATTTGAATTATATCTAAGGAATCTTTATTATAGATACATAATTATGCAGTATTGTTTTCCTACTTGTTCCCTATAAATGTTCTTAATATGAACATCAATGAATAAATATTCCATTTCAGCATTTAATTGTTCAAGTTCCAACTTAACAGACCTGAACTTGTAATAAAATCCCAAAGTGCATTAATTAAGTATATTTTAAAAAATCTTTCTTCTCTTAGACTTCTCCAGTTTTGGATATTCTACGAAACAAATGATGAAATGATTCAAAATACAAGAGGGATTTTTTCTGCCCAGAAAAAAGAGTTACTGGCAGATACAGAAAGAGATATAAAGTCTGGATCTAAAGCATTTTTGCCTGGTTTGGATCTGAAAAGTGCATACCTCTAATGATCAATTAGAATGGATTGGAAAAGACAGTTATGTAAGTTTGGGTCTACAATTACAGAACACCATTAATCAGGTCAGGTAAAGATCAAGGAGCTTGAATTAATTAAATGTGCAAAGTTCATTTATTTTTTACTACAATTGGGCGGGGGAGGCTTACAGTGGTATGTACATTCCTCCTGTGTGGTTAGTTTATGGTTTAATGTATTCCACAATTTCAGAAAATGGATTGAATAACCTGGTTACTGTTGCATGAATACAACTAAAAGTTTGATAAAACTTTTAAGGATCACAGGTTTATTTGAGCACAGAAACAAACCCCAAACTAAATTAGTTGTAATAATACATCACAACCCGTTACATTCCCTTTAATGCTCATTGACATCTTAGGTGTAAATTGCTATTTTAAAAAAAACCCTCTACAAGTGGCAAGCAAAAGAATATGTCGTAGTAAGTTCAAGAATAAATGCGTCTGGTTTGCCCACTGTCTCCAGTAGCAAATTAACCAGTGACACAGAATATATGTCAAATTTGCCAACATATCTCAACAGTCAAAGTAAAACCTTGCATCCTAATTCAGGTTTGGTATTAATAAAACTTGACATTGCAAAGGACTGTTGGACTCCATAATTATCTCTAACTGGAACATTGATTCAATTTTTTAATCCACCACTTCCCACAATGATAGACCATCGTTTCTTTGCAAGCCCCTGGCCATATTTTTCCCCTGCTCTCCTCTTGACACTTCACTGATGTTTCCAACTATGTTGAAGAAGCATATTCCTTCCACTTGAAATGAACATAATACATGCATATATTATAAAGTCAATTAATTCTAACATCAGCAGCATCATGAGATTGTCATGAGGGAACATCAGCAATACACAAGATAGTCACTTTCCCAGAGCAGGACTCAGGAGTATATCTCAGTGGCTCACTTTTGCATGACTTAACTAAACTGCTAGGCTTGGGCACAGCTATAGTCTGTCACATGATATGGCTTAGCTAGATAAGAACATTAATTGCAAATTATACTGAAGCCTTATTAGACATCTAATTGCCCTCTATCAGTGTGAAAGTGCAAATCCCTTTTATGCCCATTGCAGTTTAAAGCTATTGTGTCTTCTTAGTGTCCTTTCTATGGCAATAATGGTCTCCCCCTGCCTTTTAGATACCCTCCAACTGAGAATGTCAAGATTTTAAACAGCTGTTACAGGCATGTTATGGTTTTGTAGCTGTTTCCTTTGGGTTTGTTTGCTCCAGATTTGCCTTGAAATACTATATAGTGATATAAATACATTATTGCAGTCATGTTTATCTTTACTGATGATTGGGGAATAGCATAGCATCCTAACAGATAGTACCTATGCCCACCATTAATGTGATCAAGATGGCTTGGAACAAAATTATCAGCCAAGAAAGGTGCAGGAAAAAGCCTACATTAATCTCCTTACAAGGAGATTCAACTTTAGTAATTGAGCTTCCTACCTTATCTTACCTTTGAGATTATTAACATTTTACCCTTGTGTAATTGACCAAACTGCCACTTCTCTTTGGCTCACAACAGATTAAAAAAAAAATCATAGGTCCTTTTCAATCAGCCTGCTTGATAGAGTCAAAGGGACAGCTTAATATGAACAGCTAACCCCAGTTAGGGATGGATTATTAAGGAGAGATAGTTTGAAACTGAAACAACCCTGGGGTTGAAATTAACTCCTCCTAAGGAGACCTGCTTTACAAATAGGCAGAAGAAAATTAATAGATGTAGCTTCCAAAGTCCAAAAAGAAAAAGTTCCTGGAAAAATGGTCATTATGTCTCTGAGTTCTTTTTACTTTTTGTCTCCTATCCCCTACTTAGATAAAACACCAGCACCCCGCCAATTTCCACATACAGATAACCTCAATGTTGCATTACTTTTACCCCTTCTTTGTTGGATGGCTCTTGAAAATGCTCCAGAAATTGCAGCTGGCTCAAAATGCAGCAGGGTAGCACATGATAGATATACTATTGATATTCATATCTAGCATTTATATTTTCATTAATTAAAAATCAACAATTATTTGCTTCTAGAGCAGTTCTCCCCCCCCCCCCATGTTATCTTCCAGAAGTAAAGACACCCATTTTCAGAATTGTCAGCAATGCTGTGTGTCTAAATTGAGTGGGGGTGACTGTTTCTGAGTATTTAATGCAAACCTATCAAATTCAGGAGCTGATTTGCATGTCTACAAAGTCCTCCCACATACCAACTAAGATTGTAATGTCATTGTACAGACTTGACTTAAATAGCAACCACTTTTCTTCCCTTATTTACTGTCATTTTCCCTCTTCTTTAATCATTTTGCTTGAAAAAAATATGCTTTGATGGCTACCTGTTGCTGTTCTAAAATATGCATTTATTATGCATATATAAGTTACTCCCAATGGTCTCAGAATCTGTTTCAGTAGGACTATAGTATCTAGTTGCAGGGCATTCATGGTAGTGTTTGTACTGGTGCTTGTAAATATGCATACACACTATAGTGGAAAAAATAAAAGGATCACAATAGTGCATTCCCACAAAAGGAAAAATAAAAATAAGTGAGGACTTTGCAACACATCTACAGGACTGGTCAGCAATGTATCAAAGTTGAACAAGATTTTTGTTCTAGTTAAACCTATCCCTTGCACTGTTTAATTTAAAATCATTTCTCCTGGAAAACTGCCAATCACCAATATTAGTCTTCTGTTCTCTGAGCCAAACATATTGAGTCTCCAACTTTTCCCTCTATCACCTATATTCTGTTCCCGTTTACTTCTTAGCCTATTTTATCTTAGCCTGTATTATAGGAAAATAATTGTGTTAGATTGTGATAGCCAAAAATTAGAAGGCTGGTAGCACCTTTCCTATCTACCAAAGCTTTTGTGAGCTGCAGCTCATTTCCTTTGGCACATAAAGTAGCTAGACTGATGTGGGATTTAAGTTGGAATGAAGTGGGGGAAGGCAGATTGGTTGTAGAAGATAGAGAGTAAATGTGAGAGACATTATAGGTACCTTATCAATTAATAATTTCACTGTGTTAATTAGCCATTGTGTTTGTTGAAAGCTTTTGAGAGAGCCTGAAATCTTTTAAGGCATGTAAATTCATTCTTTTGCTTAAAGGAAAGGGAAGAAGAGAATAACCAAAATGGATGAACTCAATTGCAGTAGCTATGTCTGAAGATGATACTGATGATAGATTATTTCAGAAGAAATTTATCTTTGTGATTGCTAAGTATTGACAATGACTTGATGGCACCTAATCAAATTCTGTTGCACCAATTTTGTCCCACCTGTCCTACCCAGAATACAGAGGCCATTGCTTGCAGAGGATAGTGTATATCACATTAGAAGAAGCATGTGAGGATGCCTTGAATCTTGTGTGGGATGTTGATGTAGATGTAGGACAAAAGTAGTGATCTGGATAAAGTTTGTTGTTTCTTGTTGCTTGTGATTTGCTTCAGGTTAGGCAGCTGTTTGTATGTAAGTATGGGCATGCCACACTGTGATGACCCGGGGTGGGATACAAAACAAACACAGTCACAGGAAACAGATGAAGCCCCTTTTATTTCTTCACTTTGCTTCCAAGCGCCAAATATCCTTGACTGAAGACAAAAAACTCCCACACAAACAGTTACAAGAAGAAGGAAAAACGCAACACAAACCAGGCAAGATAAGGGCTGGAGGATGTCCACAGATAACACATACTGGGAAGGACGCCAAACTCAGAGAGGAACCATAAACTAGAGATATTTCCACAGTTTGTTTCCAGCATTCACCCGTACACATGTCCGACCTCTTATTCAGTTGTCACAGTTGCAGCCCATGAAGAGGATCAAGGCCAGCTGCTCCTGAGTAGACCACATCTCTCCCTTATCCTCTCCTCCTTGCATGCCCTAGGATGGAGACGGGATGGGTCTGGGTCCTCCTCTGACTGCTCATCCGGCCTCTGCCCTTCCCCAGCTTCCTTCACAACCTCCGGAGCCACACTTCCACTCCCTGTCAGCTGTTCCTCCTCTCCCTCAGAATCAGTCTCCACCAAGGGCATGACACACACAATGTTTGAGAATGTGCAGGGTTATTTTTTTTAATCTGCATCTCACTCAAGACATGTGTTGACATCATGTGACAACAATGTGATGCCGCGAGTTTGACACCCCTGACCTAGCATATATTGCCCCATGGATAGTATGGCTATGATCAATTCTTATCATAGCCCATTAGATCCTAAATCCTCTGAAGGCTTGATCTTAGGTTAATCTCAAAATGTTCCTCTTGTACCAGACAGTCTAGAAATTCTCCATTATTGAGATATGACCATCAGAACTAGCAGTGGTCAGTACCAGCTAAGCCATGAGCTTTTTTTTTAAAAAAATAACCTTCTTCATTAAGTATCTTTTCTAGCAATTTATTCATTATTTTATCCTCTCATCTCTATCACAAGTGATATAACCTGCATCAGCACTCCCGAAGTGTCTGTAAATTGAAAAACTTCAAACTGAACCTGCATAAAAAATAAATGTACTATGAAGTATAAGAAAACATCATGGAATGATGTGAATTAATGTCTGAATAGTGCATGTAAATAAGAGTGGTTTCAGATCTACATTCTCATGGGGTCTGAACAACCTGTATTTTAGGTTTTCTCATTATCTTGATAAACTGAAATAAAAAATATTTTTCAATGTGCTAATTTACAATACACAACTCCAAATGAGCTTTCAGTAGAGTAAGACAGCTGAATGAACCAGTACTTCCAATTCTAGAAATACTTTTAAATATAACATATACAATGGAAAGGTACTATTTACTATACAACTCATTTTATATGTTTTGATTCTTTTCGTGGCTTGCATTTTATTAAAATACCGTTACCACCATGTTATCTGAAAAATCCCAGCAGCAGCATATATATGGACACTATTTCGCAGCATCATGTCCTAAGGTTGATTTCTGTAATGTTTTTCTTTGAATCATCATCCAGATTTCCGGGTGCAATCATATGTTCAGTCTCAGTTAACCAACACAAATCTGCATGACTCATGAAAGCCGGGATGATGGCAAATCAGCTGATGTAAACTTCAAATGTGAATTACTAAGCCCTCAGGAATGTGGTGTGTGTTGCCTGTCTTCTCTATCATTTGGAGTCCCATACCCTGGAAAGGCCAATTAAGTGGAAAAGGCCCTGCATGCTTACCATGCCATGATTGTATAATGCAGTTCTGAGAAGTTATTGATGCAATCGTAGATATTATTCGCAGTGCAAATAGCAGCTTGGAAGCTAATGGGATTATGCTAGGAAAATGGTGAATGAGGGCTAATTTACACACTGCCTTTCAAATACAGCATCACAGTGCTTCAAATACAGCATCACAATGCAATTAGGCATAAAATAATTTTTAAAAGCCTTTCCAATAGACTTCTCCTTCCTCATCTTCTGCAGTCCCAGCACAGCTCAGATGCTCATCTGCATACATGTTAATGTAATACATGCAAATATTTTCATGGCATAATAAAAAATTGGACCTTTTTTACCTTTGAAGCATCACTGAGCTGATGGGTTTTTCTCATATTCAGTGGTTGCCTGATAGGCATGTATATTGTTGTGTACCACCCAGAGCTGTTGGGAGTCAGATGGGCATACGAATTTAAAAAACAAACAGGAAAACAACTTATTATGAATTGATACAGTATAGTGGTATGTTGTATATCTAAAGCAAAATATCCAATGCATTTTGGCTTAATTGCAGAAGATTTGAAAGGTCATGCCTGTTTTAACTTTTTTTTTTTTTTTTAACCAGAAGACTCTTGTTGAAGCCAGAAGACGAGTAGGAGATCATTCAATTGTTTCATTTCAAAGTGATATTGGTCTGAAAGGAAAAAAAAATACTAAGGGAGATAGAGCACGAGAAGAATAGATTGTTATACCAAGGGCTGCCTGAAAAAGTCAGATGTCACGGAAACCAGGATAAAATAAAAGCTCAGATTGGCCCCTTATCTCGTTTGCTCCTTGGGGGCCCTCTGACTCCTGGATTTATCTTATGTTATTCCTGCTTTCTATTTATTGCAGGAAAATCAGCACTCCTTTATCTCGTCCTGCACTTTCTTGTACTTGCTTTACCTCTCAGAAGAGCAGCAGCTCAATAAAAACAAACTGAAACCTAACTGAGCACTACTGTAATTGATATGCAAAGCAATCTCTGGACTGATTTCTTCCAGAACAGTTTGGAAATTGTCTCACAAAAGAAATGTGTAAGATGCCAAACAGCATAAACACGGAAAGCTCCAGTGTAAAACTATTTTAGCCAAAAGTAGTGAAATAGAGAACAGGCCAATTCAGTATGGCAAAAGAAATACACACGAAATAAATTCAGTATAAATATCAGACACCACATAATCCATAAATGAGGGTTCCTGGATGCTCTCTGAACTTGATTGTTTTCTTGCAGATGTTTTATTACTTAACTAGGTAACTTTATCAATGGCCTATCTGCAAGAAAACAACCAAGCTCGGAAAGCACCAAAGACCCCACAGTTCAACCCTGAGTATTCCCTTCTGCCGATAACCCATATCATTTAAAAAAACCTCTAAAGTTTGCATTGCAGTGAACCAGATATGAGGCTTTACAAACCGAAAGTCTTTGTGGAGAAGGAAGATTGTAATAGTCTAAGAAGCAGGAGTGTTTAGAATTGAGTTGAGAAAGAAGAAAAATGAGAGACAGAAGGAAAGATAACTAACAAACAAAGATGAAATTGGGCAAATTCAGTTTGTTGAACAGATGTAGTTCCCCAGAAAACCCAAAGCCACCATAGGAGTATTGCATTGCACGGAAGACAAGGAGGGGTGGGATTCCGACAGGGTTAACTACCGGTTGGGTGATTTACGATGTGGTTCCCTGCAAGCTGCGTGCGGATGAAAATCTTCATCAGCTTGCTGCCTGGACAGCTGAGCAGCATTGCGTGCAGGGAAGCAGCATTTGAAAAAGCACTTTTTTCCTGTTTTTTCAACCGTAGCTGTGCCTTGCATGGCAGCTGAGGTTGAAAAAGCAGGAAACAAAGGTCAGGTAAGAGCCCAGGTAGGCAGGTGGGCCAAAACAGCAGCTGCCATGCGAGGCACAGCAGCTGCCATGCGAGGCACAGCTACGGTTGAAAAAACAGGAAAATAGAACCGGTTCTATGTCTGCTGCTCTTCAGAGCTACCGGTTCTACAGAGCTGGACAGAACCTGTAGAATCCCACTCCTGAAGACAAGGGAACAATGGGGACTATCTATCCCATACAAATATCCAGAGGAAGAAGAAGAATTGAACTGGAGACCTCAGGAAGAGAACCCAAATGTTGCTACCTGTGAGAGATAGCCAGTTATGTTTAACTGAAGCCCTTGATTAACTCTTTAGTAATGTATTTGTAACTATATTATAGAATAGGCAAGCTTATGATTTTTAATAGTAATAGTAGAAACAGCAGGAAGACAAGATAATTCATGTTTGAACTGTCTAGCAAGTAGTAAGTCATAAAGTAATTTTATTTATTTATTTATTTATTTGATTTGATTTGATTTGATTTGATTTGATTTGATTTGATTTGATTTGATTTGTCAATCGCTTACAAGATAATAGGTATAAGTATATACATAGTTATGAATACATGAAATGGGTACATATTAAAAAAATAAAAGAAAAAATAGGACAGGGACGGTAGGCACGTTGGTGTGCTTATGCACGGCCCCTACAGACCTCTTAGGAAAGGGGTGAGTTCAATAGGTCAATTCATTATATTTCAAACTTGTTTGAATGTAGGCAAAGGAGGAAGGGAAGAACTGAATGTTTTTTGAATGCATTAGGCCACTGCTTTTCAAACTTGCCAAGTTTAAGATGTATGGATTTTAACTCCCAGAATTTCCTGGCTAGCTGGGGTATTCAGGGAGTTGGTTCATTTATCTTAGAAACACCCACATTAGTTGATTCTGCTTGTTTAATATCTGACTGGAAAAAGTCATTCAAAGAAACTAATATCTTTCTGTTTATGCTAGGAATTTAAAAACTTTGGAATGTATCACAATAAAGTCCTTGTGTGCTACTTCGTTTATTAGTCCTGAGAGCTCATGAGAACATGGGGGCAGTTGTGTGGACTGAGCAGATAGCAATAATACTTAGACTTATATACCACTTCATAGCGCTTTACAGACCTCTCTTAGCAGTTTACAGAGTCAGCATATTGCCCCCAACAATCCGGGTCCTCATTTTACCCACCTCGGAAGGATGGAAGGCTGAGTCAACCTTGAGCCAGTTAGGATCACACTCCTAGCTGTGGACAGAGGTAGCCTGCAATACTAGATTCTAACCACTACACCAACAAGGCTCAAACACCACAATAAACAGCAATTTCTTGTGAATGAAGGAGCATGACAATGGCAGAAAGAGGTAGCCTTTGGACTGTGATCCTGCATCTTTAGCAAGCAAGGATGGAACAATAAATGCAAGCATGGTAGAAGGAGTAATTTTGAAGGTGAAAGCCAAGGGTGGGATTCTGCCAGTTCAGACCGCTTTGGATAAACTGGATGTTAAAGTTACATCTGGTTTGCTGAACCGTTATTTCAAATGACCAGCTGGCCCCACCCACCCCTCCCCTCCCAGGAGTCTCCACTTTTTATGGAGGTAAGTGCAGTATCCTCATGGAGGCTCTGGGAGGGGGGGGGGAATGGACTTTCTGGAAGGCTGGAAACAGGCCTGTTTCCGGCTTCCAGAGGGCCTCTATAAGCTGGGGGAGGCTGTTTTTGCCCTCCCAGAGGCCCAGGGGAAGCATCCAGGCCCTTGGGAGGGCAAAAATGGCCTCCCTTGTGCTCTGGAGGCCCACCGGAAGCTGGAAACAGGAAGTTCTAGTAAGTCACCGCCCCGAGTCCCTTTTTGGGAGAGGGAGCGGTATAGAAGTTCGAATAATAAATAAATAAATAAAGTCATGCCCACCATGGCCACGCCCACCCAGCAACCGGGCAGTGAACCAGTTGCTGGGATTTTTGAATCGCACCCATGATGAAAGCCCCTGGTGTTCAGGCAATGGCTTGCAAAACCCTTTCTGCATTCATTAGGGAAGGAGAAAGTCTCAAGCCTGACAAACTACTTTCCACCAAAGGGTCAGAGATAAAAGCAATAATTGGGGGAATAACAGACCTGGTGCTAAGTCCACAGCTGATCAGGAGCTTCTTTCAGTTGAAAATGGAAGCCCATAGTTTTTCTGCACATTGTAACTCAAGCTTTTCCAGAAGTGGGGTGGATTGGCAAAGAGCCACAGAAGGAAAAGGAACACACTGGGCAGATGGTTCAGGAAGAAAGAAGCCGTAGAAAGACAGAACACAAAGAATGTTCAAAGATCACGAGAGAGAGAGAGAGAGAGAGATGCAGACTGCATGTTCAGAAGTTAAACCATGTTGAAAGATGCAGACATAGATAGGCAGGGCAGAATAAAAATATGGAGGGAAAATCATTTTCTGCACCACTATGATGTAATCAAGTATGCATACCAATATAGATTCAGAAATGACTTCTGAAGGATTACAGAAGTATGTGTCATGGACTTAGGAATCAAACAATTGCAACCCACTTAAAAACCAATCCAGAAGTGATAGAAGAGATAGTCTTTAAACATTTAATGCATCTCCTACCAACTCCAGTCAGGTTCTACATTCAAATGCACCATCATGTTCAGTGAAACCAAGAATGCTAGTAGAAGAAACATGCTAGGGAAATTGTGAGCTTCATAAAAGTTCCAAAAGAGAGAAAAAACAAAAGCTCAGATAGGATAAGAGAGAAAGAGAGGGAAAAATAAACCTTAAAAAAGGCTACAGCGCAGAAAAATGCCTACTATATTTATGGTAAACCAGAATATCAAGTTAACGATTTTCCCAGAAAACCGGCAAAAGCCACAACCTTAGCTAAACTGCACAGTTCCCAATTTGTTAAAAGTATTTTTTTGTAATAACTATTTAATAGTGGAGAAATCGAAGTACTTTACAACATTCATGAAAAACATAAAATTTATGGTCATAGTCATATAAACACTCACAACAGGGAATAAAACCAAATAACTGAAGAACAAATATTAGGAAGTATTGACATTGCATATAAAAAGAGACTTTAAAAGTGATGTATAAAATCAGTTCTGGATCATCAATGTGTAAAGCCAAACTATATGTGTCCCAGTATAAGCAGAGATTGATGTATCAACCAATAGTAGGAGCTCCAAGCTTCTGATCTCCAATGATAGGTCTGGGAACACCCCTAAATTGTGAACCATCTCCTTCAATGTACTATCATTCCACGTACTGCATGCAATTTTCCACATCAGAGGACGGACTCCCACGGCTTTAATCTAATCAGGATTCTGCTTAGCTGCCCTTATCCAATCCATCAGTACATTATATATAATATCTTAAATTAGGCAACTCTCTTGATTTAATGGTAACAAAGAATTAGAGCTGAAATCTCTTCTCCAATGTTCTACTGATCACCCTAACAGTTTCATAAAAAATATTAAATAGCAATAGAATCTGAGAATGACAGTAAGGGAGCAGATTCTCTACAAACAGATGTAACCACAAAGCTAATCCAGAACTTCATGTTCATGGTATCAAAAGTTGCCACAACAGATTTGATAGATCAGATAAGATTAACTGAGTCATTCTTCCTGCTCTCGCTCTCCTGATAAAGGGCATCCAACAGGCTGACCAAGACTAAATCTCTCTTTTGTAGCCCAGATTAGAATGGATCTATTAAGTGACATAAATAAAAACAAAAATTTTATAAGAATTCTGTTTAAGACTTTTATCTAATTATCTGAGTCTGAGAGCCTTCCTTCCTTCCTTCCCTCCCTCCCTCCCTCCCTCCCTCCCTCCCTCCCTCCCTCCTTCCTTCCTTCCTTCCTTCCTTCCTTCCTTCCTTCCTTCCTTCCTTCCTTCCTTCCTTCTTTCCTTCCATGATATGCTGGCAATATTTCCCATGCATGTTGAATGTTCAAATAACAGTAGGATGCAAATGATTTTCTGTGGAAATTCCTGAGCTTATAAAGTATATATGTCATTCCCCTTATATTGGCAGAATCTTGAAGGCAAAATGATCTGTCTCATTTGAAGGAAAGTGGACTCAGAAGATGTAATTTGGAGCAAAAAAAAAACAAATGGAGCAGCAGTTTAATGCTTAAGCACTCCATTCTGGATTGTTTCTTGATTGCAACTTCTGTTTCTTCTTTTACCAATAATCAGCCTGTAGGGACTATCTATACATGTATAGATCTGTGCAGAAAAAAATCTTGGGAAATGGTGGAAAATAAAAATCTGTTACTTTTCTACTGAAAACTGTTGCCTTTCAAATGTGTTTTTTCTACAGAAAAATTGTTAAATATAACATCAGGTTCACTTTAATACTCCTGAGCTAGAACTTGATCTTATAAATTATTGGGGGATGGAGGGCTGTTCTATAAATAAAATTGGTTGTAATTCTGCCTTTAAAGAAATGTTTTCTAAAATCGCCTGTGTTCAGATATGTAAGCTTGTGAATTAAGCAAAGCCTGAGATATTCTTTCTTTCAAATGATGGAGGCTTAGCACTGCAGCCACCATCAAAAACTTATGCTAGTTTTGATGTTTGATTTATTACTGTTTTATGATGCCACAATTGTGTATCTTTTGCAGTGTTATTTCATTGGCATGGAATGCAGTAGAATATAAAATAAGCTCTTAGATGAAAAAAGTAAAAAACCATAATTACATATTTGTTTTTGGTGCCTTTGAGTCAGAACTGATTCCTGGAAACTGTCTGGACAGGTCCTTGCAAGCTTTTTTTTTTTTTGCAAAATTTTTGTTGTCATTGCTTGTTCCCTAAGCCTCTGACAGTTAATGGTCCAAGACCACACAATTGACTTTGGACCTATAGTGGGACTAGACCTCATAGCCACCCAGATTCTAGCCAGTCTTAATCACTATACCAAAGTGGCTTTCTATAATTATATTAAAATATGTTAAATGAGCTGATATTCTGCATTTGTTTAGTTACTTCTGAACAGATAGAAATATGGAATAGTTGAAACTTCACACTTGGAAGTGTATGGTTTGACAATTCCAATGTGAAAGAAATTGAATCTTCAGAAATTAAACCACCAAAATCCAGTCTTTGGCACAATGCATTTTAAAGAGAAGGAATGCAAACATTCAGGTTCAAGTTATCACAAGTAATAAATGGGGAAATCATGTGTCAATCTTATGTGTGTGAACTAACCATGATTAGAAGCTCAAAAGACCAAGAACTGGTATACTTCTGTGATTTTGGACTGTCATAATGCATAAAATACTGTAGAGTTTAAAGATTCTGGCACAACTCTTATTTAACTTGCAAAGGGTCATGAAGTTTTCAATCCTCTGTTAGTGGCATTTTTCTTGTCCTAAATGTTTTCTTATAAAAATGTGGTGTCTTGTTAGGCTGAAGGCAACGGGAAGGAATGATGTACCAGTATTTTCACTACATGGCTGTTTTCTTTGCTTCAGAGCAGTAGCCTTTTAGATATCTTCTCTAATTGTATTTTAGTGACTGCAACATACCTCCATTTATATTGTGGCTGGGATCATACCTTTGATGCTCAACAAGAAAGGCAAATCTCGACATGTTGTGATACAGATTTAAGAATGGTAAATCTCTAGAAATAACCCCATCACTCACATATATTTTTTGTGAGGGCTTTATACAGCCAATGTCATTTTCACAAGAATAATCATGTTCACCAGCTTTCTAGAAAGGCTAGAAGCTAGCAAACTCAATTATTCTGAAGGTTAGCTAAATGGGTTAGGGTTAGGAGTGGGAGATAGGGATGAATTTTAACCCTCTATTTTTAGATTTTGGCTTATATATCAGGAGATTTATATATATATTTAATTATTCAGGAACATATTTTTGTAGAATTATGAAAAAATGGTATATCATAACAACATTTTTCTTGACAGTAAATTCCACTGGTTTCAAGTTTGCATTGTATTGTACTCTTAATCACCTAAGTTCCCCTTATTTGAATTCCCTCCTTATTCGGAACTGATAGAAATGGTTGCATTAGTGATCTATAATCAATGTTTAAACATATATGTAAACTATAGAACATTAATTTGTTCTTAAGGAAATTAAAGTAATTAATTGCTCGGAAACTGAACAGCAAAAAAAATAAGTTTAGACTGAAGCAGGTTACTAAATAGAGGGGTCTAATGGCAAAGAATCTGATATCGTTTATATTTAATAAAAATAAAAGTCAACCTCCTTCATGTTTTCACCTATGTGGAAAAGATAATGGTGCATGTATGGTAATCAAAGATTTATTTACATAAAGAAAATTGCACAATACATTTTATTTTAAATATTTTCATTCAGCTTTACAATCCAAAGTTCTTCAAGAGAAGTTACAACACAACCTAAATCAATCTAGAATATACTAGAAACAAAGAACAATAACAGTACTAACATTTAATATTATCCCTCCTGGGCTCTTTCAAAACAACTGAATAGCATATGCACATGCTAATAGGAAAGAGATCAATCAAGCTTGTGGAGAATGATTTCCCTATTCTGGAAACCACTATATAGAAAAGAATATGGGTGAAACCGTAATTCAGAACATCCTGTCCTGCTCCCAAACTATTTAGTCTTTCTAGGTAATAACTGAAAATTTTCTTGGAAGCAAGCTACAGTTTCATGCAAAAGTTTAAATATTATTTGCTCAAGTGCTTTATTTTAATGAATCTTAAACTGAATAAAAAAGACAAAATCTCTGCAAGTTGCCAAGATAAATCTGACGGTTTGTTGCAATTTTACATGTTGCTATTTCAATGGTACTCTTTATGTGAAGCTATTTACAGTTTCAAAATAAGAGAACAATGAATATGTCAGGTGCAGAAATTTGGACAGTCTTTTAGTCACTTTATAACAGCTGGCAAAACATCTTCCAAACATTTCCTGTAGCCAGTTATGAGTTATACTTTTTTTTATATTTTCCCCCTGTTCTTCTGGAAAAAATGTTCTAGCTCAAAAATATTTAAGCTTCCTTGTATATACTCCAAGTCTGAGATCTCCCCACTGATTTTCAATAAGATTCAAGTCTGAAGATTGTAAAGGCCATTCCAAGCTTTTATATTTCTTTTCTGTAAGTATTTCATGGTTGATTAGAAAATATGTTTCAGGTCATTATCTTTTTTCCAGAAGGTCAATATCAAATAATTGAATTTTATTTCTGTTTTCTCATGTGGTTCTTAAGCCCAGATTGTGTGATCACTTTTCTGTGAGTAGGAAATACTTTCCAAATCAAGTAAGATAATCTTGGAAACAATCTTATTTTAATATGAAAGAATTAGCATCAACTAACTATCACTAATGTATGGTTCACAAAGTGATGATCACTCCAGAGTCTACTGGAGTGGGGAACTCCAACAAATATAAATAAGAACAAAAAATAATAAAATAAAATAAAACCAAGCTTATTGTAATTTATATGAAAAATAGTAGAACAAAGGTTCCAGAGATAATTTTGATGGATATCAGTGTAAACTATCCTGATGTTACAAATCCTGATGTTATAAATAATAACTCATAAAAGTTATTAGTCTCTAAAATTATTAATTTTTTGCTGCTTCATACATTATGTTAGTCAGCCATAGTGGTCACCATGACTGAGATTTTTGGAACTTCTGTCTCAGGTCACATATGCCACAAGCACTTACAATATTATTATGCCAAGATTTCCACTGAAAAGAATTTTACTAGGAAATTCTTTCTCTATTTTCTATTCCAGCCTTTCCCCAAGAAATTCCAGTCAATCAATCAAAATAATAACATTCCCCCAGCAGTGACAAATTTTAAAACTTCCAAGTTCCCAAATCTGAGACATTGAAAAGCATCTGAGAAGCCACTAAAACCCTGCCCAGTATGGGAAGTGAACCCTTCCAAGAACTGCCAGTATTGCTGAAGCAAATCAAAAGTACTCCCAAATTTTGCAGCCTTGTGTTGGATTCATGGTTGTTTTCAAACCATAGTTCAGAGGTAGTATTCAGAAGGTTCTGACCAGTTCTGGAAAAAATGGTAGCAGAAATTTTGAGTAGTTCGGAAAACCGGCAAATTCACTTCTGACTGGCCCTGGCCCCATCTATTCTCTGCTTCCCGAGTCCCAGCTGATTGGCTGGGTCTTCTTTTGTTGCCCTGCACAGGAAAATGGAGCTGGAAAGCAGGTTAGTGAGGTGGGGAGGGAATGGGATTTTGCAGTAACCTTCCCACAGGAGTGAGGAGGGAATAGGAATTTTGCAGTATCCTTCCCCTGGAGTGGGGTGGGAAATAGAGATTTTTACAGTATCCTTTCCCTGCCATGCCCACCAAGCCACACCACGCCCACCAAGCCACACCACGCCCACCAAGCCATGTCCACAGAACCAGCAGTAAAAAATTTTGAATCCCACCACTGCCATATTTGCATAGGGACATACACACACAAGAGAGAAGCAACTTTCCTGACAGAACAATTAATCAGTGGAACGACTTGCCTCCAGAAGTTGTGAATGCTCCAACACTGGAAGTTTTTAAGAAGAGATTGAACAACCATTTGTCTGAAAACGTACTGGGTTTCCTGCCTGAGCAGGGGGTTGAACTAGAAAACCTCCAAGATCCCTTCCAACTCTGTTATTCTGTTAACACGTACAGTAATTTGCATGAATTTATAAAGTGAGATTTCCAGAGCCTAAGTAACTATGGCTAAGCTCATTCCACAGATAAATCACAGTGGC